>CM060943.1:857871506-859071506 GCA_030765085.1 Allium cepa
AATGCTAGAAATTAAGTTTACCGTATATGTTTTCATTAACGTTTCCATTCACTTCAGGTGTACTAAATCAATATTAATATTGGATCTAAACTAATATGATCTTCTAAATATGCATTATTCTTGTATATGTTTCTCTAAGAAATAGTAAAATATTTCTTCTGGAAATATAAACAATATATATCAAAATGATTTCAAAAATCAAAATCCAAATCAAAGAGTTTTCAAAATGAAAACTTCATTTATCAAACATGTATATATTACTTAGATCTATATCACAAACCAAAACGTAATCAAGATCAATAAATTTATTTGAATCAACAACAGAAATTGTCAAATTCAAAACTTGCTTTCCAAAATAATGAACTCAAAAAAAACATGCAATAATAAGCAAGTTTGAAATCAATTCAAATCCAACTTCAAAAAATCACAACATTTTTTTTTTAAACAATGTACAGATCTCAACGATATATTATTTGAGTGTGATTTTAAGATCTACGATATAATGAGATCAGAAAAATAAGAACAAAAAAAATCGAATCTATTGTAGGATGAGATCTGAAATATAATGACAAAAATACATGTACAGTGGAATAAGATCTATAAATTTAGATTTATAACAAAATAAGATCTTGAACAGATAAGATCTATTAAAACTTAAATCCAAATCTGAAAAATTAGGAAATAGATATAGAATTATGAAACAAGAATATTTAAATCTAGATCTAAATTAGTCGCAAAATAAATCTAGAAAAACATATCTATAAAATTTCAAACCTGATTTCAATGGTTGAATAAGAGGAAGAGATAGATCTGATTTCGTGCTGATAACGTGTTATAGAATAAAGAAAAATAGAAGCCGTTGGAGAGAGACAAAAGAAATATTATTCACTTCTGAGAATAGATCTCTATTTACATTATATGGCCTACTTTATATAAGGGCTTCAGAGGTAAGGACTGAACTTATCCCACGATGTGGGACTAAACAAAACAATGTACAAGCATATTCACTTCATAATATACATATATTATAACAGAAGATTAATTATAGAGTTAGATATATATAACAAATTATATACTTGCACCTAGAGCATACCACTAATACTTTTAATGACAAAGTGCCAATTTTTAATTCAAAGCAATAGAGGAAGACATGCTTCTAAAAGTAGGAGGCCTTGCATATGGGGGGAAGCTCTGGTCAGAAGGGTGAAGTTTCCTTCAAAGAAGCAATTATCGACCTACTTCTGCCAAGATTTGTCATGACATGTCAGCATTCACCATCCCCACCTACGAAGTGGAGATTTACTGAACTGACTCAATTTTATCACACCAAGGCCCCCATGTTTGGATCTATAGGCAATAACTCGCGGTACAAGGTGTAATTGGACGAGGAGGCCTGTCACAACCATTTCATATAAAGGATCGACTGATCTTGTCAAGTATGTTGGAGACCCATGTCAGAAGTTTGAAATGACATCCAGAATGTCAGCAAGGATGAAATGACATATTTAACTAAGGTTACTTACCTACCATAGATAGAGAGATTCTCTTTCCGGTAATGGTCCGTATTCTATATATCAGAGGGCAGTAGAATATTAATATTATTTTTAAATAGGGTTGTATGATTCTACAACTTTGAAAAATGATGATAAACACCATTATCGAAGTGGTTAATTGATTCAGTTTTGGTGCAAGAGGTCACAAGTTCGAAACTTGCTTTCGAACATTTATTGACATGGGATATGTTGTCCCATTGATTTGTTGTATATAAAGTACATTTTCCACCCTTGAATTTTTATCAGACGATTTAGACTTGGATGCTTAGCGTCCTCTAGTGGGATTAAAAGGATGTAGAGTACAAAATGTTGATTATTAAACCCTATATATTATATTGTCATGGGATATTCTCATTTCCATTTCTGTGGAAAAAGTGTGTAAAATAGGTGGCACGCAAAAAAAAATTCCGTCTTCCCTCCTTTTTCTGTTATTCCCTCCTCCAAAAAAACCACAAAATCCATAAACTTCATCACCCCAAATCCATTTACACAACAACCTAAAATCTGTGAAAACTTCAAGAGTTCATCATCCTTAATCCTCTCCATACGACATAAACTCTTTATTCCCGATTCTAGTCGCCTTACTGCGACTTAAATTCGTACTGCCCTCGTCTTGTAGGAGTTAGACAATTTTTGTAGGTTCATTGCTCAAATCAAAAAAAAAAAAAAAAAAATCAATAAAAAATCAAAAAAATTCATAACAATGACAAAAAAATAAAAAAGAGAGAGACCAAGTAGCAGTATCTCCTTAAATATAAATTGGCTCCTCTATTTTATCTAAAATCGAACCACCCTTTAATCCTATAATTTTAACATTCGGATTTGAGTGTCCTTCCACAAATACGTCATCGATCTATGTGCAAGCAAAATGTTTGAGAAGTTTTAGGCTTGAGCTGCTGTCAACAATCAACCCAACACCTTCATTAGCCATGCTAATGTTATTTTTATTTTTTATCTTATATTTATGTTGTTATGTTAGCTGTATTTTTTAAGCACTGTTTAGAAGCAGTCCTTTTGATTTTACAAGTGATTTTTGCAAGCTTATATTGTTTTTAGCGACACAGTTTGTAGGCATCTTTATTAAGTGTTGTAAAGCACTCCTACCTTTCATATATATGTATTATAGCTTCCATCACTGTCATTTGGTGATGTGATCTCCTAATTGTATTTGTTAATAGGTATATTACCATTATAGAATTATAATTATGGCTAATATATAAAGATTTTATCAGTGCTGTGTGAGAAAATCTAAGAGTGCACGTATAAGTGGTAAATGGTTTATACTTAACTTTGTAAACACAGTAACCATTTATTTACCACGCATGTCCCAATGTTGTAGATGTGAGCACAAGAGCATCTTGCGACTAGACAATTCTTCAGATTTACATTCAATTTTCAAGTATTACGACATGTAATATGATGGTTGTTTGTTCATGTTGGCCTTCTCCAACCTGTATATTCATTTCATATGGCTTTGAATTGTCATCTTGTTTAGTTCTTTTTTGGGACATTTCTCTGCAGCTTCTTATACGCAGTATACAGTTTTATAACAATACTGCTTCCAGCAAATTATTAAAAAAATATGTTTGACATTGCAGCCATTTCTTCATTCAGTAGTTTTTCCTTCAAATTTGCAATCAATAGTGATTTCATTGTTCTCTCGCCTCGTTTCTTATATTTGTTTTCTGTTTCAAATTTACACTTTATATCAATGGGAGATGCAGAGCACTGTTGTTTCATTGGGGCCTTTCTTGGTCTACCAGAGATGATGATCTGAGAGATGCATTTGAAATGTTTGGCTGCCTTAATGAGGCAGGGGTAACCTCAAATTCTATAGTTCATCTGGTGCACACCACGTCTCACTTACATTTTGATGGTCTTTGATTTCTGGATCTATCAGGTTGCTGTTGACATATTTTCCGGCAAATCCATGGGATTTGGCTTCATCACTTTCGATGAAAAGAAAGAAATGGAGGAAGCCATCGCTGGAGATGAACAGAATGGATCTCGATGGTCAATCGATCACTGTTGACAAAGCTAAACCTCAAGGCACCAGGGACCGTGATGGTGATCGTGGTGGTCTGGACTGTGATGGTGACTACTCTGGACCTTATAAAAGCTCTAGTGGCGTCGGTGGTGGGTAAAGTTCTCGAGAAGCTCTGCTTCTTTACAGGTATTTGTTGCTTTAACTCATAACATTTTCTTTAGGAAGCTTATTTGAATCTACCTTGTGAAATGTGATTTGAAAACCTATCTTTAATTAAGCTTTTTATTTTTATGTCATGTTATATCACAATCTACATTAGTGCATACAGTTTATCTTCTCCGTAAAGTTACCTCAAATTCCTGCCAAGTTTATCTTCTCCGTAAAGTTACCTCAAATTCCTGCCAAGATACGCACTGTCTATATGTATTGTTGAATTTTTGATGGATTTCAAAACAAAATAAGAACATAGTTAGATCCAGTGGCTAAGATGTTGAAATATATATGTAAAAAAAAAGGTTGGAGACTTGAGAGAAGAAACTTGTTCTCACAAATAATGCTTTGATATTATTTTTCCTTTGCTAGATTGCTTGATTACAAATGAGGGGAGAGCTCCTCTATTTATAGTCCCTAATAGATCATTCTAGAATTACTTTTGCTTGATTACAAAGATAACATAATTCTAGAAACACTTGATTACAAAGAAAACATAATTTTAGAACTCTCACCCCTCTTTAAACATAATACAAGAATTCTCTAGAAACCAATAAATCAAGTTTATATTCCAACACCCCCATTTAAACTTGATTTGCCCCACTTTGATCTAAACTTTTACGCATACCAAGTTTCTTCTTTAACTCCTTGAAAATCTCCAACTTCAAAGACTTCGTTAAAATATCGGCAATTTGATCTTGCGTCTTACAATGCTTGACAACTACTTCTCCTTTCCCAACCAAGTCTCGAATGAAATGATACTTGATTCTTATATGTTTGCTCCTCCCATGAAAAACTGGATTTTCGGTGAGTGCTATAGCAGAATTGCTATCACAATATATTAGTGGACTTTCTTTTGGAGTATGCTTAAGTTCTTCTAGCACCCATTTAATCCATAAAGCTTGACAAGTAGCTAAAGATAGTGAAATATATTTTGCCTCGGCGGTTGAGAGAGCCACAATTTGTTGTTTCTTTGACATCCACGTGATTGCACTTGATCCAAAGTAGAAAACATTTTCCGAAGTACTTTTACTATCATCAACACTTCCAGCCCAATCACTATCACAATATCCAAGCACCTTAGGATCACTTATCTTTTGATAATAAATTCCATCACCAAGTGTTCCACGCACATATCTCAAAATTCTTTTTTAGGCATCCCAATGTGTCTTCTTTGGTTGCTCCATAAACCTACTAATCAAGCTCACACCATATGTAATATCCGGCCGAGTGGCTGTCAAATACATCAAACTCCCAACAAGACTTTTAAACAATGTTGGATCAACATATTTAGAGTTGTCATCCTTACTTAGTTTCAAGCCAACTTCAACTGGAGTGCTAATTGGCTTTGCCTCTTCCATTCTAAACTTCTTCACCAAATCTTTGGCATACTTTTCTTGGAAGATTAATATACCATCATTATCTTGCTTTACTTCAATACCAAAAAAGTAATGAAGTAGACCCAAGTCGGTCATCTCAAATTCTTGCATCATACTTCTCTTAAATTCTTTAATATTATCAAGACTATTTCCCGTAAAAATCAAATCATCCACATATAAACCAATGATAAGAATGTTACCTTTGTTCTCCTTGATATAAAGAGTATGCTCAAATGGACACCTCTTGAATCCCATCTTCACAAAATAGTCATCTATGCGACTATACCATGCACGAGGGTATTGTTTAAGGCCATACAATGCCTTCTTCAACCGATAGACTTTATGCTCTTCGTCCTTTGTCACATAGCCGGAAGGTTGATCAATGTACACATCTTCTTGTAGTAATCCATTCAAGAAAGCAGATTTAACATCCATTTGATAAACTTGCCACTTATTTTGAGCGGCCAATGAAATTATCAAACGAATTGTTTCAAGACGTGCCATAGGAGCAAAAACTTCTTTGTAATAAACACCATACTTTTGCTTGTAGCCTTACACAACTAATCGTGCCTTATGTTTTTCAACTTTACCTTGCGCACTCAACTATCTTGTAAACCCATTTGACTCCAATGGGTTTCTTCCCTTCAGGTATTTCAACCAACTCTCATGTTTGGTTCCTTTTAATTGCATCAATTTCTTGATCCATGGCTTGTCTCCATTTGTCTTCCTTGGCGGCTTCTTCAAAATCAACTGGATCCGCGGTTGCATATAAAGCAAAATCAACAAATTCATCTTCTAAAATTCTTCTTGTTTCTCCATAAATCTCCGCAAGAGGTCTTGTCCTTCTAGGTGTTGATTCTGAACTTGAAGATGATGAGCTTAGAGGAGAATTAGATGGTGGAGTAGGTGGAGTCGATCCTTCTTCTTCAATTGGCTCAAATGCATCATTATCAAGCAAGATACTTGTACTTTTTTTCTCATTTTTCCATTCCCATGCTTCTTCCTTATTGAAAATTACATCACGACTAATAATAGTCTTCTTTGTGATGGTGTTATATAATTTATATGCCTGAGATCTTTTACTATAGCCAACAAAGATGCACTTTTCAGATTTGTCATCAAGTTTTCCTCTCTTTTCATCCGGCACATGAGAGTAACAAATGGTTCCAAAAATTCGGAAGTGGGAAACACATGGCTTGTGACCGCTCCATGCTTCTTGTGGAGTCTTTTCTTGAATACTTTTAGTTGTCGCACGGTTGAGAACATAGCATGCACATGCTACAGCTTCGGCCCAAAATATTTTAGGCAATCCTTTTGTCTTCAACATACTTCGAACAAGTTCCATGACGATATGGTTCTTTCTTTTGGCCAACCCATTTTGTTGAGGGGTTGAGCGGACTGTTAGTTGATGATGAATGCCATGATCCTTTAAGAAATTTCCGAATTCTTCTGCCATATATTCTCCACCTCGATCGGATCGGAGTGTCTTTATAGAAAAACCACTTTGCTTCTCCACAAGTGCTTTAAAATTTTTGAATACTTCAAATACTTGAGATTTTTATTTGAGAAAGTAAATCCACATCTTGCGACTATAGTCATCAATAAAAGTGAGAAAATACCGATTACCTCCAAGAGAGTTTGTGCGCATAGGTCCACATAAATCCGAATGCACTAGCTCCAAAGGATTCTTTGCTCGCCATGCCTTTTCTTTTGGAAATGGATCTGGATGGTGCTTGCCAAAAACACAACTTTCACATACTTGATCTTGTTTGCTAATATTTGGGATGCCTCTCACCATATGATCTTTGCAAATCTTGTATAGAGTGCTAAAACTCAAGTGATTATAACGAAGATGCCAAAGACATGACTTGTCATTAACAATATTAGCAAAACATGGAAATGCTTCATTTTTTATTTTCAATGGAAACATTTTTGTTAGTGTCATCTTCACTTTTGCAATAAGAACACCAGTTTTTTCTTTGATCTCACATAAATCATTTTTGAAATTCACATTATGTCCCTTCTTTAAAAGTTGCCCAACACTCAACATTGTATTTAAGATCGGGAACATAATAAACATTAGGAATATAATTTGTACATTGCTTTGTCCGTATCGGAATATCGCCACTGCCTTTGATAATGAGCCTTTTGTTATCACCATTCTTGACTTCTCGTTGGACACTTTCATCAAAATTTACAAAGCAACATTTATTTCTGGTCATGTGGTTACTACAACCACTATCAATATACCATATGATCAAAAGAAGCTTCTTGAACATTACAAGCAAGAAGCATACTTTCATCTTGTGTCTCCAAATTCTCATGTAGAAAATTAGAATTATCTTTTTCATCATTAATTCTTTTAAAACAATCATTTTTCATATGCTCATATTTATGACAATAATGACATTGAATATTATAAGAGTTACCTCTTCCTCTTCCACTGTATCCTCCACGACCTCTTCCTCTTCCTCCTTGAGATGGGCTTGAATTTTCACTTTGAATTTGGCCTCTTTCTTGTCCTCTACCACGGGCTGATCTTCCACCTCTTCCTCTAAATCCACCACGGTTGGTGTCTCGAATTTGAAAAGCTTGCTCGGAAGAGAGGAATCAAATTGTTTGATGCGAAGCTCATGAGATTGTAGCGAGCCCAACAATTCTTCAAGAGAGAAAGTATTCAAATCTTTTGATTCTTCAATAGCAACAATAACATGCTTAAATTTCCTTGTCATACTTCGAAGAATTTTCTCAATAATTCTTTTATCCGAAATTTCTTCACCATTGATTTGAAGTTGATTAGCAATAGAAATAGTTCTATTATAAAATTCCTCCACCGATTCACTTTATTTCATTTTGAGTAAATCAAACTCACCTCTTATAGTTTGAAGTCTTACAATCTTTACCTTTTCTTCACCTTTGTATGCCTTGTTGAGGATGTCCCATGCCTCCTTTGATGTTGATGCCGAACAGATCCTTTCAAAAATTGCTTCATCCACCGCTTGATAGATAAAATAAAGAGCCTTCTTGTCCTTCTTTCGAACCTCTTTCAAAGAATTCAATTGTTGTGTTGAAAGTGCTGCTTGATTCTCCGGTTCTTCATATCCATTTTCAACAATCTCTCAAAGATCTTGAGAGTCATATAAGACCTTTATTTGAATACTCCATTGATTGCAATTCTTTCCCGTCAAACGAGGAAGTTGAGGTTGAAACATATTGTTGGAAGTCATCCCTAAACCTGGCTCTGATACCACTTTGTTGAAATACATATTTAAAAAAAGGTAGGAGACTTGAGAGAAGAAACTTGTTCTCACAAATAACGCTTTAATATTATTTTTCTTTTGCTAGATTGCTTGATTACAAATAAGGGGAGAGATCCTCTATTTATAGTCTCTAATAGATCATTCTAGAATTACTTTTGCTTGATTACAAAGAAAACATATTTCTAGAAATACTTTTACTTGATTACAAAGAAAACATAATTCTAGAAACACTTTTACTTGATTACAAAGAAAACATAATTCTAGAACTCTCACCCCCTTTAAACATAATACAAGAATTCTCTAGAAACCAATAAATTAAGTTTATATTCCAACATAAGATGCATTGTGATTGTGTCACATAGGTATAGTTCTTGGCACTCCTTTTCCTGTTTAGCCAAAAGGAGCACAGTTGCTACGTTCATCCACTATTACTAAATAATACACACTAAATACTCCTTTTTCCGCCCCTTTTAAAACACCCCAAAATACTTTTCATCGACTTACCCATTTTAAATGCAGGAAATTTTCCTCAAGGACACGTTTTAGGGCTTTCTTGGATGTAGGACGGCCCGCTAATATTTTTCTCCAAATGACAAATTATCGTTTTTCCCTTCCAACCCAATTTCGCGCGCTTATTCTTCTTCGTTCTTTCGATCAACTTTCTCAGTCGCGATCAAATATCTTTCTCGCAATAAAATATCTATCAACTTTCTTCGTTTATTTCAATTTCCTCCTTCTGAAAGTTGTACTTCATCGATCATTTTTTTCTTAGTGGGTTTGTTGATCTCATTCTTTTCATATTTATACCGTGATCTCGTTTTTCTTAGGTATACTTATATTATTCTGTTTTTTCTATTCGAGTTAAAAATATTTGTCCGTGATTTCTAATTGTGTTCATTTTTATGAATGATATGCAGTGTTGTTGTTCTGATTATTTGTTCGTTCGTCAATGGAAAATTATGCAAGTAGCAGCAGGGTTTTTATTGTTGTATTCGTTTATTTATGCAGTGTTGTCATCTAATTAGCTTTTCATTTAATTTTTCTTACATTTTCTTGCATTGATGTTGAGATGATTGGAAAGTATCATTGCTTGGGTAGTATTTAAAGTTGCGATAGAGTGGAAAACTATCGTATTTTAGGTTCAGTTTCTTGGTATCATTTTTATTTTTTCTTAGTATCCTTTTTTTATTATCAGTACGTAGGTATCGGTTTTGTCTGCGGTAGGTATCAGTTTTGTTAAATTGAATAATTACTGTTCTAAATTGAAAATATTTTTACTAATATTTATTTCTTTTGGCAGTGGGTATAACAGCCTTCTTTGTTTGTTTGTGTTGAATAATAACACTTTTAGCACTCGATTGTTTATTGATTGTTCGTTGTATGATTTGAAGAATGAGATATGTCGATATTGGTCTCAATTAACTCCTTATATTCAGATTTCTTATGTACTTGAAGACAAAGTTATTATGGTTGACACTGATTCTGATATTCAGAGCATAGTTTGTTTTCAGTTATACAAGAAAGTTCTTTCTTTGGTTTTACTGTTAAGGTTAAGGATTATGAATTGGAAATTGTTGATGGTGCTTCTATTTCAACTTCATCATATGTTTGTGCTTCTTCATCTTCTACTGTATCTGTCTGTTCAAATGTTGTTGTTAATGGTAAAAGTTATTTAAAAGATATGTTGAGGAGAGGGTCAACATTAAGCATTTTCGATTTTGTTGGTTTTTGTTTTGGAGGAGCTGAACATTTTAGAGACTTTTTGATGGCATATCAACTTCAAAAGGGGTATGAATTAGTTTTTTTAAAGAATTGTGCTACAAAAGTTACTGTGATTTGCTCTTCATATAAAGATGGCTGTCTTTTCAAAGTTCATGGTTCCTATGATTCTGGTGAATTGAAAAGGTTCTTTATGAGAAATTTGGTTCCTGATCATTCTTGTGGGGAAGGTCTTAGACATGTGAATAATCCACATATATCTAGTTCGTTTGCTAAATCGATGATTATTGACGAGATCTGCGATTGTCCAAGTAAAAACCCTAAGGCTATTATACTTGATTTTAAAAGAGAATACAATTTTCAGTTGTCTTATGGTTATGCTTATCATGGGAAACAACTTGCATTGATGGAGTTGCATGGTAATGATGCTTTGTCTTATAATGATTTGAGTTGGTATTTGGAAGTAGTGAAGAAATATAATCCAGATAGTTATGTTGATATGGATGTTGATCCTTGTAGTAATGAATTTGAAAGGGTGGTTATTGCTTTTGGCGCTTGTTTACTTGGTTTCAAGTATTGTCGTCCTATGATATTCTTAGATGCTACTCACTTGAAGGGACGTCCTGGTATGTTGATGGGTGCTATTGAAAAAAATGGTGATCAAGGTATGTCTTTGTTTTCAGATTTGAGTTATTTGTATTGAGATCATAATACTTGGCATAATCATTAATATATATTTTTTATCATAATTTGTTTTATGTTGGTATCAGTTTTAAGAATTGTAGTTTATAAGTAGCAAGTTTCTGGTATCAGAATTTTCATTGTATACAACTGTAAGTTTGAATTTGGTATAATAATCTCATAGTGCTACACAGGAGATTAGTATCAGTTTGTATATAATGTTAGTATCAGTTTCAAGTAAGTATGTTCATATATGATATCATTTATAGTTTTTTAGTATTGATATTTCCTTTGTATCATAATATATGTCAATTTTTGTTTCTTTGTTGTTTTAGAATGAAGAATAATGTGCATAATGTTGTGGTTATCAATATTTTTATTATGGTCATTTCAGGCTTTAGGTATCAGTTTTGTTACTGTCGGTATCATTTTTTATGAATTGTTTTATATTTATGGTTGTAATTACTTTTAGTTTTTTTTACTAATTATTTTGGCATTTGTAGGTTTCTTCCCTTTAGCTATGAGTGTTGTTTCTGTAGAAAATGTGGATAACTGGACATGGTTTTTGAACCATTTAAAACAAATGCTTCAAGAAGAGCGTACTTTAGTTTTTATGTCAGATCGGCACCAAGGTTTGCTTTCAGGCGTTCATGATGTTTTTCCTTCAGATTATCACAGTTATTGCTATTTTCATATGGAGCAAAATCTTCTTTCAGCAGTGAAAGCCAAAAATGCAAATGTGTCTAACGTTGATCTACTCAAAATGTGTTCTAGAGCTTCTAATCTATATGAATTTGAAGGAGCATATTCTAAGTTTTTTCAAATTGGTGGTGTTGCTGGTGTGAATTTTTTAAAGGATAAGCCATTTAATAAGTGGGTTGATTTATTTTATCCAGGGAAACGTTATGGTGAATATAGTTCCAATGTTGCAGAAAGTTTTAACAGTTGGATTTTAAATGAACGAGCATTGCCTATTACTTTGTGTTTAGGTGGTATTCGTGTTAAGATTATGGACAAATGGCTAGAAGAAGAGAAGAATGTCGTTTGTAGAGAACAAGTCTTTGTCCTTCTATGGAGTTACATTTAGGTGAATTGATTGAAGAAGGATTTGGATGGGATGTATATAAATCTTCTGATTTTGCTTTTGAAGTGAAATCTCCTATAACGACCCAAAATTTTCGAACCCAAAAATTACAGATAGTTATGAAAAAGAAGAAAGAGATAGAAGAAGAAGAACAGAAACATCAACAACTCACATTCGCAGCGGATAAAATATAATAATAAATAATAACAGTTTACAAAAGAATACTATATTTGTCGATTCCATTTTCATACATCAGAGTTACACACTTATACAGACACTGGAATATACACAGTTACTGTGTCAAAGATATACAATAATATAATATAGCGGAAGCACTCCATACGTTCTTGCCATCCAGCTCGCCTCTTGAACTCCAGAACGTCCTTACCTGAAAATCTGTAATACCCGGTCTGACCGAGCATTACACCAAAGTAACACCCGGGTCAGCCTAGAAACCAACGTGAGTAAACACATCCAACATGGAATACAAAGCATACAACTTATATAAAACCCAGGTAACTCATATCAATTCACAAAGCCACAATTTATTTTAGACATCACTTATTTCACATATAAGTTTTCTAAATATGAAGATTTAGATTTAAAATATCCAATTCCTCCAAATCACTTTATTCCAGCATAAAGATTTCACATATCAATCTATAAAAATTCGATGTGGTTTCGGGTATTTCCTAATACCCGATCCCGGCCTCTTCGAGACTCGTGTCATCCTAAACCAAGTTATCTAAATGAAATACACAACATTTCATAACATAGATATCAATCCATTCAAAGCGTTCAATACCATTCAAACATCCATAAGCGAATTTGCTCACTTCCAAATTAATTCGATCGATTCTAATTTAATTTCTAACCTTAATCAATTAAATTCCTTCATTTAACATTAATTAATTCCAAATCAACTTATTAGTCAACCCTTCATTATTCATCTTATTAATCACCCTGGATTAATTTATTTTTTTCAATTACATTCAAGTAATTATCTTTATTTAATTTCACGATATTAATTATTTTAACCCAAATCAATAAGTAATCTTAATTACTTCATAAATTAATTAACTATATTAATTACATTAATCCTTAATCACTTATATTAATTTATTTCTCATAAGTCTCTTATTATGTATTAATAAGTTTTAATTTACCGATCTTTATATACACCATTAATTATATAAATTAATTATTTCCCATTTGCATTTCAATTTATCCTAATTTAATTACATTAAATAATTAATCATTAATTAAACCACAATATTAATCATTTTGGATTTATCTCAACCTATAATTAAGTATCTTTTATTTACTTCATTAAATAAATTGATTACTCCTTAATTAATTATCTTAATTAATCTCTTGATTAATCCCACCATACAATTATACTTTATTAATTACATTAAGTAATTACTAATCAAACCATCCAATGACTATTCTAAATTACTTGCACTTAATTAATTACTTAAAACTTAATCAATTAATTAATTCTCATTGAATTAATTAATTATCCATTTTAATTACCCTATCATTTTAGTGAATCACAAATCATTAAGCCCTTAGTAACTTTAAAATGGAAACATTTTCTTATTTATGTTTTAAGTTTAAAACAACTTAAAACCCCCAATACTTCGAGTTAAGCAACAATTAACTCGAGAACCAACCAAAACCAAAATCAACAGATTAGCAATTCACAGTGCACAACAAATCAATTCAATCATACAACCAAATATTTAAACTTAACCATTTAAATTTAAATAAAAACCCAACAGAGTGAGATTTGCTCACCTTTGCTTTTATTAGTAACCCATTTCCGTTTTCGGCTCGATTTTCTTCACGATTTCGACCTTGTAAAACATTACATCATTCATAAATATTTAAAATAACCAGCAATTCATTTTTACCATTTTATAAATCTTAATAATATATTTTGAACCAATAATCTCCCCTTTTTAACAATTTATTGGTAACTAAAATAAATTAAATTAATTAATTGAAACAATATATATATATACACCTTTAAAATAAATCTTTTTAGATCTCATAAAACTCTAATTCGTATATAATCTCAGATTTTCCCAAAATCTATAATAATTTCCGTTTAGAAATACGTGTATGTATCTATATTCATCTTCATATTCTTTTCAAAAATATCAAAGCAAAAATTTCCATTACTAAATATATAAATTCACTGCATTTAATTTACTGACAAAATTTTATTTTCCCGCTGATGAAATATACTCATTAAATCGAAACTAATCGGAAAAAAAAACTCGAATACCTTGAAGCCCAGAGACTCCCACTTAGCAAGCCCGAGTTCGACCACTACTGCATGAAAGCCATCACATCCCAAACCATAATTCCAATCATACCACCTAGGCACGCTCGCATCACCACCCCTAGCCGTGAGCCTCACCGCGATCCACCCCTTTACCTCGGCTCGGCCCTAATCGACCACGCACCATTCGATTGTCGCCCCAATCACCGCCGCGCCCAATCCTGACGAAACCCAAGCTCGCGCGCCGCCTCGACCCTGCTCAAAATCCCCAAATCGACTTCGCCTCTACTTCGCGCGTGTGTACGCGAACCCAATCGCGGCCGTAAAAACGAACGGTCGGAAATCGAGCTTCCCCCCCTCTATTCTCACGCGACTGCGCCCCTTCGCCATCGAGTTCGAACTCGATTAAGACCGCGTCGCTAATTTTTTTTGATGAGTTCGAATTACTGTTAAAAGTTAAACAGAGGGAATGATAATACGGCATAGGGTTAGGCAAGCTTCTTGAATACGCGTGAACATTAAATAATTAAAAATTGAAAATATCTTGTTACATAATGCGAAATCCCGAACCCCGAATCAGACATGTCGACAGTCGTCTATAAGGTTTTACCCGCGTTTCGAGCATAATGGAACGTGTTTCGAAAGCTAATTCGATCACATGCACGAGTTACGGAAATAAACGATCAATTCTAAATTAAATCGATTAAAATAGTTCTAAGCGTTTTGAGCTGCCAGGGTCAAACGACAACTCCGATTACTACGAAAATTTAAATCCGATAATAACTAATTATTACGGATCCAATGGAACTGGTTTCATCCAATTCCGAGAATGTGCCTCGGAAGGCTAATTTTTAATTCAATTTAAAAGATATATTATTAAAACTGAACAAATCACATTTATATTAAATTTCAACCATTCTATTACCTTCAGTATCATCATTATAAATTTTATAAGCCTTCAAATTATTTAAACAGGCTTAGAAATTTCAGATTCAACAATTTACCCAATTTCAATTATTAAATTCAATATTTAAACTATATAATTCAATGATTTAATTATCAAGTAAATATTTGATATCTTGAATTCAAGTTAAAATTAACATTTAAATATTTTAAAATCGATTAACTATTCAAATTTAAATTGTTAGAAATTCCGAGTCATCACGTTCCTCCCTCTTAAAAGAATTTCGTCCCCGAAATTACTAGTTAGGAAGAACGGTTCAAAATCCGTTTTCCCCTTTTTTCCAAAACCCACAATTCAACAACCTACCAACTATCTTTTATTAAAGACCCACTATCACCTTAACCAACTTCCCAAAACTTTCTATAGTTTCAAACAATACCGTTTTTGCTCAATCATCTAAATTTCAATTTAAAACCAAATTTTGAATTATCAAAAAATTTCTAACTCTCTAATTTTCCGATTTTTTTTGCCAGCGTCTCTTTTGCGCAGCTAGCTCGGTACTACTACAAAAAACCTCCACGGGCTCCCAAATTCCAAAAGAAAACAAAAGCCAAGTGGCTAGATCAAAAACCCAATCCAATTTCATACAGAAATTTAAATACATATCTTTTTGTCGGGCAATTCAGATTTATCTTTTAGAATCACATCCAATTTTCTTTTCCCTTTAATACCTGCATATTTACTTAGCAACAAGATTCAATCGTAACCTTTCAAATCATTTCATATATTTCTTTACAGAAGTTTCATACCTTCTTCTATTCAAATTAGCTTTTCCATTTCCATATGAATTCAATTTATCTTCAAATCTAAATATTGAATTTTATTTTATTTTATTATTATTTAGATTAGTTTCATTCATTAGTTTATTTTCATTTCCAATTTGAAATCGTTTTGTCGTTAACAAAAAAAAAATTCTCCAAAAATGTCAAAAAATTTCTAACTCCCAAAGTTTTGGAAATTTTTTGGCAGAGTCTCCTTTATACGGAGGAACTTTTGCAATTTGAAAAGAGATATAAATATGTATACGTCGACCCGCACGGTCGGAAAAAGCAAAAACAGTTCATATTTCCTATTTTATTGCGTAGGCGTACCTTATTTAGCATTTTAAGCATGCGGCTTATTTATTTTAGCAATTAGTGCATCCAAATCCAGCCAAACGGCCTTCAGGTACCTGTACTTACTCAATTTACACATATAAGCACTATATATATGAAGACTATAACATTTCTCTTATTTAAACAATTATAACACTTCAATTCTAAAAGAAATGCATTCAAAATAACTTCCTTGAAAAATTTATATATCTTCAAACTAATTCAATTGCTTCCAACCAATTCATAAGCCATTTTATTCAATTTTAATGGTTTGCAACTCAATTTCTTACATTCAATTTATTTTTAATCCAAACAAGCTCATATTCACTTCAATTAATTATAGAACCAATTTATTTAATCTCTATCAACTCACAGAAATTTAATTACTTTTGTTTATGCCAAACGACAATTACTGTTATGCAATTTCGACGATATTCGCTTAATAAAGTATCTATTTTATTTTATAACTACTTCAAATTAATTTTAACTCATTCTGAATTTAATTCCATATCATTTCTAATTTATTTACCAACCATACATTGCATTTCATTTCATCTCCGCATTAGATTCATTCAAAACAATTTATTAAGCTTGGCACATTCAACTTATAAATTAATAACCATTTCCAATTTAATTTAACCCAGACTTTTATGATCTTTTACTTTTGCTCGAAGCCAAACTTCTATAAATTTTTAAACTTAAGTTAATTTACTTTCTTCAAATTATTTCAAATTCATAACTTGAGCTCACATCATTTGCAAATAAATTTACTTTTCATCTTAACTTGATTTTATTTCATTCAAATATCATTTCAATCTAGAAATTCATTTGATTAGTCATTATAAACTAAATTCTCAAATTCAATTCATTCACGGCTCATTTAACTAATTACAAGGCCATTTTCAATTTATTTTACATATCTGGGTTTTTTCTGCAATTCAACCATTTCTATTATAATTCACTTTCATTTCAATCGACAACACTTCCATTATATCTAATTTACTTGCAAATTTCTTTAAATATTATTCAAATCACACTTGAATTTTATATGTACTTCAAACCATCACTATTTGATCCAACTCTATTTTATTTTTATTTTTACAACATCTCTTCTTATTTAATTCATTATCAAATCCAAGTCGAATTCTATTTACAACTTCGAATTCATTTCCAAACTCCATTATTAACTTACAATCCATTTTATTTAACCGAGTTAAATTTTATTTACATACTCTGTCAATTAATTATTTAGTTAATTAGCTTACTTCCAACTTTTAAATCAATATTTGATTTTATTACAAAAACCACTTCATTAAATTTCCTGAGTTCAAATCTTATTTATAATTCCAGTTTGGATTTTCTCTTTTATTTTCCTAAAATTCCAACACTTCTATTTTACAAAAATTTAGAAATGCTTTTAAACCCACCTCAAGCTATTAAATAGCTTTTATAAAAATATTTCTTATAACTCGATGTCTCAAACAGTCCATCCCTGATCTCACAGAAATTCAGCCATACGTTGATTAGGCGTAGGACCGAAAATCTATAAGTACTTGGTAAACCCAGTTTCAAGATCCAGTGAAAATAATTGGAAAATAATTTTATTGAAAATATAGAAATTTTTTTTTGAAAATAGAGGAAATATCTTTGGTGAGAATGCTTTGGAAATCATCACCCCCATCCATGGTCGCAGTTAACCCGATGGTTACGTTGCCATCCCGACAAAATCCATAGATAACTGTAGGCCACCGCGCCCCTCGATTACACCCTAGAACCCGCTATAGATCGCAGCTACAACTGGGGTTACGTAGCTATCACAGCAAAAACCCATATAACTGTAGGCATCAGCGCCCTCGAATTTCGCTGCCAAAAGAATGAAACTTCTCCACTCCACTCGACCGTGGATCGCAGTCTACCGATGTTGCGTTGCCTTCCCGGCAAAATCAAGTGTAGACTGTTGGCACTCATCCTCCACACGATTTTCGCTATGGTCCCCATAGTAGATCGCAGTGACATCGAGTTACACTGTCGTCACAGCATAACCAAATACCCTTGTAGGCATCAGCGCCCTCGACTTTCGCTACCCAATAATCCTTAGGAACTAGTTTTTTCCGGACTCCTCACAGGATCAACTTTAGTACCCCCTCGGGGCTCAAGGCAGCACCACCCGGTGGCACTCCTGAGAAGTTCATTTCAAGGGAGCGCCTTTTTTCCAGAGCCATCATCAAAACACTTTATACTATACATATATATGGTATCTTTCAAATCATACACCTAGTATGATCTCATATAAAGCTTCTTTACACAAAATCGATTATCCCAAAATCGATAATTCTCAAACTAGGCTTTCCAAATTCAATGTTGATTTTACCCAAAAATCAAAAGCCTTTCAAAATCCAAAGGTTCCCAAAACCTTTTTCAAAATCCTCATAAGATCCTTTATATATATATACAGATATATATAATTTTTTTAAAAAAACTTTGGATCATTTCAAACTTGTATAAAATCCCTTTATACTTCAAACATTTCCAAAAAAACATTTTCTTCTGGCTATAAATTTAACAAGGGGAGTTTTATCTTATATACAAAGATATATAACTTTGTTTATTCAAAATCAAATATTCAAATTTAATTACTCCTTTCAATATAAATTTCATTCAAATTCGTACGATGTACACATATCATCCGTATGCTACACCAATCTGATCGCTCACTCGATCACACAATTTCACTTCCGAACTAGTATCGTCCACCCGACTTCCTAGTGCGGACACAAATCTGGTTTCTTGATTAGAAACCGTCATTCTCCTTGCATAGTCGTAACTATGATAGAGAATATCCTAAACCAATCAACAGTCCATATCTAGGCTCGCCGTCGAAAATCGAGTGAAAAATCCCGACTTGGAACGATAAACTATCTCGAAATTCTGTGCTCGAATCTGGATCAAATCACCATGCGAATAGAATAATATACGTACAGCCTACGTAATTAACTTCATTGATTATTAGCCAAATCAGTTTCCTTTCCATTCACATTCACTTAAATTTTCATTCACTTATTCACATTTGCCTTAATCCCCATTTGGATGATTACTTCAATTCTTATCTCAGTTGGGTATTTAATCAATAACAGTTTGAACTCCGTCCAGTTTATATTGGGAAAATAGCTTGAAAATTTTAAAAATAGATAAGTAGTTGAAAAATAATTATTAGTTTGCAAACTAGCTATAAAATAGTTCACTAATTGTAAAATAGTCGGAAAATAGTTAAATAGTTTCAAGAATTTTAAATAATTGCAAAATAGTTGTAAAATAGAAATTAGTTTGTGAAATAGTTGAAAAATAGTAATTAGTTTATAAAACAGTTGAAAAATTGTTAAGTAGTTCCAAAAATAATGGTAAAACAAATATAAAATAAGTTAGCTTTAAAAAGAAAGGTTGTATATATTTAATAGCTTGGAAGAATAAATTTATATTAAAACAATTTATATTGAAAATAGTCCAGAGTCGAACTGCTCACATCCCTAACAATTCGATTTAAATTTCTGCTTCATTTAAATTGACCCAATTCCAATTTGAATAACTCCAATTTCCATTGAAAATTATTTAATCCCAATTAAATTTCCCATTTAAATTTTTAAACTTATACATCTTTAATCACCAATCCTATTAATTCAAACCAAATTCAATTTTGAACTAATTCAATTTCAATCTAGATTTTAAACTATCTCGAATTATATAAATTCGAGTTAAATTCTCAAAGGTTGGTTTAACTCTTTAAACCAAATTAACTTTTATTCAAAGTTTTTAATCAATTTAATTTCTGAGTCCAATTCTCAAAATTCCATTTTAAATTATCTTTACTTATGTATTTCAAGATTCAAATAAGAGTTCAATACAATTTTATTTTAAAATTTAAATTTATTATTAAATTTTATCTTCCAGTTTGACGCCAGTTCTTAAACAATTTTAATTTACAAACTCAATTATTCAAATTTTCAGTTTAAAGTGATTCCATATCCTTAATTTCAAATTAAAGTTTAGATTTCCCTTTTGTCTCAATAATGAATATATTGCCACACTTCATTTCTCATTCATTTAAACAAATCCTATTCGCAACTTAAGGATTTTCCATAACAATAGGATGATATTACCCAATTTATTTTAAAACGTCCATCCATTTCCAATTTCCAGATCACAAACCCATTTTGAGGTCACACAAACTACCAATTCAAATTAACCATTTAACTTTCCAAGTTAAATTCCAATTTCATCTTAAAATCTCCGATTCAAGTTGTTCATTCAAACTTATTTAACTTCTCCCAAGTTAAATTCAATTTACTTAATCCAATCAACCTCATTCAATCCTTAAACTTCACAATAATAATCTTCCCACTTAAAAACTTATCACTTTGGGTATCACATCTCATTCCAAATTTCAAACTCAACATTTAGAGTTTATTCAAACTATTTTTGATTTATGTATATTCCTTGTTCATGCATATTATTTCCTTTACACACGAGGTCATCCTTAAATTTTAGACCACTTTTGGTCTTTAATTCAAATCAAATTTTCAAACAACCCATTGTTTGCAACAAGTTCCAGTTATCCAAATAATACTTATTTATTATTTTTCATTACTTTGAAACAAAATTTTCAAATTCTGGGACCAGATTTAGAATTTCATTTTCAATAAATTAAATTTTAATTTGGTTGTATTTCTACTTCTACTTAATTTAATTCCAATTCAAGACTTCAATTTGGTTGTACTATATTACTTCTAAATTTTAATTCCAATAATTTAACAATGAATTACCTTAATATTTATTAGAATAAAATATTTCTTTACATATCAAAATATACTTTCATATAAAATCATTTAAAGCCTTATATAAGAAAATAACAAGTACGCCTTATATATATATATATATATATATATATATATATATATATATTCAACTCATTCTAGAGTACTAAGGACTCACCAGAGCCAAGGTTCTCGCTTAACCTTTCTACTCTGATACCAAATGTAACGACCCAAAATTTTCGAACCTGAAAATTCCAGATAGTTATGAAAAAGAAGAAAGAGATAGAAGAAGAAGAACAGAAACATCAATAACTCACATTCGCAGCGGATAAAATATAATAATAAATAATAACAGTTTACAAAAGAATACTATATCTGTCGATTACATTTTAATACATCAGAGTTACACACTTATACAGACACTGGAATATACACAATTACTGTGTCAAAGATATACAATAATATAATATAGCAGAAGCACTCCATACGCTCTTGCCATCCAGCTCGCCTCTTGAGCTCTAAAACGTCTTTACCTGAAAATCTGTAATACTCGGTCTGACCCGAGCATTACACCAAAGTAACACCCAAGTCAGGCTGGAAACCAGCGTGAGTAAACCCATCCAACATGGAATACAAAGCATACAACTTATATAAAACTCGGGTAACTCATATCAATTCACAAAGCCACAATTTATTTTAGACATCACTTATTTCACATATAAGTTTTCTAAATATCAAGATTTAGATTTAAAATATCCAATTCCTCCAAATCACTTTATTCCAGCATAAAGATTTCACATATCAATCTACAAAAATTCAAAGTGGTTTTGGGTATTTCCTAATACCCGATCCCGGCCTCTTCGAGACTCGTGTCATCCTAACCCAAGTTATCTAAATGAAATACACAACATTTCATAACATAGATATCAATCATTTCAAAGCATTCAATACCATTCAAACATCCATAAGCGAATTTGATCACTTCCAAATTAATTCAATTGATTCTAATTAAATTTCTAACCTTAATCAATTAGATTCCTTCATTTAACATTAATTAATTCCAAATCAACTTATTAGTCAACCCTTCATTATTCATCTTATTAATCATCCTGGATTAATTTATTTTTTCAATTACATTCAAGTAATTATATTTATTAAATTTCATGATATTAATTATTTTAACCCAAATCAATAAGTAATCTTAATTACTTCATAAATTAATTAACTATATTAATTACATTAATCCTTAATTACTTATATTAATTTATTTCTCATAAGTCTCTTATTATGTATTAATCAGTTTTAATTTACCGATCTTTATTTACACCATTAATTATATAAATTAATTATTTCCCATTTGCATTTCAATTTATCCTAATTTAATTACATTGATTAATTAATCATTAATTAAACCACAATATTAATCATTTTGGATTTATCTCAACCTATAATTAACTATATTTTATTTACTTCATTAAATAAATGGATTACTCCTTAATTAATTATCTTAATTAATTTCTTGATTAATCCCACCATACAATTGTACTTTATTAATTACATTAAGTAATTACTAATCAAACCATCCAATGACTATTCTGAATTACTTACACTTAATGAATTACTTAAAACTTAATCAATTAATTAATTCTAATTGAATTAATTAATTATCCATTTTAATTACCCTACCATTTTAGTGAATCACATTAAGCCCTAAGTAACTTTAAAATGGAAACGTTTTCTTTTTAATGTTTTAAGTTTAAAACAACTTAAAACCCCCAATAGTTCGAGTTAAGCAACAATTAACTCGAGAACCAACCAAAACCAAAATCAACAGATCATCAATTCACAGTGCATAACAAATCAATTCAATCATACAACCAAATATTTAAATTTAACCATTTAAATTTAAATAAAAACCCAACAGAGTGAGATTTACTCACTTTTTCTTTTATTAGTAACCTATTTCCGTTTTCGGCTCGATTTTCTTCACGATTACGACCTTGTAAAATATTACATCATTCATAAATATTTAAAATAATCAACAATTCATTTTTACCTTTTTATAAATCTTAATAATATATTTTGAACCAATAATCTCCCCTTTTTAACAATTTATTGGTAATTAAAATAAATTAAATTAATTAATTGAAACAATATATATACCTTTAAAATAAATCTTTTTAGATCTCATAAAACTCTAATTCGTATATAATCTCAGATTTTCCCAAAATCTATAATAATTTTCGTTTAGAAATTCGTGTATGTATCTATATTCATCTTCATATTCTTTTCAAAAATATCAAAGCAAAAATTTCCATTACTAAATATATAAATTCACTGCATTTAATTTACTGACAAAATTTTATTTTCCCGCTGATAAAATATACTCATTAAATCGAAATTGATCGGAAAAAAAGCTCGAATACCTTGCAGTCCAGGGACTCCCACTTAGCAAGCTCGATTTCGACCACTACTGCATGAATGCCATCACATCCCAAACCACAATTCCAATCATACCACCCAGGCATGCTTGCATCACCACCCCATAGCCGTGAGCCTCACCGCGATCCACCCCTTTACCTCGGCTCATCCCTAATCGACCAGGCACCATTCGATTGTCGCCCTAACCACCGTCACGCCCAATCCTGATGAAACCCAAGCTCGCGTGCCGCCTCGACCCTGCTCAAAATCCCCAAATCAACTTCGCCTCTACTTCGCACGCGCGCACGCGAACCCAATCGCGGCCCCAAAAAACGAACGGCCTGAAATCGAGCTTCCCCCCTCTATTCTCACGCGAATGCGCCCCTTCGCCATCGAGTTCGAACTCGATTAAGACCGCGTCGCCAATTTTTTTTTGATGAGTTCGAATTACTGTTAAAAGTTAGAAAGAGGGGATGAGAATACGGTATAGGGTTAGGGAAGCTTCTTGAATACGCATGAACATTAAATAACTAAGGTTTTACCCGCGTTCCGAGCATAATGGAACATGTTTCGAAAGCTAATTCGATCACATGCACGAGTTACGGAAATAAACGATCAATTCTAAATTAAATCGATTAAAATAGTTCTAAGCGTTTTGAGCTGCCAGGGTCAAATGACAACTCCGATTACTACGAAAATTGAAATCCGATAATAACTAATAATTATGGATCCAATGGAACATGTTTCGTCCAATTTCGAGACTGTGCCTCAGAAGGCTAATTTTTAATTCAATTTAAACGATATATTATTAAAACTGAACAAATCACATTTATATTAAATTCCAACCATTCTATTATCTTCAGTATCATCATTATAAATTTTATAAGCCTTCAAATTATTTAAACAGGCTTAGAAATTTCAAATTCAACAATTTACCCAATTTCAATTATTAAATTCAATATTTAAACTATATAATTCAATGTTTTAATTATCATGTAAATATTTGATATCTTGAATTCAAGTTAAAATTAACATTTAAATATTTTAAAATCGATTAACTATTCAAATTTAAATTGTTAGAAATTCCGGGTCGTTACATCTCCGAACTCTCATTGTGTTGATTTGAAGGAGCGGGTTTGTAGTTGCAACCAATGGAAAATTACGGGATTTCCTTGTGCTCATGCTATAAAGTGTATGAACAAGTCTAAGTTGTCTATATATATGATTTTGTTGAGAATTATTTCACTGTTGATGCTTATCGTTTTTCTTATGCCAATGCTATAAATCCTATTCTAAATTATGATAGGCCTATTGTTGATGGTAGCATTCAAGATGTTATTAAGCCACCAAAGGAGAAACATGGCGCTGGTAGACCATCAGTGAAGCGCAAAGGAGGATTTTCAAATTTTCATAACAAGCGAAACAGATGTGGCGAGTGCAAGCAATTTGGTCATAATAAACGGAATTGTCAAGCTTCAAAGAGAATATCATTTGATTTTACATTTTTAATTTGTACAGAGTAATAAGTGTATGTGAGAGTTGTTTCAGTGGTCTATAGTAATTGAACCATTTGTTATTAATTTGTATTTAGTATAGCATATTATGAAATTGATTTTAATTTCAACTATTTTAGTATAGATGATAGTATCTGTTATTTGTGATTGCAGTATCAGTTCTGTTGTTTGTTTTTACAAGTTTTGCTACCATTATCATTTTTACAGTATTATTTTTTACAGTAGCAGTTTTTATAAGTTTTTACACGTATCGGTTTTTTTAAGTTATGGTATCATTTTTTACATTTTTGGTATTAGTTAGCTTTGTTGGAGATATTGATTGGTTGATTGGATATAAACGGCTTTATTTTCAGTTTTGGTTTGTTGTTCGTATCAGTTTCGTGTATTATAATACATGTTAGAAGTGACATCAGTAGTACTAAGTAATTAGAATGATATATGATGTTTGCAAAACCTGAAAACTGCATTTATTGTTGTTTCATAAAGTACGTTGACTGTAAGATTTAACAAAACTGATACTATAAGTCATAAGAACTGATGTCCAGTTACTGTTTTGTTTTGAAATATTATATGAAATTTCATAATATCATTATACAACTGATAGTTGCATCATAAAACTTATAATATGATGTGGGATACATAGTTGGATGATAGAACATACACTAGTTAATCTTGTTATAATATAAACAACAGGAAAAGAAAAGAACATCAACCACGGCATATCATTCCAAGAGATTAGTATTGTTTTTACAAGTAAAAGCAGCATTGTTTTAACAACAGAACACCGTTACTTCATAAGAATGAAATTGCAACAGAACATCATTACTTCACAAGAACACATTTCAACAGAACAACATTACTTCATAAGTACACATTTCAACAGAACAACATTACTTTTCAGGTACCAAATTTAATTGTGAAATAACGCAATGGGAATTCAGTTCTTTGTTTCTTTGTTCTTCTAGGCTTGACATGTATTTCGACAAACTCCAGCAGTGTTCATCATATGTTAATATTGCATGTGCAATCCTTGCTCTTGTTGATAATAATTCTTTCTTTTCAATTTTTATTGGTATCCTGCTTCTGTTTAGCGAAATGATGAATATCATTACAAATATCCCACAGTTAAGCCTATTGAAACCAAAATGTAATGTTAGTATCAATTTGCATCTGTTGTATTAACAGGTTTATAATTAACACAAAAATTTGAATTTCAGAGATAATGGTACAAGCATATAGTATGCTTTGAATTAAAATATTTAGCAGTTGTACTAGCACACTAAGTATTAATTTCTGCAGGTATCAGTTTTTTTGTAGGTGTCAGTTTTGTTTCTGTAGTTATCAGTTTCTTTTATGTAGATATCAGTTTTCTTCCTGTAGTAACTGTTTATTTCTGAATTAAAAGTTTATTGAATTGAGAGATAATAATTTTCAATATTTTTATTAAGAATCAAATTCAATTAAATATAAAAGGTATACAATGATGTATAGAAGTATGTATGGAAAATTATAATGCAAAAACATAGATAGTTTGAATAATGAGGAACTGTTAATTGATTATGACTAGTAGTTTCAATTGTATTGTTCATTGTGTTCTCAGTAGATAACATTTTTATAAAAAAACTTACGTTCTTCCACTTGTTGGGCACACTTTATTTGATGTATATCATCTTGTTTCATCACCATGTCTATTATTATTTCTATTCCAGATTTCTTCGAGCATGTCCTCTATTTGATGTCTCTAAAACAGGTAATATATTAAAAATTTAGGTCGTATTCACCATGATAAGTATTTTTTTATAAGAAAGAGCAATCTCATACCAATTTTGTAGCTTCTTTTAAGTTGGAATTGTTTCTTTCCTTTGGTGTTCTACGGCGGTTCGAATCAACATGGCACCATTGCATTGTTGGATATAAACGGCTTTATTTTCAGTTTTGGTTTGTTGTTAGTATCAGTTTCGTGTATTATAATACATGTTAGAAGTGACATCAGTAGTACTAAATAATTAGAATGATACATGGCGTTTGCAAAACCTGAAACCTGCACTTATTGTTGTTTCATAAAGTATGTTGACTGTAAGTTTTAACAAAACTGATACTATAAGTCATAAGAACTGATGCCCAGTTACTGTTTTGTTTTGAAATATTATATGAAATTTCATAATATCATTATATAACTGATAGTTGCATTACAAAACTTATAATATGATGTGGGATACATAGTTAGATGATAGAACATACACTAGTTAATCTTGTTATAATATAAACAACAGGAAAAGAAAAGAACATCAACCACAGCATATCATTCCAAGAGATTAGTATCGTTTTTACAAGTAAAAGCAACATTGTTTTAACAACAGAACAACGTTATTTCATAAGAATGAAATTGCAACAGAACATCATTACTTCACAAGTACACATTTCAACAGAACAACATTACTTCAGAAGTACACATTTCAACAGAACAACATTACTTTTCAGGTACCAAATTTAATTGTGAAATAATGCAATGGGAATTCAGTTCCTTTTTTTCTTTGTTTTTCTAGGCTTGACATGTATTTCGAAAAACTCCAGCAGTGTTCATCATCTATTAATATTGCATGTGCAATCCTTGCTCTTGTTGATAATACTTCTTTCTTTTCAATTTTTATTGGTATCCTGCTTTTGTTTAGAGAAATGATGAATATCATTACAAATATCCCACAGTCAAGCCTGTTGAAACCAAAATGTAATATTAGTATCAATTTGCATCTGTTGTATTAACAGGTTTATAATTAATACGAAAATTTGAATTTCAGAGATAATGGTACAAGCATATAGTATGCTTTGAATTAAAATATTTAGCAGTTGTCGCACACTAAGTATTAATTTCTGCAGGTATCAGTTTTTTTTGTAGGTGTCAGTTTTGTTTCTGTAGTTATCAGTTTCTTTTACATAGATATCAGTTTTCTTCCTGTAGTAACTGTTTATTTCTGAATTAAAAGTTTACTGAATTGAGAGATAATAATTTTCAATATTTTTATTAAGAATCAAATCCAATTAAATATAAAAGGTATACAGTGATGTATAGAAGTATGTATGGAAAATTATAATGCAAAAACATAAATAGTATGAATAATGAGGAACTGTCAATTAATTATGGCTAGTAGTTTCAATTGTATTGTTCATTGTGTTCTCAGTAGATAACATTTTTACAAAAAAAACTTACGTGTCTTCCACTTGCTGGGCACACTTTATTTGATGTATATCATCTTGTTTCATCACCATGTCTATTATTATTTCTTTTCCAGATTTCTTCGAGCATATCCTCTATTTGATGTCTCTAAAACAGGTAATATATTAAAAATTTAGGTCATATTCACCATGATAAGTATTTTTTATTATAAGAAAGAGTAATCTCATACCAATTTTGTAGCTTCTTTTAAGCTGGAATTGTTTCTTTCGTTTGGTGTTCTACGGCGGTTCGAATCAACATGGCACCATTGCATTGTTGGGTATGTTAAAGTGACTAATGTCCAGTGGTTCTCACAATGCAAAGTAAAATATATACTTTCAGCAAATTTATCTTGTACAATAGATTCTAGCATATGGAGGACAAGACTTTTTATCACACCCTTTATATTACACATAAGTGCTTTCTGTTTAATATGAAAATAAGTTATGATTTAATAAATGAAGCAATTATTATGTACTTGAATATTAAAGTTTTATTTACCGTTATTGTAGTTGTGAAAGCATAGTTGTGTTCTTCTAGTCCACGTTTTGAAATATACCAATCTATAATCTGTATTAAAATCAAAAAAGTATAAGTTTTTTTTATTGGTGAAGCAATATTAAATTGTTAATAGTGTCAGTAACGTTAATAGTGGCTCTGTATGTTGATTGGTATAAAAATAATAAAGCATCAAGTGAATTTAAGTATGTTGTGGATTTGGGTATCATTTTTGTTTTTATTTTGGTATTAGTGCTGATGTTAAGAAAAAAAATTATGTACCTGTCCGTCTGTGTTGTTTCCTTCTAGTAGATGTTTTAGTGCATTCTTTGTTATGACACAACCTCCTCTGATTGTGTCATTGTCTTCCCATGCCACTATACTATTTTGATAAAAACAATTTGTATATGTTAGATAAACTTAATTTCATATTTAAAATTAATATACATATTTGTACACTTACTTTTCTGCTGATATCGTTAATGAAAAGAAAGTTTTGATCACGTCTTGTTGTTCGATGTTGAGATAGATCAAACATTTGCAATGTCCAAGGCCTATATCTGAAAGTGTCAGCTCTATTATTGCAAGTGGCTTTGGACCGTTGTCTTGTCCAATTTTGTTTTCAACATCTTCTTTTTTTCCGGTTTTGATTTATTTGCAACTTTTTTTTGTTTCATCCCATATTCAAAGCTATCACGCTATTTTTTTACTCTTGTTCTTGCCTTCAATCTTTGAATATAAGAAGCTGTCTTTTTTTGTGTTGCTTTGATTTTTTTTTCCCTTAATTTTGTGACTGTTTCTTTCTCTTTCCTAACAGCTGGTTGCACAGGTTGTTCTGCATTTTTTTCTTCAGATTTTTCACTCTCAAAATCTTGTGTGTCGTAAAGTTTGAAAGATGGAGGGGTAAAGTCAAGCACTGAAATGATGGATGGTGGATTTTGATTTTTTACATTTATATCCTCTTGAAGATGTTGAGTATCTTCTGTTTTTACTCTCTGCACTTGACTTTCTTTTTCCAACTCTTCTTTTTGATGCACTTCAGTTGGAGTTCATTTCTTTTCTTCCTATTGACATTGTGTTTCTTCATTTTTTGTTTTTTTACCCAATTCACTTTCTATTTCGTTGGGCATATGTTTCTCCATTTCTTTTGTTTTATTTGCTCTTTTTTGTACACACTCTTCAGCTTTTGTTTCTGTATTTTCTTTATTTCTTCCAATTTCCATTTCTTCAAAAGTATATGCATTTAGTTCAGCTTGTAAAATGTTGCTTTCTACATTGAAACATTGTTTTTTATTTTCGCCATTTTCTTCAATGTCATTCAAATCATCTTCAAATTTACTGGTGTCGTCTTCAGCATGTGATCTTTTCTCTTCATTATCTTTCAGGTTGAACTTAATTTCTTTCAACTCTTCTTTCAACCTGAAAACTTCTTGCTCTGCTTTAATTCTTTTCTTTTTTTCTACTTCCAATTTTTTTTCTTTGTTTCTTCTTCCAAATCTTTTATATGCATTTGGAAGATCCTAATGCTTATGTCTTCCTCAAATGAATGTGCACTTTCTTTGGCTTCTTCAAACTTTCTTTTCTTTCCATGATTTTCTTTTTGAATTTTGGGGAAATTGTGTTCAACAATCTCTGTTTGAAGTAGACATTCTTCGTATGGGATGAGATTTGTGATTTCTTTCACCTTGAAAATTGGTGTTGGAAAATTTGTTTCAGTTTTAAGATATGATTTCAAACAACAATGATAATTGAATTTTTACTGTTATGAAAAAAGGAAATAGTATGCAATAAAACTAATAGCTATTTATTTAATTTCTGATACTATTAGTATCAGATTTAATCATGTAAAACTTTGGTATCATTTTTCGAATTCCAGTATCAGTTTCTAATAATATTAATATCAGTTTCTTATAATATTAGTATCAGTTTCAAGGATGTACAACTATGGTATCGGTTATTGGATTGTAGTATCAGCGTAAATTGTGAAGTTATAAGGTATCAGTTTTTGGATTCTAGTATCAATTTTGAACATTTCCACAATTAGTTTCTAGCATGTAATCATTTGGTATCAGTTTTTGCAATTTTTGTATCAGTTTATGATACTATTAGTATTCGTTTCAAGCAAGTAAACATATGGTATTATTTTAATGCATTCTATTTTTTGTTTTTGATGTTATTTACTATGTAATGATATGGTATCAGTTTTTGATCACTGTAGTATCAGTTTTATGTTATAGAAGAGAGGATAGACAATTAAACTTTATTCTACATAAGAGTTAAAGCATATTGGTTAACAAAAATTAAATGGAATTTTTACATACATCACCCTCTTTCACGTTGTCAAAAACTACTTTGAGTGCTTTGTCTTTGAGTTTCCTTAAATTCCATTTTGCAAATCTTGGTAAATCTGGAGTATAATATTGTCGTCGTTGAACGAGACTCAGTTTCTCACAAATGCAATACTGTTAACATAAAAAGAATTGATTAGATATGTTTGTTTAAAAAATTAAGCAATAAATTTTTGATTAAGCTATCTTACCAATGGAAGCATGGAGCATCCCGACATATTTCTTGGATTATGGATGAACTTCTTAACAAATTTATTGAAATTCTTTTCTATGTTAGTGGCCAAGAAACCAATTGCATTGTCTCTACATTAATTAAGTATGGTAGAAGTCTCCATCTTAACTTTTGCTGATTGTTTGGGAAGAAGAATGTTAATAGTATTTCAATTACTATTAACATTGGCAAGTCTTCTTCATGCTCTTTTTTCTGCCTCGCAACTTCTTGCTTTATTCTTTTTTCAACAACATTTCTTGTTATATAAGTGCAATTGCCGAAGTTTCTCTTTGCAAATTCCCTACACTGCATTGGAATTGTTCTGTTTTTCATTTTCTGAGTTGGCTCAATGTTAATTCCTTTTAGTGGTAGGCTAAAAATCAAACTTATATCCGTTGCTGTAACTTTCGTCCTTTCTTTGTAAAATAAGAATGCATCTTCCAGAACTGAGTAGCATTTGTATAAAGCATCCAAATTGTGTTGATGCTTTTTGCATTTTTTCATTAAAATTTTCTCTTCATAGAAAACTTTAAAGTTGTAGAAAGGAGTGCTCTTCATTATGTCCATCTGCTTCTTGGATAGAGCATTTTTTTGTTTTATCAGTTTTGCTGTTTTGAATACTGCCTGCAATCCACATCTGTAAGCAATTTCATGCTTTTTATCTTCAGTTTGCTGTTTTATTTGTGATTTTTCTTTTATGCATTTTGGATGTGGATCAACAAAATCATCATCATCCTATTATTTCAAAATAAATACTATAAGTTATTTGTGAAACAAATTATGTTTAAATATGTAACAATTTAAAGTTTGTAGTAACTAGGTATCAGTTTGCAGTAACTAGGAATTACTAAGTAGGTATCAGTTTTCTATAACCAGATATCATTTTTTCAAGTAGGTATCAGTTGCTTTGTGAATAAGTATCAGTATTTTGTAAATAGGTATCAGTTTTTTGTTTGTATCACATTTCAACTAAATGATACTGACTATTATTTTATCAAACAATTTACGCTTAATGATACTGACTATTATTACTTGTAATTAGGTATCAGTTTATTGTACTTATCAGCCTTTTCTTTTACCAAATGATTCACAGGTAATATTTTTGACATATTTATCATGGTATAAAGTTATGATGTTTTTTATTTTACCGAATTGAGTTGTTTTTCTTCTGATTCTTCATCTGCAGCGTTTTGCTTTCTTTTTTCTGAGATTTTTACTGTTTAATTTTTTTCATAACATTAGAAAATTTTAATAGTATGAAATTATTAGTATAAATTTTATAATTTTGCAATTTCAGTTACCTCTGCTTCTTTTTGTATTTTGTCCTGAATCATTTTTTCATTCCTTTTTTTTGTTCTTTGTTCTCTTTTTTGCATATTGTCTTCAACTTTTTTCTCTGTAGGTATTTGTTGCTCCATGTTCTCTTCTTCGTTCTATGCAAAAAAATTCAATATTACTGTAACAATATTATACTAACTTTGTTATGTTTGATTTTACATTATTAGTTACCTTCTTTGGTATGCTTTCGCTTATTTCCGGTCTGCTTCCACTTGCTATAATTTTTTCATGTCTTCTCTTTGTTCTTTTTTCTCTATTTTGTTTTTCCTCTTCTGTTGATGTAGGTTTTCTAAGCTTTAACTTGTTGCTTTTTGCCTTTACTGCCGTCGCTATCGTTTGCGCTAGAGTTAGGTTTTCATCTTATATCATTGCATTTTCTTTTTCAACATCCGCTGCGGGAAGTGATTCGACATTTCAATTTTCGTTTTGTTGATTCACTTCCAACTTACTTAGGTTTTCATCGACTGTCGATTGTTGTGCTCGTTGTTCATCTACCGTCGACTTCTGAGGTTGTGTTGGAGATATAGATTTGTTTCTGGTTTGCGGTGCCATTTTTTCTTTTGAGTAAAATTTCGTCAAATTTTGAGTTAAGGAAGGAGGAGGAAGACGAACAGAATATTTTGTTTGAAATTATATTTGGGCTTTGTCCTTACGGTAAAAATTTTATGCGCGTGTCCTTCTGACTTAATATTTTCTTTAATTTGTCCTTTAATTTTTTTTTCCCTTAATTTTATTTATTTTGAAGTTTAGATTTTAGATTGCTTAATTAATTCAAATATATGAAGTTAAATGTAAAACAATAAAAAAAATAAGAAGAATTTGGTAAATGATTGTAGAAATTATAAAATATTGTTATTTGAACATAAAATGGCAAGGCAAAAAATTAGCAAAAGATTATAATAATCACAGTAATGATTGATTGTAGGGATTGAAAAATAAAATATATGAAAAGATTTAAGGAGATAGGGGAAAGTTCATGGAATAAGTGAGAGAATAGAAAATTATTACAATTTACTATTATTTAATCGATAAGAATGCAATTTTGTTCCTACGATTTAAATCACACATATTGTCTTTAGAGACTACGTGCTAGGAACCATGAATTTACCTCATAAACTATATCTTTGCATGGAGAAATAATAACATGCAATAAGGAGGTAGAACAAATTTTATAGTATGAAAATCTATTGAGAAGTTTGTATACAATTTGTGCATAATAAGTTTGTGTTAGTCAAGATGACGATTTTTTGTTTAAAAAAAATTGTGTTTGTACGATCCATTGTTATTTGTTTTATTCATTTGAAGAGACAAAGTAGTAAAATGTTAATTTATCTATAGTATAAAACAAAAAATGATGTTTAGTTTACAATGTCCAATACACAAGATAAATTATTGATTAAAATTAATCTCTAACATATTAGAAAATTTATTATCAATAGATGTTAAAATTATATGATATAATGATCAAATGCTAAGAGGACTAATCTTTTATTATGAGAAATTAATATTCAAATCTACATGCACATGCATACCAAAAAACAAAATACTAATTAAGGTAAAACAAAAGGCTGAATAAATCTTTTTTTCTAAACAATCATTATGCAATATATATTCAACCAGTCAAACAAACCCAACCTTAATTAGCCAACATATTGAATAATTTTTTTGTTAACTAAAGAAAATTATGTCTTACATCACTAATTAAGGTAAAAAAAGAGAAGGTAACATGAAAAAGAAAGAAAGTAAATAATTTCACAATCCTATTGCTCACATATATGTAATGATGTATCTTTTTAGTGCATTAAACACATGCTAGTTTTATCTTAGAAAGAAGCAAATCCAAAATGGAATAACATTTAAAGGAAAATTGGAATAAATCATCCTAGTAAAAAGCATAAACTAAAGGTTATACCTGTATTTTTTATCTAACATAAAATAGTCTTAAAAAAACCCTAGTTAAATCCTAACATTATCGAAAATTCTCATGTTATTTAAATCCTAACACTATTAACATGCTATCCCCATAAATTTCTTCCTTCCACCATTATCTCCAAATTATGTCTACCTTCTAGAGTGATTAACTCCATATTTAAAATGCAAAATCAAAATTTGAAGCTTTAGAATCCTCACCTGTCATGTTAAACAGTTAAGAATTTATTGATGAAATTTAAAACTGAAATATTAAATAAAAATTTAGAAGTGCACAAGTGAGATGTTTTTTTTTCTTTTTCAAAACATGATAAACATGGAAAATACTAAATGGTAGGGAAGAAAGAATAAATTTGGTAAAAACAAATCAATAAATGTGTCTTCGTTTATAAAAAGGAAAAAAAATTAACATTTTGGAAATATAAATAAGGTAAAAACAGATAAATAAATGTGTACTGTTATTATAAAGTAAAACTTGATGTTTTTTATGCATCCCTGAAATACAATTATTTGTGTAACTATATTTTGGTCACATTTAATATATTTTAGTTGTTACTCCACTTTATTAAAATTCATACGCAACAAAACATCACATATCAAAAGACAGCCAAAGGATAGATGAAATTCGCACAAAAAACCAGAATATCTATACAATTAGAAACTTAAGGTAACATAACAAACTAGAATGCCATGTCAAGAAATTTAGGAACAAACTGAAAAGGCAAATTGACATTATTATTCATAGTATATATTCATTGTTTAATCATCCAGACCAATGACAGAAGCCAAAACCACAACCGGAGGATACCAAAACACATCAAACTCGCAAAATCAATTATTTAATCTCCCAGATCCATGAAAGAAAAGAAACAACAAAATCAAAAGATACCAAAACACATCAAACTCACAAAATCAATGGTTTAATCATCTAGAACCAAGACAGAAAAGAAACCACCAAATTCAAAACATACCAAAACACATCAAACTCACAAATTCAATTCAAGCGTTCGTGAATTTAGTAACAGCCTTAGTCCCCTCAGAAACAACATGCTTTGCAAGTTCACCAAGAAGAACAAGATGCACAGATGTCTGAATCTCCCTGGAAGAAATGGTCGTCTTCTTATTGTACCTGTCCAATCTGGAAGTTTCCTGAGCAAGCTTCTCAAAAATGTCATTGATGAACGAATTCATGATTCCCATGGCTATGGTCGAGATACCCATCTCAGGGTGGACTTGCTTCAACACCTTAAAGAGGTAAATCTTGTATGTTTCGATAGACTTGACCTTCTTCTTCTTCTTCTCGGATTTTACCGAAGACTCTTTTCCAGGAAGCTTCTTTTCAGCTCTTGGCTTCTTGCCAGCTGGGATTTCTCAGCCGCGGTGGTGATTTTCTCTTCACGGGTTTGTAAGCAGCCGGTGATTTCTGAGCAAGCTTCTTTGCAGCTTTGGGCGCCATTTTTGAAATTAGGGTTTTGAGATTAGGGAATATAGTTTTTGTTGGGGAATGAATAATGTGAAGAAGACGGAGGAGTGCAAGGTTTTTATAACGTAACTGGGGTGCAGTTCCATTGGAGAAAAATTGAGGAGAAGATTGATGACGTGGAGGGCTTGTGCTCGGCTTGGGTTACCATTAATTTATTTTGATGGAAATGCATGAAAATAAATGAAGACCTCACGAAATCTTTATGAATTAGCACCCATATAAGAGTCTTCGTAGGGAATTTTGATAATTAAATTATCTTAATATACATTCAATAGGTAATATATTACCGTTTTCTTTCTTGTTAATTTCTCTAAAATGCATTTTGTCTAAATCAGATTTTGTTTTTTTTTACAAATTTAGATTATTTTTTATTCATCTTGGAGAAACTTAATTATTACTAGAAACAACAATTGACTTTTATTGTTCATTTATTTTTATGATTTTTTTTTAAAATATTTTATTTTATTTATTGTTTGAATGGAAAATTCTATTCATATATTGAAGTTTTGTTAACATACACAAAAAAATTATACAATAAATTATTGAATTCACAACCTTAATTTTAACCATTTTATCTCGATCTTCATCCTCTGTTACCTTCTCATTTTCTAACTTCTAATATCTCCAAATGAAAAATCTTGAAGTTCCTAGAACTACAATAAAAATGATAATATCTTTATTTTTTATATCATACTTGTTAACATTCAATAAAAATGATTCTAGTATTTCAAAAAGAGATTAAATTAGTTTTGAAATTGAGTGGATCAAAGGTTAAAGTTATATTAGCTGATCCATATAATTCTTAGTTAAGAAAGTAATTAATCAATTAATCAAAAAGTTATGATTTGATTTTTTATTTTTGGTTTTAATACTTTAGCTTGATGATTTATAGAAAAATATTTTAGCTCTATTATTGTTTAAAAGGAGGGCAACTTAGTCACATATTATTTCAATACAATAAATGGTCTACATTAGGTAATTTTTGATGCATGAACATAGTTGGACTTCTTCAGTAATAATAAATGCACTCATTTTTTACTCGAGACGCAATAATTTGGGAAAAGGAAATATTTTGTATGAAAAGGTATAAATGGTAAAAGTATTAGTAATGATTTTTAGTTAATTTGGAAATGTTTCGTGAGGTGGAAAATTTGTATCGGCAATGTAAATGATTTTGTACTAAGAATTTTATGTAAACGAAATAAGAACGGGGATAAGTAAACATTTACATTGGTGGAAATGTTTCGTGAGAACAAAATGTGTGTGTGTATTAATAATTAAAATAATTTTTATGGAAGGAAATAGTTACTATAATGATTCCGTGGTGTCAAAAATTTATTATGTATGTTGGGAAAATTATTAAAAATGATTAAATGGATAATGTTTGGTAGTGTTCATGATTTATGGATATAAATGATATAAACATAAAGTTCTTTATGTGTCTTCATATTAAAAATGAAGCTTTAATTTTTCCTTTGAGAAGGGAAATATAGTTGATAAAATAAGAAATTCTTTCATAAATGAAGTAAATGGGCAAACATGATTTTTGGTAAAAATTATTTGGGAAAGTATTGGATTATAAAGGTTACACAAGTAGATGGAGTAAGAGGAAATTTGAGAAATTATAGAAAATATATTTTATAAACTAATGCATTTTATAGATGCATTAAATGCAGAGTTTTATTTAAATTGAAAGTTATTTTATCCTTGTGTTCATAAGGAAAATATTTCTTATAATGTATGAAAAATGTAGGCGAACAAAGACTTTGAGCAAGCATCGATTTTGATAAAATTTATTTTGGTTATATGAATTAATACAGGTAAATAAATTGTTTAAAAGGGGCAAAAACTAAAAGGTGAACATACTTATTAAGCCCAAATCTAATCTAGCCCGCTTGTTCTCAATATCATTTTACTTCTCCTCCATCATAATGGACATAAGAATAACCGTCTCTTCTTCTTCATTAACCCTAATCTAAGTAAAATAATTCAAATAAAATCTTAGAAACTCCAAAAAAATCATAAATTCAGTGTAGACCATCTTTATCCCTTTCTCCATCTTTAAAATTCTCTATCATATGAACTGAATGGTTTTTGGATAGTGATAATTTCGAGACGGCACTAAAAGTAGGATATTTGGGGATAAAATAAATAAATTGGGAATCACAAGTGTTTTGTAAGGAAATTTAGGTGATTGAAGCATATAGCATTTTCATGTGTGAGTATAATAGCTATATATGTGTTTGCTTCTATATTCTATTTTGCATAAAAGTTGATACTGATGATTTATGTTGGGTTGCTTGCTAAGGTTTGGGTATACTTACTTCTATGATGGATGGCGATGTTGAAATTTTGCTTTGTGATAGAATGAATTGCCATAAAAGTGTAGATGATAACAAATTTTGGGGCCAAAATTAACTTGTAGCAAAACAAGCATAACTTTTGATTCATTTTACCAATTTCATCAATTTTTGATTTATTAGAGAGCCGATTCAATTGCTTAAAAGTTTCATGATTACCACTTTTCAAGATTCGACTATTAAATAACTCGAAATTTCTTTCTAGTTGTACTATTTTTAGGTCTACTATAAATTTCAATGTTAACTCTCTATAGTATTTATGTCATAACATTTAAATTAGTGAGCTAATTTTGGTGATATTTAGCTAATTTCAAAGATAATCTGAAGTGCTATAACTTTCATTTTCATCATATGTGAGTAATTTGATGTTTAATGCCTTGAAAAGACGTTACAAGTTATGTCAATTTATTGGCCAATTGTATACAATTTCTTCTTTTAATCTTTCTATAATTATTGATGTTCGTAACCCAATTAATATGAAGAAGAATACATGTATGTATATACATTGTTTTAATGTTTACTTTGAAAGAAAATATTTTGGTATATATAATTAAGAGGGTGGTAGGATTCATTTCTTTCGAAATGTAATGACGTTTGTATTATGCTCATAAGGTAAAGAATGTATAAAGAAAAATGCTTTGAACTTGAATTTCTACAAAAAAAACATTGTTTTAAGTATATATATTTGTGTGTGTGTGAGGTGTTATAAATTTTAGTGTTCAAAATAAAAGATGTTTTTATATTTATTATATACTTGTCATACTATGTTGTGTTAGTTAATTATTTAATTTAAGTATATAAAGTAGAAAATTCTTAAATAAAGTGCTATGTGATAGTAATTGAAGATATTATAATCATGAAAATTTTATCACATTAAATTTAACATATTGTCTTTAATATTCCTGGTCAAGACATTTTGAGATATGATATCGGTTCATCCATCGAGATTGTGGCATGCAACGCTCTAAAAATGTTGGACAATTTATTACTCATAGCTGTTGGAGACGTCTAGTGGTTACGTAATGATAGTTATTGGATAATTATGGAATGACCCACTCGAGAGTTACCTTATTAATAAGAACTGAGGTCAGACAGGAAATCTCGAAGTGACCTCATTATATAATTCTTTCGACTTGAGAATGCTATCGAACTTTAATGTGGATATTCCACTTTAATTATAGGGAAATCATAACATGTCCCCCATCAAATGACTTACGGAACTTAAAGCATTGGAAGTGAAATACTATTCAGTAGAGAATTCATCAATTTGGTTATGCGAGGTTGGAATCATGGTCAACTATAGTCAACTCAAAGTTAATTGTTTTGGCTAGAGCAGTATGATTAATAATGTGACGACCCAGAATTTTTAGCAATTTAAAAACAGGATAATTAAAGTGATTTTAAATATTTAAAAGTTAATTTTAACTTGAAATTCAAGATATTAATATTTACTTGAAATTAAATCATTGGATTATATAGTTTAAAATATTGAATCATATAATTTGAAATTGGATAAAATGCTGAATTTGTAATTTTAAGCCTGTTAAAAATAATTTGAAGGCTTATGAAAGTTTTAATGATAATTCCGAAGATAATAGAATGGTTGAAATTTGATTCAAAGGTAATTTGTTCAGTTTTAAATAATATATCGATTAAATTGAATTTAAAAATAGCCTTCCGAGGCACAGTCTCGGAATTCGACGAAACCAGTTCCATTAGATCCGTAATAGTTAGTTATTATCGGATTTTAATTTTCGTAGCCATCGGAGTTGTCATTTGGCCCTGGCAGCACGAAACGCGTAGAACTATTTTAATCGATTTAATTTAAAATTAATTGTTTTCTTCTGTAACTCGCGCATACGAGCAAACTAGCCTCCGAAACATGTTCCATTGTGTTCGGAGTACGGGTAAAACTTTATGAACGCCTGTCGGCATGTCTGTTTCGGGGTTCGAGATTTTGCGTTATGCTAAACGAGATATTTTCAATATTCGATATTATAAAATAAATTGAAGGTCTGAATTGCATCACCTTAATCACGTGACTTTGGTTTAGCTTGCACCCAAAGCCACTTTTAGAAATATCTTCCCTGTTTTGCTTTCTGAGGAATGAATCGAAAATCGAAAGGGAAAAATACTGAGAACGAGAGATAATGGCTTCCTTCTTTTCTTCAGATAAAAAAAAATCAAAGCGATAATCTTCCTTCCTCTTTGTAACTCACGCACTCCAATCCCTAGCCATAAATCGCGATTTCCAGTCCCGAAAAAAAAAAAGAAAAAAAAAAGAAAAGAAAAAGGGTCGCCGCTCTCCCTCTCGACCCTCTCATCCTCAAATTAAATGGAGGAGCAATCCAAATCGAGCGCGCAGGAGATTGAATCGCGACGTCAACTCAGTTAAGGAAGAAGAGGTTACCGTGGGTTTGTACTGAAGTCGCGTTCGTGGCTCGAAGTCGCGAGTCGTCGCATGGGTCGCATCAGTGGCTAGGGTTTAGTTCGCGTGCGAGGGTGGCTGGAGACTGTGTGGCGTGACGCGGCGATGGTGGGACTAGGGTGTTGTGAGGTGACTGACGACGAACCCTGGTGGTCAGGCAACGAGCTTGGTTGTGGATTCGCGACAGTGGTGAGCAGTTTTATCTTATTTTAATTTTTTCTGAGCCTAGATAAATATAGGTAAGAAGAAAAAAAGAGAGAGGAGAAAATGTACTATGTTGTTTACTGCAGAGTTAAAATTTGAAATTTGGTAGGAACTATTTTCAGTTTTCGAATTGGAAGATATATGTAAGGATTTAGAAGAAGGGGGAACATTAGTTTAAGAAAATTTAATTATTTGATTCAATAAAGATTGAGTTAAATTAAATTTACAAAATGAAAATGAAACTTATCCAATGAACTTATAAAATTATTTGGTAACTGGAACGTAGTTTATAAAATAGAAAAGTAGTTTGGAATCAATTATTAGATAAAATGGAATTTATTAAATAGAAATTGAACTTGTTTCGAGTATTAATAAGACCGTACAACTGTTTATACAAGGTTTGAATCTGAAGAGAACAAATTGAGATCGGGTTTGGATTGCAAAATCAAAGGTGAGTAAATCTCACACTGTTGAATTTCTATTTTAAATTTTAAATGGTTAAATTTAAATATTTGGTTGAATGATTGCATTAATTTGATATGCATTGTGAATTGATGGTCTGGTGATTGTGATATTGGATGATTCTTGAGTTAATTGTGGTTTGACTTGAAATATTGGGATTTAAGTTGTTTAAAACTTAAACCATAAAAATGAGTTGTTTCCATTTAAATGTTAATAAGGATTTAATAATTTGTAATTCATCAAATTAATAGGGCAATTAAAATGGATAAATTAATTAATTCAGTCAATTAATGATCTGGGGCGATTACTTTAGTAATTAAAGGTTTGAATTAATTAATTAATTTAAAGTTTAAGGTAATCCATTAAGTTTAATAAATCCAGAATAATCAATGGATGGTTGGATAAGCGATTACTTTATGTAATTAATAAAAGATGAATACTTGTGTAATTAATCAAGAGATTAATTAATAAGATAGATTAATTAAGATGAATTAATCAGGAATAAGGGACTTAAGAAGAGTTAATTAATATATGTAATTAAGAATTAGTGGAAATAAAATAGTTAATCAATAAAATTACTTATTGATTTTGGCTAAGTACAATTAATATCGGGAAATTAATTTAAGATAATTACTTGAATGTAATTGACAAATAATTAATCCAGGGCGATTAATTAAAATGAATAGTGAAGGGCTGACTAATTAATTGATTTAAAATTAAGTAATATTGAATGAAGGAATCTAAGTAATTTAAGTTTGAAATTCAATTAGAATCAATTGAATTGATTTGTATGAGATTAAGCATTGCTTATGACTGGGTAAATGGTATTAGATGTTTTGGATGAGTGGGTATCTCTGATAGGGAATGTTGTGTATTTCATTTGAATATCTTGTGTTAGAATATCATGAGTTTCGAAGAGACCAGGTTCGGGTATTGGGAAATACCCGAAACTACTTCGAACTTTATAAATTGATTTGAGAAATCAAAAGGTGGAATAAAATTAGATTATTTTATCTAAGTTGGTACTTAGAAATTTATATATGGTATAAGTATGGTCTATAGCAAATTGTGAATTGGTTAAATTGGTATATGTTACCCCGGGTTTATATAAGTTGATTTCTTTGGTATTTCATGTTAGTTGGATTTACTCACGCTGGTTTCCAGCCTGACCCGGGTGTTACTTTGGTGTAATGCTCGGATCAGACCGAGTATTACAGATTTTCAGTATGACGTTCTGGAGCTTAGGAGGCGAGCTGGATGACAATATCGTATGGAGTATTTCCGCTGTATTTATATTATCGTAAATCTGAGACATAACAATTGTAAATATTCGGTGACTGTATATAATGTGAAACTCTGATGTATATTAAATGAAATCGACAGATATAGTATTCTTTTGTAAGCTATTATTATTTATTATCCGCTGCGATTGTGAGATATTTGGTGTTTCTGTTCTTCTTCTTCCATCTCTTTCTTCTTTTTCATAACTATATGGAATTTTCGGCTTCGAAAATTTCGGGTCGTTACATTTGGTATCAGAGCTGAAAGGTTAAGAGAGAACCTTGGCTCTGGTGGGGATTACTCCTTAAAGAGAGTCTGTAGTACTCTAGAATGAGTTGAGTGTACATATATGAGCGCGTACTTGTTATTTTCCTATATAAAGATTTTAAATGATTTTATATAAAATATATTTTGATATATAAAGCAGTATTTCCTTCTAATAAATATTAAGGTGATTGGTTGTTAATTATTGAAACTAAAATTAAGAAGTAATATAGTACAACCAAACTGAAGTCTAGAATTGGAATTAAATTAAATAAAAATAAAAATACAACCAAATTTAAAATTTAATGGGTTGAAAATGAAATTCTAAATCTGGTCCCAGAATTTGAAAATTTTGTTTCAAAGAAATAAAAAATATATATAGTAAATAAAGCATTAATTTGGATAACTGGGACTTGTTGCAAATAATGGGTTGTTTGAAAATTGATTTGAATTTAAAACCAAAGGTGGTTTAAAATTTTTAAACATGGCTGGGAGGGCCAAGAAACAAAAATGTATACATGTATGGATATATATGATATCAAAGATAATTTGAAATAAACTCTAAGAGGTTGAGTTCTGATTTTCCCTGAAGTGTGATGTAAAAACTCCGAGTGATATAAGTTGTGAATTTATAAGAGGGAAAGAATTTTGAAGTCTGAAGCGGGAATTCAAATCGAGTAAGATTGATTGGATGAAATAAAATTGGAATTTAACTTGGAAAGTTAAATGGTTGATTTGAATTGGGAATTTGTGTGATCTCAAAACGGGTTTGAGGTTTAAAAATTGAAAATGATGGACGTTTTAAAAATAAATTGGATAATATTATCCTATTGTTAATAAAAATCTTTAATTTGAGAATGGTATTGTATAAATAAAATAAATTTGAATAATTGAGTTTGTAAATTAAAATTGTTTAAGAACTGGCTTCAAACTGGAAGATAAAATTGAATAATAAATTAAATTTTGGAAAAAAACAAATAAAATTATATTGAGTTCTTATTTGAATCTGAAAAATATAACTAGTGATAAATTGAAATGAAGAATTGGACTCAGAAATTTAAGATTGTTTAAAAACTTTAAATAAAAGTTAATTTGGTTTAAAAAGTTAAATCAACCTTTGAGAATTTAACTCGAATTTATATAATTCGAGGTAGTTTAAATTCAAGATTGAATTGAATTAGTTCAAAATTGAATTTTGTTTGAAGTAATTGGATTGGTGATTGAAGATGTATAAGTTTAAAATTTAAATGGGAAATTGGATTGGAGTAAATTGAAGTGATTTAGATTCTGAAATTAAATTGATAATAATTCAAATTGATTGGGATAATGGGAAATTATAATTAAAATTGAACAGGATTAAAATCAACTAGAATTTGATTTAAATTTGGAAAGGAATTAAGATTGATTCAACTTGAATTGGGAATTAATCAAGTCCAATGGAATTTGGAGTTTTTTGAATTGGAATTGGATCAATTTAAAGGGAGATTTAAATTGAATTGTTGGGGAAGTGAACAGTTTGACTCTTAATTATTTTCAATATAAATTGTTTTCATATAAACTTATTTTTCTAAGCTATTAAATATATACAACCTTTCTTTCTTAAAGCCAAATTATTTTATGGTTTGGAGTTATTTAACCATTTTTCAACTGTTTTCGAAACTAATTCCTATTTTTCAACTATTTCACAAACTAATTTCTATTTTACAACCATTTTGCAATTATCTACAATGTTTGGAACTGTTTAACCATTCCTCAACTATTTTACAATTAGTTAACTATGTTCATAGCTATTTTGCAAACTAATAATTATTTTTCAACTACTTATCTATTTTTCAAAATTTTCAAGCTATTTTCTAAATATACTAGTCGGAGTTCAAACTGTTATTGATTAAATACCCAACTGGGATAAGAATTGAGGTAATAATCCAAATGGGGATAAAGGTAAATGTGAATAAGTGAATGTGAATAGAAAGGAAATTGACATTTGAAAGAGTAATCGAATTTGAATATTTGATTTTGGGTAAACAAAGTTATATCTTTGTATATATATTCTTCCCTTGTTAAATCTGTTGTTGGAAGAAAAAGGATTTTGGAAGTATTTGAAGTATAAAAGGATTTTATACGAGTTTAAAGTGATCTAAAGTTTAAAAAATATATATATATATATCTGTATATATATAAATGATCTTATGAGGATTTTGGAAAAAGGGTTTTGAGAACCTTTGGATTTGGAAAGGCTTTTGATTTTTGGGTAAAATCAATATTGAATTTGGAAAGCCTAGTTTGAGAACTATCGATTTTGGGATAATCGATTTTGTGTAAAGGAGCTTTGTATGATATCATACTAGGTGTATGATTTGAAGATACTATATTTTTATAGTATAAAATGTTTTGATGATGGCTCTGGGAAAAAAGGCGCTCCCTTGAAATGAACTTCTCAGGAGTGCCACCGGGTGGTGCTGCCTTGAGCCCCAAGGGGGGGTTCTAAAGTTGATCCTGTGAGGAGTCCGGACAAAACTAGTTCCTGAGGATTATTGGGTAGCGTAAATCGATGGCGTTGATGCCTACAGAGGCATTTGGGTTATGCTGTAACGACAGTGTAACTCGATGTCGCTGCGATCTACTGTGGGGACCATAGCGAAAATCGTGTGGAGGATGAGTGTCAACGGTCTACACTTGATTTTGCCGGGAAGGCAACGCAACATCGGTAGACTGCGATCTATGGTCAAGTGGAGTGGAGAAGTTTCATTTTTGGCAGCGAAATTCGATGGCGCTGATGCCTATAGTTATATGGGTTTTTGCTGTGATAGCTACGTAACCCCAGTTGTAGCTGCGATCTGTCGTGGGTTCCATAGTGTAATCGTGGGGCGCGGAGGCCTACAGTTATCTATGGATTTTGTCGGGATGGCAACGTAACCATCGGGTTAACTGCGACCATGGGTGGGGGTGATGATTCTCAGGGCATTATCACCAAAGATATTTCCCTATTTTCAAAAAATATATATATATTATATTCTATATTTTCAATAAAATTGTTTTCCAAGTATTTTCACTGGGTGTTGAAAACGGGTTTACCAAGTATTTATAGATTTTCAGTCCTACGCCTGATCAACGTATGACTGAATTTCTCTGAGAACAAGGATGGACTGGTTGAGACATCGAGTTATACAAAGGTATTTTTATAAAGAGTTATTTTAATAGTATTATGTGACTTTAAAGGCTTTTCTGAAATTTTAAATAAAAGAGTTGGAATTTTGGGAAATAAAAAGAAAATCCAAACTAGAATTTTAACGAAGTGATTTTGTAATTAAAAATCGAGTATTGATTTAAAAATTGAAAGTAAGCTAATTGGCTAAATAATTATTTGATTAAGTATATTAATAAAATTTAACTCGGTAAAATAAAATGGATCGTAAATTAATAATGGAATTTGGAAATGAATTAGAATTGTAAATAGAATCCGAGTTAGATTTGATAATGAATTAAATAAGAGAAGATGTTGTAAAATAAAAGTAAAACAGAGTTGGGTTGGAAAATGTGGTGGATTGAATTGCAAATAAAATCCAAGTGTGACTTGAATAATATTTAATGAAATTTGCAAGTAAATTGGATATAAGAGAAGTGTTGTCAAATGAAATGAAAGTGAATAATAATAGAAATGGTTTGAGTTGCAAAACAAAACCCATGTGGAAAGAAATAAATTGAGAATGGACTTATATTAATAAAATAAATTCGATAATGAATTAAGTAAGCAATTAAAAATTTTAAATGGGTTTATTGAGTTAAATAATAAATGGATGAAGTCTGATAGAATAAAAACTAGATCAAAATTGTGATTGGAATAAGATTATCAGACTGAACTTAAATTTGGTGGTATATTAATTTAAAGTATAAATGAGATAAGTATGTGGTTGGACATTATTTTGGAAATTGTGAAGGTGAATTTAAAATCAAAATTTAAAATGGATAAGTTAACTAAATTTAATGGAAGTTGCTTAAATGAGAATCAAATAGAAGCAAACTTAAGTTTATTGTTGGAATAAACTAAAGTAAATTCACTTAAGTTTAAAGGTTATGGAAGTTTGGCTTCGAATAAGAGTGAAAGCCTATTAAATAAAGCTTGGATTGAATTAATTTGGGAATGGCTAGTAGTATACAAGAATGGAACGTGTCGAGCAAAATAAAATGATTGTGAATAAATTAAAATGGAATTGAAGTAAATAAAATTGAGTTGGAATCAATTTTAATAGGTTATAAAACTTAAGTAATTATTTATTCACATGGATGTTATCAAATTGCGTAGAAATAATTGTTGTTTAACGTAAACTGGATTTAATTAAATTTTATGGATTAGTGGAAGCAAATATAATTGATTTTTGAGTTAATTGAAATGAATATGAGTTTGTTTTGCTTAAAAATGAATTGAATGTGAACAATTGCATTGTAAACCATTAGAATTGAATGTAATTGCATATAAATTTGGTTGAAAGCAATTGGATTTGCTTTAAATTATATAAATCGCTTATGGTAAGCGTTTGGTGTTTGTTGTTTTTGAAAATGCTTGTGTTTAGCCATTGAAAGTAAGTGAAATGCTAATAGAATTTCTATATATGGCACTTACATATTTAAACTGAGTAAGTACAGGTACAGGGAAGCCGTTTGGCTAGATTTGGGGTATGCTAATTGCTAAAATGAATAAGCTGCTTTCTTAAAAGCTAAATAAAGGTACGCCTACGCAATTAAAATAGGAAATATGAACTGTTTTTGCTTTTTCCGACCGTGTGGGTCGATGTATACATATTTATATCTTTTGTCAAATTGCAAAAGCTCCTACGTACAAAGGAGACTCTGTCAAAATTTTCTGAAAATTTTGATAGTTAGAATTTTTTTTGGAAATTTGGTTAACGACAAAACAATTTCAAATTGGAAATTAAAGTTAACTAGTAAATGAAACTAACATGAATCAGTTTTAATGAGAGACAAAATTCAATATTAGAAATCGAAATAAAATTGAATTCATATGAAAGGGAACAACAAAATTGAATAGCAGTATATGTGAAAACCTATATATGAGAATGTATACAATGATTTGTAAGGTTGCGATTGGATATTGTTGCTAAGTGAGATATGCAGGTATTAAAGAGAAAAGAAATTGGGTTTGGTTCCAAAAGATAAATTTGAATTGCCCGACAAAAAGGTATGTATTTAAATTTCTGTATGAAATTGGATTGGGTTTTTGATGTAGCCACTTGGCTTATGTTTTCTTTTTGGAATTTGGGAGCCCGTAGAGGCCTTTTGTAGTAGTACCGAGCTAGCTGCGCAAAGAAGACGCTGACAAAAATTTTCGAAAATGTAGAGAGTAGAAAATTTTGAGAATTTTTTTTTATAATCTAAATTGGTTTTAAATTGTAATTAGATGATTAAACAAAAAAAGGGTATTGTTTGAAATTATAGGAGGTTTGGGAAAGTTGGTTGATGTGATAATGGGTTTAATATAAAAAAATAGTTGGTAGGATGTTGAATTGTGAGTTTTGGGAAAAGTAAACGGGTATTGGTCGATTCTTCCTAGCTAGTAATTTCGGGGACGAAATTCTTTTAAGGGGGAAGGAATGTGACGACCCAGAATTTTCAGCAATTTAAAAACAGGATAATTAAAGTGATTTTAAATATTTAAAAGTTAATTTTAACTTGAAATTCAAGATATTAATATTTACTTGAAATTAAATCATTGGATTATATAGTTTAAAATATTGAATCATATAATTTGAAATTGGATAAAATGCTGAATTTGTAATTTTAAGCCTGTTAAAAATAATTTGAAGGCTTATGAAAGTTTTAATGATAATTCTGAAGATAGTAGAATGGTTGAAATTTAATTCAAAGGTAATTTGTTCAGTTTTAAATAATATATCGGTTAAATTGAATTTAAAAATAGCCTTCCGAGGCATAGTCTTGGAATTCAACGAAACCAGTTCCATTGGATCCGTAATAGTTAGTTATTATCGGATTTTAATTTTCGTAGCCATCGGAGTTGTCATTTGACCCTGGCAGCACGAAACGCGTAGAACTATTTTAATCGATTTAATTTAAAATTGATTGTTTTCTTCTGTAACTCGCGCATACGAGCAAACTAGCCTCCGAAACATGTTCCATTATGTTCGGAGTACGGGTAAAACCTTATGAACGCCTGTCGGCATGTCTGTTTCGGGGTTCAAGATTTTGCGTTATGCTAAACGAGATATTTTCAATATTCGATATTATAAAATAAATTGAAGGTCTGAATTGCATCACCTTAATCACGTGACTTTGGTTTAGCTTGCACCCAAAGCCACTTTTAGAAATATCTTCCCTGTTTTGCTTTCAGCGGAATGAATCGAAAAATCGAAAGGGAAAAATACTGAGAACGAGAGATAATGGCTTCCTTCTTTTCTTCAGATAAAAAAAATCAAAGCGATAATCTTCCTTCCTCTTTGTAACTCACGCACTCCAATCCCTAGCCATAAATCGCGATTTCCAGTCCCGAAAAAAAAAAGAAAAAAAAAAAGAAAAGAAAAAGGGTCGCCGCTCTCCCTCTCGACCCTCTCATCCTCAAATTAAATGGAGGAGCAATCCAAATCGAGCGCGCAGGAGATTGAATCGTGACGTCAACTCAGTTAAGGAAGAAGAGGTTACCGTGGGTTTGTACTGAAGTCGCGTTCTTGGCTCGAAGTCGCGAGTCGTCGCATGGGTCGCATCAGTGACTAGGGTTTAGTTCGCATGCGAGGGTGGCTGGAGACTGTGTGGCGTGACGCGGCGATGGTGGGACTAGGGTGTTGTGAGGTGACTGACGACGAACCCTGGTGGTCAGGCAACGAGCTTGGTTGTGGATTCGCGACAGTGGTGAGCAGTTTTATCTTATTTTAATTTTTTCCGAGCCTAGAAAAATATAGGTAAGAAGAAAAAAAAAAGAGAGGAGAAAATATACTATGTTGTTTACTGCAGAGTTAAAATTTGAAATTTGGTAGGAACTATTTTCAGTTTTCGAATTGGAAGATATATGTAAGGATTTAGAAGAAGAGGGAACATTAGTTTAAGAAAATTTAATTATTTGATTCAATAAAGATTGAGTTAAATTAAATTTACAAAATGAAAATGAAACTTATCCAATGAACTTATAAAATTATTTGGTTACTGGAACATAGTTTATAAAATAGAAAAGTAGTTTGGAATCAATTATTAGATAAAATGGAATTTATTAAATAGAAATTGAACTTGTTTCGAGTATTAATAAGATCGTACAACTGTTTATACAAGGTTTGAATCTGAAGAGAACAAATTGAGATCGGGTTTGGATTGCAAAATCAAAGGTGAGTAAATCTCACACTGTTGAATTTCTATTTTAAATTTTAAATGGTTAAATTTAAATATTTGGTTGAATGATTGCATTAATTTGATATGCATTGTGAATTGATGGTCTGGTGATTGTGATATTGGATGATTCTTGAGTTAATTGTGGTTTGACTCGAAATATTGGGATTTAAGTTGTTTAAAACTTAAACCATAAAAATGAGTTGTTTCCATTTAAATGTTAATAAGGATTTAATAATTTGTAATTCATCAAATTAATAGGGCAATTAAAATGGATAAATTAATTAATTCAGTCAATTAATGATCTGGGGCGATTACTTTAGTAATTAAAGGTTTGAATTAATTAATTAATTTAAAGTTTAAGGTAATCCATTAAGTTTAATAAATCCAGAATAATCAATGGATGGTTGGATAAGCGATTACTTTATGTAATTAATAAAAGTTGAATACTTGTGTAATTAATCAAGAGATTAATTAATAAGATATATTAATTAAGATGAATTAATCAGGAATAAGGGACTTAAGAAGAGTTAATTAATATATGTAATTAAGAATTAGTGGAAATAAAATAGTTAATCAATAAAATTACTTATTGATTTTGGCTAAGTACAATTAATATCGGGAAGTTAATTTAAGATAATTACTTGAATGTAATTGACAAATAATTAATCCAGGGCGATTAATTAAAATGAATAGTGAAGGGCTGACTAATTAATTGATTTGGAATTAAGTAATATTGAATGAAGGAATCTAAGTAATTTAAGTTTGAAATTCAATTAGAATCAATTGAATTGATTTGTATGAGATTAAGCATTGCTTATGACTGGGTAAATGGTATTGGATGTTTTGGATGAGTGGGTATCTCTGATAGGGAATGTTGTGTATTTCATTTGAATATCTTGTGTTAGAATATCATGAGTTTCGAAGAGACCAGGTTCGGGTATTGGGAAATACCCGAAACCACTTCGAATTTTATAAATTGATTTGAGAAATCAATTGGGTGGAATAAAACAAGATTATTTTATCTAAGTTGGTACTTAGAAATTGGCGCAGCGGATAATTCGAAACAAACTTCAATCGATGAAAGTAGCGATCGATGGAATGAAGATACCGAAATGCCCAAATTCGTTGATCCGAAGATACCGAATTCTAGCTATCTCAAACACGTTGATAGCGCACTATACCGTGTTCAAAGATCTACGATTCTTCGTACGTTGATCTAGCGCACTAGATTCCGTGAATCGGCTTCAACAAACGTGGATTCAAGCGCACTCGAATGACGTAAGTGGAGATAGGAGATTACACTCAACTACCAATTAGAGAAGAAAGCACACAGCAATCAACAAGAAATTTTATTTCAAAATCAACTCCCAACAATGTACAACGCACCCCTATTTATAGCGTTTCCTCGGCCTGAGCCTTAAGTCGTATACGACTCATACCCTACGACTCACGACTCATCTTCCCCTACGACTCACGACTCATCTTGAGTCGGTAGCGACTCATTGGCAGTAGACGACCCAACTACATACGACTCAATACATGACCTAGGAAAAATACAATCAGTACAACATTTACGACTTTAAAATGCCACGACTCAATAGAACAACACACGACTCAAAACAATTACCTTACAACATGACTCAACCGATTCATCAATTGACCGACTCAACATACATACTCATATTTCAACAGAACACATTGCGGCATAACTCCTTACCGACTCAATCAGGACGACTCATCATGAGTCGTATCTCGTTGTCTCGGCACATCCTCCTTCTGATATCCAGTTAGCTCGGAAACGGCTCATGCTTCCATTGACTCGTGAACGACTCAAGTCCGATACCTCCTCCATTCGACCTATGTTTATCACTTCCCCCTGTAACTCCTTAGGTCGGAAACGACTCAAGTTTTCAATGAGTCGTGGACGACTCATCAAACTACACCACAAACTCATGCTTTCAGGAATTAAAGATTGCACAATTTCTTCTCTGGCCTTAGCTGCATCATCCTCCCCTGGTTGAGAAAAATTCGTCCTCGAATTTGTACATTCTTCTCCATCTGACTGTTGACCTCCATAATATGGAACAAGATGTTTAACATTGAACACCTCAGACGTGTAAACATCTTTTGGCAGCTTCAACTTATAAGCATTTTCATTAATTTTCTTCACGATTTCAATTGGACTAATTTTCCGCTCCTTCAACTTGTTATAAGCACCCACCGGAAAACGATCCTTCGTCAATACTGCGTAAACCAAATCACCTTCCTTAAATTCAACACTCCGTCGTTTCAAATCTGCAGCCCGCTTATACTTCTCATTTGACTTTTCTAATCGTTCTTGAACAATTTTATGACATTCAGTCAACTCATCAACAAAATCAACAGCCCGTTTAACCGTCCCCTTCGGTTGTGGTACCACCGCTAAATCCAACGGTCCCCTGGGTAAATTTGAATATACAATCTGAAATGGACTGAATCCCGTGCTACGATTCACTGCATGATTGTGTGCAAACTCGGCTTGGCATAACTTCATGTCCCAACTCTTCAGATTATCCTGTACAAGACATCGCAACAAATTTCCCAATGACCGGTTTACAACTTCTGTCTGTCCATCAGTTTGCGGATGATAAGCACTACTAAATTTCAGCTTCGTTCCCACCATCTTCCACAAACTTAACCAAAAGTGACTCAGAAAACGAGTATCCCGATCAGAAACAATAGATTCTGGCAGTCCATGGAGTCGATAAATCTCTTTGAAAAATAACTGGGCAACACGAACAGCATCCGTCGTCTTCTTGCAAGCAATAAAATGTGCCATTTTAGAAAATCTGTCAACCACTACATATATAGAATCATTACCACGCTGCGTTCTCGGCAATCCCAATACAAAGTCCATACTCACATCAACCCATGGTCTAGCCGGTACAGGCAACGACATATATAACCCAGCATTGGTCGCGGTTCCTTTCGAAACTTGGCAAATATGACATCGCTCCACAAACCTTTCGACTTCTTTCCTCATCGACGGCCAAGAGTAAGATTGAGAAATCAACTGCAACGTACGATCTCTACCCACATGGCCTTCTTCATGCAACTCCTTGATAATTTTCATTCTCAAGCTGCTCTCAGGAATACATAACCGATTTCCTTTAAACAAAAATCCATCAATCATCATAAATTCATCAGTACTCCCTTCCTTCACTTTCTCAACATAGTTCACAAAGTAAGGATCTTCTTCAATCATCTCTGGCAGTAATTCAAAACCCGTCACTTCAACCTTCAATGTTGTTAACAAATGACTCCTTCTACTCAAAGCATCAGCTACCCGATTCGTCACCCCAGATTTGTGCTTAACAACAAAGGTAAACTGCTGTAAATACGCGATCCATGACGCATGTCTTGCTGAAATCTTGTCTTGTCCCTGCAAATGCTTCAACGCCTCATGATCAGTATAAAGAACAAACTCTTTCTGAAACAGGTAGTGTCTCCAATGCTTAACAGCTTGCACAACAGCGTAAAATTCAACGTCATATGTGTTGTATCTCATCTTTGCCCCTGATAACTTTTCACTGAAATATGCAATAGGTCTCCCTTGCTGACTCAACACTCCTCCAATCCCAACCTTTGATGCATCAGTGTGTAGCTCAAACAACAACTGAAAATCCGGTAATACAAGAATTGGTGCTGTTGTCAATAGTTCCTTGATCTTCTCAAAAGCAACTCCAGCTTCCTCTGTCCAAGAAAATTGTTTCCCTTTCATACAATCAGTAACCGGTGCCATCACGCTACTGAAGTGTGGAATGAACCTTCGGTAGAATGATGCCAATCCATGAAAACTTCTAACTTCAGTGATAGTTCTCGGCTGTGGCCAGTTTTTGACTGCCTCAACTTTACTCTGATCAACTTGAATACCTTCTCCTGAAACAACATAACCCAGAAATAAAACACTGTGTGTCATAAACACACATTTCTTCGTAGCAGCATAAAATTGTTCCTCACGAAGAATGATCAATACTTCCCTCAAATGTTGAACATGCTTCTCCGTACTCCTGCTGTAAATCAGAATATCATCGAAATAAACCACCACGAACTTCCCAATGAACGGTCTAAAGATTTGATTCATCACCCGCATGAATGTACTAGGTGCATTTGACAAACCAAATGGCATAACCAACCATTCGTATAACCCCTCTCTTGTTTTGAAAGCTGTCTTCCACTCGTCTCCAGGTCTAATTCGAATCTGGTGATAACCACTCCTCAAATCAATCTTCGAAAATATAGTTACCCCACTCAACTGATCTAGCAAATCATCCAATCTCGGCATAGGAAATCTGTAGCGAACAGTAATCTTGTTCAAAGCTCTACTATCTGTGCACATCCTCCATGTTCCATCCTTCTTCGGCACCAACAAAGCTGGTACTGCACAAGGACTCAAGCTTTCCTGAACACGTCCCTTCTCAAGTAACTCTTCCACCTGCCTTCGTAACTCTTCATGTTCTTTCGGACTCATTCGGTAATGTGGTCTATGTGGTAATACGGCTCCTGGAACAAGATCGATTTGATGTTGAATGTCTTTCAATGGTGGTAACTCCTTAGGTAACTCCTCTGGAAATACATCTTCAAACTCTTTCAAAACTGGCTTTGCTTCTTCAGGAATTTCAACCTCTTCACCGCTCTCTCGCCCAATCAACAAATAGACTTCAGGTTCCTCTTCAACTTCTTTAACAAACTCCTTTAAAGATAATAAAATTTTCAATTCCTCAATCTCCTCCAGCTTGCTCTCCTTCTGTTGTTGCTTCTTGGGAACCAAAGTGATTTTAGTACCCTCGAACATGAAACTGTAACTATTGGCACGACCATCATGTTGAACTGATCTATCAAACTGCCACGGCCTGCCCAACAACAGATGACATACGTCCATGTCTACAACGTCACACCAAATTTCATCTTTGTACTTCTTCCCAATGGAAAAATTCACACAAGTCCTTCGACACACCTTCACTTCACCACCCTTCCTTAACCATGCTAGCCTGTACGGTTTAGGATGCTTCTCAGTTTTCAAGTTCAACTTTCTTACTGCTTCTGTAGAAATAATGTTGTCACAGCTTCCAGCATCAATAACGAACTTGCAAACTTTCCCCAGAATAGTGCATGTCGACTGAAAAATATTGCTTCTCAACCAACTACAATCCTCCTCTTGCTTTGGTGTAAGACATGACCTCCTCATCATAAGATTACAACCTTCATCTCCAGACAATTCTTCTTCCTCCTCAACATAAGGTGCATTTAAACATTCTGCCTCCTCACCATCCTCAATCTCAGCAACCATTGCTCTCTTCTTCGGCTTCGGACATTCATTGCTTTTGTGACCCAACTCCTGACAATTATAACATTTGAAACCACTGTTAACCTTCGCCTTCTCAGCCTCCTTCACCACTGGCTTATTGACAGGTTTAGGTACATTAGAACCTCCACTAACACCCCTCGCTTGATTATTGGAATTAGTAAACACACCACCTCCACGCCTTCCTTGTTTCTCCCAAGCCAACGCTTTTTGATGTGCCTCTGCAACTGATCTAGGATCAAACATATTAACCATATCCTGGATCTGCATTCTCAATCCCCCAATGAATCTAGCAGTTAGCTGTTCTTCCGTTTCCATGATATCATTTCTGGCAATGAGTTGGTAAAATTCATCAGCATAATCACTAACAGACTTCGTCCCTTGCCTCAGATTCTGCAATCTCTGGTACATAAGTGATTGATAGTTGTATGGTAAGAATGTAGCTCGCATCAATTTCCTCATCTTCTCCCAAGATTCTATCTTTGACTTCCCCATTCTCTCCCTGGTAAGTTTAGTTTGCTGCCACCACGCCAAAGCTCTCCCTCTCAACCTAGTAGCAACCAACTTCACTCTCCTATGCTCAGGAACCTCCTTAAAATCAAAGATGTCTTCCACATTAGATAACCAATCAAGAAATTCTTCTGCTACTATCCCTCCTTTAAATTCTGGAATTTCCGTCTTCATCCCCAATTCCCAACGACGATCATCTTCAACATCCCGGTAAGAATTTCGAATTTGATCTCGATCTCGATAATGAATACTAGCTCTATCACCCTCTTCATCAAAATCAAAAGTACGCCTACATCGATCTCGACCATTATCGTCTCTCCGTTCATGCATGCTTCTTTGACTATGTCTCTCTTCCTCTCTATATGCTTCATTGTCAAATTCACGGCGACTTCTTCTCTCTTCATGGGTATAGTCATGATGTTCTCTTCGTGATGAAATTGACGTTTCTCTTCTATCTCTACAAGAATGTGGTGATACCCTCCTCGCTTCCGTAACCGATGGCGAAACTCGGTTTCCTCCATGGTTCGAGTTTGGTGATCTCCTCCTTTGATTCAAATCATTCATCAATTTCTCCAATTTTCCAATGCCTTCATCAAACTTCTCATTAATACGTTGTTCCATAAGCTCGGCTTCTTCTCTTTGATACAAAGCTTCAACGTTTTGATGACGATTAGCTCTCCTTGGTGGCATGATTGAAACTCCTCACAAAACTTCAACAATTTGAACACAAGACTTCAAAGCTTTAACAAAACAACAAGTCACAACTTCCCTTGACTCGGCTTGCTCTAGCTCGGCAATAAGGAACGACTCAAAGTAAGGTCGGCTCCTACTCAAGCACAAGGTACGACTCAAACCCTTTACAAGGCTCGGCTACTTCCCACAAGTATACACGGCCTTCAATTTCAAACACCTTCAACACTTTGATCCGAAATGGAATGGATCGAAAGTTCTCCCTCTTGTTGCAACTTCAATATGAACACGATGAACACAACTTCAAAAATTGGCTCCAAGAATCAACTTAGCTATGATTGGCTAAGTATGGCTCTGATACCAATAATGGCGCAGCGGATAATTCGAAACAAACTTCAATCGATGAAAGTAGCGATCGATGGAATGAAGATACCGAAATGCCCAAATTCGTTGATCCGAAGATACCGAATTCTAGCTATCTCAAACACGTTGATAGCGCACTATACCGTGTTCAAAGATCTACGATTCTTTGTACGTTGATCTAGCGCACTAGATTCCGTGAATCGGCTTCAACAAACGTGGATTCGAGCGCACTCGAATGACGTAAGTGGAGATAGGAGATTACACTCAACTACCAATTAGAGAAGAAAGCACACAGCAATCAACAAGAAATTTTATTTCAAAATCAACTCCCAACAATGTACAACGCACCCCTATTTATAGCGTTTCCTCGGCCTGAGCCTTAAGTCGTATACGACTCATACCCTACGACTCACGACTCATCTTCCCCCGCGACTCACGACTCATCTTGAGTCGGTAGCGACTCATTGGCAGTAGACGACCCAACTACATACGACTCAATACATGACCTAGGAAAAATACAATCAGTACAACATTTACGACTTTAAAATGCCACGACTCAATAGAACAACACACGACTCAAAACAATTACCTTACAACATGACTCAACCGATTCATCAATTGACCAACTCAACATACATACTCATATTTCAACAGAACACATTGCGGCATAACTCCTTACCGACTCAATCAGGACGACTCATCATGAGTCGTATCTCGTTGTCTCGGCATAGCCTCCTTCTGATATCCAGTTAGCTCGGAAACGGCTCATGCTTCCATTGACTCGTGAACGACTCATGTCCGATACCTCCTCCATTCGACCTATGTTTATCACTTCCCCCTGTAACTCCTTAGGTCGGAAACGACTCAAGTTTTCAATGAGTCGTGGACGACTCATCAAACTACACCACAAACTCATGCTTTCAGGAATTAAAGATTGCACAATTTCTTCTCTGGCCTTAGCTGCATCAGAAATTTATATATGGTATAAGTATGGTCTATAGCAAATTGTGAATTGGTTAAATTGGTATATGTTACCCCGGGTTTATATAAGTTGATTTCTTTGGTATTTCATGTTATTTGGATTTACTCACGCTGGTTTCCAGCCTGACCCGGGTGTTACTTTGGTGTAATGCTCGGGTCAGACCGAGTATTACAGATTTTCAAGTTATGACGTTCTGGAGCTTAGGAGGCGAGCTGGATGGCAAAATCGTATGGAGTATTTCCGCTGTATTTATATTATCGTAAATCTGAGACATAACAATTGTAAATATTCGGTGACTGTATATAATGTGAAACTCTGATGTATATTAAATGAAATCGACAGATATAGTATTCTTTTGTAAGCTATTATTATTTATTATTATTTATTATCCGCTGCGATTGTGAGATATTTGGTGTTTCTGTTCTTCTTCTTCCATCTCTTTCTTCTTTTTCATAACATCTGGAATTTTCGGCTTGGAAAATTTCGGGTCGTTACAAATAATAGTTGTTATTATTGAACCAATGTCTTTGTATTTGGATTAAACAAGTTGTATGTAACGGCTCAAAAATTTTCGACCCCGAAAATCGACACTAATACGTTCACTGTATAGAGTTCCGAGCAATCGAGTGCCGGAAATCGCAGACTGGGGTTAAGAAGAAAAAGACACAGAAGAAGAAACAGAAACAATAGCACATAATCTCACAATCGCAGCGGAACAAAATATAATATGAAATAATAGCATTTACACAAAGAAAAGTTGTAACTGTCAATATACACACAAGATATCAGATTACACTTATCAACGAATAAATCTGGATAGTTATAATAACTTGTCCCCTACTACTGTCTATACAGTCCATAATACACAGCGGAATCTAATCGATACGTCTCTGCCATCCAGCTTATGTCCTGAGCTTCAGAACGTCCTAACCTGAAAATCTGTAATTCTCGATCTGACCCGAGCATTACATAAAGTAACACCCGAGTCAGGCTGGAAACCAATGTGAGCAAACCCATTTGATACGAAATACTTAAGATTTAAAACTTCTTTGGAAACCAAGGTAACTCGTAAGTCACTATGAATTCCATCTAGTTATAGCTAAACACTCGCTACACAAACCTATTGATAAATAATATCTAAGTACTGTTACTTATCTTAAGTAGTCAGATTTTACTTAGTTTTATTCAATTCTAGCCTGTTAGACTCCCTACTTAAATCCGTAAAGATTTGTAGTACTTGTTAAAGCAAAGTGGTTTCGGATATCGCTGATACCCGATTCTGGATCTCTTCAAAACCAAGTATTAAATTTAAAGGGGTAAATTGTTTAAAATAAACAATTTATTATATTGGGTGACACTAGTTAAATATAGGGATTTATTACAGATTTTATTTCAAAATAACCTTATCAACCACAAATATCCAATAGAGTTAAATCGAGGTACAGATCGATAACCAAATTAATGATCTATACAAATACCAAATCAATTCACGTCCGAATTTCAATAACTTTAATTAACCGGGTCCCTTTATATTTTAATCCAATTTTTATTACAAATTACATAACAATTCACTGCTATTTTTTTAAAATTAAATGCTCTATTTACGTCCACATTGTTAATAGTTAAAAATAGTATAATTATATACTCATTCTATTTATAAAATATCAATACTTTAAAGTTTATGGATTTAAAGGATAATAAATTTCTGATAGCTTTTCATATAAGTATACGTATATGTGAATTTCACCTTTCTTATCTTTTCTTCCTCTTACTTTTCTTTTACTTTTCTTTCACTTTTCTTTCTTCCATTTTCTTTATTTTCTTTTCCCCTTATCTTTTTTTTGTTTTCCTTTTCTTTTATTTCTTTTCCTTTCTTTTTTCTTCACTTTTCTTCTTATTTTCCTATTTCTTTTCCCGGCCCATCCATTCCGGCCCAACTCCCTTCTTCCCCTTTCCCTTTCTTTTTCTATCTTTCCTACTTCACCTGGAAACCAAAACGTGCACACAGACGTGCACATTTACGTGCACGCTACCCCTACCGACCGTTATTCGCAACCGACTCATCATGCGAGTTACTCATGACCCCGCGACTTCACTCAACAGCTTGGAATCGCCACACAATCCTCGATCCAAATTCGACCTGCCTAACGCTTGAAGGACCACATCCACCAACGGAAAACCCTCACTCCTCGCCGCCACAACCACCTAGCACAGACGTAACTCTGCCGAAACAAGACACGTCCTCCTCCTCTTTAATCCCTTGGACCAGGCCCTGCCCCTGTCGCCTCTCCATCACTTTTGATGCCGAACTGAAGCCTAAAATTTCCACTGTTAAACCCTACTTCCTCCACGACCTATCACCTGCCACTTTATAGAGTGAACCACCATTTTTCCTGCGCTTCTTCCTTCCCGAGCTTCTTCCTCGCCAAGCCCCAACCACCCATGTTGTCTGTCTCTCCGTAATTTGACCTAAGCCTAAAACCCGATCACCTTCCATTATCTCCTCAACCCCGCGACTAAAAATCGTGAAAATACCACTAAAAATGACTTCTTCCCATTCCGATACTAAATATAACAATGAAAACAAAAATTAAAGTGTTTGAATTTCAGGAAAAATAGTGTCGCTTACAGTAATTTTTACTTTCCAGAGTTGTTACTTGATAATATTATACGAAATTTATTTTAAAATGAAATATACTCCAACGCAAACACAAATCCTTCAAACACCATGAGTAAAACTTTTAAGATGAAGAGATATGGATTTTTGATGGAGCATAGTAGAAAAAGAAGAACAGGGGCAAGAAATTTGGTATAGGCACTTCACATACATCCATGTGCAGACATGTATATATATACATTTACTTCTATGCTCAACATATTCACAAATTGTTACTTCCATTTATTTTTAAACATAACCATATTATAAGAAGGATTTGATTTTGAAAGTAGTTTACTCACAGTTTTTAAAGGAAAGGAAGAACTGCTGCTACACTCTGCTTTCTTTTGATCCTCTAAGAACTTATGTTGTTTGATTTCTTCCTTTTTTATGATAGTTTGCAATATTTTTCTTTCTTGTTCAAATGAATAAAATGAACAAGACATAGCCTTAATATAGAGAAGAATGGAGTTTATGGTGCAAGCAATGGTGGCTGCAGATTTGTACGGTTATATTTTTATTTTATTTTCTTTTGTTTATTTTGGTTTGTACATATGTTGACCTGATTTTGAACAAAAGGTGAATTGATATTTTATAAAAGCTTTAATGTTATAGGCTTTTGCTAGAGTATGACATCATTTTGAAATCTTGCCAGGATAATGTTCCCTTAAGCATCTACACGTATATACGTATATATCTTCATACATATATATTTCCTCTTTTTTTCAAAATATAAGGCTGGTGGAATTTCTTAAATGTGAAGGCACTGGCATATCTACGAGAGGATGGGAGGGTTTAGCTTGTTACAGGCTTCAACTTTCAAGATTTCCTTCATTTTGTTTTATTTCCTATTGGCAGATTTGATTTCTTATGAAAAGTCCAAGCGATTTGATTTTTCCTTTAACTCTTATATGCTGGGATTTGATGTTGTCTCCTTTTTAGTTTACAAGTACATATACATACATACATACATACATACATACATATATATATACATATATATATGCACTATTTTACATAACATACTCGCATATATTCTACATATACTTATGAACATAGTTCTTGCCTTACTTTTACACACTTATTTACTTGTACACGTTTTACCTTCTATTTTATATATTTGAGTATACACGTGCTTATATATATGCATAGATATTTTATTATTTCCATAAGTATTATTTCAATAACATATATACACATATTTACAATTCAATACTTTAATGATCGTATATATCAGTTTCCAAATTAATATTTGCATTTATATACTTCTATATGTTGTTAACATCATAAGCTTGTATGTGTGTGTGTGTATATATATATATATATGTGTGTGTGTGTGTGTATTGGATATTTTATCCTAATTTAAATGGTGGAGTTTATTATTTATTTTCTATGAGATTTATCATATCCAGAGATTTTATAATTCAATATTTATTTCAGTTTCCAAATCAATTTACATATATTCAGATATTTTTAATTATCAGAAATTAATTTGTTTGACCCATCAAAATTAATATTTCGATAATTTAAATCAGTTAATTACCCAATTATCAGATGCCAAAAAATCCGGATCGTCACATTCCTCCCCCCTTAGAACTTTTCGTCCTCGAAAAGGAACGAAGGGAAAATTTAAAATTTTGATGTTTGTTATTAAATCATTCTTTTAAACATTTAAACTCCTTCCTCTTTTATTGTACAAATTTTAAAACATTTAAAAAAAATACATAATATTTCCAAACTAACTTTATATAAAAATACTTTTTATAACTCGATGTCTCAACAAGTCCATCCTCGTTCTTATAGAAATTCACTCAAACGTTGATCGGGCGGAGGGACTGAAAATCTATAAGTACTTAGATCCGTTTCAACACCCAATGTAAATACTTGGAAAAAAACTTCTGTGAGAATGCTCTGGAAATCATCACCCCATCCATGGGTCGCAGTTAGCACGATGATTACGTCGCCATCCCGGCGAAATCCATAGAAAACTGTAGGCATCCGCAATCCTCGTATTCACCATGGAACTGCCACAGATCGCAGCTACACCTAGGGTTACGTTGCCATCACGGAAAAAACCATGTAAATGTAGGCATCAACGCCCTCCAATTTCGCTGCCAAATGAAACTTCACCACATAGGTTGCAGACTACACCAGTCGAGTCCTAATGTAGTCTATAGGCACTCACAACCACACGACTTTCACTATAGACCACATAGATCGCAATCTGCCGATGTTACGTCGCTCTTCCAACGAAATCAAACGTATATTTTAGGCAATCACTGCCACTCGACTTACGCTATGGAAACACAGTAGATCGCAATTTCACCAGAGTTATGTTGCCGTCACCGCATAACCCCAATGTCTCTGTAGGCATTAGCGCCCTCGAATTATGCTACCCCAACCACAATCCACAGGAACTATAGTTTTTTCCGGACGTCCTCTAGGATCAAAATTTAGAACCCCCCTTAGGGCTCAAGGCAGAACCACCCTGTGGATCTCCTACTATAAATTTCAACTCTAAATTTAAGCGCCTATTTCCCCATAGCATTGTCAAAACATTTCATACTATACACATATAGTACCTTTCAAATCATACTCTTTTATATGTATCACATATAAATTTCAAAATTGATATCTCAAAATCGATAGTTCTCAACTTGGCTTTCCAAAATCTCAAAAAAAAAAAAAAAAATCCAAAACGAAAGCGTTCCAAAATCAAAGAGTTCAAAAACCCTTTTCAGTTCCTTTCTCATAACATCATTCTTATATATATATAAGTTTATTCTTTCAACTTGAAAAAAATCTTTTGGATCGCCTCATACTTATATAAATTCTACTTTATATTTCAAATATCCTTTAAGATCACTTCTTTCGGTTATAATTTCAATAAGGGTAGTTTCCAATATAGAACATATATATGTAACCTTAATAATGCCAAATCAAAATTTTGTTCAAGTTCGATTTCCTTTACAAAGTCATTTGTCACATTACTTATCCCATGCAAAGTAAGTTCGTAGTTATAGTGACTATTTACTCTTTATAAAGTAAGTTTTCAGTTATAGTGTTATCCAACTTTCATTTTTAATCATCCTGTATTTATCAAAATATACTCTTTTACTTCCAAAACCATTTCTGCTTCAATATTTGATTTTGGTTCCAATATCAAATTTTTGCTCCAATTTCCATTTGGGCTATAGTTTCAATTTTTATCTCAATTGGTATTTAAAATATAAACAGTTTACACTCTAACCAGTTTGAATTTAGAAAATAGCTTGAATAGTTTTAAAATAGTTAAATGGTCGTAAAATAGTTAAATAGTCACAAAATAGTTGTAAAATGGTTAAATAGTAAGTATATGATAGTTTGGGTATTAAAAAGAAGGGTTTGTATAGTAAATAGCTTCGAAAAATCAAAATAGTTTGAATATTTAAGAAAATAGATTTAAGATGGTTTATATTGAAACAATTTATTTGAAAATAGTTGTAGAGTCAAACTGGTTCAATTTCCAATCTCCAATTCGAATCAATTTCCAATTTAAATCTCCACTTCCACTTTAAATTGATTCAATCAGATTCTAATTCTAATTAACTTTGATTCTCATTCTAATTCAAATCAATCCCCATTTGAATTTAAACTTATTCAACTTCGATTACAATCCCAATTAATCCAATTCAATTCCAGTTTGGATTAGTTCCAATTTCAGTTAATAGATTCATTTTTAACATTTTAACTTAAGTTCAAAATGATTCCATTTCCCTGAATTCATTTTTATTTCTAAGAATCAAAACCTTTAATTGGTTTCCATGTAAAGTTTTATTTCCATTTAATTTCAGCAATGGATGTATATCATTTCAGTCCACTTTTTAATTTATTCGAGATAATCAACTTCCAGTTTTATATATACTGTCAATAACAAAAAGGATGATAGCAGGATATGTCAAGCAAATAAACATCTACATTACATAAAACATCAGTCAATAACATTCGTCCCACATTTCTAGAATTCAAAACCCATTTTAATTTTAGAAGCTATTTTGAAATTATTCATACACAACCTCTTATCAAATCCATACTTTCCCCTTCAATTTAATCCATTTAACTTCCCTAAGTTAAATCTTAATTTCATCTTGAAGTTTTCCAATTTCAGACTATAAGTCCACGCTTATTTAACTTATCCAGAGCTAAATTTCCAATCCATTTAACCTTACTCAATTTAAATTTCCCATTCCAAATTTAAATTCTTATTAATATCCTTCCCACTTATAAGTTCAAAAAATAACTTCTCTTTGGGTTACACTCTAGGGGTTTCCAGAATTCAACTTCTAGTATTTATTTCAAATCAACCTTGAATCATACCTATCCATATATATATATACATACATATTTATCCCATTTACATACCAAGTCGTAGTTTAAATTATTAAACCATTCTTGATTTTAATTCAAAACAATTTCATCTTTAACACTCTTGTTTTAAAGCAAGATTTCTATATTCAAAAATATTCCAAATAATATCCTTTATTATTTCCTTCACACTTTGGAGAAAATCCAAAATTCTTCCGGGCTTAGATTTAAAATTTCACAATTTAAATTCTTTTCAATTTATAAGTCATGCTTATATAGATTTTTACTTAAAACAGTTCACTCTGTTCCGTCTTTGCTTATTCTATAATTAACATCCTTTATTAGGATACAATATACAATTTATGATAACAATCAATGTTATCATGTCTGGAAATCAAACACTCTATATATTCCATCATAATTTACTGGAAACTATAATCAGGGTGATTTATTTCAACACTTTGAAAATTCTTATGAATTTTCTGGGATTTGAATTCGGGTTTTCAATTAGTTTTAGCTTAACTTATTTGCAAAATTTATTCTTACCCAAATTCTATTTGGTGATATGATTACCACTTAAATTTTATAATTTTATTTGATATGTATAATAACAACCAATCAACTTAATATACCATAATAACTAGAAAAGATTATTTGTTTATATATATATCAAAATATAACCTTATATAAAACTACTTTTAAAACCATTTTTAAAATCATTATATAAGAAAATAACAAGTACGCCCCCATATACATTATACTCAACTCATTCTAGGGTACTACTGACCCTATCTCTAATGAGCAATCCCCACCAGAGCCAAGGTTCTCGATTAACCTTCAGCTCTGATACTAAGTGTAACGACATGAAAATTTTTGACCTCGAAAATCAGCCCTAATACGTTCACTATATAGAGTGCCGAGCAATCGAGTGCCGAAAATTCCAGATTGTTAGGGTTAAGAAGAAAAGGAAATAAAAGGAGAAACAGAAACAACAGCACATAATCTCACAATCGCAGCTGAATAAAATATAATATGAAATAACAACATTTACATAAAGAAAAGCTGTAACTATCAATATATAGACAAGATATAAGAGTACACTTATCAATGAATAAATCTGGAAAGTTATAATAACTTGTCCCCTACTACTATCTATACAGTCCATAATACATAGTGGAATCTAATCGACGCGTCTCTGCCATCCAGCTCGTCTCCTGAGCTCCAGATTATCCTAACCTGAAAATCTGTAATTCTCGGTCTGACCCGAGCATACAATAAAGTAACACCCGAGTCAGGCTGTAAACCAGCATAAGTAAACCTATTTGAAATGAAATACTTAAGATTTAAAACTTCTTTGGAAACCAAGGTAACTCGTACGTCACGATGAATTCCAACTTGTTATAGCCAAACACTCGCTACACAAACTTATTGATAATAATATCTAAGCACCGTTACTTATCTTAAATAGTCAGATTTTACTTAATTTTATTCAATTCCAACCTATTAGAATCTCTAATTAAATCCATAAATATTTGTAGTACTTGTTAAATCGAAGTAGTTCCGGATATCGCTGATATCCAATTCCCGATCTCTTCGAAACCAAGTGATAAATTTAAAGGGGTAAATTGTTTAAAATAAACAATTTATTATATTGGGTGACACTAATTAAATATAGGGATTTATTACAGATTTTATTTCAAAATAAACCGTATTATCACCAAATATCTAATAGAGTTAAATCGAGGTACAGATTGATAACCAAATTAACGATCTATACCAATACCAAATCAATTCACGTCCGAATTTCAATAACTTTAATTAACCGGGTCACTTTATATTCTTAATCCAAATTTTATTACAAATTACACAATAATCTACTACTAGTTAATTTAAAATTAAACGCTCTATTGACATCCCCGTTGTTAATAATCAAAAATAGTATAATTATATTCTCATTATATTTATAAAATATCACTACTTCAAAATTTATGGATTTAAATGATAAAAAAATTCCAATAGCTTTTCATATAAGTATACATATATGTGAATTTCACCTTTCTTCTCTTTTCTTCCTTTTATTTTTCTTTTATTTTTCTTTCTTCCATTTTCTTTATTTTCCTTTCCCTTTATCTTTTTTTCTTTTTCGTTTTCTTTTATTTCTTTTCCTTTCTTTTTTTCCTTACTTTTCTTCTTATTTTCCTATTTCTTTTCCCGTCCCATCCATTCTGGCCCAACTTCCTTCTTCCCCCTTCCCTTTCTTTTTCTATCTTTTCTACTTCACTTGGAAACCAAAACGTGCACACAGACGTGCACATTCACGTGCACACTACACCTGCCGATCGTCGTTCGCAACTGACCCATCATGCGAGTTACTCATGACCTCGCGACTTCGCTCAACCGCCTGGAATCGCCACACAATCCTCGATCCAAATTCAACCTGCACAACGCCTGAAGCGACCACATCCACCAACGGAAAATCGTCATGCCTCGCCGCCACAACCACTCGGCACCGATGAAACTCTACCGAGACAAGCCCCATGTCCAATTCCTCTTTTCCCCTTGGACCGCGCCCTTCCCTGTCGCCTCGCCGTTGCCCTTGATTCCAAATCGAAGCCCAAAATTTCCACTGTTAAACCCTACTTCCTCCACGACCCGTCACCACGCCACTTTATAGAGTGAACCATCATTTTTCCTGCGCTTCTTCCTTCCCGAGCTTCCTCCTCGCCAAGCCCCGACCTCCAACGTTGTCTGTCTCACCGTAATTTGACCAAAGACTAAAACCCGATCATTTCCCATTATCTCCTCAACCCCGCAACTAAAAATCGTGAAAATGCCACTAAAAATCACTTCTTCCCATGCCGATACCAAATATAACAATGAAAACACAAATTAAAGTGTTTGAATTTTAGGAAAAATTGGGTCACTTACTATAATTATTACTTTCTAGAGTTGTTACTTCATAATATTATAAGAAATTTATTTTAAAATGAAATATACTCCAACACAAACACAAATCCTTCAAACACCATGAACTAAAACTGTCTAGATGAAGAGATATGAAATTTTGGAAATGGAGCACGGCAGAAAAAGAAGAACAGGGGCGAGGAATTTGGTATAGGCACTTCACCTACATCCATGTGCAGACATATGTATACACATTTACTTCTATGCTCAACATATTCACAAAGTGTTACTTCGATTTATCTTTAAACATAACCATATTATAAGAAGGGTTTGATTTTGAAAGCAGTTTACTCACACTTTTTAAAGGAAAGGAAGAACTGCTGCTATACTCTACATTGTTTTGATCCTTTGTGAACTTGTGTTGCTTGATTTCTTCTTATTTCTTTTATGACAGTTTACAATATTTTTCTTTCTTGTTCGAGTGAATAAAATGAACAAGGCATAGCCCTAATATAAAGAAGAATGGAGCGTGATGCAAGCAATGGTGGCTGCAGATTTGTACAGGTTATATTTTTATTTTATTTTCTTTTGATTATTTTGGTTTCTATATACGGTGACCTGATTTTGAACAAAAGGTGAATTGATATTTTATAAAAGCTTTGATGTTTACAGGCTTTGCCAGAGTATGACTTGATTTTGAAATCTTGCCAGGATAATGTTCCCTTAAGCATCTACACATATATACGTATATATCTTCATACATATATATTTCCTCTCTTTTATTCTAAATATAAGGCTGGTGGAATTTGTTAAATGTGAAGGCACTAGGAGAGGATGGGAGGGTTTAGCTTGTAACAGGCTTCAAATTTCAAGATTTCCTTCATTTTTTTTTTATTTTCTATTGCCAGATTTGATTTCTTATGGAAAGCCCAAGTGATTTGATTTTTCCTTTAACTCTTGTATGCTTTGATTTGATGTTGTCTCCTATTTTTTTACAAATACACACACACACACACACACATATATATGCACAATTATACATAGCATACCCGCATATATTCTACAGATACTTATGAACATAGTTCTTGCCTTACTTTTACACACTTATTTACTTGTACATATTTTACCTTCTATTTTATATATTTGAGTATACACGTGCTTATATATATGTATACATATTTTATTATTTCCATAAGTATTGTGTCAATAACATATATACACATATTTACACATACAATACTTTAATGATCATATATATATATATATATATTTATATATGTTGTTGTCATCCTTTCATATATTTGCATTTATATACTTCTATATGTTATTAACATCATATGCTTGTATGCATCTATGTATGTATGCATGTATGCATATATATATATATATATATATGTATTGGATATTTTATCCTAATTTAAATGGTGGAGTTTATTATTTATTTTCTATGTGATTTATCATATCTAGAGATTTTATAATTCAATATTTATTTTAGTTTCCTGATAAATTCATATATATTCAGATATTTTTAATTATCATAAATTCATTTGTTCGACCCATCAAAATTAATATTTCGATAATTTAAATCAGTTAATTACCCACTTATCAAACACCAAAAAATCCAGGTCGTCACAATATATATGAGTGATATTGGAATTTAGACAAAACCAAGTTCCATTAGTCATAAAGTTACATAGCTTTAATGAATAAAATTTGTGTAAATAATCGTTGCTACCAAATAACACTTAAAATGATAAAACTTGAATTTATTGAAAAATGAGTAAATGATACATTCAGCAAAATTTTCACTCCATTAGCTAAGATGACGTAGGAACGTTAACATTCAAATTGTTCAATATTTATCGTTGACTGAATTTACACATTTGAGTCACACACCTATAAAGTTTAATACTCTGAAATACCATAAGATTTAATTAATTTATAATGTTTGTAAATTTATTAAATTAATTAATATTTATGACATATAAATAACTGAAATTTTATTTGATTTTTGGTGTTATTAGTAATTAATTGGCTGTGTGTGTAAAAGTTATATATGTACTATCGACATACGATACTGATAAGTATTTAAATTTGATTAAGACAAGTTAATCACAAAATGTATCTATAAATTTTAAAGGCTCATAAAGACTCATTTGTTGATCTGCCTCCGGAGAAGAGGCAATTCGTTATGTATAGATGATGTGATTCCATTGATACCGAGCCAATTCTAATAGATAATTGAACATTCTTGTTGACATACATCCTATAGGAATTGAACCTACGAATTGTCCAATTATGAATCTTCAAAATAGTTACCAAATTAATTCATAATAACGGAGTAAATTCTTTATTTATTAGTCTTTGTGTGTCTTTTTATTCCTCGACGTGATTGCTAAATCCGAATAATTTCCCTTTCAAATAAGGTTACCTGATGCTTTCGAAGGGCCCTTGTGTATATGTGACTAGAGTTCTAAGAGGAATTATATATGATATTAGGAAGGATGGGTTAAGGTGATCACATTAGGTATGTCCAACTGAGGTGTTTAAAAATCCTATTTACTTAGAACTTACTTATTCCATTGTTTGGATAAAAAGTCTTTTATTATAAAGGATTTAAGTTATTTCACCCCTTTATCCTATAAGGTAAAAGAAAACTTTGAAAAGGAAAAATGAAAAGTAAAAATATTTCCTTAAATCTAATGAAAACCTTCAACAGTTCATTTGGGATGTTATGTTAAAATATGTAAAAAATTCTTCTTGGATAAATAAACTCTAAATCTAAAAAAATGGCCTGATGAATTTTCTAATTTCAAAATAGTATTAGTTATTTAAAAAAATATAAGTTATTCCAATAACTCAAAAAAATCATGGTTTCTCCATATACTTGGTAGAAAAGAATGAGTAAACAAAGGAAATTAGATCTCCACTTTTTACTCCATTAGAAACCTATATAAATACATTAGACCCATTCATTTGTGTAACGACCCGCAATTTTGGGTATTCAAATTTCAATATTTAATTTAGTTTAAATATTCGGATTTGAATTAAATTATAATAAAATATGTGTTTCGAATTAAGACTTGATTTTTGATTACGTCACTTTAGTTTATTTTATAGGATTTTTCCATTATTTTTAATTTGGAAAATTTTAACATTTTTCGTCGACGTATAATTAGCGTATAGCGGTGTTTTGTGATATTAACAGAACTTAATAACCGATCTATATTATTAGTGTTTTAGGATCACCTCGTCATACTTACTGCGATCGTATACTTGTTTTATTGATTTGGATTTGAAATAAGCAAAGCACGACATAACGGGGTACCAAAAAAAAAACTATAATATTAAAACTTTAAACAAGAAATATCTTTCTTATTCTACACAAGCATCCATGTCATAGTCCTTCCTCCTTACTTTGCATTTAAAGCAAACGTGTCTGCATTAAATGGTTTGTACGTTCATTCCATTTGCTACTATGTTAATTAGCCTATATATGTACAAACACTCTTCTATATTTGGGACCATACTGCTTTCAGTCGTTCAAAAAACAAAATCTTAGCAAAGCCTGAGAGGATCTAAAAAAAATTCCTATTATACTTCTTCTTTGCAAATTTATAGACAGCGGCTCTTTTCTTTTTTTCGATTCCATTCTTTTTCCTTTGTAAATATGAACAAAAGTATGTGCACGCATGGACATTTTCACTCTCTATACAAAACAAAGCAACAGAGCAACCCAAAAGCACATCACAGGAAAGAGGAAACCTTCTTTTTTTCGTATGCCATTTCATTTGCAAAGAGGAGGGGTCACTTTTCCACTTTTTTTTTTGCATGAGAATGAACACAGCAACAATATGTAAGCACTTTCAGTTTCACTTTTATTCTCTGCCACACACACGTGAGAGGGGAGAGCACGCATGAGAGGAGCTTGCTTAGCCGTGAGTCTTATAATGTGAATAGGAGTGTCTGCATGAGCTGTGGATGAGAAATGCATGTAAGAAAGTGCAGGCGTGAGTTTTATAATATACAAGAGAGTGTGAGTGTTCAAGTTAGCGTGTATATATTTGCGCAAATGTGCATGCATGAACAAGTAGGGGTATGTTTGTGTGCACTGGCGTGGGTGAGTTTGAGGGTGTGCTGGCAAGTACAACAGGGGAGGGTGGCCGATGATGCTCAGGTAGATGGTGGTCGCGCGGGTAGTGATGGAGTGTGGCTTGGAGATGGCAGATGCATGAATAAGGGGAAGGAGGTTAGAAGCGGGCTTTAGGTAGTTCGGTAATGGGCTGTGGCATGGGTGACGCCGAAGTAACAAGCTTGAAAAATGGTAGTGGTACAAGCGCATGAAAGAAAAGGCGAAGGATATTTTGGAGCTACTGTTCAAGAAAAAGGAAATTTCACTTTGGTCCACATTAATGTGTTCTTTTACACTAGGGGAAGGGGAGTTGTTTTTGCTTTAGGATCTGGGTGTTCTAGCGCAGTGGTGACTATGGGTTGGGCTTGCTGAAAAGTTGAGTAAGATTTATTTTAGTTAAGTTATTTTAGTTTAATAGTTTAGTTTCCAATTTGTTTAATTTATTTTAGTTAATTAGTTTACTAATTTAGTTTAACTATAAAATTGAATAACTACCCATACAAAGCCAGTTTAACCCATGGTTTAATTTCAACGTTAGGTTCATAGCAACTAATAGAACACACTAGTATAGAATATTGACACCTTTAGGTTAAGTATAATTTATTGATAAATTATTAGTCGTTAAATTTAATTACGGTTAACGTAGTTAAATAGGTAAACTTCATTATGACATCCATTGAGCAGAATAAAACACCGTTCTGTGCTTGCAAGTAAAACAATTGTTTTGAAGTTAATTAATCTGTTGATTAATTATTATTTAATAAATAGATGTGTCGCTGTTTATTGTTGTTGATTGATTATTTGGTTGTTTGGATTGCGCTCAGCTAGTTTATGAGTACTAATTATTATTGATTGTTGACTTTGCTCAACCAGTTTATGAGCAATTTATTATCCATATGCATGGGCTGGGTAGAAAATAATTGTAGGCTAACACCTTGTGATTTATTTCACAATTTGACTATAAGGTGTCTAGCGGTAATATTTGGTTCACTTCAATTTAATGAATTGTTTTGAAAATTGGTTTTCAAATGGAATTGTTATGAAAAGTTTTCTCTTTAAAAGAAATAGAAATGTTTGGTAATGAATATTTTGAAGTTATATTATATAAAACTGATTTATATAATGAATGGTTTATAAAATGTGTTTTATAAACGGAGAGAATCTCAAGGACTAAACCCGATGTTTTGGAAATGATTTCTGAAAGGATTTGAAAATGGAAATTATTATATATTTGAAGTATTTCCGAATATTATTGTGAAATGATTTATTACTTCGGGATATAAAGTGATTTGTTATGTTACCAATGATTCGGGTAACCCGTAACTAAAAAGTGGGCATGTGTTTTTGGTATAGTCCGCTCTTAGAATAGAGGGATATACTTATTTATCGATTATGTTAAGGCTGGGACCCAATTTCCTTGTTGATGGGAGAAACCTCTCGGTCATGGTGCATATGGTTTGATATGCATTTATTATAGTGTTTGGAGTTTCCAAATGAATGTTTCAGAAATGATTTGTTTTATTAAATCCCGAAGTGAAAGTATAAATTGATATAAAAGAGATATGTATATCAAATGGTTTGAAATAAAGATTCAGGAATAAAATCCAAGAGATAATCTTCGTAAAGATAATTAGATTTGAAAATCTAAAGGTAAGGATTAAGCTAAGTGGGTAGACTTAGTATCTACATTTGCATGATATATGCTATGTAGTGAGAATTGTATATTGTTTGTTGCATCGTAGGCTCGATGAGTCCTATTAGTGATAGGAAGAACTACGTTGGCTTGATCCTGTATCTAATTGGGTACCCAATTAGATAGGGGTACGTAGGCAGTCACAAGTGGTAGTGATGCAGCCCCTAAAATAATATAACCTTTTCCTGTTTAACTGTTTATTGGTGACTTGTTGTTGTATTTCTCCTGCTTACTATATTATTCCGCATTTACATTGTTTATTGAGTTCGCAAGATTGGATATTGCTGTCCCTCTCATCAGAGTGCACAGGAGTAGTTGTGTAATGTTTAAGTTAGGTATGCACACCTTGTAGATTAATTTATTTACTCTGATTATGTTATCTAAATTGAATTTGTATCCTATACATTTAGCAGTATTGTATATTTATCAAATAAGATTGTATGTTAAATTGGTAGTTTTCATTAGTTGTTTTGGAACGGACGGATTTTTCAGCGATTTTCGAGCGCGAAAAATTCGTATCGTCACAATTTGCCTCTTTCTCTACCTATACAGCCGAAAATTCCAAGGCTTACAGTAGCTAAATTTCAAAAGAAAAATTCATACAAAAACATTTAAAACAAAGAGTGGTATTCATCTATAGTCTGCTGCAATTTCTAGAGGTGGTTCGATTGAATTCAGGAGTTGGTTCTTCATTTAATGTGCATATCATTAGCTACTTTTTTTAGTAATACTTCAATTTCTATGATAATATTATCTTTGTATATATTGTTCATCATATTCATGCTACATAGATTCCTATTCATATAACTACCTTTTGTTGACCAATCTTTTGTATATATTTGAATTGATTTAATATAAAAACATGAATACATTTTTAAACATGTATATTATTTTCAATCTTATTATATTAAATATTTTTCTTTTGAAATTTAAAATAATTTTCAAATAGATTTAAAAATTTTGTAATGGAAAAATATAATTATATATATAGAAATTAGGTACAATATATATAATAAATTATTTAAAATTAATTTTTAAATATATGTATTTTTGGATTTAAAAGGTTATTTCTAGACTATAATTATTAATATTGTCGACATTTCAAATTTTTAACTAAACTAATGCATGCATTATAAAAATATTATATCAATTTCATTTAGATTATGTGTGTGTGTGTGGGTGTGTGTGTGTGTATATATATTATTTAAAAACTTTTCTAGGGCGAACTAAGAAAATTAATTATTAATACATACATTTATTCACTTACTAATTATTTGCAAAGCATACACAGTAATATATATAATATTAATGTAAAACATATGTATATATCGAATAAAATAAATAAATAAATATATTTTTTAGATTATATATGTATTATTTAAAATTTGAATTTAAATTTTTAAATAGATATTTACTTAGATCTAGATCTATTTTAAAGTTGCAAATTATCACAAGATATTTTAATATATCAATTTCAAATTATTTTGAAGTAGTAAAAATATTTGAATAACAATTATTACATACATACATACATACACAAACGTACATGTATATACACATACATACACACACATACATACATGTTCAAACAAAACAATGTATGGTAAATGTAAATGTAACGACCCGCAATTCAACACATTTCAAGCTGCCAATAAACCACACATGTCCAACTCGAATTGAACAAAAAGGTCAACAGTTAGGTGAAAGATGGAAGAAAGAAGAAAAGAGAGAAAGGAGAAAGAAAACCAAATAACATAGAATCCCATAACGTAACGGAACAACATATAATATAATATCAACGATCTCAATTGAATTTTCAAAGTTATATTTTTTTTCAAAAAAAAAGGTATCTCATAAGACCATATCCCAAATAAACACAGACAGGTTATCATCTTACGAAAACCAAAACACTTCATATAAAATCCTCTGATATTATAATAGTGTCTAGGACACAAATACATATTAATCATAGAAGAAATAGTTACATTGATTAAATTCCAGCATAATAGGTTTACAACTAAAACCGTAAAGGCTCATACTGGAGAATGGATTCAATAGAATGGCAACTAAGGAACTACCTTCCATTCAGTAAATTTCTAAAGGAATGTACCGAGGATTAACAACTTTAAAACCATTGCACCGGGCAAGACCGGCCTATCCATAGACTCATCTTGTTATGGATAAAATCGAATATGATGTCACCCCGGTCGTTCTCGATCTATACCAGAGATCTCTTAGCATACACAACATAATCGACATATATAGAGTAATCTAGAAAGGTGACGACCATACCCTAATGGTTGCAAACAAAATAGCCTTGTGACATTCCCAATTTAAGCTATTTTCAAATAATGAGGCCCGAGGTAACGATTACCATTCACATCGCACATTCCATTTGGAATGCCATATTGTCAATTCCAACACACACCATTGATTTCCACAAATGTGCAAACTCTAAGATTGTACATCTTAGAGAAGGGTATTAAGTGTAAGAGAGTTACTTTCTACACCACTAAATAGATGTATGTCATAAAAATAAATGTATGTGCATTTTAGAAATGCGATGTCAAACATTTGTCCATACAAGTAGTAGGGATTACTCATTAAAGATAGAGTCAGTAGCACCTTAGAATGAGTATGAGTGTATTAATAGATATGAGCGCGTATTTGATAGTGAATATAAAATCGTTATTGTCCATCCAAGTTGTGTTGATTGGTTTGTTGAGTGGCTTATGGATTCTGGTCAATGCGAGCAATTAATGTTATTGATAGGGATCTCTAAGCACTGTAACAGAGTAATTCGACATAGTATTGTTTGAAATGGGGAAACGAAATAATTTTACCCAAATTATTTTAATAATAAAAGAGATAATTTTCAAAAAATTATTATAATTAGATACGGTGTGCTTAGTTGTTAGGAACTGATAATATTAAACTATTATCATTGACGTGTTGCGGTAATTGAATAAAAGTAGATATTGTACCAAAAGTTAAGAAATTAATTTATATAACAAAATCGAGTTTGTAAAAAATTGAGTTTATAAATGTGATCTAAAAATTGAAATGGAATAAGATTCCAGAGGAATATTTAAAGATGATATGGTTTATAAAAATGATTTATAAAGGATTTAAAAGTTGGAAATTTAGGAATTTAAATTCCATTGGTTTTGAAATGTTTTTAAAGTCTTGGAAAACAATAGTAATATTATTTGGAAATATTTTTAAATTGGAGAAGAGATCTTGTGACGCCCCACCTCTATACCCACGCTAGCCAAGAACACTACGATGTAGTGCTGTCAACTAGCACGGAGAATAAGGCTGTTGAGGAGCGACCATCCATGTGATTGCTTATCACACGGTGGCTATAAATAATCTTCGAAAACAAACATAGAAATAAGAATAACACAAATCAGTCACAGACATCCATATCACAAAGGCGGAAGAAGATATGAATATATAACTAACACATGAAAGTGTACATCAGAGTAGCGGTCAAAAAGATCCACAATAATACAAAAGAATAGCAACATGTGCTATACAAAAGAATACGACTATGAGTCTATGTCTCAAGTGTATACAACAAAAACCGCTAATCTAAATAGTTAGCCAAAAGTCAGAGTAGCAAATCCCGGGAAGAAGTCAAGCAGAAGCACCTGTAACATCTCGGTCTGACCCGAATATTTAAGAAAATAATAAACGAATCAGTCTAGCTATAAATATCAGATGACATGGTATAAAATAAAAGATATGGCATAATAATAAAATATCCATACTGACATACTACTATAAGTATGCAAATGATGATCAACAGAAGATCAATCAATAAGAGATAAATCGATTTCACAAGAATCTTCTCAAAGATCCAAAGAGGGCATCATACCCTAAACTTGTACTCATAACAAGTCAATGACATAAATTCCAGAAATCAACACAAGAAATCCAGAAATCACAGAAAAAGGGAATGAGGCCTATCACGTGACGGTCCGAAGACCATAGGGAGCTACCCCATATGAGTGAGTCGGAATCACCCAGATGAGGTCTAGGCTAACCAAAAAGCATAAAGATATGTGTGAGTGGAATCACACAAATGGTGACTAGCCTAACCTCGCAACAAAAAGGTATGTGTGAGTGGAATCACACAAATGGTGTCTAGACTAACCTTGCAGACAAAGAGATATGTGTGAGTCAGAATCACACCAATGAGGTCTAGTCTAACCTCGCAAATAAAGAGACATCACACAATTTGTAACGACCCAACTTCCACACTCCAGGAAGTCGCATCGCTAAGAAGAAAGAAAGGGATAGAAAAGAGAAAAGAAAGAACAGACAACATCAGAATCTCACAGCGGAATTGAATAAATTATAATATATCACATAAAACATTACATAGTATCATATACATCAGAGTAATACAGCTAATACAACACAAACTAGACAGTTATAAACATCTGTCTAGCAATTACAATTCAAGTACATCAGAGAAACAGACTTAACTCAAACACAGTGGAACCACTAAATATATCTACACGCTGAAGCCTCCTGCTCCATTGTCTCCTCCAGAACTCGTCAAAGCGATCCTGAAACACTTGACTACTCATACGTAATATGAGTACCCAAGAGTTTAATAAAACAGAAAATAAACACTCAGGTCAGATAGGGGTCTGGTGTGAGTAAACGGGGATAAAAGTTGCTTAACTTTAGAAAATCCTTTGAAAACAAAAGGTATCACGTAAGACTTCTCACACATAAACATGGAAAAGTTTTTACCTTACGCTAACCAAAACACTTGATAGGAAATCCAGCGATATTATAATAGTGTCTAGGGTTTTCAAAATAAAATACAGAAATAGCTGGAATGCTTACATCTCACGTTCCAACATAGTTGGGCACAATCAAAATCGTACAGGCACTTATTGGATTATGGATTCCATCATTGGCAGGGCTACTGGGGTACCGCCCGTCACAGTACGTGGCCTAGATCAACGTACCGAGGAGCCACCCTAACTCCCCTGCAACACAAAGCCGGACCCATTCCTTACTGAATAGTTCCGAACAAGACAAACCCGCAGTTGGCGCGCGATTCCAACTGCCCACACAGCCGAATAAAAAGGGACCTCTAGACAGGGGAAAATCTTGCTCTCAAGTGGGTGCTACCCACGAAGCCTTGCTGCACCTCCCCTGTTTTAGCCATTCCCGGTTGATGAGGCTTGAGGTTACGATTACCTTTATAGGACATATCAAATCTTAGAATGCTCATCGTCCACCTGGCGATGTTCTGAAAGCATTCAATCCATACAAGTTCGTTCCGGGTTCGAACGAAACCGAAGGCATTATCTCGTTACACTCGTATTGGAATCACCCTCAGAGTTAACGACGATAACTCTTGCACTCTAAATCACCATCTCGAACCTATAAGTACTATTCCGTCAAACTCACTATGGAATCACCCACAGAGTTATACTGACGTATAGCCCTTACACCTCGAGTCTTCACTTGCTCCACTTGGATTAACGACCTAACATTTAATTGGAAACGATGTGGTTTTCGGATATCCAAATATGGAAACCCGATCCCGGTCTCACCGAAACCAAACGCCATCTTAATGTCCAAGTTGTACTTAAGGGTTTTAAGCAATTAACTTATTTCACTATTATCTAATTCACACAGATAGATAAACTATATATCACAATAGATAATCATATTCATAACATAAACAGACAATCTGTATCATCCATAAACAGATAATCATCTCAACCAAATAATCCATCACAAACCATCATACCTAAACCAAACATTCATATCATACAGATATGGCTCATCTCATTACTGAGATCACAACATTCAATCAATAACATCCATAACCAATGATTTAATTAACCATCAATTTTAATTAATTTAAAATGAATTAAATTAATTACAACCATCTCTAATTAATTTAAATTAAATTAAATTAATTAACACATTTAAATCCTGCTTAATATCCTTTAATTAATTAACGTAGTTAATTAATTAATCACTAAGTATTTAACTTGATTAAACAACCTTGATTAATCATTCACTAATTACAATGAGTAATTAGTCTTTAAATTAATTTCATAAATTAATTAACCTTAATCATAAGTAATTAACATTTAATTACTCATTTATTAATTAATGATAATTAATTATATTTATTCTTAATTAATTACAATTAATTAATCACTTATTTTAATTTAACTTAATCAAACAATCCTTAATTACATCATTAATTATAATAATTAATGATCTTTAATATTTAAATGAATTACTTAATTAAAATTAATTACATTTAGAAATTAATCTAATTATTAATCACTTGATTAAATTAAGTAATTAACTATCTTTAATTACTCATTAATAAAATTAATTATCCGACAATTAATCATTAATTAATTCCTTAATTAATTACAAAAGTAATTATCCAAATTACTAATTACATTCCAGTAATTATCATTATTACTTCTCTAAGTAATCCTGCTCCACTAATTACAATAAGTAACTACACTCTTAAAATCATCAAATGATTTATTAAAATTAATTAAACTTAATTAAATCACATATTAAAATTTATTACAATAAGTAATTAATTTCATAATTACTTAACAAATTACAATTAATTAGATTCAATTAATTAATCTAGTTAATTATCAAAATTAATTTCCTTAATTAATTACTAAATTATCCTTAGATAATTATCATCAATTATTAATTAACAACATTTCATTAATTACATACTTAAGAAAATTTGAATTAGATTAATAAATCATTCTTAACTAATATCATTATTTAAAATCAAATAATTAAGTAAAATCCTTAATTTATCTTAATTATTTTTCAAAACAATTTAATTACTTATCAAATGAATCATTTACTTTCAAAATGTATTAAAACAATACATTCCTAAATTTAAATTCAAATTCCATTTAAAATTCTATTATTTAAAATGTTTAATCATTAAACATTAATTCAAATTAAAATAATTATAAACCTTACAATAAAATGAATGTTAAAGAACATTCTTTACCTAAATATAAAGAAAGATTTAAATTGATTATTTCAATTTCCAAATTTAAATTAAACGCTTCATATTTTAATTCAAATACTAAAGGAAACAAATTCTTTCAAGTTTTTAAACTTATTTGTAATCAAATTTTAAGTTTCAAATTTATCTTTAAACATTTGAATATGTTCATCATTTTTAAATTTATAACCGTTTTGAAATTTAAAACTGGTTTCAAAGAAACTTGGAACAGTTTTTAAATTGATTTCATATTGAGTTTAAACTTGCTTAAAACATCCAAATCTGTTCAAAAATTTAAAACATACAAAACTAACAAAAACCTGTTTGAATCAAAGACCTGGTTTTAAGAGCAACCTGAAAACTGTTTTAAATTCTTGATTTAAAACTAGATTTAAATCTTGTTTAAATTTAAGATTCTTATCTTTAAAGACTTTGAATTCAAAACTACATTTGAATTCAGTTTCTACTTCAATCTAAAATCAAATTTCCACACTAAAATTAAAATTTCATTCACATGAAAAAAACTACAAAACAACTTTCAGGTTTAAAACCTGAAGCAGTTTTAATTTTGATTTAAAACCAAACTTTAAACTTGTCTAAGACGTTTCATTTTTTTAAAAAGCTTTGAATTCAATCTCTATTTGAATTCAGTTTAACTTGCATCTAAATCAAATTACAACTTAAAATATGAATTCATTCAAAATTCTTAAAAACCGCAACTCTCTGTTTAAAACCTGCAAACTGTTTTTAATTTTGATTTTAAACCAAATTTAAATCTTGTTAAATTTAAGATTCATTTTCTTAAAAACCTTTGAACTCAAAACTGCATTTGAATTCAGATTTAACTCTCACTTAAATCAAAACTGCACTAAAGTTTTGAATCTTAATCAACATTAAAAAAAAAACTACAAATGTCTCTGATTTAAAACCTGTAGCCATATACCCGAGACACCCCTTATTTACTTCGAGTTTTCTAACCTCTAGCTTCGAGACAACACTAAAAATACCCGAGTAAAAACTCTGCACTATAGAAGTTCACCAAGACTTGAAAAAAAACCCACTGCAAACCTGTCACCCTCACCCAATCTCACCTTCGACCATCATCAACCTTGAGACTCTGGCCAACCATCCCTTGATGACTCCTCTACAATCCCCATAAATCTCGAATCACTCGAAGCAACAGAGAAATCAAAATAATCAAAAACTCCTACCTGTCAGATACTAGGCTTGAAACCTGGAACCACCCAATATCAAAGCCTGACAAAAACAATTTCAACTCCTCTCTCTCTCTCTGATCATCTATCGCCAACTTACCCCATTCTCACCTCAATACACCACTAACTTGAAGAACCTAAACACCCAAAATTCATTAACTAACAGAATAATCCAAATTTCCATTTTCTGTTTGAAACAGAATGCTTTTCCCTAACAGTTTATTTAAAACTGTAATGTTTGTTTTTTTTCTAAACATGAATAACAAAACTGTTTAATTGATTTAAGCTATTTGGTATTTGATTCATTTAAATGATGACTGGTTTTATTTGTAATACTTACTGTTGTATTTTTTCAGAGATATCAGATTTTCTCATACATCCAAATCCTGATTTAAGAACAAAATTTTGATTTAAACAAATTCTACAAACCTGGATTTATGCTAACAACCAAACCTTGTTTACATATCAATTCTAACAGGGATTCAAACCCACAGATAAGGGTTTCTAATAACAATTCTTAGTTTTAAAATAACAACAGATGTGCAGATTCTAAACAACAGTAACATACATATATATGTTTACATAAAGCATTCAATAATATGTAATCATCTCATCGTCTTTATCCATATGCTCAGGTGTCTCAAGTTTTAATGCATGTAAGGTTACTTATTTTATTTTATTTTTAAAACAAAACAGAACAATCTTGTTAAACAGTCTAATTTCTGTGAATAAAACATACATTTTGTAGTTTATGTTTGATATTGATATTTAAAGGAATCTGTTTTTAAAAGATAAGAAGCTTACTCACTTTTAATTAGAAGATGCAGAAACAATTTCCAGAAAAGCAGATCACAATTCCAAATCCTGACTTGCATTTGATAATTGATCACTGAAATTGCCTGTTGCTTTTGTAATGATGATGCATGCAGACCCATTCTTTGCTCAGATTCATATTGAAATTGTAACCCAGTTTGCAGTTGAAAAAAATAGCATGCAGAAATGAGGAATTTGATTCAAGATTTGAAGTGTTGTTATCTTGTATTTTGATTTTCAGATTTGGTTTAAAATGTTGCAGATTTGAGGTGTATGGTTTGCAGATTTTCAATCATGCATTTGTTTTGATGGGTTTTGATTTACTGAAATATGATTCAGGTTTTAAATTTTGGAGAGAATGTTTTTATCAAAATGCTTAAGCTATGTTTTATTGTCAATATAATTAAAATTAAAAAAAAAATGAATTTGCTTGACACTTGTTGTATTGATTTATTAGGTGATTACAAGTGTCTCTTTAAGTTTTAAGATTTTAACACATATGCAATTTAATTATTAAAAGCAATTTCTAACTTATAAATGTATTTGAATTATCTTAAGACATTTTTAATTAGTTTTAGCAAGTTTTCAAATGATTTATTAACATTAGCTTTTAAATACATACATATACACTTCTTTATAAAACTATACATTTTAAATGTTTGTTTAATTATTTTTTTTAAAATAATATTCTTTATAAAAATAAATTTCAAAAGAGAAGAATGATTTAAATCTATTTCAAAAGAGAAACAAATTTAAAATAAACAAAACAAACTTTTATTATAAAACAAAATTTAAACTATATCCATTTTTATAAACAAAATAAATACTCACTTACACTTCTATGAAAATTATAAGATAGATCCCTAAAACAAATTGTTTTTTTGAAAAGTTTACAATACTAATTTAAATTAGTTTAAATCAATTTACAAATTATACAATTATAAAATAATTAGAAAATATTCTTTATTTAATATAAATTAAAATTAAAACCAAATCCCTTATTTACAATGCAAAAACATTTATTCATTATGAATAAAATATTTTAAAATAAGCTTAGAAAGATAAATTTATAACTTAAACATTTTTAACTTTGAAAAGAATATCATTATAAATTTTCAAAAGAGAATTCCAGTTTTGAATTAAATTATTAAATCAATATTACACATTTTAAAAATAATTATCAATGAAATTATTAAATAAATATTGCCTAAATTTCCGGGACATCACACAATTGCTAGTCTAAATCATAAAATAATCGTCATGATCAACGAGAAGTGTCAATTACACTAAGCTAGTAAATATAAAAGTCTAGCTTCGTGTCCCATATCCACTTGCTTAACTTAAATATTTACGAACAAACTGTAAATCTTCACTAGAAAATTGTCACAAGAGGTTCAATCGAACAAGTCCAAGAATTAACCGACGAAGTGAACGCAAGCGTTTCATACCACTTGTTTTACTAAGCCGTTTAATTAGATTTCTCATCCAAGTGAGGTAAAGGTTTGTATATACTAGTAGATTAGAAAACGGTTTAAGAAAAGAGCTTTGTTATTGAAAATAGGGTTGAAATCATTTTGTTGAAAGAGTTTTGATATTTACTACTAGTATAGAAAACCTTTATATTTTAAAGTGACAAATCATAGAAGTGATTGTAGAAACAATCAATCATAAAAATTCACATTCGAAGACGTGAATAAAATCCAAAGAAACCGATAAAGAATCCATCGGAATAGATATTAAAAAATCCATAAAATCGACCGAGGAGCCCAAGATAGTTTGTCTCGAAGAATGGTCAACTCAGCATCTCAACAAAGCATGCTTTGTTGAATGTTTTTCAGATAAGTTCCCCTATGGATGGGGGTCCAGGGGGGGTGGCAACGCCCCCGCTACGGGGTTCGACCAGCCCGGTCAGGTCGCGGGGGTCCAGGGGCAGCGCCCCGTCCAAAACGGTACGACCTAGTGAAGATCTAAGGGAGGATAGGATCGAGCGATCTAAAGGGGCAACAACCTAAGGTCTTAAACAAGGTCGAGCGACCTATAGAGGCATAGGGTCAAACGACCTAATGTGTCGCGACCTAGCGTACTAAGTGGGTTCGTGAGTTAACGGTACAATGACCGAGCGACCTAACATTCGAACGACCCAAGGAAGTAAGGGGCCGAGCGACCTACGAGTTAAGGGGTCGAGCGACCTAGAGGTGTTCGCGACCTAGTGGTCGAGCGACTTAAGGGGGTACGCGACCTAAGGGAAACTCGCGACCTAACATTGCCGAGCTAAGGTAAGGTGTGACTCAACCAGGTGAGCGACCTAAGGAAGACGAACGACTTACGGAACTCGCGGGTTAGAAGAGGCGAGCGACCTAAGGTCATACGACCTAACGGACCTAATGTCATACGACCTAACGGGGAAAGGCTGAGAGACCTAACGCTGTAGAGGGGATTTAAGGCCAGAAACGACCTACGACCTAAACCCCATACGACCTAACATGAAACGACCTAACTCCGAAGTGAAAATTCAAGGCAGCGCGACCTAGCACGATAACACGCGAGCGACCTAAGGGTTAGGTCGCGAGCGACCTAACCTCGAACACAGAAAAATGGCCAGAATGACCTAAGTGCAGAAAATTCACCAAAACGCTAAAAATTGGAGTTTTTCGCCAATCCAATCCAAACCAAATGCAAATGTACATGCAAAAGTGATAGGAAATCATTCCCAACAGTCCAATATAGTTATAGGCTAGAATTGTGAGATAAAAATCTCACCTTTGTACCAAATTTATGAAGAAAAGCTTGAAAGCAATGGAGAAGTAATCACAAGCTTGAATCCAATATCTTCTTCTTGAATTTGGAATTGAATGTTGGATTTGCAAGAGAACTTGAGCTTGGAATATTAATTTACCCTTCCACTCACCATTAATGCTAAAGCTTGGTTGTTAGGAAATTTATGAAGAGTGAGGAGAAGGAGAGAAGTGGGTTTGAGTTATAATGGCTAATCTAACCCAAAGTCCAAAGCGGGAAAAGTAAGTGAAATTCCACTAACTCCAAACCTATCAATGTTTATACTTAAAAAAGTTGTAAACGACATTTCGAACTCAATGGAAGTGGTCTCGAGTCCTGATTTGACCATTTGCAAAAAGTAGCTTTTCGGACCAATATCCGATTAACGACAAAATATTTAAATAAAATATTTAAATATAAAATCGATAAATATGCGGGTTGTTACAGATCAATTGAGATTTGGAATAAAAATATTTAAAATTGTTTTTAAAATAATAAAAGCATTGAACTCACTTCGATCGCTGGAAAATAATTTCGGTGATGACCGTAGCATTATCGCCTTTCATTTTCGAGTTTCCAAGGGGGAATTGCTACCTCAAATGTTTGAATTGGGATTTTATTCGCAAAATTGGTTTGATTTTGAAATGTAAAGGGATAATTTACTATACGAATTGATTTGTATATGTAATTGATTTCAAAATGATTTTGAAACACGTAAGTATTTGTTTAAAAACTGTGGAGTTTGGTTTAAAATGTTTATGGAATACAAATAAGTTTGGAAAAATTATAAAATCTGGAATTTGATTATTGGGATAAAATTTAACTTAATAAGAGTTAAATAAAAGTAAGTGTGATAATGAAATAAAGTGGTTAAGTAAACCAATTAAATGAAGTGAATTGTAAGAAATTGGTAAATAGAACATTAGTAAGTTTGACAAATTAAGAAATTTTGAAATTTGATTTCGTGGAGTGAAATTTAACTTAAATTGAAGTTATATAAGAGAAATTTGAAAATTTAGCCCAAGTTGGTCAACTGAAAATAATTAGTGGAATAGAAAATATTAGGATGGAAATAATTAGTGGATGAAAAAAATTAATTTAATTTGTAAGTAATTAAAATTGTAATTGAATATTGGAATGGGATATTTAATTTGAATTATGTGGGATGGAAATTTTTATTCGAGTGGACTAAACAAAATAAAAGTTTGGAAAGAAAATTTGATTGAGATATGAAATAAATTGGTGAATTAAATACGGTTTGAGACATGGTTGTTAAGTTCAATATTAAAGATTTAGAAGACAAATTGAATTCAAATGGAATTGAAAATTAGTTTGAATAAAAATGGACATAAACCAAAGTGGTGAAGTGGAAATAAATATAAGGAGTTGTAAAAATATTTATATTAAACTTCAGATGTTGACGGTGAAGTTCTTAAGTAAAAAAAAATTTGTATTGGAAAATATATGTTGAGTAAGTATTTGAATGAAGATTTAACAAATGTTGTGTAAAAAGATAATTGTGAATAAGTGGATGGAAATTAAAATGAGTGAGAATAAAAGAATTGGAGATAGATAATAATCAATTGGAAATTAATTCGTAGGTCGTACGTATATTATCTTATTTGCATAACGATTTGATCCAGGTTCGAGCACAGAAATTCGAGATAGTTATATCGATCAGAGTTGAGATTTTTCACTCGATTTTCGACGGCGAGCCCTGGATGTGGATTTTTGATCGATTCTGAAATTCTCTATCATAGTATATGGCTATACAAGGAGAATGATGGTTTATAATCAAGAAACCAGATCTGAGTCCATACTAGAGAGTTGTGTGAACGATACTAGTTCGAAAGTGAAATTGTGTGATCGAGTGAGCGATCAGAGTTGATACTGCGTATGGAGGATATATGTACATTGTACGGCTTAAGTAAAGCAAATTTTGAAAATTTTGAAAATGGATAAACAAAATGATTTTGAATTACATGATGGGATGTTATTGGTAAATAAGATGCAGGCAAATAAAAAAAAAACCTAAGTTATTATCTTCGATTCCAGAAGAAAAATTTAATTGCCCGACAAAAAGGCATGTGTTTAAATTGTGTATGAAATTGATGATTTTATGATTGAGCCACTTGGCTTTTGTTTTCTTTTGGTGATTTGGGGCCATAGTGGTAGTTTTATAGTTTTTCGGGTCTAGTCGTGCAAAGGAGACCCTAGCAAAATTTTTTGAAAATCTAAGGAGTTAGAATTTTTTTAAAGAAATTTTGGATAATTAAAATTTGATTTGGGATTTTAATTTGAAATGGTTGAGTCAAAGATATTATTTGGAATCCATAGATGAAATTGGAAGTTAGTGATAGTGATAATGTGGTTTAAATAGATTGGTTTGAAAAAAATTGTCTAAACTCATAGGTTTTGGGGAAAATAGTCAATGGGTTTGGACCAATTTTCTTACCTAGCAATTTCGAGGACGAAATTCTTAGAAGGGTGAAGGAATGTAATGAGCCAGAATTTTGGTTATTTGAATTGGAATATTTAATTGATTTTAAATATTTAAAGGCTAATTTTTAACTTGAATTTCAAATAAAAGATTTATTGGATAATTTAATTTTTGAATTTAATAATTGGAAATTGCATAAATTATTGAATCTGGAGTTTTAAGCTTGTTAAAAGTAATTTAAAGGCTTTTAAAATTTATATTGATAATAATGATGATAATAAAAGTTTTAAATTTGAATTTAACATTGATTTGTTCAGTTTTAAAAATATATCGTTTAAATTGACATTTAAAAATAACCTTCTGAGGCACAGTCTCGGATTTTGACGAAATCGGTTCCATTGGATTCGCAATAATGTATTATTATCAAATTACAAATTTCATAGTGTTTGGAGTTATTGTTTGGTCATACGGAATTTAAACGCGCAAAAATCTATATCGAAAATTCAATATAATAATTGGGTCCAAAAAGTTATCTTCTCCATACGATCGAATTAAGACTCGAAACCTTTTCCATTGCATTTGAAATAAGGGCATAATATTGTAAATTCCTAGTGGTACGCCTCGATAGGAGGTCAAAATTTTAAGCTACGGATTCGACAAGATTTAAAAATTTAAATAATATATGTAAAATTGAACATTTTCACAAAAAAATTCATATCAGCACTTTTAACCTCTCTTCAAATCACTATGACAAGTGTATTCTGACATGCAAAAACATTTTTACATGCAACATCTCCTTCCCTTCACTGTTTAAATCCACGCCCGATTGCAAAAGGAAAGAAAATAAAAATCAACTTCGAAAAAAGAAGAGCAGCTGGATTCGTTCAAAATCTCATTCTCCCTCTTCTTCTGTTCCAGTTCAAACAAAATCATGTCTTTCCCTCTTATTCCCTTCTATTCAAGAGAATTCATTCATATATATATATAAAAGAAGGAATCAAAATTGAGTTCAAGGAACTTGTGAAGCCTGGATGCGCACGTCAGGTGAGCTGGCGTGAGCTCGGGCGGCATCATGTCATGAGTGGTTATAAGGCTAGGGCTCGTACTCCTGGTGTTCGATTTCGTGAAGAGGAGGTTGTGGAGGATGGCGCGTGTGTAGTGGCTGAGCAAAGGAGACTGACGATGAGTGGTCGTGCGTTTTGGGTGGAGTCGCATTTGAAAAGGGGAGTTGGGCTTTGTTTTCTTGCGCGCGTGGTAGTGCTTGGCGTAGGCGACTATCGTGTAGAGGTTGGTTGCGATGGCAAGAGGAGGATCGACGGGTTCTAGTGGGTCGAGATGGTGGGGTTTCAGGCCGGAAATGGTAACCGAGTTTTGAAGTGATGTTATGGCTGTCGTCTAGTCGAAGAGGAGGAAGGTATTTTGGCTTGTTAAATTAAAATTAACATAAATTCATCTCGATTTGAAAGTTAATGATATTTAGTAAAATTGATGTCGTATATATCATATAATTTATTCATACGAGGTTAAAATTTGTTTGGATACTTTTCAGAGTCAGCCGAGATTCTAGATAAATTTTAAAATCGGGAAGTTCCAATAGAAAATAAATCAAGGTGGGTTAATTTCACTCAAATTTCAAATTTTTGTAATTAATTTTCAGCAGTTAAAATTAATTATTTGTTGATTAAGTGAATTTTGATACTTATTATCAGTCTGGATGTTATATTAGATATAGTAGTGTGTGTGTGTGTGTGTATATTGGAGTGATTGATATTCCCGCATATATATAGCGGATGAGACCCTATGCCCCCCGCATAATAGCGGACGACCCTATATACCACGATATCCCACTCGAAGTGGGATTGGTATTTTTATATCGTATTAACATTTGTGGATGCAGGGAAAATATGTTGAATGGATCCAACGGGATTCCACAAAAATGTTGAAATTTTCATATGTATGATTTATTTGAATAATCTATGATAGATTATATTGGAAATTGAATTTATTTGATGCCATGGTATTAGTGGATATATTTTTGGCATTTTAAAAAACCAAAAATATAAATATTAAATTTTTAAAGGAAAATAAAAAGGGAAATTTTAAAGTAAAAATGTTTATAGTAAAGTTGGATTCATTTAAAAGCAATGAATTTAGGAAAAATAAGTAGTTGATTTTTAAAAGTCTATTAAATAATTCCAAAATATGGAAAAATAGAGATTTAGAATAAATGTGAATTAAAGGGTTTTTAAAAATAAGAACTTAAGCGATATTGTCTTAAGTATAAAAGAATGTATTTTTTTAAATTTAAGATTTAAATAGTTTGGGAAAAAAAGGGGCATTTTGAAAATAAAAATATAAAATTGATGTTCCAGATTTAAATAAGATTTTGAATCATAAAAAGGAAGTGAATATGAAATTTGTGGGTTTTGGAATAAATTTGGGTTAACTAAGAAATTAACTTTATAATGGAATTTAATGTAGATAATAGATTTAAAATCGATTAAGTGTTGTGAAAAACAGTAATAAACGGGAGATGAGATTATGAGGATTATAAACGAAGTTTATAAAATAAAGTGAAGAATCATTAGTGGATAATTTGAAAAAACATAAATTCACGATGGGAATTTATATAGAAATGGGTAAATTATTTTAAAAATAAATAGTAGTTTTATTTTTAGAAATGCAAAAAAGAAATTTACGAAATTGGAACGTAAATCAAGCTGGAAATGAATCGAGAGGGATTTATAAAATAATTAGACTGGCTATATTGGAGTTGAAAATATATTTACCGAAAAGGTTAAGTTTATTTTAAAAAGAAAGATTTTTAAGTATTAATTATATATTTAAAAGTGTTTAAAAGAATGTTTTAGAAAAATTTATTATTTAACTTTTTTAAAAATTGTTGAAGTAAATATTAATTACATTAGATATAGTAGCTAATTATTATTAAAGGTTTAACTAGTATTATTATTTTAAAAGGATAACTATTCAATTTTGATATTTTATATAATAGTTTTTTTTATAAAAAGTAGTTTTGTCTAAAGTTAACTTGGAAAATTATTATAGAAATTTCGTAAGTATTATTTGGAAAGTATAAAATAGAGTTTTCGGGAAGTACTGGTATACTTGCGTGGCGTAATAGGAGGTAGTGAGTGCCTGCAGTTAAGTCTTGAATTTCTTCGGGATAGAGACGTAACCATTAAACTGTGAATCCGTGGTTTGATACCGCAGTGGTACTTTCCATATTTTTTTTGAATGTGGTTTCAAAAATTCATTTGAAAGGAATAGTTGGTAAACTTACTAAATTCGATAAGGTTAACTACATATATTTTGGGTGAAGAGATTTAATTTATTAAAGTTAAATTTAAAAGAGGTTTGGAGTTATTCAGTGGAAAAATGGAATATTTGGTTAAACGATTGTTTATTTGATAATTAAATAACCAACTATCGAAATATAGACTCAGAAATATAACTTTGGAAATATCTAGGAGAAATATGACAGTATATGGTCGGTTACCGTTCGAGGTGCTATACTGTACGTATAAACTCATTTCGTTCTTCTAGGACGTTTATAAGGAAATCTGTCCACTAACGGTTAGGAGGCGATCTTCGATCTTATTTTCGTCTATTTATTTCTTGAAGAACCGGGATTGAGTTTACCGAAAATATCAAACGTTGTTCGAAGAGATTGGAATCAGATTCGTTATCCGAAAACCACTTCGATCCAACGAGTATGTTTTTGAAATGAAGACAAGAGCATGGATTCGAAGATGGAGCAGTGAAGTGCAAGGGGTAATCGCTACTAATCCTGAGGGTGATTCCAAAATGGATGTAGTAGGAATAGTGCCTTCGGTTCCATTTGGACGCAGGACAGACTTATATAGATGAATGCTATCAGTACATTGTCATTGGAGGACAAAGAGTGTTAACCCCATTCTTTCACGACTCAACGACCTAATGTGCTACAGGGATCAGCGACCTAAATGAGCAAGCGGGTTAAGAAGTTTAACGACCTAATGATCCAAAGCCTCCAGTGAGTTAACATGGTAACAACTAGCGACTTAGGGACCTAAAGTTCAAGCGACCTAGCGACCTAAACTTGTAACGAGTTAACGACCTAAGCTACTCAACAAGTTAATGACCTGATGACTCAATGGAAAGCAACAACCTAACGACCTAAAAGGGGGAGCGACCTAACGACCTAAAAGGGGGCAGCGACCTAATGAGTTAGAATAGAATAAAGCCGCTTGCATATAGGTCGCTCCCTACCTTAAGTCGGTACCTCTTCTAAGTCGCTCCATATAAGTCGTTTTCTACTCTCATAGGTCGCTACGACCTACCAACCAAAGCAGTTGATCAAGCGTAAGCCTTAACCCATATCCCTTAGGTCGCTCACGACCTACGACCTAACCCCTAGGTCGCCTACGACATACGACCTAACTCCAAAAAATCCCTATAAATACCTTGCCTACTCCACCGAAGAGAGGACTTTGGCTCATTTATGGAATGCCTATACTCTGCTATTTTCTCGACTCATCTGACACTTCAAACACTGAAGACGCTTCAACGAACTTTAGGAAGAGATCTAGCACATTCAACATGAATTCGAAGAGCTCTTCTACATGGATGTTCTAGCTACTTGTCTTAGTGGTGTTGTAATCGAAGATCATTGTAAAAGTTGTAATCGAATCAGCAATAAAGAAGATTAAAGTGGACATAGGCTTGACTTTAAGCCGAACCACTACAAAAACTGTTGTCTCTTTACTTTTTCTCTATTATTTTCTTCTTATCTCTAGTTCCCGTACCAACGGGTGGTGCTTTCGCATTTTCACTACTTACACCGAGGTGTTAGCGTCCAATTTTAGCGTTAACATTTTTGGTGCTTTCACTGAGAATTGAACTCAGGAAACTCTCATCATTGCTCTGCATAGATTTGTTGAAAGACTTTCTTTAAGAACCAAAAGTTTATCTGTGATCATGGATTTGGCAAGAAAAGGTAAATCTGCTAGATCTGGAAGCTCTTATGACAACACTGCTACTTCTCCCGCATCGGACGAAGCGGCTCCGAGTGTTGGAGTCACAAGGGTAGAGTTGGAAGCCGTAGTTTCTGGGTTGTATCAACAGATGGAAGCCCAGAACACTTTAATGTTGGACAGGATAAATGCTTTACTTGGAGTTAACCAATAACCCAGAAATAATGAAGAAACCTTTGTGGAAGATGCACATGATTCCCACGGGAAAAGTGTTCCTCAAAGGGCAGCCGGCACCGCCGAAGGGTCACCTCCCCAAGCTGGAGGTTCAAGGCCGCAGCCAACTTTTCGTGAACATTTGCCCAGGCAAACTTCTGAGAAAGTAGTTGACGTCAGTCCCGCGGGGCCTCTGAATGATGAGGAATACCTCTCGGGAATGGTTCGACAAATTATGAGAGAAAGCATGCAAAGGGAAGAAGACGAGAATGAATATGGGTTTTCTCCAAGCAAGACTCCTTTCACTAAAAGGATCCTGAAGGCCGAATTTTCAAAGAAGTTTGTTCCTCCCACTATTCCAGCTTATCGAGGAACAAGCGATCCTAACCAACTCTTATACAAGTACGACTGGCATATGACTGGTGCCAGAGCATCAGATGAAATCAAGTGCAGGTATTTTCCGGTGTATTTGGAAGGAGTGGCTCTGCTTTGGTTCATGAAGCTACCAGTTCGTTCTGTGGATCAATTGTCTGACTTAACTCGGAAATTCAAAGATCAATTCAGGTTGTATGCTGCGAAGGCCAAGGATATAATGTCACTATCCAGCCTCGAACAAAACCTCGAAGAGCCTCTCAAATCTTTTTTAAACCGCTTCAATATAGCCATAGCCGAAGTTGACAATGCGGAGCCTCGAATGATTCTCACTTACTTGATGCGAGCTATTGACAAGTCCAGTGAATTTGGGAAATGGCTAAAGATGAAAGAGCCAAATTCGCTTGAGAAATTTTACAAGAAGGCCGATGAATTTATGCGCTTAGAGTACCTTCCTGTGCCGGTAAAATTAGTCGTGAACGAAGTTGAAAATAACAACGTTGCCTCTAACAAAAAGGAATCTGGTGGTCAGAAAAGGAAAAATGACAATGGAAAAAAGCAAAAAGATGCGAAGAAGATGCGCTACTCCCGATTTTACTCCTTTAACTGATACTCCAGAGAATATCTTTTCCACAACCAAGGATGTCGTCGAATACCCTAAACCACATAAGTTGAGGCTTGGGAAAAATGTTGCACATAACGGAAGATACTGTCGATTCCACAATCAACCCGGACATGACACTAATGGATGCCGCCATCTAAAGAGTTTGATTGAGGAGCTGTTGAGCCAGAATAAACTTCAACAATATGTGAAGAGAAACATGAACAACCCGACCTTATCTACTCAGGGGCAACAAATTCCTGCTTATCAATCCGGTTCAGGTGAGAGAGCTGCAACGCAGGAATCCGAGAGGCCTGTCATAATGTTGTCACAGGGGGTCCTCACCCAGCGGGCAGAAGCTAGGGTGAGATGGATAGATATGCTCGTGCCTTGAGATATACCCCGGCTTGTTCTACGCCAAGTCAAGAAAGAGTTTCAGACTAAAGGAAGAAATCTGCCTGTTTACTTGTCAAAGGCCTGAGGGCTTCTTGATGATTTTAAGCGTTATACAATAAGCCATATATCCCGGGAAGAGAACATAATGGCGGATTCTCTCACAGAGTATTGAAGCTCTGGCAAAGCTCAATTATTGGGATTGGTCCCTGTGAAAGTCTTGTCAGCAAGCACTGATGAGACCCAATTCCGAGAGCCTGAAACAGCGAGCACTTGCATCCATGTTTTACTTAAAAAGCAATGCTTAAATTTGTAAAATGGTTATGGATGTACCATTTTTGTATTGATTCATATTGATTTTACTATAAATCTTGTGTTCTTTATTACTATAAAATGCCTATCTCATTTCGATGTGCATATATATTAAATATATTGCTAAAATGTCGATTTAACATTGTAGGCCATCAAATCAATGCTTACCTATTTAACACATCACAAGGCTCAGCGATTCCTACAAATCACTCAACAAACAAATGTCAAGCCACAAAAGTTCCACATTCAATTCCTACATCAGAAGTGCTTCTCACAAATAGTTGGTGATTTCACCGGAGGGGCACCTTCCCAAAGCGAAGGTTCCAGGCCCTTGCCAACTGATTGCGATCGTTTGTGCAAACGGACATCCGGTCAAGTAGCTTGCGTCTGCCCCATGGATTCATTTAACATTGAAATGCGCTTCTTTGAGAAAAAGAAAACAAGTTGCAAAGGAAAACAATATGTGCTTGGACACGATAACAAAGATTCGCTGAAAGGCAGATGGTGCAAAGACAAGGGCAAGCAGACAAAGAACAGCCAAAATGGAATCTTGCACTTCAACCAAAAAAGTTGGTGGAACCACCGAAAAGGCACCTTCCCAAAGTGAAGGTTCCAGGCCCTTGCTAGTCAATTGTGTTCGTTTGTGCAAACAAACATCCAGTTAGGCAGCTTGCGTCTGCTCCGCGGATCCACTAAATTGAGAGAAGCAACCTTCCAAGCGAACAACAAAGCCCTCTTCGGAGGCCCTCTTCTCCTCACAAGGGGGAGGAGCCAAAAGCCCTCTTCGGAGGCCCTCTTCTCCTCACAAGGGGGAAGAGACAAAAGCCCTCTTCGGAGGCCCTCTTCTCCTCACAATGGGGGGAAGAGCCAAAAGCCCTCTTCGGAGGCCCACTTCACCAGAGTTGAAGTGCCAAAGCCCTCTTTGGAGGCCCACTTCACCAGAGTTGAAGTTCCAAAGCCCTCTTCGGAGGCCCACTTCACCAGAGTTGAAGTGCTAAAGCCCTCTTCGAAGGCACGCTTCCCTGCGTACAGGGAAAAAAATAAAAAGACCTCTCTCCAGAGGCACAAACAAAAAGACCTCTCTCCAGAGGCACAAACAAAAGCCCCTCCCGAGGCACACACAAAAGCCCTCTTCAGAGGCCCAAAAAGATCAAAGCCCTCTTCGGATGCATGTCCCAAGAAGAGATGCTTTTAACAACCAACAAGGTTGATGGAACCACCGGAGGGGCACCTTCTCAAGATAGAAGGCACAGGGCCCTTGTTAACTGGCTGCGATCGTTTGTGCAAACGGACATCCAACTAAGTAACTTGCGTCCGCCCCGTGGATCCATTTAACTTTGAGAAAAGCACTTTCAAGCGAACAAAGCAAAAAAGCCCTCCAACGAGGCATAACAAAAAAAAGAAAAAAAGAAGAAAGCCCTCTTCGGGGGCACACTACAGCTCTCAAGGGAAGATCAATTTCCCCATCTTAAAAATATTCTTCCCCAGAGGTTGTAGTGCCAATTCAAAGCCTTCTTTGGAAACCCACTTCATCGCGTAGGAGAATCTACTACTCAAAAAAGTGATCATCTCCAAAGGTTGAAGTGTATAAATTTTCTCTTAAAAAGAGAGAATACTTCTCCAATACAAGGCGCACTCTACTAGAGTAGAATAATATTTCCTCAAAATGGAGAAATTATTCTCTAAAGTAAGAGTGCAAGCTTTCTCAAAATGGAAGAGTTGTTCTCCAACTTAAGAGTACAAGTCTTCTCGAAACAGAAGAATTGTTCTCCAAAGTCTTACCAAATGAAAGAAATTGCAATAAGCTGTGGTATGGGGGCAATGCAATACAATATAGCTACATTAATAAAAGCAACGCTCAAGCAACATACAACAAACTTATTGCAATATCACACAAAGAAAATGAAGAAACTTGTGCGAAAATAAGGAATAAATGTATTCCCAAATACAGTCAAAAGACTGTACAAGTAAAAGGAATCATTTTATTCCATACTATAATTTTTTTTATACATGTACAGGTTTCAAAAAGCGGGGGCCGGTACCCGCACAATCTCCGATCAATACAAGCCTTTATATATAAGCAAAAAGCAAAACAAGAAGGGTAAAGTGAGACTCGTTATTTCTTCTTCCCGCCACCTTTAGAGCCTTCGCCTGGCCTAATGGTAAATTTTGGAAGCCGGCTTGAACGGGTCGGGGAAGAAGAAGATAGAGGTACAGCAGGGTCTACTTCCGCCTTCTCTTCACTAACAGAAGTGCTTTTCCTTTTCTTCTTCGAAGTTACACGCTTCCCCTCCTTCCTTGAAGAAGACTCGCTGCCTGGAGTTTTAAGTTCACACAGCTTTATGTCATCATGAAATTTCTCCGGAGTCTTTTCACCTTCTTCAAATTCCTCAGCCTTCTGCTCTTGTGAAGCAGCCGGGTCATCCAAGCCTTGAAGAGCTTCTATTAATTCTTCTCGCGACCCCCGTTGAGTGGCAGAAGGAGGCGTAATTTGAAGAGATAGAGGTGGAACAGTTGGAAGAGGAGAAGTCTATGCAACACTTGGCGTTTTCACTACAGAAGAAGAGAAGTTAAAATCAGTATTCCTCGCAAAGAGAGGAGATAGTGGCACGTCAAGGCTTAAGTAGTAATCAAAAAGTTCATCAAGCTCATGTGAAGCGAACAAGTAGTCCACTTGAGCTAAATCAACGTTGAAGTTACCTGGAGAAGTTGGCTTTATCACGTCAACTTCAAAGCCTTGTGCTTCAGCGCTTTCTTGAGCCTCATCTCCAGTATGACCAGTTACAATTTCAATGTCAGCTATGGCAGGAGGCGAAGAATGAGAACTGGAGCCAATGATATCAATGTCGGCCGAAATCGAAGGAAGAGTTGGGTCGGTTAAATGTGCCTTCCCTAAATGTTCTTCTTCCGCCGTTCCGGCTTGCTCTTTAGCAAGTTGCTCCTTCCCCCGGAAAGGGCGGCACATGCCTCATCATCTAGATAGTGCGCTTCAAGATCTGCCTAAGTATAGCCAGCGCCTCCAAGCATATCAATTGCGGCGTCCCACACCTCGGCCAAGATATTCTCGTACTTCGGACCCAAAAACGAAAGGCTACCGCGCCCCAGGACGCTGTGCAAATAAAACTCGAATAAGGTAGAGCTGATGTTGGCTTTGGTTGCCTCATGAGATTCTTCGGCTGTTGCTTTGCCGACGATAGCTTCATCACGCTCTTTTTCAACTTTAGAAAGTCCAGCTTTTAACATTTCAATCTCCATGCCCTGAGAGCTAGTTTTTTCCCACAACTGAGCAATATCAGCGTGGTAGTTTTCTACAATTTGCTGCTGTGCCTCAAATCTAGCCTCCGCATCTCTTTGACTGGCATGTGCGTCTCTCACTTGTTTTTGAAGCACTTCTTCCTTTTGAGTATAGGAAGTGGAAGAAGTGGCAAGCTCTTCTTTGAGTTTTTCAATTTCCGCTTCAAGCTTCTCATTGTAAGCGGTGATGTTCTTCATCTCTGCATCGTGCTGGTTGAGAGTTTTCTGCCACTCGGACTTATCGCTCTCCATGGTTAACATAGGCTCGAGATTCAAGCGATTCACCCGTTGAAGCTCATCAACTAGCTTTTGCCATCTAGATATTCTCTCAATGTCAAGTTTAATAGCGTCGAGATTCCTTAGCATGGCCTGCTTGCCAAGGGGAATCAAGTCCAAGTTGAAGGGTACTCCTTTTAAACACCAGTTTGGAAACCGGCTTTGGCGTGCAGGCGGGGCATTCTCAATTTGATACGGAGGCCTGTTGATGATCGTTTGAATATCAGCTCTCTGAAGGGCATGAGAGATGGAGGGGATTTCCAAAGAGATGGGGGCAGCAGGCTTTTCAGAAATTGCAGACGCCGGCCTTTCGCTTAGCTTGGCCCGCTTGCTTGGATCTTCAGTGAAATGGCCTTTCGCTTTGTCATCATGAGACTTTATTTTGTAGGAATCATCATCTCTCTAGGAAGAATCACGTCGTTCATCCCTTCTCGCATAGCACTCCTCATAAGCCCGCCTCTCGCGATCTTTTCTTACGGCTCTTTCTTCATCAGTTTCCCTCGTGGCAGGAAGATACCGCTTGGGATCATAAGAGTCGCGTCTTCCATAGTGCTGAAAATCATCATAGTATGAGCCGCTACGTCCCATTGGAGAACCTGAAAGTGAAAAGGAGACAAGTTTAGAAATCTTTGAAATAAAGAAGCTAAGTGCACAAAGTTGCCAAAATCCTAAGTGTGTGATATGTGCAAACTACGCGCGTCAAACTACAAACCACTCTTCGGTTGAGGAGTGATGACGGATTTTGCAGCGGATGTCAACTTTTGGACTGACGAAATTTGTTGCAAGGCTGATGTCGCCTCAACTGTTGGGGATATAAATTTAGTGGCGGTAGTGTCATCTTTAAAGAGCTCCTGTGAAGTAACCACCAGGTCGCTCAATCCCTCAAAAATATCGTTACCATCATGCCTAGCGGGACTCTTTCTCTCAGCTCCTTCATCAGCAGCCTTCCCAGAGCGTTGAGGAGGTTGCTCTTCTTCGATAACCGAGGAAAGTGCAAATTTGCCGGATGACCCCGCAACGTCAACGGAAGCAGAACATTTTATCAATGAAGCCTCGGCAGTAGGTTCCTTCGGTGTAAGTTCTTCGGCGGAAACTAGGGCATCTGGAGTCTCTACTTGAGAACCAGGGGCATCATGAAGCTGAGTAGATCGGGAAGAATGCAAAAGTCCGAATTGATGCAAAAATTCGTCCTTCAGCAAAAATTTAACACTTCACTTCTTAACCGCTACAACACTTAGTCTTTTAAAAGTCGGCTTATGGCTGGAATCCTTAGAAAGAGGAGGAAGTGCTGTAAAGGTAAAGAATGAAGTTTGCACTTGCAACTCGGATTTTGAAAAGTTCATAAACGGAAAGAACAGAGATAGGCAAGCTTACTTCCTACTCTCCAAATGCCGTAGAATCCTGGGGGGCAACGGACGAAGAAAAATTGGTTCAAAAACCCATGGGCGCTTTCAGGAAGATCAGTGATCAATTTACGGTTCCTCGTGCTTCTCATAAGTATGATAGAAGGATGATCTTTGTTCTTCGCAAATGTGCACAAATAACAAATCTCTTTAAAGCTCGAAAGACGGTCAAGTGTCCTCCTGAACAGTACACACAGTCCCATTAAGATGGCGTAGCCATTGGGTGCAACTGGAAGGAAGAGATAGTTAATCAGAGAAGGAGCCGTTGAAGAAAATCGTTAAAGGGAGGAATAGCTCCACTCAAGCATATCTGACGATTAACTGCGATAAAACCGAGAGGTGGCCTATCAGCAGTATCGTTTACCCCAGGAAGCAACGTCTGCCTCAGCAATACCGAACTGAATACATAATTGATTGAACACCCGTTGATTCAGAGTAGTTGGAGTTCTTTTCGTGGGACTATCCAAGGGGTTAGCTATTGGGAAGACTTCTTCAGTTTGTCCTATTGTCTCTTCTTGTTGAGAAGTCATTCTACATAAGGAACTGTTTATTCAAATATGAAGGTGCACGTTTCCTAAATGTGTGGAATGTTGTGCAAAACTAATAAAATGACAAGCAAATATAATTGGAATTAAACTAATAGGTTCGATTATAAAGTTTCAGGGCTTGCTATTTTAGGTCCAAGTACAAGTGCAGTGTTGATGCAAACAGATCAGCTTTAGTTGATTAATTTTGCTTTGCTTTAATACTTCACTTGAATTTGTTGATTCATTGCACTTCATTCGTATAATTTCTTTGAGCTGATTATTCTTTATCGACTAACTGTCATTCGATGTGGGCAGTCAGTGGCAGTATATTCGCCCTAGTTTTCTGCAATGTTGTATTTAATAAGTTGTTAGCTTCAAGAGCTAATATAATCTATGAAAAAGTGCAACAAGTTCAAGCAGTTCATTCCAGCTGTTCAAGTTGGAAATTCAATCAAGTTCTGTCAAATTTTACAAGCGTTCAAGTTCTGTTCACTTCTTAGGTCACAAGAATGACTTAAGTTAACTCGGGGTTCTTTAGGTCATCTAGATTGTGCTCGAGCGACTTAGCATAGGTCGGGCTTTCTTTAAGTCGTTCTGTTAGAATCCATATGCTGTTCTGGCAAAATTAAGTCACTACAAGGCAAATTTGCTTAAGTGTTAGCTCACCCAAATCATAATGCGACCTAATGGTAGGTCATTAAAAGGGTTAACTCATCCAAAGCAACATGCCATACATCTTAAGTCGTAAAGTTCATAGGTCGTTAAGATGGGTCGTTCAGATTTCCTTAAGTCGCAAAGTCCATAGGTCGTTTAGTGCGGTAAGGCACTCTACATGGTTAACTCACTTCATGCCTTAGGTCGCTCCAAGAGTAGTTCGGAAATGCCGAGCTTTCTTCCATCAAGAAATCCTAAGTCCTACTCTCCACTCACATGTTGCCACGTGTCCATCTCCCTTGCCTCACCAAAAACGCCATGACATAACCTAAAATCCAATAACCCGTTAACCAAGTGCCTCTTTGCCTCCTCCAAACACCTCAAACCTCATCATCTCCTACGAATTTCCATAAACCATCATTAAACTCCTCAAATTCAAGGCACTCGCTAAGCAGCTCTGTAAAATCTTAGGCCAATCCATCTTCAAGGCAATCGCTAGCGATTCGACAAAGATCGAAGGGCAAATCCGAATGTAATTTTGCAACATAACAACAAAAAGTGTATGGAGATGATTATGGGAGAATCGGTGGCAAACGCGGCGAATAAATGCTCGAAATTACCTAAATTCACTGATGGAATTAACGATTGGAGATGAAAAAGGATAAATTTCGTGTTAGTCTCTGAGCTCCGGTGTAGCAATGGCGGCAAAGTATACGCGATAAAGTGAGGAGGATGAAGCGAGCTAATGGCTTATATAGGGGAAAGAGGAAAGGATGCATGGCACGCGAGTTAACGAGCTATTTAGGTCGCTCACGACCTAGCGGAGTTAGATCGAAGCATACAACCTATAGCCTAGGCATATGCTTCGAGGGGCAAGTGTTAATCCCACCCTTTCACGACTCAATGACCTAATGTGCTACAGGGATCAGCGACCTAAATGACCAAGCGGGTTAAGAAGTTTAACGACATAATGATCCAAAGCCTCCAGCGAGTTAACATGCTAACAATTAGCGACTTAGCAACCTAAAGTTCAAGCGACCTAGCGACCTAAACTTGTAACGAGTTAACGACCTAAGCTACTCAATGAGTTAACGACCTGATGACTCAATGGAAAGCAGCGACCTAACGACCTAAAAGGGGTAGCGACCGAACGACCTAAAAGGGGGCAGCGACCTAATGAGTTAGAATAGAATAAAGCCGCTTGCTTATAGGTCGCTCCCAACCTTAAGTCGCTACCTCTTCTAAGTCGCTCCATATAAGTCGCTTTCTACTCTCATAGGTCGCTACGACCTACTAACTAAAGCAGTTGATCAAGCGTAAGCCTTAACTTGTATCCCTTAGGTCGCTCACGACCTATGACCTAACCCTAGGTCGCCTACGACCTATGACCTAACTCCAGAAATTCCCTATAAATACCTTGCCTACTCCACCGAAGAGAGGACTTTGGCTCATTTATGGAACGCCTATACTCTGCTGTTTTCTCGACTCATCTGACACTTCAAACACCGAAGACGCTTCAACGAACTTTAGGAAGAGATCTAGCACATTCAACATGAATTCGATGAGCTCTTCTACATGGAAGTTCTAGCTACTTGTCTTAGTGGTGTTGTAATCGAAGATCATTGTAAAAGTTGTAATCAAATCAGCAATAAAGAAGATTAAAGTGGATATAGGCTTGACTTTAAGCCGAACCACTATAAAAACTGTTGTCTCTTTACTTTTTCCCTATTATTTTCTGCTTATCTCTAGTTCCCGTACCAACGGATGGTGCTTTCACATTTTCACTACTTACACCGGGGTGTTAGCGTCCAATTTTAGCGTTAACAAAGAGAATTTTAGAAGAAATTTCCTAGAAAAAGTAATCATAGCCTCTAGCCTCATTAACCGAGAATGACTGAAAATCAGAAGGGACGCAGCAAGGCTAAGTGGGTAGCATCCAATTAGGGTATGTTTATCACCTTTCTAGATACCTTCGGATTTAATTACTACGATTATGGAAGGAGCTCGAAAAAGGTGTGATAACGTATTCGGTCTATCCAGGTCTGGGATAATCCGGTCTTGTGTAGTAAGGGATCCTGGCATGGTCCTTGGTATGCTATTCTAGACGCGTATTGTGACAGGTGGTACCCCAGTACCTAGTCATTCGTATGGAATCCATTCTCCAATAAGCGTCGTACGGTTTTGATTGTGCCTAACTATGCCGAAACGTAAAATGCAAGCATTTCAGCTATTTGAACAAGTATTTGTACTTAGGCACTATTATAATATCAGAGGATTGATATGAAATGTTTTTGGTTATCGTAAGGTAAAAACCCATCATGTTTATATGTGGTGTGGTCTTACGAGATACCTTTGATTTTCAAAGGATTTTGAAAACTTAGTAATTCAAATTGTGTGTGTTTTCTCACGCTGGTTTTCCAGACTGACTTGGGTGTTATTTTATTATAATGCTCGGGTTAGACCGAGTATTTCATATTCAGGATAGGATGCTATGGAGCCCACGAGACGAGCTGGATGGCAAAGACGTATTACCCGTATCTGATTTATATTCCACCGTGCAAGGTATGCTATATATTCAGCTTTTGTGAGGACAGGTTATTATAATTGTCCCGTACTGTGCTATTGATTTGTGTTGTACTTTGATAATGTAATGTATAAAAATAGTAATAGTTCTTTTTGTATAAAGATCAGTTGTTATGTATTATATATTGTTCCACTGCGAGTGTGAGATTCTATGTTGTTATTTCTATTTCCTTCTTCTACCTCTTTCTTCTTTTCCCTAACGATCTTGCATTTCCGGTAATCGATTGTCGGCATGTAATACTGTGGACCTATTGTTGTCAATTTTCATGGATCAAAAATCTCGGTCGTGACAAGATACCCTTTGTTTTCAAAATCTCATATATCCAGTTTCTCACATCAGTCTTATGACTGGCCCATAGTTTATTATCTTTCACTTAAACTCTGGGTGCCCATTTTTTTCGGGCAGCCTAGTAGTCAGGTGCAATGAACCGGGCTTTTCGACCCTCAATAATCGAAAATAATAGGTCCATTGTATCACTTACCGAATAATCGAATGCCGGAAGACCCGATTGTTAGGGAAAAGAAGGAAGGAAAAAGATAAGAAGAAAACTAAACAACACAGAATCTCACAACGGAATGAATAATTTATGATATACCATAAATCTTCACGCAAAAACAAAAATGTGACATATGCATATACAAACATCAATCAGAGTATACTAACCTATTTCACTTAGACAGTTATAGCAGCCCATCCTCACAAATACTGATAAACACAACAATGAATACAGCGAAAAATAACCATCTACGTGAACACGCCTTTGGGCTTCCAACTCGTCTCCTTAAGCTTCAAGCATTCAAACTATTCTGTAATATGCTCGGTCTGACCCACGCATTATAATAGAATAACACCCAAGTCAGTCTAGAAAACCAGCATGAGAAAAACACACCCAACTAGATTTTAAAGTTATATAAAAAGCTTTGAAATCAATAGGTATCTCGTTGACCACACTGCACATAAATATGGACAAGTTTTTAACTTATGATAACCAAAACGTTTTCTATAAAATCCATTTACATTTTAAATGTCTAGGGGTCAAAGTATAATAAGAATATAGATGAAATGCTTGCATCTCACATTTCAACATATTAGGTATACAACTAAAAATGTAACGCTCGTATTGGAGAATGGATTCCAACTAATGACTGGGCTACTGGGGTGCCTCCCATCATAGTACACCTCTAGAACAATGTACCACGATCGTACCTAACGAGCCCTGCCAACAAAGGACCAGTCTACCCTTTGCTGGATAGTACCGAATATGTCATCACCCTGGTTGTCCCTAACCGGTTCACTAAGCTCATATGCACAACTGAATCTTGAAATATGAAAGGTCATCTAGAAAGGCGATGACATATCCTAATAGGTGCGACCCACATAGCCCTGCTCATCTCACCTGTTTTAGTCATTCCCGGTTGATGAGGCTTGAGGCTACGATAACCTTTCAAGAAATTTACTCTTAGAATGCTTATTTCCTTCCAGTGACAATGTGCTGATAGCATTCATCCATATAAGTTCGTTCTTGTTCTGAACGAAACCGAAGGCACTATTCCTACTACATCCATTTTGGAATCCCTTAGGAGTAGTAGCGATTATCCCTTGCACTTCACATCTTTATCTATGATTCCATGCTCTTCACGATGTCTTCACTTCGAAAATGCATTCATTGGGTCGAAGTGTTTTTCGGATAACATATCCGTTCTCGATCTCTTTGAAACAACATTTGATAATTTTCGGTGAACTCAACCCTGGTTCTCTAGGAAATAAAAAACCAAAGATAAGACCAGAGATCACCTCCTTACTGTTAGTGGACGGATTTCCTTATCATTGTCCTAGAAGAATGAAACGAGATTTATACACATAGTACAACATCATCGGAGATGATCGTTCCATATAACTCACGTGTTTCTTCTAGATATTTCCGAAGTTACGTTTGGGTCCATTTTCGATAGTCGGTTATTTAACTATTGAAAAACAAATATTCAATTAGGATTTTATTTCATTTGGAAAATTAACATTGGTTCAGTACATAAGCAATCACTAGCCTCCTTTAATAAGTCTTTATGCATACAATTACTTTGTAAATTACTTGTATATAAACACATTTGGAGGATATACACGCAAATCCTTATATTTCCATATTTAGAAATAGCCATATACTTATCCCAACGGTATAAGTATATCCACAAAATTTAGAAAGGTTTTCTTTTTATTCTATTCTCAAATCGTTTATAATTACCCTTACAATTCTCTAAGATAGTTTATAAACCATTTTATAAATCTTCGAAAAATATTAATAATTCCATTACCAAGAATTCAGTCACTTATAAACTTCTTGTACATTTCAAAATCATTTATAACCCTTTATGAATCCATATACCATTTATAAACTTCTTTTATAAATCTATAACCCGCTTGTAAAATTCGTTTATAAATATCTAACCATTTATAAACTCTTTTAACTTGCGAATAACCCTTCCTTAATTCGTCAAACCATTTTATAACTCCTTTATAATATCTTAGTCTTTCGACTCCATTTCCGAGTCTCGAAAACATTTATAAATAATTTTAATCATTTACCTCAAAACATCACTGTATGATAATAATTATTAACAACGAACATTATAAATAAATGGAAATCATTAACTTTAAATATCTTAAAATAATAATTAACTATTCCAAAAAATTATTGAAGAAATAACAAAAATAATTAATATTTACCATAATAATTTATTTAAAGTGTTATTAACAATTCTAATCATTAATTTCAAACAATAATTACTCTTAAATAATTAATTTTTTAATTTATTAACCGTTTTATAAATTCTTAAAATGTATTAACTATAAAAAAATAACTTTTAAAAAATATTAAAATAATTAAATAAATTTAAAATAATATTAATATTATTATATAACTTTAAAACAAATTTAATATAATTAAATATGCTTTGAAATTACCTTGTGGAAACTTGTGTTACCTTTATTGATATTTGTTATTCGCCTTTTTGGTTTGATTTGGGATATTGTAACGATCCCGGATTTTAATTGAGTTTAAATGAATGATTAAATTAATTTTTTTGAATAAAAATTATGAGATAATTGGTAATTAATATAATATTTTGGTTAAATTTTAATAATCAAGAATAAATTTGGATATTTGAAAAAAATAAATTATAAAATTATAGATAGTTAAACTTTAAAAAGAAATAAAATCTGGGTTGGTGTTAAATAAATATTTCAAACAAATTATGGTCAGGTAAAATATAAAAAAATAAACTTTATAAATATTAAGTATAAGCATAAATCAAATAATGGGTATAAACATAAGTATAAAAAAATAAATGCAAATATGAAACAAAAGAAAAGATAAGCATAAGTAAATAAAATAAATACGTATAGTTCAAATTCAAAACAACACATTAACTAAAATATACAAAGTAAAATAAAACAACTTACAAATATCTGAAAACAAATAAAATACATTCACTTATGTACAAAATCGGATAAGTATGAACAAATAAAATATATTGTAAAGCAATGTACAAAGCAAACAAATGAAAATATAAGTATAAAGCTTACCCAGGCAAATGAATATTTCATGCAACCTGTAAATTAATTGCAAAGCTAAGAACATTGAAGTATGATATTAGACAAATGTACGCATACAACCAGTATGTTGCTGTGTAAAACATAAACAAAGTATTGCTAAACAAAACAAAGCTGCAGCCACCAAGTTTAATAAATACAGCATCACTTCAACACAAAGAAATATCATACCTACCATACCTCTAGTACATCTCAGCATAATACAAGATCATCTCAGCCATGACTTGTTGTACAAACACCATAATAATCCCTGTACATTTTTCATGCATATCAGCCTTCTTCTCATTTTATTTCGAGCATCGTCACTGAGTAAAATCTAAAATGAACACCATTTCAAACTTAAAAACAAGTTCAACTTAAACAAAAATACAACAAAGCAAACCAGAGATTAAAGAAGAAAAAAGGTTTCCAGTTTGCAGTTTTCAAGTCCTGGTTCAAAGCAGTGTCTCTGTTTCAACTATATTCCAGGTGAGTAACTTATTTTCTTAAATGTTTAAAGTATAAAACTGTTGCTTTTCTATAAATATGTGAATAGGTTTGTTTATGTGTATATATAGATCCTCTGAATATATTTAAACTGAAAGTGTTTTATACATTTCTGTTGTTAGCATATGTTTTTTTGTTCTTAGATTTTAAGTACAAAACTTGATTTAAAAATCATTTCTTCAAAATCTACGCAATGTTAGGACTTAAGATTAAAACGAATAATGTTTGTTTGATCCTAAACTAAGTTCTAAAAATAAATTTAAGTTAAAAACAATATATAAATAACATTGGAAAATCAAGGATTGAGGAAATTTTGATTTTATCAAAATTTTGAATATCTTAAATCATAGATTCAGGTATACAAATTTAATTCTCATGCTTTAACTTGAATTTTATGGTAAGAATCATGATTTTTCGATAAGGGAGTCGAGAACAATCCTCGATTGAATGGAAATGGCTTTTCGACTAAATTCCAGTGATCTCGGTGAAGGGGGAGGTCGTGGCTCTCTGGGGTGGTAGAGGAGTGGGCGTAGTGTGTAGGAAAAATAGCGGGGAGGTGGTCAGACCACGGTGGTGGCAGCGAAGCACGTTTGAAAATTTTAAACCTAGTCTTGTATTAGGCTGTTTGTTTGATTCGTTCGCTTCCTGTAGTTGATCGAGTGGCATGTGGCTTTGGGGAATGATGGCTGGGTGGATGATGAGTCGATGGCCGGAGTTTGGGATTTTTCGGTGGCTGAGGCGGCGAGTTGGAGGCGTTGCCAGGTTTTGAACGATGTTTCTTTCATTTGTTTTTTTCCAGGTTTTGACTTTTGCTCGATTTTACTTCGATGGGGGTATCGGCGATCTGGAGGGTGGATTCATCGGAGAGGGTGATCGGCGACTAAGAATGGGTGACGACGTTGGCCCATGATGGCCGGTGCTACTATGCACGTGCTCGTGCACGGTTGCCTTCAGTTCATTTGGCAGTGTTTGGTTTGGGACTGATGGGTTGAATGCCTGTTACAGGTTTTTAACAGGAAACATGTTATCCTATTTTAAAATTTTAAAATAAAATCTAAAAGCTAAGTTTAAATGAAAAGCAAAGATTAAAAATGAGATTAAATCCAAGTTTAATATGGTTCAAGTAAGTTTTGAATCTTAATTTAAAAAAATAAAGTTTTAAATTTAAATTTGTTTAACTACTTTTAAAAGGTTTAAGTAGTTTGGATTATTAGGGGGAAGTTTGAATTGTAAGTGAGGTTTAAAATCAGAGGTTTAAATTTGGATTCGAATATAAATTTAAATTTTAGTCTTGAAATAAAAGGAGTTTTTAAGTTTAAATTATTTTAAATAGTTTAAATGATAGAATAAATTTGTAAATTGATTTGAGATAAAATGAGATTGGGCTTTAAATTCTCTTGATTTCTAGTGTAAAATAAATCAATTTAAGGATAAATTAATTAATGACATTTAAATCACCACTAAAAACGAGTTTTAACTTAAGTGATGAAGATATAATGATAAACTGAAATTTATTAATTTTAAGTCAATTAAAATGGATAAATTATTCAATTTATTAATTAATGAAATGGATTAATTAAATAAGTAATTAAAAGTTTTAAATAACTAATTAAGATTTAAAGATTTATTAATTAAGGAATAAATTAATTTGTAAATTAAGGATTATCAACTAAATATTAATTAATGATTAATGTTGATTTATCAAGTGATGAAGCAATAAATTAATTTAAGGAAAATATGATAAATTAATTAAGGTATTGTACTTGAGAATAATTAATTTATTAAAGGTTAATTAATTTATGAAAGTGATTAAGGAATAATTAATTAATTAACTAAGAATAATTAATTTGAATTTTTTTATTAATTAAGGTTAAATGATTATGTAATTAACTTAAGGTTAATCTAATTAATTTATTAATTAAGAATAATTTATTTAAAGTGTTTGATAAATAAATTTATATCAAATCATTTGTAATTAATAAATCGAAATTTGATAATTAATTCATAAGTAATTAATTTATTTGGAAATAAATTGAATTGATTAGGATTAAACGATTAATTAATCCTACTTATAAATGACTATTGAATACTTGACCTTACTTATCAATGATTGTATTGTATGAGATGCCTTGAATTGATTGTTCTATTTGATTTGTGACATTTTGTTCTGTAGATTGTGGTATATATAATTTATTCATTTATTGATGATACATCTGTATATTATCTGTGAATCTGTGATGATGATGATGTTGCACTATTGTGTTAAACCCCTGGACCACACCATACACACACAAATATGGGTTTCACGAGGAAATTGATTAAGTCACAGATTTTTGAAAATGATTTTAAATAGACAATCTGAATTCAAATGTTTTGAAAATGGATTGGGTTTAAAGTGAAAAGATTTTTGAAATGGAATTTCAAAGATGAAATTTATTTTGAATAACTTGATTAAGTTTTGGAATTTAAATATTTTGATTTAAATTTGAATTCAATACTTGAAATTGAATTCTATGATTTGAAACTAGGGATTAACGATATTATACTAGTTATATACGAGTCAAATCATTTTTAATGTATTGTTCTTTTGGGAATTTGAATTAACCCAAAGATTGTAACTTGTATAAATGAAATAGGGTTTTTCCGAAATAACACTGTTGTTTCTAAATGGTAAAGAGTTTTCATAGGAGAAATGAATTTCAAATTGCATTAAAGGGATTTCAAGTAAACTAAAATAGTTTTCCAAGTTATAGAAGAATATTTGGAAACGAATTTTTTTGTGAATATTTAGGAACGATTTGAAAGCTATGAAACAAATCTTTGATTTAAAGATTTAAATTAATTAATCCAATTGAGATGGAATTGTTTTGAAACTTATGAATGAACCTTTGAGAAATAGGGTGAATTTTTGTGAAATTAATCTTTTAGCTTAAAAGATTGGAAATGATAATTGTTTTAAATCATTTGAAAGAAAATTTTGAATTATTAAGTTGTGACTTAATTAAAATCCCATATCCATATGTTTTAAATGTTGCGCTCACTATTCGGGTTAGCCGGGAAAGGACCTTTGGGTCATATAACCCATTCCGAATATGTGATACGTCGTTAGGGATAGCATTTGAAGACCGGTGGTGAAGATCGGGTATTTGCGAGAACGATAGGATGACTTATTGATTGTCTCTGCACCGAGTATCTACGGTATAGAGATTCCCTCAGTGATGGAAAATTCGATCGGGATTGTGAATAACCGGATTGCAAGGACTTCTTTGGAAGTGCCTTCTGTTCCGTTCGAACCCAGAACAGACTTGTATGGATTGTGTGTCTGACATTACAAATTGAGATATAAAGCTGATTTCTTTCAAATACATTTCTATTGGTGGCGGAGAATTTATTCTCTTAGCTTAACACCCTTCTCAGAGACGTACGAGCTCAGAGTTTATGTAGTTGAAGGTTATCAGTGATATATTCCCAATTTGGTAATGTGGCATGCTGAGTGATGCTGATTATTTATTGATCAAAGCTTGGCTTTTCTAAAAAGCGTAGCTTTGTGGACGAGACTTCGTCGGACCTCACACCTCGGTAATGGTCAAAACAGAAAGGATGCAGCAAGGTTTTAGGGAGTAGCGCCCCTTAGTGTGTGTCATTGCCTTCTGGATAGAAGTGGTATCATGGTATGGAGCCCACATACTTAACTTATGTGAATATTGAAAATTTATATGACTTTGTGATTGATGTTGGTTGAGGATCCTCAGATAAAGGTTGTTACAACCGGGGGATGGCATACGCGCGTCAGTAGTTACCTATTTTTGCAGAGGTAACCCGGCCTTGTGTTGGCAGAGATCCGGTTAGGTTCTCGAGGCATCTTTCCAGAGGCGTTTCCATGTTGCAATGGGAAGTTCCTTGGTCTGACCATTTGTTGGAAATCCAAAGAAACAATACGAACCCTGTACGACTTTAGTTGTATAACCTGCCATGGAATGTGGTGGTAACTTGCTATTGAACATGGTAGCTATAATAGGCATAAGTGCGAAATGCCTATGTTGGCTAAGATTTATATCTTTACTTTCGAAATGATTTTTCCTACACTATGCACTAGTAATAATATCAAATGTTTCTTTTTAATGCTTATCAAGCATCTTTGACTATCATAAGGAGAAATCTCCTTCGATTCCGCGTTTGCATTGTGTGTGTGTGTGTGTGCGGGAGGCCTTATGGTAGTTCCATTTTCTAAGAGCATTGCGAATCTAATTTAAAATATTTCTTTATTTGTTTTTAAACATAAAACCGTTTTTGTTACTCATACCAGTCTCATGACTGATCCGGAGTTTATTGTTTCTTTCCTAAACTCTGGGTGCTCAATTTTATTTTTCCACATGGGCAGTCTAGAGTTGGGTTTTTCAGATAGTCAGATTAGTAGGTTATCTGGAGCTAGTTCAGTCTTTGGATGTGGACGAGACTTGCTTGTCTTGGTGAATCGTGATGTTGGTTCGAGCTGCTGTTGGAGTTCTCTTTTGAAGACTATCTGGAGTTATTTGTTCCATTGCTAATGTTATCTATTTTCTTTTCCGCTGCTATTTTATTGTATCTCTGATGTATATTGATATCTATTGTATCATCTGTTGTATCAGATATTGTATCAATGCTGTATATCAATGTATTATTCGTTTTCTTTCGCTATATTGTTTACTTAGTTGTGTTATGAGCTCCGGCGACTCAGATTTGAACGGTCGAATCTGTGGCATTCGAGTACGATGTAAAGTATGGATGTTGATTTTCGAACGCGAAAAATCCGTATCGTCACATTTGGTATCAGAGCTAAGGTTGAACTTTAGCTCAGGATTATAACACATTAAGTAGCTCATTAGAGATAGGGTGAAGTATCCCTAGAATGAGTATATCCCTAAGATATCCGTTAGAATGCCTCAGTTAATTCTCTTACTATCCGCTGATAGTGAGTATGAGTGCAAGAAGAGACGAGATAGGGGACATGGGAGAACCACTATAAATGGTCAATACCCTGCAACAGTGGAAACAACTTTATCTATCTATTTCCTTTGATTTGTTTCTAAATTCTTTTGATTGCTTCGTGACAGCTTCAAGAAGAAGTTATGGCCCTACGAATCGTTGCAGAAAACCCTTATTTCGTATTTCATCAGTTTCTTATCAGCTTTTCGTTTTAAACTTTAATGAATTTGAAATTGAAAATTTCGAATAAATTGGAAATTGAGAATTATAAGTTGGAATTTTAATTTGAGTTAACTTGATTAATAGAATATGAAGGATAATTTGAATTATATCAATAAAACGATTTCGTTTAAAACCAAATTTAAGATTCTATTGTAATTTTTGTGTATATCGAAGTCCGAAGAGGGACAAATTATATATACTTTGGGGTATTCCTACTTGAGTTTGGAATCCATATCTGATGTTTGGAAATTATGGAAGATTAAATCCATTTATCTATCATTTGGGACTCGATATATTTTACGGACGGTTAGTTATCCATTGAACTAACCAGTGCCTTGCATATTTCGTAGAATTTACGACCCAAGTATCCTGAGTAGTGTTGAATGAATTTGATCTCATATTGGTGATATTCTGATTTGGTAAGCCAAATGCAAAATAAATATTTAGTTTGATCTGAACAGATGTTTCTCTATCTTTGTGTATCTATCTTTGTTGTTTTCGTACCTGCAAATTTCGAGGACGAAATTTCTTAAGGAGGGGAATTTGTAATGATCCCGGATTTTAATTGAGTTTAAATGAATAATTAAATTAATTTTTTTTTTTGAATAAAAATTGTGAGATAATTGGTAATTAATATAATATTTTGGTTAAATTTTATTAATCAAGAATAAATTTGGATATTTGAAAAAATAAATTATAAAATTGTAGATAGTTAAACTTTAAAAAGAAATAAAATCTAGGTTGATGTTAAATAAATATTTCAAACAAATTATGGTCAAGTAAAATAAAAAAATAAACTTTATAAATATTAAGTATAAGTATAAATCAAATAATGGGTATAAACATAAGTATTAAAAAATAAGTGCAAATATGAAACAAAAGAAAAGATAAGCATAAGTAAATAAAATAAATACGTATAGATAAAATTCAAAACAACACATTAACTAAAATATACAAAGTAAAATAAAACAAATTACAAATATCTGAAAACAAATAAAATACATTCACTTATGTACAAAATTGGATAAGTATGAACAAATAAAATATATTGTAAAGCAATGTACAAAGCAAACAAATGAAAATATAAGTATAAAGCTTACCTAGGCAAATGAATATTTCATGTAACCTGTAAAATAATTGCAAAGCTAAGAACATTAAAGTATGATATTAAACAAATGTATGCATACAGCTAGTATGTTGCTGTGTAAAACATAAACAAAGTATTGCTAAACAAAACAAAGCTACAGCCACCAAGTTTAATAAATGCAGCATCACTTCAACACAAAGAAGATATCATACCTGCCATACCTCTAGTACATCTTAGCATAATACAAGATCATCTCAGCCATGACTTGTTGTACAAACGCTATAACAATCCCTGTACATTTTTCATATATATCAGCCTTCTTCTCATTTTAGTTCGAGCATCATCACTGAGTAAAATCTAAAATGAACACCATTTCAAACTTAAAAACAAGTTCAACTTAAACAAAAATATAACAAAGCAAACAAAAGATTAAAGAAGGAAAAAGGTTTCCAGTTTGCAGTTTTCAAGTCCTGGTTCAAACTAGTGTCTCTGTTTCAACTATATTCTAGGTGAGTAACTTATTTTCTTAAATGTTTAAAGTATAAAACTGTTGATTTTCTATAAATCTGTGAATAGGTTTGTTTATGTGTATATATAGATCCTCTGAATATATTTAAACTGAAAGTGTTTTATACATTTCTGTTGTTAGCATATGTTTTTCTGTTCTTAGATTTTAAGTACAGAACTTGATTTAAAAATCATTTCTTCAAAATCTATGCAATGTTAGGACTTAAAATTAAAACGAATAATGTTTGTTTGATCCTAAACTAAGTTCTAAAAGTAAATTTAAGTTAAAAACAATATATAAATAACATTGGAAAATCAAGGACTGAGCAAATTTTGATTTTATCAAAATTTCGAATATCTTAAATCATAGATTCAGGTATACAAATTTAATTCTCATGCTTTAACTTGAGTTTTAAGGTAAGAATCTTGATTTTTCGATAAGGGAGTCCAGAACAATCATCGATTGAACGGAAATGGCTTTTCGACTAAATTCTGGTGATCTCGGTGAAGGGGGAGGTCATGGCTCTCTTGGGTGGTAGAGGAGTAGGCGTAGTGTCTAGGAAAAATAGCGGGGAGGTGGTCAGACCACGGTGGTGGCAGCGACGCACGTTTGAAAATTTTAAACCTAGTTTTGTATTAGGCTGTTTGTTTGATTCTTTCGCTTCCTGTAGTTGATCGAGTGGTATGTGGCTTTGGGGAATGATGGCTGGGTGGATGATGAGTCGATGGCCGGAGTTTGGGATTTTTCAGTGGCCGGGGCGGCGAGTTGGAGGTGTTGCCAGGTTTTGAACGATGTTGCTTTCATTTGTTTTGTTTCCAGGTTTTGACTTTTGCCCGATTTTACTTCAATGGGGGTATCGGCGATCTGGAGGGTGGATTCATCGGAGAGGGTGATTGACGACTTGGAATGGGTGTCGACGTTGGCCCATGATGGCCGGTGCTACTGTGCACGTGCTCGTGCACGGTTGCCTTCAGTTCATTTGGCAGTTTTGGTTTGGGACTGATGGGTTAAATGCCTGTTACAGGTTTTTAACATGAAACATGTTATCCTGTTTTAAAATTTTAAAATAAAATCTAAAAGCTAAGTTTAAATGAAAAGCAAAGATTAAAAATAAGATTAAATCCAAGTTTAATCTGGTTCAAGTAAGTTTCGAATCTTAATTTAAAAAATAAAGTTTTAAATTTTTTTTTAACTACTTTAGAAAGGTTTGAGTAGTTTGGATTACTAGGGGGAAGTTTGAATTGTAAGTGAGGTTTAAAATCAGAGGTTTAAATTTGGATTCGAATATAAATTTAAATTTTAGTCTTGAAATCAAAGGAGTTTTTAAGTTTAAATTGTTTTAAATAGTTTAAATGATAGAATAAATTTGTAAATTGATTTGAGATTAAATGAGATTGGGCTTTAAATTCTCTTGATTTCTAGAGTAAAATAAATCAATTTAAGGATAAATTAATTAATGATATTTAAATCACTACTAAAAACGAGTTTTAACTTAAGTGATGAAGATATAATGATAATCTGAAATTTATTAATTTTAAGTCAATTAAAATGGATAAATTATTCAATTTATTAATTAATGAACTGGATTAATTAAATAAGTAATTAAAAGTTTTAAATAACTAATTAAGATTTAAAGATTTATTAATTAAGGAATAAATTAATTTGTAAATTAAGGATTATCAATTAAATATTAATTAAGGTTGATTTATCAAGTGATGAAGCAATAAATTAATTTAAGGAAAATGTGATAAATTAATTAAGATAATGTACTTAAGAATAATTAATTTATTAAAGGTTAATTAATTAATGAAAGTGGTTAAGGAATAATTAGTTAATTAAGAATAATTAATTTGAAATAAATAATTAATTAAGGCTAAATGATTATGTAATTAACTTAAGGTTAATCTAATTAATTTATTAATTAAGAATAATTGATTTAAAGTGTTTGATAAATAAATTTATATCAAATCATTTGTAATAATTAATCGGAATTTGATAATTAATTCATAATTAAGTAATTTATTTGGAAATAAATTGAGTTGATTAGGATTAAACGATTAATTAATCCTACTTGTAAATGACTATTGAATACTTGACCTTACTTATGAATGATTGTATTGTATGAGATGCCTTGAATTGATTACCCTATTTGATCTGTGACATTTTGTTTTGTAGATTGTGGTATGTATAATTTATTCATTTATTGATGATACATCTGTATATTATCTGTGAATTTGTGATGATGATGATGTTGCACTATTGTGTTAAACCCTTGGACCACACCATACACACACAAATATGGGTTTCACGAGGAAATCGATTAAGTCACAGATTTTTGAAAACGATTTTAAATCGACAATCTGAATTCAAATGTTTGAAAACGGATTGGGTTTAAAGTGAAAAGATTTTTGAAATGGAATTTCAAAGATGAAATTTATTTTGAATAACTTGATTAAGTTTTGGAATTTAAATGTTTTGATTTAAATTTGAATTCAATACTTGAAATTGAATTCAATACTTGAAATTGAATTCTATGATTGGAAACTAGGGATTAACGATGTTATACTAGTTATATGAGTCAAACCATTTTTAAAGTATTGTTGTTTTGAGAATTTGAATTAACCCAATGATTGTAACTTGTATAAATGAATTAGGGTTTTTTCGAAATAACACTGTTGTTTCTAAATGATAAAGAGCTTTCATAGGAGAAATGAATTTCAAATTGTATTAAAGGGATTTCAAGTAAAATGAAATAGTTTCCAAGTTATAGATGAATATTTGGAAACAAATTTTTGTGTGAATATTTAGGAATGATTTGAAAGCTATGAAACAAATCTTTAATTTAAAGATTTAAATGAATTAATCCAATTGAGATGGAATTGTTTTGAAACTTATGAATGAACCTTTGAGAAACTGGGTGAATTTTTGTGAAATTAATCTTCCAGTTTAAAAGATTGGAAATGGTAATTGGTTTAAATCATTTGAAAGAAAATTTTGAATTATTAAGTTATGGCTTAATTGAAATCCCATATTCATATGTTTTAAATGTTGCGCTCACTATTCGGGTTAGCCGGGAAAGGACCTTTGGGTCGTATAACCCATTCCGAATATGTGATACGTCGTTATGGATAGCATTTGAAGACCGGTGGTGAAGACCGGGTGTTTGCGAGAACGATAGGATGACCTATTGATTGTCTCTACACCGAGTAGCTGTGGTATAGAGATTCCCTAAGTGATGGGAAATCCGATCGGGATTGTGAATACCCGGATTGCAAGGACTTCTTTGGAAGTGCCTTCTGTTCTGTTCGAACCCAGAACAGACTTGTATGGATTGTGTGTCTGACATTACAAATTGAGATATAAAGCTGATTTCTTTCAAATACATTTCTGTTGGTGGCGGAGAATTTATTCTCTTAACTTAACACGCTTCTCAGAGACGTACGAGCTCAGAGGTTATGTAGTTGAAGGTTATCAGTGATATATTCCCAATTTGGTAATGTGGCATTCTGAGTGATGCTGATATTTGTTGATCAAAGCGTGGCCTTTTTGAAAAGCGTAGCTTTGTGGACGAGACTTCATCGGACCTCACACCCTGGTAATGGTCAAAACAGGAAGGATGCAGCAAGGATTTAGGGAGTAGCACCCCTTAGTGTGTGTCATTGCCTTCTGGATAGAAGTGGTATCATGGTATGGAGCCCAGACACTTAACTTATGTGAATATTGCAAATTTATATGACTTTGTGATTGATGTTGGTTGAGGATCCTCAGATAAAGGTTGTTACAACCGGAGGATGGCATACGCGCGTCAGTAGTTACCTATTTTTGCAGAGGTAACCCGACCTTGTGTTGGCAGAGATCCGGTTAGGTTCTTGGGGCGTCTTTCCAGAGGCGTATCCATGTGGCAATGGGAAGTTCCTTGGCCTGACCATTTGTTGGAAATCCAAATAAACAATACGAACCCTGTACGGTTTTAGTTGTATAACCTGCCATGGAATGTGGCGGTACCTGCTATTGAACATGGTAGCTATAGTAGGCATAAGTGCGAAATGCCTATGTTGGCTAAGATTTATATCTTTACTTTCGAAATGATTTTTCCTACACTATGCCCTAGTAATAATATCAAATGTTTCTTTTTAGTTCGTATCAAGCATCTTTGACTATTATAAGGAGAAATCTTCTCCGATTCCGCATTTGCATTGTGTGTGTGTGTGTGTGTGTGCGGGAGGCCTTATGGTAGTTCCATTTTCTAAGAGCATTGCGAATCTAATTTAAAATATTTCTTTATTTGTTTTTAAACATAAAACCATTTTTGTTACTCATACCAGTCTCATGACTGATCCGGAGTTTATTGTTTCTTTCCTAAACTCTGGGTGCTCAATTTTATTTTTCCACACGGGCAGTCTAGAGTTGGGTTTTTCAGATAGTCAGATTAGTAGGTTATCTGGAGCTATTTCAGTCTTTGGATGTGGACGAGACTTGCTTGTCTTGGTGAATCGTGATGTTGGTTCGAGCTGCTGTTGGAGTTCTCTTTTGAAGACTATCTGGAGTTATTTGTTCCATTGCTAATGTTATCTATTTTCTTTTCCGCTGCTATTTTATTGTATCTCTGATGTATATTGATATCTATTGTATCATCTGTTGTATCAGATATTGTATCAATGCTGTATATCAATGTATTATTCTTTTTATTTCGCTGTATTGTTTACTTAGTTGTGTTATGAGCTCCGGCGACTCGGATTTGAACGGTCGAATCTGTGGCATTCGAGTACGATGTAAAGTATGGATGTCGATTTTCTAACGTGAAAAATCCGTATCGTTACAGATATTCAAATCCTTTGTTTATTTGAGAGTTGTGATGCCCCACTCCGAGACCCATATTAGCAAAGAGTATTACAAGGTAATACCGTCTGCTAATATGGAGAATAGAGCTGGATAGGAGCGACCATCTATAGCCTTTTCTTAACTATCTACTGAATACGTCGATAAATGTAGCATATTTTTTTTAGTTGGATCGACATATCCAATAGTTATTTAATACAAAAATACAATGGCTATAAGATCAACAGAACAAAATATAACAACTCAAATGTAAAACACATCATAGAACAGTAGATCATCACATATATATACACATATACAGATACATCACGGAGTATACAAAATGATACATGTCAAGTGGTGTAGCAACCACAATATACAGGCGAGTTGAAGAATATACATATCAGATTACAACCAAAAAGGACTACACAAAAAGCTATAACAAAAGGAGCTAGCAGAATAGTCCATGCGGAAGCAGAATAGGCTAAGTCCAAATGTGTGTAACTTCAAAGGAAAAAGTCCGGAATTAACTAATATAGCAAACCTACGTGTCCCGTACCACGTGGTTTATTGTATCGTTTAAGTCACTTCCTTGTTCTATCGAAGAGTGCAAAAATTATGGGTTTTTATATAGAAAATTAAGTTGAAGAAAACGATTTTTAGGAACGTTTCGAAATCGTTTTAGAAATAGCCTTTGAAATTATTATTATATATTATTCAGATTCTATTATTTAACCAATTTCAATTATTAAATTTACCAATTAAATTATCCAATAAATCACTATGTTTGAAATTCAAGTTATTTAAACTATAAAATTAACCTTTCAATATTTATATTTAATTAAAATTTCCAAACTCAAATAACTAAAATTTTTGGTCGTTACATTCTCCCCCCTTAAAAGAATTTCGTCCTCGAAATAGCCATGTAAGAAAAATGCCCCAAACCCATTAGCTTTCCAAAACCAATTTGGTGAAATCTTGTTATTACTTTTACGAAGTTTCCAAATTCATTCATATATTTCTAACTAGTATCACCCATTCAATCATTTCAGGCTATAACTCAAAAATCAAATTTTGATTATCAAAAATTTCTTTAGAATTTCTAACTCTTTAAATTTTCGAAAAATTTCGCCAGCGTCTCCTTTGCGGGCTAGATCAGAACAACCACAACTTGCCACTATGGGCCAAAATGAAAAAAAGCCAAGTGGTACAATCATAAAACCATCATATTCAAACAACAATTTAAACATGTACCTTCTAGTCGGGAAACCAAATTTTCTTCTGAAATCAAAGGCATCAAATTGGCTCTTGCTTATATATACCTGCACCTTATTTATCAATGATATTTAATCAAATAGTTCACAATAATATTATTCTTCATTTTTATTTTCCAACATTTGCTTTCCTAAAACCATACGATGTACATATATCATCCGTATGCAATATCAAGTCTGATCGCTCGTTCGATCATACAATTTCACCTCCAAACTAGCATCCTTCACATGATCACTCTAGTGTGGACACAGATCCGGTTCCTTGATTAGAAACCGCCATTCTCCTTGCATAGCCATATACTATGATAGATAATTCTAGAATCAATCAAAAATCCATATCTAGTATTTGCCTTCGAGAATCGAGTGAAAAATGCTAACTCGGATCGATGTAAATCAACTCGAAATCATGTATTCGAATCTGGATCAAACCGTTATGCAAATAGAATAACATACGTAGAACTTACGTATTTATTTCAATTGATCCTTCGCTATCCCAAATTCTTTTTATTCAAATTCATTTCATTTGCATTCACTTATTCACAATCACTATTTACGTTTCTTTATTCACATTTATTATTTACGTAGTATATTCCTTTTAATACTAATTATCCCTTAAGAACAATTCCATCAAAATTTTATGTTTAACACATTTCTCTCTATACTATATCCATTTATGAATTATAAAATTCTTCTTAAGTTTATAAACATTTCATTCAACTCTTCCCATGTTTATTAAAACTTCACAACTCAAGTCGTATTCATTCTAAATCAAATCTAATTTTATTTAACTCAATTCTATTGTTCAATTTCAATATTTCAACCTTATTCCAAAACCACATCCAACTCAATAATTTATTTAATTAGCTAATTTCATTAATTTATTTCAATCACTTCAAATTTATTTTAAAAAAAATGTTGCATTTAGCCTAACTTAGGTCAAATTCCTTTTCAAAATTCATCTTTGTTTTACTTATCTTAGTTTAAATTTCATTTTAAGTTTAGTTTCAAATTTACTTTTCTTAAAATTCATATTCAACAATGTTAGCACCAGAATTGGTCACTAACACCTAAAGAAAGATTTGCGTAGAGAGATTAATGAAGATAGAAAATTAAAATAGAGGAATATATGCAGAATTAATTGCAAAAACTAGAACACCAAATTTATAGTGGTTTGGCATAATTGCCTCCGTCCACTTTGAGTTTAACTATATTGCTCTTTCTAATAATTGAATACAAATACAATCCGTACACCGACAACTTGAATACAAGTCTTAACTGAAAAGGAATAAGGCTTGAAAATGGCAGAGTCCCCCTAGTGTACTTTAAAAAGGTCCATTTCACTGTGCCCCTACCCTTCTATTTATAGGCGAAGATAGGATGGACTTCTCTCATGGACCCAGGTACAAGGTATCTTGGCCCACAGTAGGTGACTTCTACGCACCAGGCCGGGCATGCCGAACGAGTCATGCCGAGCAGCGAATGCCGGTTGAGAATTGTCGGTCGATCTTCAAGTGACTCGAAGTAAGTCCTTAGGAGAACTGAAGCAAGTAGCGAGTTGAGCCCAAGTTATGCCGAGCGACCTTGCTGAGTGGCTTTGCCAAATGATGTTGTTAAAGAATGCCGAGCAATGGTAATGCCGAGCGATGGCGCCTGAACTTGAGATACCGAGCGATGGCACCTGAACTCGAGATGCCAAACGATGCATTCAAGCCGAGCGGCACTTAGGCCGAATGATGCATTCAGGCCGAGCGTCACTTAGGCCGAGCAGCACTCAGGCCAAACGATGCATTCAGGCCGAGCGACACTTAGGCCGAGCGGCACTCAGGCCGAACGATGCATTCAGGCTGAGCGGCACTTGGGCCGAGCGTTGCTCAGGTCGAATGATGCATTCAGGCCGAGCGGCACTTAGGCCGAGCGATACTTGCTGGCCGAACGACACTCAATATTTTCCTCTTTTAGCCGGCCATAGTACCGGGTAACATTTGCCCCCCAAAACGTATCATGAGATTCATCATGATGCGATTTGAACCAACCTAGGCTTCCCACTTTTCTTCACCTATCAAGTGGGATCTGATTCTCCATTATTCTATTATCTTTGTTGTGGGCCAGTCGACGTAAACACGCTGAATCACTCGTTCGGCATATCCATTGCCGAGCGGTACAATTATTCACCGAACTAGTGAGACACTATGACTAGATCCACTGGTTAATACCTGTTGACCTCCCCTTCTTCATATAAAAGCTAGCACTTCTCCTTTTCTTCTTTTCACTTCCACTTCAACACCACAGGACTTTTTATCTTTCTTCCCACGAACTTCAGCTACCACTCAACCTTCCTCTCTCAACCTAAACGCAAAGCATCTGCTCCGCAACTCCCCTTAATAATAAATCGAAACAAACTTCGATCTCAAATCTCTCAATTCTCCAAGCCTCGATTAATTCTCTTAGGTATGAACTTCCCATTCAATCGACTTTCTCAAGCTAGGGGTTTTGTACAAAATTCGATTTCGTGAGTCTTCTTCAAATTAAGAACGGCAGGAGTCGTGTAGGTGATAAAGAGGTTTGACAATGTCTTAGATTGGAGCTGGTGACTCCTAGGACATCGACTCTTGTTGGGCCACCAAGTGAGGAAGGAGGAAGTAGAGTGGGACGGTAGGAGTTTAGTGAGTTGTGGAGGTGTTGGCTGAATGTTAATGCTGAATTGTTAGGTTGTGTGGAAGTCTACTAGTCGGTAGGTTTGGTGCAGCATATGAGTGAGAGTGTCGTTCGTTGGGCAACAAGGAGAGTGTTTAGGTTATTCAAGGAAGTGAGATGGAGGGAAACGAGTTGGTCGGTCGGCATGGACGGTTCCCACAATCAGGGATTGTGGCCTTGTATCATTCGGTGTGAGGGAGTGTTGGTGTTAGGGAAGTAGGAAGTAAGTAGGTCGGTGTTGCCTTCTTGTTTAGGTAGCCGTTCGGCCGTAAGTTTTGAATGTCGCTCTGCAATGACCCTTGAAGTAGGCAAAAATAGACAAAATCAATCCAACTCGAGCACAACTCATGTCAAATTCACTTACTTCCCTTGCCTAATTATATGACAATAAACATAGACAAGGACTTAAGCAAATAAGCATATCGAACTAATCCAGACTGATAACTTCCCAGTTTCAATAAAGATAAACGTGAGTTTAACTCAATTAAAACAAACTATAGCCTTTAACATATAGTGTTAATGTTCGAGTTCAAAACTGAAACCATTATAGGACAGGCTCTTGGAGACGGTCAGCGATGACGATCTTCGAAGACGTCAGTTCAAAGCTTAACTTTACTTTATCAGCTTCATGACTTTTAATTCTTTTACACGTACACTCGAATGATTGCATTATTTCACACACCAGGTGGAGGGAGAACTTTTGTCGTTATGTCTAATATTGATTATCTTTCAAGTATAGTTCAAATAGGTGTTTATCCAACTTTGACGCTCATTAAAGATGTTAAGAAAGTCGAGCTCTACTATAGTCTCAGATAAACCTGAGCCAAGTTTTCAACAAGAAGTGGTGGGAACTTCAAATCCATCGGCAACTCCTGTACAGAATATCCTGAGTCCAACGGCTACATCTGTTGACTTAGCCTCAGATGCCATAGATGCAGCAATATTCCTAGATGATCCGGCCGATTCTCAAGCTTCGAGAATCAATGAAAACACTCTTCGTCGACTATGCTCAATCCATGGAATTCCTTTTGACGATTCACTGGTTCCATCAGGACAAGATCGTCCTTACGTGCCCCCAGCCGAATATATTGCCTACAACAAATTCATGCGCTGGGTTGGTAGCGTGCCACCATTCAACTCCTTGCTCCGCAATCTGTTGCAGTATATTGAGATCGCCCCATCACAGTTACATCAATAGTCACGCGTTCATATATGGCACGTGCATTCTTTTCATGAGCATTCTATTCAGGCTCCACAACTCCCGGTGACATCCGCTATATTTATCGTTTCAAGAGACAATCTGATAGCCCATCTTTCATATTCCTTGAGCCACATAACAAGTGCCAAATCTTGACAAGGGCATGGAGCAAATTCGCCAAATATAAGCAAGAATGGTTTTATGTGCGCTGTCCTCTTGGCTTTGCGAGGGGATGGCTAGAAGGGCGTAAGTTTCTTTTATGGATCAATACTTGCATGCGGCAGAAAGTGCATCTTTCTTAAACCTTTTCCTTACTTTTATAGGTATCAGCCCACGTCTTGAAGGCTCCGGGTATTGTGAGGTCGTCGAAGCTATTCGAGCTGTTCTCGCTGAAGACCGGGATATCAGATCATTCATTACCATTGAATTGCTCTCCAAATTTAGGCTGTTGGTGGAAGATCGCTGAATAAGTATTCCTCACGACGCCACTATAGATGGGTATGCCTTGGAAAAAGGCAAAAAGCAAGCTGGGCCTTCAACACGTGGTGCCCCCGACACACCCGAGGAAGGATAGATTAGAGAAACTGAGGTATTAGAAGCACCGGATGAAAACGTAAGTCTTGCTCTAGAATTAGTGGTTGAGGCACAAGGCACCAATGCAATGCCTCCCCCTTCGAAGGGAAAAACGAAATTGGCTTACAAATCGAGGAAAAAGACGGTAGGCGGAACCTCAAAGGTCACGATTACTCCAATGGAGAAAGAGCCGTCTACCCAACACTTAGAGGGTTCGCTGAAAGGCTTATTTGACCTCACTATTCCCGATGACTTGCTCAATTATGGCTTCAACGATCCTGATGCCCTAAAACTCCATTCACTCACGAGAGGTGATGAAGGCGTTCAAGCCCATAATCGAGGAGAAACAACTCCTATAAGTAAAGCCAAAGAAACTGGGCTGTCGGGGGAAACACCAAGACACACACAATAACACTTACACTTCACCATGCACTTAAACTTCAGCCATCATGTGATTCTGGTTAACTCGTGTTCACTTAATTTCTATGCAGGCGATATGGGACGCTGCCATGGATTCCACCGCCATCGAGGGTCATCTATTTTTCATCATTCTGGCCGGGATTGGGGATCCGGCAAACACTAGGATAGAGATGACGACAGTGATAGGGATTAACGCTCCCGAAACTCATTATCTCGGAAGAAAACTTACCATCAGTCTTCATACCATCACGGTCCTCCCTCTCTCCCGGAGCAAGGCAGGGAGAAATTTAGTCATAAGGGGTCCCGGTCCGATACTCCCAGCGACCAACACTCGGGTCCATCTAGCACCAGGCAATCCCGGGAACTTCACAAAAAACCCGTAGTCCCTAGAAAAACTTCTTCTTCTCCCACACATGATCCATCGATAGTGGAAAGGCTAACCGAGCTTAAGGCCATGTTCCCAAAAATGTGCTTCGACGGTCTGAAGTTTCTTCCAGCGATTCATCACATTCCATGGCACGTCATACAAAGTGCCATTGCTTGCAACAATGATGTCTACGTTCAACATGACGCATTTGTTCATTTGGCAGAGAAAGTGTCAAAAGTTTCTATCAAACACCAACATGAAATTGATCGTCTGAAACTCGAAGCCATTTATGATGAAGATATGATCAAAGCCTAGGATGAAGAGATTTTCTCATACAAGTCTCAGCTTGAAACTGCTCAAAAAAAGCTAAAGACACAGCTGAGGCTGTAATTGTCAGGAGGCTACACATAAGAAAGAGATCAACAAAGCGGTTCAACGCTGCGGTGCCTTAGCTTTAGAGAAAGACTCCGTTCAGAAGGAGAGAGATGCGTTCGCTCAGCGAGTCAAAGAGTTGGAAGTGCTACTTCTCAAAGGGAAGGAGGAAAAGACTGCTCCTCAAGAGGAGTCGCAACAATACTACGACAAGATCATTGCTACATGACTCCTGAAGATAAAACTTGATGAAGAACTCTCCAAGGCTGAAATGCTAAAGGATGTGGTCCGTGAAGAGGGCAAGAGAATAGCTCATGGAAATTGATTCTCGCCTTAAGGTGGCTACGAAGGCTAGAAGGGAGGAAATCAAGTGCATGTTTGATCCTCTTATAGCCGAGTATAACGCTCAAGTTCTCATGCATGGTGACCTAACATTTCTTGGCGAGGGTTACCTCGAATCTTTGGCCGAAGCATGGGAAACTTTGATAATGATCAAAAAGGTTGAGTCGGGCACTGAAGAGGTTGACGAAGAAGCTTTGTAACATTCTCGGATTTTAGCCAAATTTAATTTGGTGATTCATTTAAATTTTGGAATAAATTTTGGAATAAATTTTAATTTTTCAAAATAAATAAATAATTGTTGATTTATCTATATAAATAAGATTGTAAATTACATCTGAGTTTAAGGATTTAAAAATATAAATATTTTAAAACTAAATTATATGAGTACATATATATGGGTAGATTTGAATTCGAATTCGAATTTGAACTTGTATTTGAATTTAAAATTAAATAAATATCTTAAGTAAAATATTTGGATTCAGAATATTAACATATGTGTATAGTTTCATAAATTAGTATTAAAGCATTTTCTTTTAAATTGTACAAATATAACAAAGGGACGTGATTATATAAATAGAAAATGACATTTAAAACAGTATACATAAATATGTTTATAAGATGAGAAGTGCAATATAAATAAAAATAATGTATAGGTATTTTCTTATGCAAAAGAATTTACAAGTGTTCTTATCTAACATATGTAACTTAACAAGTGTAATAACCTAGAGATACAAAATGAACAAGTGTCATCTCTCTTATTTTTAATTTTTAAGAAAATTTATAAAATAAATTTAAGCTATATAATACTATTACTCTCATTCCTCTCATCTCTTTTATCTCATTTTCAAAAACTTAAGAAAAGAAAGCCTGTACAAATTTTTAAATCAGAAAGAAAAATTATCATCAAGCAAAGTTTAAAACCCAATCAAACAAACCAGAAAACACTTCAAAATAAATTTAAAACAAAAGGCTTCTTCTTTAAATCAGCAATTCAAGATCAGAAGAGGATTCAGGAATCAAGCACTGTAAAACTAAAAATTCAACTCAGCAATTTGACAAAGTTAACACCGCAAAACTTTAGCTAAACAAATCAAAGTCTCATCATCTAAACAACAGGGATCAAAGCATCACTAAGCAGAGGAGCAAACTTCCAATTTTCAATTAATCAATTCCCAGTCTTCAAAGTTCAAACCATAGACACTCCTCTCCGCTTTCTTCTTCATAGGTGAGTAAACCTTTTTAAGCCCTGATATTTGAACTGTTGTTTGAATGAATGATGTAGGCAAGTTTGAACATGGCTTTGCATTCAAAAATCTGTGAATATGTGTATATATCTTGCCTGTGCATGTTTATATACAGGTTTATTAATCTTTGTTTTCTAGCTTCCAGGTTTTCAAAACCTGTTCAAAACCAAATTGCTTCTTCTCTGATTCCTTTTGGAATTCGAGATCTCAATGTAATATGCTTATTAAATCCATATTTAAGCCCTAAAATAATTTCGAGTTGAATTTAAAGCAACTCTGTTTGCATAGAATATAAACAGAAGAAAATCAACAAAATGTTAAAAATTAAGTATCATGTTTTCTTTGATTAACTATATGATCCAACATGTCTTCATAAGTCATGAATTTTAAAAGAAAAATCAAGATTTTTAATAACGTATTCACTGAGAAATTGTAAGATTAACGTAGATGGGTTTTATTGAGATGCTGCGATCAGCGGCGAAGTTTGTCTTGCAATCATCGCAGAAGCTAGCGTGGTGGTCTGGGATCATCACAAAATTGTTGAATGAATTTATAAGTCATCGTGGTGGTTACTGATCGATGAACTAGGGTTTAAGCCCATGTTTCTAAAATGGTCGGAAATTGACCAATTGCATCGTCGACGTTGCATCGGACATGACATGGTCGATTTGTGGCGGCGCGTGGTAGATAGAAGGAGCTCGTGATGGAAGCGCATGGCCTCTGGTGATCTATTTCGTCGAAGAGAGGGGATTTAACAAATGGGTTTGGGTTCCAGAAAATTGGTCGAGTAGGATGTTTTTGATTTCGTCGTCGATTGTGGTGCTGGGTAGTTGGGACTTGTAGAGAGGGTAGCGATGATCTGTGGGTGGACGCGGCGTTGGTCGGAGGTGGTCGTAGTGGCTGTGCATGTGCATAGGAATTGGTTGGTGTCAGTGGAAAAGGGATTGGGGAAGAAGGATTCAACTCGAAGCAAGCAACGAGAGGATCGTGTGATAACTTGAGTTTTGACTCGAGTAAATTTTTGGATGTACGGAGTAAACTCTTAGAAAAATTCAACTTTTGAAAAAATTTAAAGCATTCGGGTTGATTTCTACAAAACTCGAAGTATTCAGGCATTTTTCTCGGGTTGGACTCGAAGTGGCCTCGGGTTAGTTATATGAAACAGTTTTACTTTAAAACAAAATTTAAACTTTTAAACCTTTTTAAAACATGTTTTTAAAATGATGATTTTGATTTAAGTTTGAATTAATTGAAGATATAAGTAAGATATTTTCAAAGTAATTAAATTTTAATTTATCTAATTTTGATACATTATTTTATAAAGTTGTTTATATTAAATAAATAATGTAATTTAAAAGGGTAATTAAGATAGAATGTTATTTTAACTAATCTTAACCTTTTAAAAATAATTAATGTGATAAAGATGATTTACTAAACAAATTCTAAAAGATAACCAGAGTGATTAATAAAGATAAAAAGATTTATCTTTTAATTTATTAAGTAATTAATGGTTTTGTTAATATAATTATTTGAGAAGTAATTACTTAATTAATTACTTAATATTAAAGATTAATTAAATAAATGATTAAGGTTAATTAATTCGTAATTAATTATTAATTAATTAAAGAATAATTAATTAATAAAAATAATTAAGATTTAATTACTTAATAATCAAGGATTAATTAATTAAGATAACTAATTAAGGAATAATTAATTAATGAAGGTGATTAAGATTTAATTAATTAATAATTAAAGACTAATTAATAAATAATTAAGGTAATTAATTAAAGGATAATCAATTAAGGATTTATTACCTTAATTATCTTAACTATTTTCAAAATAATTCAATTACTTATCAAATGACTCATTTACATTCATAATATATTTAAATAGTACATTCCTAAAATTAAATTCAAATTCCATTTAAAAATTTAATATTTAAAATGTTTGACTATTTAAACATTAATCCAAATTTAAATGAATATAAACCTTAAAATAAAATGAATGTTAAAGAACATTACTTAAATATAAAAGAAAGATTTAAAATAAATTTACTTGATTATTTGGTTTTAAATAACGGTTTAGATTAATTTTTTCAACTAGAAATGATTTATTAATAGTTAATCTAATTCAAATTTTCTTAAGTATGTGATTATTGAAATGTTGTTAATTAATAAATGGTGATAATTATCTAAGGATAATTTAGTAATTAATTAGTGTAATTAATGTTGATAATTAACTAGATTAATTAATTGAATATAATTAATTGTAATTTGTTAAGTATAATTAATTGTTAAAGTAATTAAGGAATTAATTACTTATTATAATTAATTTTGATATGTGATTTATTTAAGTTAATTAATTTAGTTTAATTAATTTAAATAAATCATCTAATGATTTTAAGAGTGTAATTACTTAATGAATATTAAGCACATTTATTAATTAATCTATTTAAATATTAGAGATCATTAATTAATATTAATGATAAAATAAATGATTGTTTAATTAAGTATAATTAAATAATTAAGTGATTAATCAATTGTAATTAATTAAGGACAAATATAATTAATTATGATTAATTAATAAATGAGTAATTAAATGTTAATTACTTATGAATAAGGTTAATTAATTTGTGAGAATTAATTAAAGACTAATTACTTATTGTAATTAGAGGATGATTAATCAAAGATGTTTAGTCAAGTTAAATACTTAGTGAATGATTAATTAACTGGGTTAATTAATTATTGGATATTAAGCAAGATTTAAATGTGGTAATTAATTTAATTTAAATTAATTAGAGATGGTTGTAATTAATTTAATTCATTTTAAATTAATTATAATTGATGGTTAATGAATCATTGCTTATGGATGTTATTGATTGAATTGTTGTGATCTCAGTAATGAGATGAGTCGTATCTGTATGATATGAATGCTTGGTTTAAGTATGATGGTTTGTGATGGATTATTTAGTTGCGATGATCATCTGTTTGTGATGATGATACAGATTATCTGTTTATGATATGAATGTGATTATCTATTGTGATATGTAGTTTATCTATTTGTGTGAAATAGATAATAATGAAATGAGTTAATTTATTTAAAACCCTTAAGTACAACTTGGACATTAAAATGACGTTTGGTTTCGGTGAGACCGGGATCGGGTTTCCATATTTGGATATCCAAAAACCACATCGATTCCAATTAAACGTTACGTCGTGAATCCAAGTGGAGCAAGTGAAGACTCGAGGTGTAAGGGCTATACGTCAGTATAACTCTGTGGGTGATTCCGTAATGAGTTGACAGAATCATACTTATAGGTTCGAGATGATGATTTAGAGTGCAAGGTTTATCGTCGTTGACTCTGAGAGTCATTCCAATACGAGTGTAACGAGATAGTGGCTTCGGTTTCGTTCGAACTCGGAACGAACTTGTATGGATTGAATGCTTTCAGAACATCGTCAGGAGGATGATGAGCATTCTAAGATTGATATGTCCTATAAAGGTAATCGTAGCCTCAAGCCTCATCAACTGGGAATGGCTAAAACAGGGGAGGTGCAGCAAGGTTTCGTGGGTAGCTCCCACTGGAGAGCAAAATTTATCCCTGTCTAGAGGTCCCTTTATATTCGGCTGTGTCAGTTGGCGACGGCCAATCTGCGGGGTGGTCTTATTCGGAACTGTTCAGTAAGGAATGGTTCCGGCTTTGTGTTGCAGGGGAGCGGGCGTACTCCTCGGTACGGTGATCTAGGCCATGTACTGTGAAGGGCGGTACCCCAGTAGCCCTGCCATTGATGGAAACCCATTCTTCCTACGAGATCCTACGGTTTTGATTGTATTACCCACTTATGTGGCTAGTAGCTGGAATTTAATGAATGTAACAATTTCGGCTATTTCTTATTTACTTGAAAACCCTAGACACTATTATAATATCACTGGATTTCCTATCAAATGTTTTGGTTAGCGTAACGTAAAAACTTTTCCATGTTTATGTGTGGGAAGTCTTACGTGAAACCTTTTGTTTCAAAGAATTTTCTAAAGTTAAGCAACTTTTATCCCCGTTTACTCACACCAGACCCACGTCTGACCCCAGTGTTTATTTTCCGTTTTATTAAACTCTTGGGTACTCATATTACGTATGAGTAGTCAAGTGTTTCAGGATTTCTTTGACGAGTTCTGGAAGAGATAATGGAGCAGGAGGCTTCAGCGTGTAGATATATGTAGTGGTCCCGCTGTGTTTGAGTTGTATCTGTTTTCTCTGATATACTTGAATTGTAATTGCTAGACAGATATTTATTACTGTCTAGTTTGTGTTGTATTAGCTGTTTAACTCTGATGTATATGATACTATGTAAAGTTTTATATGATATAATATAATTTATTCGTTCCGCTGTGAGATTCTGATGTTGTCTGTTTCTTTCTTTCCTTTCTTTTCTCTTTTCTATCCCGTTCTTTCTTCTTAGCGATGCGACTTCCTGGAGTCTGGAAGGCGGGTCGTCTCATTGTGGTTAATGTGATTAATTAAGGATAATTAAATAAAGAATAATTAAATAATTAAGGGTTAATTATTTAATGATTAAAGATTGATTCATTTATTAATTAAGGTTGATTAATTAATAATTTAAAAGCTAACTAATTTATTATTAAAGGTTAATTAATTAAAATAATTTGTAATTAATTAATGTTAATTAACCTGGATTAGTGATTAATCTGGTTTCAATTAATCAGATGATTAATTAACCTTACTTATGGATGCTTAGACTATATGGAATATTTTGAATTGTTTGATATCTCTGATATGTGATGCTTTGTGATATGAATTGTTTTAATGCAAGCTATGAGGAATGTAATTTATTTTATCTGTAATGAATGTATATTATTTATCTCTGAATTTGTGTATGGAAGATAAGCGTTATAGGAATATACCGCTTGTCGATATTGATATGCTTGAATCTGTAATGATTGATGATGTTGCACTATTGTGTAAAACCCTGGACTACACTATACACACACAAATATGGATTGCACGAGGAAATTTGTTAAGTCAAAGATTTTTGAAATGGTTTTAAAGTTGAATTTTGAATCCAAATGGTTTTGGAAATGGATTTGGGTTAAATGTAAAAAGCTTTTGAAAAGGTGTTTTCAAAGATAAAAGTTATTTTGAATAACTTGATAAAGTGCTGAAATTTAATAATTTGATTTAAAGTTGAATTCAACATTTGAAATTGAATTATATGTTTAGGAACCATGATTAAAAAGGTTATACAAGTTATAAATGTGTTTATATGGATTTAAACCATTTTAAAAGTATTGTTTTGGGAAACTGAATTTAACCGAAGCTTTATACTTAAAGGGTTTTAACTTATGAAAATGTAATCGAGTTTTTCCGAAATGAAAACTATTTGTTTTCAAATAATAATAGCTATCATAGGAAGAAAGGATTTCCAATTGGTGTTGAAAGATTTCAAGTTTGATATGAAATTGAAAGAGTTTTGAAAGTTGTGAATGAATCTTTGTGAAAGATGGTTGAACCTTGTTTTGAAATTGAAGAGGATTTGAAATGGTGTATCTTTTATATAAAAGATTTGAAATAGGAATGGCTTTGAAAATTTATGAATGAATCTTTGGAAATGATTTTTGAAAACTAAGAATTGAGTTTTTGATTTAATGATTGGATGAGTTAATCCAATTTGAAAAAGAAATTGTTTTGAAAGCCGTAATTGAATCTTTGTGAAGATATGTGAACTTTGTGAAGTGAATCTTTTTGTTTAAAGATTTTAAAATGGTAATTTGTGAAGTTGATGGCAATATAAAATTTAGGTGGAAAATAATGAAAAATTGGCTCCAAATTTTACTTTGTTCAAATGTACTCCTCCCTCCTCCGTAAACCACTCCCAAAAATATATATTAATAATATCGTGCCCTTCCCTTCTTTTCATTTTCAACATCGAACAAAAGAAAAAAATTAAAACGAAGCTTTTGAAAATTTTAATGGCGAATATGGCAGCAATCTCGAAATCGATTTACAGTAAGAAATCCACGGTCGAGCATGTTAAACAAATAAAAAACGAATTGGAAGCGGTTTCGTAAGTCTCGATTGAAGTTCGCCCAGTAATCAAAAATGAAGCAAATTACCCCAATTTGAGCTGTGAAAGGATCAAATCTTGACCCAGCAGAAGCAAAACTAACACCGGTAATCAATTCCTCGGTACCTAAAGACCAGTCCTAGAAAGGAGGAAACTCTTCTTTCAATCCAACATACGAAGCTGATGGATTTATAAGTTGTTATATGCTCAAAATTTTGATTTCCAATAGCGATTAAAATGAAGACACGAATTAAAGCTGATGGGTTTGCAGTTTGCTTCCTATCTTGAGCCTACCGTGTTGATTTAGATAAAGAATAAGAGCGTTTAATGTGCTTAGATACAACCGATTCTTTTCATAAGATATGATTAATGTTTTTACAGTAGAAATATGTCTAACAGATGTAATTAATTTTCAAAATTCAGTTTTGATGTCATGAGAATTTTAAATAATGAAATCTTTGTTTAGTGCAATTATTTTGCTTAGGAAATCTACAAATAAGTTGCAAGTAGGGGATTATAAATCATTACATCATTTTTGCATGGTGAATCATTTTACATAATTGAATAGGCTTGTTGCTAGAAGTGGGGAAGATAGATAAAGTGAAGAACAACATGATATATTAGCTGGCTCAAGATAGAATTTCTGTAGTTTATTTAATTAAAATGTGTTTTAATATGGATAATTAGTTGAAGTGCATTAAAATAATAATTGCAGAGGCATCTGAAAAGTGGTCCATGACTAGCATATTAGTACTTTAGCTCATGCCATGCAACGATTGCTATACGTTTCACAAATCTCTTGCTCCTTTTTCTTATATTGGTTTTGTAGTTTTATTTTCCCTGTTCGAAACTAATTTACTGCTATTCTGCATCGATAAATCGTAGTTATTATCTGCTGTAAATCTTGTCCTTTCTACTATACTCTTGGGTCATATTTTTCAATGCAGTCTTACGATTGATCCTTGTATTTGGTGTAAACTGTACCATGACTTTAACCTATAGTTCGAAAAATAAACTTGGGTATTTTTCAGAATTTCAGCACACATTTTGTAGTCTTATTTTTCTTGAATTAGATAAGTTTTAGCAAACAATGTTAGTTTAGTTATGTCATCTGAACAATTTGTAAATGAAGCTATTATTCACATGCTAAGAAAAATTGAATTTTATTTTTATCTGAAGCAATACATCATGGAAACGGATTAGTTGGAGAATGTTTGGAGTTGTCTCACACACATGCTTTAAAAATAAGAGAGGGGTTGAAAGTGAAGTAGTCCTATATTGCAAACATGTGAGAGATAGTGCCAAACATACAGCTATTGGTACCACACAAAATCCAGGATTCCTTTTACTATGACAGCATATGCCAACTTATATGTGAATGATACGTGCTGATGAAAAACATGTGCCAGCTTTGTCGGACCGTTGAAACTCAAAATATATGAAGTTGGGCAATACATACACACTCTTATTATTGTAATTAGACTCCGGTTCGGGTTTTATAATACCCGGACCAAACCCTGCCTATTGGCTGGCCTATATAGCAAAGTACATGTTATTCAGTAGAAAATTTGTAAATAGCTCTACGCTTGCAGAAACAATATCGTTAAAGTAGTATTGTGCCTAAAATTCTCGAAGTGAAACAAAATATTGCAGGTATGTTCCCTTGGCAGTCAATATCATCCTCACAAAATTTTGTAAGAATTCCAAACTTTTTACTCCTTTCTAATTATGATTTGAGAAGGAGGAGAGATGGACGTATGCAACTTGATTTAAACTGAAACGGAATTTTAAAATTACCAATGGCCGGAACCGAAACGTAAAACAGAATTTCGAACCTTGATTTAAACTGAATATCCGCCTTCAATTAAAATCTCTTAACTACACTTTTGAAACCTATATCTCTGTGTGCGTTTATTGCCCTTATCCCTTATGTGTTTTCTCTTAGTACATATTTTCTGTTTAGGCTACCACTGTCACCACCATTTCTTAGTTGGCACCGTATACATGTGTTACTCTTGATTCCCATCATTAAAAGTTTGATGTACCAAGTTTGAATCAGTCTTGCAACAATGTGACATGTTTCATTTCAAATAATCCATCGTACTTTCCTTTTTCTTGTAAGAGTTGCTCCACAAAATTCTTTCTTTGCGGGTAATTATCCAGTCTGTTGGTGTTTCTAGAGGATTTCCTTTCTGTTCAAATTATCTGATGTATCCTAAATATTATCCAATTCACTTTTCGTTTGACCAAAAACCTGGATTGAAAAAATGAACTCGTTTTAATAATGCTGCATTTTATAAGCAGGCCATTTATTCAAGTATCAAGTTATTTTCTAGAATGATCAAATAACGGCTACTCGAATAGCAAATACAAATGTGCAATTCTCTGAAAGGGGGGCCTATTCTGGTATATACTCACATTTAATTTATTTGCTCATATTCATGAGTATTTCATAAGACTAAATTTCACAATACATCTACTACAGGGTCGCATTTACCAAGGCAAAGAGCCCCCCTCAACTTGTAGCACTTTTCCAACCCATGGTTGTTTTGAAGGTATTTCCTAACTGTTTAATTTTGGACATGACCTAACAAATGTTCAAATATTAGATAAGATGTGAAACCTATCTGGTTTCCATTTAATCATGCTAACAAAAGTCTTTTTGATTCACTTATCTACAAGACCGCCTTAGCTCAGGTTATAAGTAGTTCCTTGTAGCAAAAAAATTGAATGATGACACATATAGCTTTGACGTCGCGCCTCTGGTGTATCAGCCCACAATAATAAAGTACTTCAAATTGATGCGGTGAGATTATGACTAACAGCTTTTCTTCTTATCACTGTATTTTGGTGCCACTGTTCATCTATCTTTATTGGTGGATCTATTAGAATTTGGTTCAACTTTGTTTAGATACTGCTATTCGGAAAATAGGACAGCAATTTTCTTACTAGGAAACACACTGCTAGCCTTAGGCAGGCTTTGGTTGGGTATCCCCCCAAAGCCGGCATTGTTGTCATTTTCTTGTATCAATACATAACTGATACAACATGATATCACTACATAACTAATATAAGTGACGCAACTAATACAACATGAGTCAATCATATCCTATATGTATCTTGATATTGCAAGCCTCATCTTATCACCAATGTTACTCACTCCCTCACGTGAAGCAAGCATAATTGGCAGAAGCGTATCTGGAGGAGCATTGAAGAAGAGAACAGTTGCAAGGTTTCATGTCAAAGAGTAGTTTTGACAGTTTGTTTTGTTCACCGTTGGAGTTGAAGGTCTCTTTATTACTAGTACTAGGATAGATAGTATTTTTATCTGTGCATGCTTTAGCATGGTTCAGATAGTGGATAAAATTCAAAAGGGAATGCTTATATAGTTATTAGTCACTAGTTGTTATGCTGGTTAGTAAAGCAAAACTGAACATGGCTTCTTCTTTATTTTTCTTTTCATTCTTTTCTCTGTCTTGTCATATTATAGTCTTAAGAAATACACAAGTTACATATTCGAAATCTATTTAAAACATTGCATGGTACGGAATCAAAGCTAATTCCTAGTCCTCTTCCTATATTCAGGTTGCTACTTCTTTATGCTCACCTGACCGTTTCCTGCTACAATCTGGCAATACTCTATTTAATTTAACTGGCATGGAAGCTCTAGCACATTTGAGCAGGAACAATGGGTTGTTAAACTTGCTATAGTTAAAGGTGCATTTTGTCAGCTAACTGATTTCAATGGTCAAATCTCTTTTTTGTACACTAGCCTTCTAGTACATTTTTTGTATTTTTTCTGAACTTCTTTTTATAATATGATTTTGTATATACATACAGAGTTTGAGGTGATTTTGTATAATGTAACAGAACTATTATGTTGGATAGTGGGTAGGAGGAAGATGAAGGGGAGTTTGTAAGTTTGTAAGTTTGTAAGCCCCCATGTTGGATAGTTTGTAAGTTATGTTATGCCATCAAGTTTAATTTTGAATGATATTAATATTGCATGCAGTAATTGTTTGTTATAATCAATAATATATATAGTCAATTTGAGTACTGTAATAATGGTATCTGAGAATGGTTTTTTTTGCATCAGGTATAAATAGATGATGCAATAGAGGGATTAGTTTGCATTGGTTGTTATAAAAAACCGATGCAATAGAGGGATTAGTTGCATCGGTTTTCATTACAACCGATGCAACATGGGGGCTGTGTCCAAGCAACCAACCATGATATTTTGCATCATTTGTTAGTAACAACCGATGCAAAAAGGACCTTTTTGCATCGGTTTCAGAACTGATGCAAAAGTGTTAAGCCTGTTGCATCGGTTGCATATGCATCGGTTGTTGAACTGATGCAAAAGGGGGGTAAACAACTGATGCAAATGGCCTGTTTTGTAGTAGTGCCTACGAGACCGTTCTGGTTGGTTTCTCCTCTATTGGCGATCTACCAAACGTGTGTCTTGGGCACCAACTTCATTAGGACCTTGGTGGGCCGACCCCAGCTTCCACACGTGATCCAGATCCTAAGTTTCCTGCTCAGCTTGGGTATGATTTCATTGATGTAAGTGAGGTGCCATGGCTCCAGGTAGGAAACCTGGACCATCCCTAGTTGATCGATCAGCAACACCAACTTGTGTTGTTTCAGTTATGCGGTGTCTACACCTGAGGGGTTCTTCGGACGAAGTCGAGCTATTGGATGAGGAGTAAGAAGCGGGGCTACCTCCAGCATTCTGATGATGTTGTTGAGTAAGCTGAGTCATAAGGTTGGCATTAATTTGAATCTGTTCGCTAATTTGTCTCCTGCTTTCCATGAGTCCTTTCATTAGGTCATTGAACTCCGTTCTAGTGACAACTTCAATCTGGCTTTGGGCGACGACAGTCCCTGTGCCCGGATTAACATGTTGATTGCAAGGTCCTACTTGTTGGATTCTAGTAGTCTCATTGACATCCACATTGTGAGAGGCTGATCTACTACGAGGTCATCCCATTATAGAGTTATTGGTAGGAACTCTGAGTAGAATCAATGGACTTCCTGTGAATGACTTGGATCTCCTTCGGAGGATTTCTTCAATCCAGTAGCTACAAAGCAGATCCTAATAACATGAGAATGCGGTTCTTAGCGAAAGCACCAAAATGTTAGCACCAGAATTGGTCACTAGCATCCAAAGAAAGATTTGTGTAGAGGGATTAACGAAGATAGAAAATTAAAATAGAGGAATATATGCAGAATTAGTTGCAAAAACTAGAACACCAGATTTATAGTGGTTCGATGTAACTGCCTATGTCCACTTTGAGTTTAACTTTATTACTCTTTCCAAAAATTGAATACCAATACAATCTGTACACCGACAAGTTGAATACAAGTTTTATCTGAAAAGGAATAAGTATTGAAAATGGCAGAGTCTCTCTAGTGTTCTCGAAAAAAAGGTCCATTTCACTATGCCCCTGCCCATCTACTTATAGGCGAAGATAGGCTGGACTTCCCTCATGGGCCCAGAAACAAGGTATCTCGGCCCATGGTAGGTGACTTCTGCGCACCAGGCTAGGCATGCTGAACGAGTCATGCCGAGCGAAGAATGCCGGTCGAGAATTGTCTGGTCGATCATCAAGTGACTCATAGTAAGCCCTTAGGAGAACCGAAGCAAGTGGTGAATTGAGCCCAAGTCATGCCGAGCGACCTTGCCGAGTGGCTTTGCAAAACGATGTTTCTAAAGAATGCTGAGCAATGGTAATGCCAAGTGATGGAAATGCCGAGCGATGGCAATGCAGAGCTATGGCGTTCGAACTCGAGATGCCGAGCGATTGCACCTGAACTCGAGATGTCGAACGATGCATTCAGGCCGGCCGAGCAGCACTTAGGCCAAGCGACACTCAGGCCGAACGATGCATTTAGGCCGAGCGACACTAAGGCCGAGCGGCACTCATGCTGAACGATACAGTGATGCCCCACCCTGAGACCCACATTAACAAAGAGAATTACTGGGCAATTCTGTCTGCTAATGTGGATAATATGGCTAGTTAGGAGCGACCATCAATAGCATTATCTTAAATAACTATTGAATACGTTGACAACTGCTGTCTATGTTTTCTCTACTCAAGTGGATCGATATATCCAATAAATACTTAATAAAAAACTATAGGTGGCTAATGGATCTATCAGAAAAAAATACAATAATAGAATGCATATCATATCACAGAACATTAATCGTCATATATATAAACACATATACACCGATACATCCCAGTACAATACAAAACGATAAACAAAAGTGGTTCAGAGACCACACTATCTACATCGAATCAAAATACGCATCAGAGCCAAGCGGAAAGAAATGTATACTACACAAAAATACTAGGCTGATATCCAAGCAGATGCATCAAAGCTATGTCCTGAAACCGATATCTGACCTGAAACAACTCGGTCTGACCCAAGTATGAAATACACAGGCCAGTCCAGCTAAAACAATCAGTTAGTAAGGATAGGCGATAATATGAAGCATAAGATACAAGGTGATAATTCTTCTCAAATGAGAAGAGGCAATAGAAAGAACAAATACTCATGACTTAAGTGAAACAATGTCACTTAAGTATACAATGGCCTCAAAAGAGGTAAACTCAACAATAATACTCAAATAATATAAACATTCGCCTCATATCATCGGCGACATCCCAAAATGTATACATGTTTTCCATGAACCAAATCTCTTTAAAAGGAGAAACATCAATACAAACTCTCACCAAAACGGCAAACATAAAACATTCTCATATATGATGATTCAAAACTCAAATATAGAAGAATCTCCAAATTCAATTATACCTTTTCTCCTCGGTATAAATTTACATAAATCTAAATCTCAACTCGCCAAACTGAAAAAACCCAGAATATCTAATAAAATCATGAAATCATCCAACCTCATAACTCAAGGAACTCGATAAGAGTTCAAAACATCATAAATGAAATCACTATATACATAACATCTCATATAGCACTAAGCTATCGATGTAATAAAACATCTTAAAATGGTGAAATCACAATAAAAAAGAAAACTCAGTAAACCCGGATTGGCCAAATCCCCGATTGCAATCCCGAAGCAATGCTGCACGTGCTAAACTCAGACGGCCGAAGCCTCAGACAAGGTCGATAACACCTCTTAAAGCAGTTCGTCCTCATGACAAGGTTGCTGACACCTCTCCAAGCCGTTTTGTCAGCCCTAACAAGGTCGCTAACACCTCTCAAAACAGTTCGTCCTCATGACAAGGTCGCTAACACCTCTCATAGCAGTTCTGTTAGGTAAACATCGTGAATGTGTCACAAACTCACGGATAAGAACCCAAAAAGTGTTAACGTGTGTCCCATACCACACGTTCGCACTTAGTGGTTTACTAGCCTCATCTCATTGGCGAGTGATAAAGAGACACCATACTCGTCTCATCTCATCGAGAAGTATTAAATGGCATCGTAATTCGTCTCATCTCATCGAAAAGTGAAAAAATCATGATGGTTCCTCATAAACCATAAATCTCAAAGTAGAAATCTCAAACCATAAAACTCATCAAATATTGGCCTTCCCAAATAATTCCTCAACATAGGAATTATAATCTCAAATACCCGCCATAAATTGGTAAGTTACTCAGAAATTATAACCCGGATAGTTTCGATCGTACAAGTCCGGAATTAACCGAAACAGTAAACGCACATGTCCCATACCATGTGTATTACAAAATCGTTTAATTCTCTTACTCATACGATGCAAAATTGTACGTTTTATATTTAAAACAGTTTAATAGAGGAAACAAGCTTTGAAAACTTTTTCCTAAAAAGATTAATAAATCCAATATTTGAGATTCCTTTATTATAGGAAATAAATAGATTTTATATTGGAAAAATAATTTTAAAATATTATATAATAATAATTTAAAATTTCCATTTATTTCAAAAAATCACTTCAAAACTGTTTAGAGAAAACCTTGCTAAAAAACAATGAAAAACAAGAAAGATAACTCAAGACCGATAACTTGAATTCAATACGAATTCAATTCAAATTTAACATAATATCAATTCAAATTTTATTTAAATTTGGGTTTCAAATTCTCCAAATTAGCTAGCCTATTGATAGGTATCATAGCTCTCCAAACATCTCAAAACAACATTAAAATCGAATAAGAATGGGTGCAAAAATAAGCTAATACTGTTCTAAGTTCAATGAATGTTTGTTGCTGTCATCTTGCTCTCCGGACAGCAACATACAACCATAATTTCGACCAAGCAAACTTTAAAATTGTAGAAAACATAAAGAATGAAACTTATAGCACATGATCTGATCTTTCTGCTAATTCTGTCATTTAATCAACAGGCTAGCCAAAAAAACAAGTTTTTGAACATTTAAACTTCAAAACTATGCAAAACACAAAACATAAAAGTTGTTCCTTATTAAAACTCCTTTCAACTGAATTAAAAGCACACACAATTACGACTTACCAATCAAAAGTTATGATCATTTTTATTTCAGATTTCAACTTAGTAAATTGACACAGCAAAGCATGGATCAGTTTCAAACCCAATTTTGATCCTTCAAATCACATAGTTTTCAAAAACATACAACATGATAGTTTAGAGCATGGTCCAGGCTTTCCATAACTTCAAGAATCATCATATTTAGAGATTAAACGAAAAAATTATGACCAAATTACCAACAACACATAGCATAGGAAGTCACAATTTTACAATGACAGGACAACGAATTTATATTTGATTTTTCGACCGTCTGCGCTCAAAATTTGAGAATGTGTGTAACATGAAAGTTATCTCACTCTCTACATGCTTTCCAGAACTTAAAAAAATAAAATTCCGATTAAAATGAAAAAGTTATACTTAATTGACTGACAACGGTTTACAAATGAACATGCAATAAAAATAAGATTGGGATTTCTAACCTTGAAATCTCAATCTGTGCTAGAGATTTTGAGTTTTCAACTCACCCAGCTATATCGAAACAACAACCCGGATTATTCACTAAAAGGAAGAAGTTTGGCCTGAATTTAAGCTTCTATAACCTGTAAAACTGTAGATTTAGCTTAAATTTGATTTTAAAAACACAACGTTTGAGTTTTAACTTGAAGATTTTGGCTAGGGTTTGAAGAGGGAATGAGTTTCTCTTCTCTGAAGCCTTCTGGAATATACAACAGGAAGAAAAAGGAATGTACACACCTTTTTTTTCTCTTTTCTAGTTTACTAACAAGTTGGGCTAATAAATAATGAGTTTGGACCCAAATTGAATAATTAGCCTATGTTTATTTATTTTGACACTTAGTACATATGAACACTAATGCAATGGATCCAACGAACCAATATTTTCAAGTTTTCACTCAAATAAAATTTGTGGATTTATATACATACAAAATAGAATATTTTCTATCATATAAAAAAATTAATCTTTATTTTAAGACATTATATTATCATAAACCTTAATTTACAAAATACACCATTTTCACCAATAAATGCAAAAGTTCACATTTTTAACTTCTAAAATACAACAAAAATTGTTTTCTTACTTGGAAAAATATGGCAAATCACTTTAAACTCCAATTCATAATCAAAACATGTTTTTAAACCCAATTTCTCCTTTTTATTAAATATAACACCTTTTAAGAATTAACTACTTCTTTTAAAATCTATTAAAAGAAGCAATGATAATAATTAATAAAATTATTGCTTTATCACCCAATAAAGATCATCTTCCACTTCCTATTAACTCAAATTATTACAATAAAGTTCCCAAAACTTTATTTTCTCACTTATCCCCAAATTTTATTGTATATTCCAAATAAAAAATATAAATTTTCAATTTATTATCAATTCACAATATTAAATTATAACTATCATTATAATTTAACATTTACAGGTAATCACTAAAACCAGGGTTATTACAGACTGCCCCCTTTATAAAAATTGCATCCTCATAATTTTTAGAGAAGAGTTTGTATTAACTCATTTATTTCATCAATCAAAGGAAGATAGATAGGCTCAAGTTTAAAATTTTCTCACCCTATAAACAAGATGATAGAAAATTAAGATAAGATTGCTCGATTAATTCTAAGGTTTCCCAAGTGAAATTACCGGGATTTACGAAGCATTGGATTTCTACGAGCAATACATCCCTATTTCGAAGGCGTTTCACATTTGAAGAAAAAACACGGATAGGATGTTACGCAACCGATAAATTGAGTGAGATCGATTCCTAAGAAGCTTTACGAATAGAGTCAGGGTTTAGTCATAACTTTATCCCGAACTACAGCCTGCAAGATGATAATCAATACGACTTTCCTTGTAACACTACGAAGGGAGTCATATCGATATATTATTGGCCACTATTATGAAAAGAAACCCAACAAGATGTAGGTGGTTTTCCCACCAATACCACCAGACTCAGAGAATTGCATAATTGCAAATCGTAAAATTATTGCACAAAGGGAAGTTAAGACTCAAGGAATAGATTTTTAAACTCTCTCTTACTATTCAAATATTCTTAAAGTTTTCCAACCCATTATCTTCAAGATTTAAAATTCTAAATTTTTAACACTTGAAAATTTGCAAAGCTACTTACTTATATTTTTAAATTTAACTTCATTACTCTTCATTAGAGTAAATAAAGTTTAAGTTGTTTATCCTCTAATTTGCAATACATATTATTATTATTTTCAATTTGTTTCTCAAACTTTTTTAAGTGTTAGAAATTTCTGAAAAAATTGGCGGAGTCTCCTTTGTACGGAGGCCGTATACAATATTACAATAATGATTTATATAATATACATCGACCATTAGGTCGGAAACACAATATATATCATTATTTAACACTTTAAAATTAATTCGAAAACATACCTTCCTTTTTAGCATTTTTTTAGCTAGTTTGCACAAACTTATATATATTCTTTTTGCTCAAAATATAGTCCAACGATCTTCTTTTCACCTGTACTTAACTCAATTAGATGATATTAGTTCATAATCATAAATAAGAAATGCTACACTTAACTATTGAGGGAAATAGAACAATTTTATTTCAGACCCGCTGTAAAGAAGTCCTTTTTTGACCCAGAAAATTACAAAATCTGAAAAACTTTAAAAAATAAAAGTTCTTCTACTCAGTTTATTCTTTCCATCTATACAAAGATTATCAAAATCGGATTTATGCTTTGAAAGTTATGTCAAATTTACTTTCAGCTTAATCTTAGAGAATTTTGTAATAGGGCAGAACTACCTATCCATATTCCAACCCATTTTAGACTTAGTAAGATGCAAAATATTTAAAAGCGGTAAAGACAAACTTTATTGCATACTGAATGCTCTTTCATTTGAAAATAGAATCATCTCATTTGGATTTACAAATCTCAATTTATCGCTGTTTCAGTACAGCACTTTTCTAATTGAAATTTCAACCTTTAAAATCAATTTAAAATTTGAAATTCTCCCCAACCATTTTAATTTCAAACTACAGATTCAAACAAGCTTTTTGCTAAATCATTTATTAAACGATTCTCTTTTTACTTAGAATGCTAAGACATATAAAATTATGATCAACCTTACGCAATTATCGTAAAACATTTCATTAAGTGGAAATACTTTCATTGCTTTCCAAAATCTAGCTTTTAAAGCAATTAATTATGAAAGATCATTTTGGAAGAGATAACTAATTTCTTCCATTATCAAGAGATGATTATTAATTATCCATCAAAATAAATTTTTATAATCATCATTAATTACTTGTACTAAACATTCAATTAATATTTTAATTTTCAAACCAAAGTTTTCTTTTACCTTAAATACATCATTTTATTAATCGAAGCATCAAATGATATTTTCTTCTAATTAAGACATCCCCTTAATTAGAATTATTCACTTTAATTTCCCAAATTAACATATACAGTTTCTCAAATTCCAAATAATATAAGGGTATTGCCTCGCCATTGGTTTATAGTGAATAACCCCATCGATTGGATGCAGAGTTGATCAAATGATCAAAACTGCCTCGCCACTCCTCCAATACTCACTATGGTTCAATGGTTTCATTATACATTTAAAATAAGATTAATACTCCACCATATAAATTATTTTCAAACTTTACTTATTAAAACCCAATTTATCATTTTTGATTGTCTCATCATAGCATTTAGGAAATTTCTATCGATAATGTTGGCCAGACGCATCGACCAGAACTCTTAAAGCAATAGACGGACAACCTAGCACAAAAATTCATCTTCTTTAAAAGAAAAACCTCATATATAATACTCAAAATATTCTTTGTTGTTCTCAAAAATATAATCCAATTTCCCTTAGAAACATATCTTTAATTTTTTTTTGAAAAATTTGAAAACATAATTTATTACCTATTCTCAAAAAGTAGTAAGAATGGCAGTAACGAATAAATTCAACGAATCACCTCATTCCTTAGTGGAAACCCTCATTGAAGGATGATCTAAAGGCTAAGATTAGGAAAGGAGGTCAATACAATACTCGATTGCCCGATTGGGTGTCATACCCAAGATAGACTCATAGAAATCAACAAAGTCACAATGATTGGAATTCGCGATACATCATCAACATCTCGAAACTCAAGAGTGAATATAGAGACTTCGAAATCATTGTTAATATTTCAAACGATAAGAAACAATGAATCGGCCAAACTAGGATACTTAATATAGGATTCTTCGAATCATAGAACGTGGCTTGATAATAGGCAAGCCACTTCATCTCAAACGCTCCAAACTCTAGACAGAAGATGGCGTGCTAATTCGCATGAAAAGATAAGATATAAGCAATAATCCCAAATCCTCATACACCATGCTAAATATTATGGACCCACTCAATAGGATTCGTAATCCAAACAAAAGAACAAGACGAGGACATCGAAAAGCATCAACAAACTCCTCCGATAGAGATGGGTATCAAGCACCCATATTGAAGAGGACTCGAATAAACAATCATGATTTGGATTACTCCCAAGATAAAATATCATCAATTAAATTTGGGAGTATTACGCAATAAAATATATTCCTAGACATATCCCAAATTGTCTACTCCAAAAGACAGGATAAGGTAAAGGACACAATGATTAAGGGATTCATAATACTTGTATTACACTTAGATGTACCGTAATGTATGTTTCTGTTCTTTGTTTATCATACTTTTTTCTAAACTCAGCTCTAATACCAAGCTGTGACGCCCCACCCTAAGACCCACATTAACAAAGAGAATTACTGGATAATTCTGTCTGCTAATGCAGAGAATAGGGATAGTTAGGAGTGACCATTTATAGCATTGTCCTAAATAACTACTGAATACGTCGACAACTACTATCTATTTTTTCTACTCAAGTGGATAGACATATCCAATAAATACTTAATACAAAACTATAGGTGGCTAATGGATCTATCAGAACAAAATAAAATAATAGAATGCATATCATATCATAGAACCGTAATCGTCATATATATAAATACATATACACTGATACATCCCAGTACAATACCAAACGATATACAAAAGTGGTTCAAAGACCACACTATCTACATCGAATCAAAATACACATCAGTGCCAAACGGAAAGAAATGTATACTACACAAAAATGCTAGGCTGATATCTAAGCAGATGCATCAAAGGTATGTCCTGAAACTGATATCTAACTTGAAACAACTCGGTCTTACCTGAGTATAAAATACACGAGTCAGTCTAGCTAAAATAATCAGTTAGTAAGGATAGATGATAATATGAAGCATAAGATACAAGGTGACAATTCTTCTCAAATGAGAAGAGGCAATAGAAAGAACAAATACTCATAACTTAAGTGAAACAATGTCACTTAAGTAAACGAAGGCCTCAAAAGAGGTAAACTAAACAATAATACTCAAATAATATAAACATTCGCCTCATATCATCAGCGAAATCCCAAAATGTATACATGGTTTCCATGAACCAAATCTCTTTAAAAGGAGAAACATCAATACAAACTCTCACCAAAAAGGGAAACATAAAACATTCTCATATAGGATGATTCAAAACTCAAATACAGAAGAATCTCCAAATTCAATTATACCTCTTCTCCTCGGTATAAATTTATATAAATCTAAATCTCAACTCGCCAAACTGGCAAAACCTAGAATATCCTATAAAATCATGAAATCATCCAACCTCATAATTTAAGGAACTCGATAAGAGTTCAAAACATCATAAAGAAAATCACCATATACATAAGATCTCATATAGCACTAAGAAATCGATGTAATAAAACATCTTAAAATTGTGAAATCACAATAAAACAGAAAACTCAGAAAACCCGGATTGGCCAAATCCTCGATTGCAATGCCGAAGTAATGCTGCACGTGCTAAACTCAAACGGCCGAAGCCTCAGACAAGGTCGCTAACACCTCTCAAAGTAGTTCGTCCTCATGACAAGGTTGCTGACACCTCTCCAAACCGTTTTGTCAGCCCTAACAAGGTCGCTAACACCTACCAAAGCAGTTCGTCCTCATGACAAGGTCGCTAACACCTCTCAAAGCAGTTCTGTTGGGTAAACATCGTGAATGTGTCACAAACTCACGGATAGGAATCCAAAAGTTGTTAACGTGTGTCCCATACCACACGTTCGCACTTAGCGGTTAACTAGCCGCTAGTCGATGCCATACCGAAACATCATAAAACTCAGAAAATCATATCTCGTCTCATGTTATTGGTGAGTGATAAAGAGACACCATACTCATCTCATCTCATCGACAAGTATTAAATGGCGTTATAATTCGTCTCATCTCATTGAAAAGTGAAAACATCGTGATGGTTCCTCATAAACCATAAATCTCAGTAAAAATCTCAAACCATAAAACTTACCAAATATTGGACTTTCCAAATATTTCCTAAATATAGGAATTATAATCTCAAATACCCACCATAAATTGGCTTAGTAACTCAGAAATCATAACCCGAATAGTTTCGATCGTATAAGTACGGAATTAACTGAAATAGTAAACGCACATGTCCCATACCATGTGTATTACTAAATCGTTTAATTCTCTTACTCGTACGTTCGAATAGTGCAAAATTGTACATTTTATATTTAAAACAGTTTACTAGAGAAAACAAGCTTTGAAAACTTTTCCCAAAAAGATTAATAAATCCAATATTTGAGATTCCTTTATTATAGGAAATAAATAGATTTTATATTAGAAAAATAATTTTAAAATATTATATAATAATAATTTAAAATTTCCATTTATTTCAAAAAATCACTTCAAAATTCTTTAGAGAAAACCATGCTCGAAAACAATGAAAAACAAGAAAGATAACTCAAGACTGATAACTTGAATTCAATATGAATTCAATTCAAATTTAACCCAATATCAATTTAAATTTTATTTAATTCTGGCTTTCAAATTCTCCAAATATACATAGCCTATTGATATGCATCATATCTCTCCAAACATCTCAAAACAACATTAAAATCGAATAAGAATTGGAGCAAAAATAAGCTAATACAATTCTAAGTTCAATGAATGTTTGTTGCTGTCATCTTGCTCTCCGAACAGCAACATGCAACCATAATTTCGACCAAGCAAACTTTAAAATTATAGAAAACACAAAGAATGGAACTTATACCACATGATGTAAATTTTCCGGAACATCCAAAATTATCAAATTCGGTTAAGAAACGAAGAAGTTATGGCTAATTTTGTTTCAGCTTCAAACATAGAGAAAATATATATTTTGCTCTCGGAATAGCAGAAAGAAAATTCTATTTTGACACAGGTAACTTCAAAACTACAGAAAAATCAATACATGCAAGTTGTAGATAAATGATTTAGCTTTCTAAAAAAAGCTCATTTAATTTGGACATACGATTCAAAAGTTACGATTGAAACAATTTCTCAGATTTGAATTTGTTAATTCTGTCATTTAATCAACAGGCTAGCGACAAAAAAAACAAGATTTTGAACATTTAAACTTCAAAATTATGAAAGACACAAAAACATAAATGTTGTTCCTTATTAAAACACCTTTCAACTGAAAAAAAAGCTCACTCAATTACGACTTACCAATCAAATGTTATGATCATTTTTATTTCAGATTTCAACTTAGAAAATTGACACTGCAAAGCGTGTATCAGTTTCAAACCCAATTTTGATCCTTTAAAGCACAGAGTTTTTAAAAACATACAACATGAAAGTTTAAGGACATGGTCCAGGCTTCCCAGAAATTCAAGAATCATTATTTTCGGACATCAAACGAAAAGGTTATGATCAAAATACCAACAACACATAGCATAGAAAGTCATAATTTTACAATGATAGGACAGTGAATTTGTATTGTATTTTTCAACAATCTATGCTCAAAATTTGCAAAAGTGTTTAACGTGAAAGTTATCTCACTCTTTTTTTTCTTTCCAGAACTTCATAAAAAATTAAATTCCGTCTTAAAACAAAAAAGTTATACCCAATTTACTGACACCGGTTTACATATGAACATGCAATAAAAATAAGATTGGGATTTCTAAACTTGGAATCTCATTCTATGCTTGAGATTGTGAGTTTTCAATTCACCTTGCTATATCGAAACAACAACCCGGATTATTCACTGAAAGGAAGAAGTTGGGCTTGAACTTAAGCTTCTACAACCTGTAAAACTGTAGATTTAGCTTCAATTTGATTTTAAAAACACAAGGTTTGAGTTTTAACTTGAAGATTTTGGCTAGGGTTTGAAGAGGGAATGAGTTTCTCTTCTCTGAAGCCTTCTGGAATATACAGCAGGAAGAAAAAGGAATGTACGTACCTTTTTTCTTTCTCTTTTCTAGTTTACTAACAAGTTGGGCTAAGAAATAATGAGTTTGGACCCAAATTGAATAATTAGCCTATGTTTATTTATTTTGACACTTAGTACATATGAACACTAATGCAATGGATCCAACCAACCAATATTTTCAAGTTTTCACTCAAATAAAATATGTAGATCTATATACGTACAAAATAGAATATTTTCTATCATATAAAAAAATTAATCTTTATTTTTAAGACATTATATTATCATAAACCTTAATTTACAAAATACACCATTTTCACCAATAAATGCAAAAGTTCACATTTTTAACTGCTAAAATACAACAAAAATTGTTTTCTTACTTGGAAAAATATGGCAAACCACTTTAAACTCCAATTCATAATCAATACATATTTTTAAACCCAGTTTCACCTTTTTATTAAATATAACACCTTTTAAGAATTAACTACTTCTTTTAAAATTTATTAAAAGAAGCAATGACAATAATTAATAAAATTATTGCTTTATCACCCAATAAAGTTCATCTTCCACTTATTATTAACCCAAATTATTATAATAAAGTTCCCAAAACTTTATTTTCTCATTTATCCCTAAATTTTATTGTATATTCCAAATAAAAAAATATAAAATTTCAATATATTATCAATTCACAATATTAAATTATAACTATCTTTATAACTTAATATTTACATGTAATCACTAAAACCAGGGTTATTACAGATACATTCAGGCCGAGCGGCACTTAGGCGGCACTCGTGCCGAACGATGCATTCAGGCTGAGCGGCACTTTGGCCGAGCGATACTTGCAGGCCGAACGACACTCAATATTTTCCTCCTGTATCCGGCTCATGCAACTGTGTAACAAAAAATTTAAAAAAATGCTTTAACTTACTAATTTTCAAATTTTATAAGTTATCAAACTTATTTTCTCATACTTTTATAAATATCTAATTGAAAATTTCCAGAGTTTAAACATCTTATTATTATTCATTTCAAACCATTTTGAAATAATATATACGTAGTTCCCTTTTTTGTATCAAATCATTCTTTTGGACATTAAAATCAAAACTAGTTTTACCAAAACAAAATTCCAATGATAGCAATTTTTCCCTTGAAAGCTTGAAAATAAACACCGGTGATGCCGCAGTCATCAACGAAATTATTTTATAGCTACCGAAGTGAGTTCATTGCTTTCTATTACTTTTAAACATTTCTATTCAAAAATATTTTCCAAATAATACTATTATTATTTTCCAAAACTTTGAAAAATAGTTTCAAAACCAATGGGATTTAAATTCCCAAATTTTCAGCTTTTAAATCCTTTATAAATCGTTTTTATAACCTTATAATTCATATATTTATATGATCTCACTTTGGTTGTAATAAATCATTTTTTACTTGTTAATCTTGATTTCACTACAATATCAACTTTTATTCGATCATTACGACAAACAATAAATGATAATTGTTTGACATTATCATTTCCTAATAACCAAGCACACCATATTTCATAACAATACAGTGTCGACTGCTCCATTCAAGTGTTTAGAGATCCTTATCAGTGTCATTAATTGCTCGTATTGAACAGAATCCATAAGCCACACAATAGATCAACCAATACAATATAAAACAATTTTTATATCATTAACAAATACACGCTCATATATTTATACACTCAAACCCATTCTAGGGTCCTATTGATCCTATCTCTAATAAGTTTCCCCATCAAAGCCTAGGTTCTCGCTTAATCTTAAGCTCTGATACCGTAACGAACTGGTGTTTTCGACCCTCAAAAATCGACCTACTACGTCCATTTTATCACCTACCGAGCAATCGAATGCTGGAAGACCGCTTGTTTAGGAAAAGAACGAAGAAAGAAGATAAGAAGAAAACTAAACAAAACATAATCTCACAGCAGAACGAGTAATTATAATATACCTTAAATATTTACACAAAAACAAAAATATAATATATGCATATATAGACATCAGTCAGAGTATACTAACCAACTTCAGCCTTGACAGTTATAACAGCCCGTCCTTACAATTGCTGATATATACATCATGGAATACAGTGGAAAATAATAATCTACGTGAATACGTCTCTGGGCCTCCAACTTGTCTCTTGAAGCTCTAAGCATTCAAACTAATCCGTAATATGTTCGGTCTGACCCGAGCATTATAATAAAATAACACCTAAGTCAGTCTTGAAAATGAATGTGAGAAAAACACACCCAATTGGATTTCAAAGTTAGATAAAAATCTTAGAAATCAAAAGGTATTTCGTAAGACCATGCCACACATAAACATGGACAGGTTTTTACCTTGTGATGACTAAAACGTTTTCTATATAAATCCCATTTATATTATTATAATGTTTAGGTGTCAAAGTAAAATATGAGTATAGTTGAAATGCTTGCATCTCACATTCCGACATATTAGCTATACAACAAAAACCGTAAAGCTCGTATTAGAGAATGGATTCGAACTAATGACTGAGCTACTAGGATACCGCCCATCACAGTACACCTCTAGAACAATGTACCGAGATCGTACCAAACGACCCCTGCCAACACATGATCGGCATGCCACTTGCTGGATAGTATCGAATATGTCATCACCTCGATTGTTCCCAACCGTTTCACTGAGCTCATGGTCATCTAGAAAGGTGATGACATACCCTAATGGGTGCGACCCACATAGCCCTACTGCATTTCCCCTATTTTAGTCATTCTCGGTTAATGAGGCTTGAGGCTGCAATTACCTTTCAAGAAAGTTACTCTTAGAATGCTTATTGCCCTCCAATTACATCGTGCTGATAGCATTCATCCATACAATTCCGTTCTGGGTTTGAATGAAACAGAAGGCACTATTCCTACTACATCCATTTTGGAATCACCCTTAGGATTAGTAGCGATTAACCCTTGCACTTCACATCTCTATCTTCGATTTTATGCTCTTCACGGTGTCTTCACTTCGAAAACACATTCGTTCGATCAAAGTAGTTTTCAGATAACATATCCGATCCCAGTCTCTTCAGAACAACGTTCGATAATTTCCAGTGAACTCAACCCTTGTTCTCTACGAAATAAACAGCCAAAGATAAGATCGGAGATCACCTCCTAACTGTTAGTGGATGGATTTCCTTATCATTGTCCCAGAAGAACGAAACAAGATTTATACCATAGTAAAGCATCATCGAAGATGACTACGCCATATAACTCACATGTTTCTCCTAAATATTTCCAAAGTTACATTTGGGTCCATTTTCGATAGTTGGTTATTTAGCTATCGAATAACAAACATTCAATTAGGATTTTATTTCATTTGGAAAATCAACATTAGTTCAGCATATAAGTGTAACGATCCCGAATTTTTATTATTTTTAAATTGATAATTAAATTAATTTTTGAATAAAAAAAATTGTAGATTGATCAAATTTAGTAAATACATATATGTAATTCCTTTGATATGTATTAAATTTCAAACCATTGTCTTTTAAATGATATGTATACATACAAACAAAAAAATAAAATAAATATATATGTAGAAAAGAAAAAAAATATTGTATGTAGTTAGAAATTGAAATAGAAATTCATTTGTATTGTAAAGCAACAAGACAAAGACAAAATAAAATATGAATATTTAAAGTAAACATATGAAGTATATTTATATTTGTATGTGAGTTATGTATGCATGCAAGAAGATAGATGAAAACAAAGTAAATATTTGTATTACAAATAATAAAGCATAAAAGCTTATAAAGGAAGATAAACAAATAAACAAACAAAATATACTTACAAAATAAATAAAGTAAAATATAAATACAATGTAAATAAAATAAGAAACAAAAGTATGTAGGCTAGAAACAAATGAAGTATAAGCATCTCAGCCTAAACAAAGTAAAAATAAAGAAAAAGTATATATCATTAGGCTTGCAAAAGAAGAAACAATATAAAAATCTAGGTACAAAACAAAGAAAAATCTTTGGCCACAACATTTCATATCAGCCGAAATGTTCATTTCATCCTCCAAACTTAGAAAATATCTCTGATTAGTATTTGTACAAAACAAATATATGTCTCCCTGATGTACAAACCAAATTATAACACCCTGTAAACTTTCTTTCCTTTATATATCAACTTCTCATTTTCAGTTCGTTTCTTCAAGTTGATAAAAAACTAAAGTAATATCATTCAAAACTTAAATAAAAATTCAAACAAACAGACAACTTGAATCAATTCAACCTGAAGACTTAAAAGCTTCAGCAAGCAAAGAACTCAAGCCTGTTCAACATTATCAAGCTCTGTTCTTTCTTCTTTCTGAAAACTGTGAGTAACATTTCATTTTTTTTGGGTTTGAATCTATGCAAGTGTATCTGAGAAATGTTGTGTGTACATATATAATTCTTTGTATATATATATGGGAAGATTGAAAATAGGTATGCAGGCTTTTGTTTTAAAAATTGCATCTGTTTCCAGTAAAACTCCAACTGATGGATTCAAAAATCTTTTACGCTTCTTTTGATTGATGATTGAACTTAGGAATTAAACAAAATATGTTTATATCATTGTAAACTAAGCTTTAAAATTTAGTTAAGATTAAAACAACTTAAAATTCATCTCTGGAAACCCAAAATCTTGAACAAACTCAAGATGGACCAAAATTCAAACTTCGCGAAATGGTGATTTATATATATAACTTGAATTCATACTGGAAATGATGATTTTTGAGATGGGTTTCGTGATTTTTAGTGGTGTAGTTTGGGTGCAGTTCGAAGTTGAAGGGAGTGTGGTTTTTTAGGGAATTGCTGGTGATCGAGTTGATCGGGGAAGACGCGACGAGGTCTGGAGGTGCGAAGGTGATCGAGGTTTCTAGGAAAAATACTTGGAGGTTGAACGAAGCTTTGTGGTAGCGGCGGGAGGTGATCGAACTTCGGTGACCTAGTTTTGGGGTGGCCGATATTTTCTACTCGCGCAACGACGACGAGGGCGCGAGTGTCACGCGGTTTCGTGGGGAGGTAGAGGGAAGATTGATGACGCTGTGGCCGGAGTTTTGTGGCGAATGGTGGTCGGAGTGTCGAGCGAACGGCGCTGACAGGTTTGTAGGCGAGGTCTATTCGTGCGTTCCAGGTTTTGGTTCCAAAATTTTCGATTTCAATTTCGCATGCGTGAGAAGGGGTTTCGATAACCAGGAGTTGGTATGTGATCGAGCGTCGATCTGCTCGACGATGTGGGGTCGGCCGGAGGCGAAAGGCGGCTTTATGCACGTGCACAGAGGCACTATGTTTGATCTGAGCATTTTTTTTTGTTTGAATGGAGCTGGGTTGTTCGCGGGTTTACTCGAGAAGTTCAAGTATCCTACTCGAAGCATTTAGGATCCTGACTCGAAGTAGAAGAGGTGGTGACTCGAAGCATATTTGTATTGCCTCGGGTTAGTTGTTTGGATTCTGGTTTTTGAAAACCTGACAGTAATGTGAAAAGTTAAAAGCAAGCTTAAAGTCAAAGTTTTAAATCAAAGTTAATTAATGGATTCAAGTTTCTTTTAATTCAAATTTGTGATTTAAATCAGTTTTTTTTTAATCGGAATGTTTTAAACAAGTTCAAATCAAATAGCCTTTTAAAAGTAAATTGTTTTCAAATAAATATTTGAATTGATTTTTTTTATAAAGTTCTATGATAAAGAGGATTTTGAATGAAGAATTAAAACTTGAATTTTTGCAAGATAAAATAAAATGTAATTTAAAAGCTTAATTTTAAAATAAAAAATGAAGTAATGGAGTTTAAAGGCTTTTCCCTTATATAAGCTTCCTATAAATAAATAAATAAATAAATGTTCTTTACATTTATTCTAAGGTTTATAAATTGATATTGAATTTGATTAATGTTTTAGATAGTTAATCAAATTTGAATCTTAAATTCAAATGGAATTTTAATTTTAATTTAAAAGTGTAATGTTAAAAATACACTTAAATATTAATGAAATCATTAATAAAGAAATTAATTGTCTTAGAGATAATTAAGGCAATAAAATAATTTAATTTATAAAATAATTGAAGAATGATTAATCAAGGATTTTAAGTATAATTACCCGATGTAATTAAATTGTGATTTACTAAAACAAATGATTTGGGATAAGCACTTATTGTAGCCAGTTAAGGATAATTAATTGAATGATAGTTAATTAAAGATTTATTAATTAATGAGTTATAATTAATTGAAGATTAATTAATTGTAAGTAGTTAATTATTAAAGTTAATTAACCAAGTGATTAAGATAAAATTGCATTTAATGTAATTAGAATGTTGATTTATTTATAAAGATAATTAATTACTTAAAAATAATTATTTAATGAAATAAATTTAGGTTAAATAATTTTGTAATTAACCTAAGGTTAATCTAATTAATTTATTAATTAAGGATAATTAATTAAAGTGTTTGATAAATTAATTTATATTAAATTATTTGTAATTAATTTATTGATTAGGATTAAACGAATAATTAATCCTGCTTATAAATGTTTATTGAATGTTTAACCTTACTTATGAATGATTGTATCATATGAAATGCCTTGAATTGATTGTCCTATCTGATTTGTGATATTTTGTTCTGTGTATTGAGCTGCGTACAGATTATTTATTTACATTCGTATATTATCTATGAATGGACGATAAGCGTCATAGTTTATATCGCTTATCAACTATATTTCTATATTTTAATCTGTGCTGATTGAATGATGTTGCACTATTGTGTAAAACCCCTGGACCACTCATACACACACAAATATGGATTTCACGAGGAAATCGATTAAGTCACAGATTTTGAAATGATTCATAAAATTGAATATTTAAATTCAAATGATTTGGAAATGGACTAGGTTTAAAGTGAAAAAGCTTTTGAAATGAAATTTCAAAGATGAAATATATTTTGAATAACTTGATTGAGTTTTGGAATTTAAAAAATTTGATTTAAAATCGAATTCAATATTTAAAAAATTGAATTCTATGAGTTGGAAACTAGGGTTTAGAAAGGTCATTCAACTTATAAATGAGTTTATATGGGTTAAACTATTTTAAAGGTATTAATTTGGAAATTTGAATTTAAATTCAAGGGCTTTAACTCGTGCAAATAAAATTGGATCTTTCTGAAACGAAAACTATTTGTTTTCAAATAATAAAGGCTTTCACGTAAATAATGAACTTCCAAATTGTGTACAAAGGGATTTCAAGTAAAAAAAAGGAAAATGATTTTCCAAGTTATGGAAACTATTTTGAAAGCTATGAGTTAAACCTTTAATTTAAAGATTTAACGAGTTAATCCAATTAAAATGGGAATTGTTTTGAAATCTATAAATGGATCTTTAGGAATGGGTTAAACTTTGTGAATTAAACCTTTTGTTTAAAAGATTAAAGTGTGGAAATTATCTAAACCATTGAAGGTTTTTGAAATAAATCTTTTGTTTAAAAGATTTGAAAATGGTAATTGGTTTAAAGAAAGTTTTGAGTAATTAAGTTGTGACTTAATTGAAATCCCATATCCATATGTTTTAAATGTTGCGCTCACTATTCGGTTTAGCCGGGAGAGGACCTTTGTGTCATATAACCCATTACGAATATGTGATTCGACGTATATGGATAGCATTTGAAGACCGGTGTTGAAGACCGGGTATCTGTGAGAGCGATAGGATGACCTATCGATTGTCTCTGCACTGAGTTGCTCCGGTATAGAGATTCCCTAAGTGATGGGAAGTCCGATCGGGATTGTGAATACCCGGATTGCAAGGGCTTCTTCGGAAGTGCCTTCGGTTCTGTTCGAACCCGGAATAGACTTGTATGGTTACATGTTTGACACTACACTTTGAGATATAAAGCAGATTTCTTTCAAATACATTTCTGTTGGTGGCGGAGAATTTATTCTTTTAGCTTAACACCCTTCTCTGATACGTACGTGCTCAGAAGTTATGTAGTTGAAGGTTATCAACGATATACTCCCAATTTGGTAGTGTGGCATGCTGAGTGCTGCTGTGTGTTGATGATCATTTGTGATCAAAGCATGGCTTTTGTATAAAGCGTAGCTTGGTGGACGAGGCTGCATCAGGACCTCACACCCCAGAAATGGTCGAACAGGAAAGATGCGGCAAGGTTATGAGGGTCGAGCCCTTTAGGGTGTGTCATTCCCTTCTGGTAAAGGGTGATATTAGTTATGGAGCCCTGATATTTAACCTATGTGGTTGCTCCAATCTCATTTACTGTGTGGTTGTTGCTTAGAGGCGCCTCGGATAAAGGTCCCAAAGGACCGGGGAGTGGCATGCTCGAGTAGTAGTTACCTAGTTACAGAGGTAACCCGACCTTGTGTTGGCAGAGATCCGGTTAGCTTCTCGGGACGTCCCGCCAGAGGCGATCCCATGTGGGAGTAGGAAGTTCCTTAGCCTGACCATTTGTTGGAAATCCATTCATCCAATACGAAACCCTGTACAGTTTTAGTTGTAGAACCTACCATTCACTTATGGTGGTCACCACTGTTTGGATGGTAGCTATAGTAGGCATAGTTCGAAATGTCTATGCTGGCTAAGATTTATATTCTACTTTCGAAATGTTTTCTGCACCGTGCACTTATAATAATAATATCAAAGAAATTCGCGTATCAAGCATGTTTGACTATCATAAGAAGAAATCTCCTCTAATTCCGCGTTTGCATTGTGTGTGTGGCGGGAGGTCTTATGATTGTTTCATTTTGAAAAAGCGTTTCGAATTGATTTTATAAATTCTCTTGTTGTTTGTTTTTAAAAGATAAACTGTTTTTGTTACTCACACCAGTCCCATGACTGACCTGGAGTTTATTGTTCCTTTCCTAAACTCTGGGTGCTCACTATTTTCCACACGAGCAGTCTAGAGTTGGGTTTTTCAGATAGTAAGGTTCAATGGATTATCAGGAGCTAGTTCAGTTTTTGGACACGACTGAGTCTTGCTTGTCTTAGTGCATCGTTATTGGGAGTTCGAGCTATTTCTGGATTGGTTCTTGGAGTTGGAGTTTCAGTTTTGGAGTTCTTCCTTGAATACTATCTTAGTGTTATCTATTTTCTTTCCGCTGCTATTTTATTGTATCATATCTCTGATGTATATCGATATCTATTGTATCATCTGTTGTATCAGGATGTTGTATCAGACGTTATATATTGATATTCTATTTCTTCCGCTGTGTTATTTACTTAATTGTGTTATAAGCTCCGGCGAATCAGATTTGAACGATCGAATCTGCGGCATTCGAGTAAGATGTAAAGTATGGATGTCGATTTTCGAACGCGAAAAATCCGCTTCGTCACATTTGGTATCAGAGCCAGGTTTCGATCCTGGGACCTGTGGGTTATTAAATTAATTTTTGAATAAAAAATTGTAGATTGATCAAATTTAGTAAATACATATATGTAATTCCTTTGATATGTATTAAATTTCAAACCATTGTCTTTTAAATGATATGTATGCATACAAAAAAATAAAAATAAAAATAAATATATATGTAGAAAAGAGATTTTCCAAGTTATGGAAAATATTTTGAAAGCTATGAGTTAGACCTTTAATTTAAAGATTTAACGAGTTAATCCAATTAAAATGGGAATTGTTTTAAATCTATAAATGGATCTTTAGGAATGGGTCGAACTTTGTGAATTAAATCTTTTGTTTAAAAGATTAAAGTGTGGAAATTATTTAAACCATTGAAGGTTTTTGAAATAAATCTTTTGTTTAAAAGATTTGAAAATGGTAATTGGTTTAAAGAAAGTTTTGAGTAAATAAGTTGTGACTTAATTGAAATCCCATATCCATATGTTTTAAATGTTGCGCTCACTATTCGATTTAGCCGGAAGAGGACCTTTGTGTCATATAACCCATTCTGAATATGTGATTCGACGTATATGGATAGCATTTGAAGACCGGTGTTGAAGACCGGGTATCTGCGTGAGCGATAGGATGACCTATCGATTGTCTCTGCACTGAGTTGCTCCGGTATAGAGATTCCCTAAGTGATGGGAAGTCCGATCGGGATTGTGAATACCCGGATTGCAAGGGCTACTTCGGAAGTGCCTTCGGTTTTGTTCGAACCCGGAACAGACTTGTATGGTTACATGTCTGACACTACACTTTGAGATATAAAGCAGATTTCTTTCAAATACATTTCTGTTGGTGGCGTAGAATTTATTATTTTAGGTTAACACCCTTCTCTGAGACGTACGAGCTCAGAGGTTATGTAGTTGAAGGTTATCAACGATATACTCCCAATTTGGTAGTGTGGCATGCTGAGTGCTGCTGTGTGTTGATGATCATTTGTGATCAAAGCATGGCTTTTGTATAAAGCGTAGCTTTGTGGACGAGGCTGCATCAGGAACTCACACCCCGGAAATGGTCGAAACAGGAAAGATGCGGCAAGGTTATGAGGGTCGCGCCCTTTAGGGTGTGTCATTCCCTTCCGGTAAAGGGTGATATTAGGTATGGAGCCCTGATATTTAACCTATGTGGTTGCTCCAATCTCATTTACTGTGTGGTTGTTGCTTAGAGGCGCCTCGGATAAAGGTCCCAAAGGACCGGGGAGTGGCATGCTCGAGTAGTAGTTACCTAGTTACACAGGTAACCCGGCCTTGTGTTGGAAGAGATCCGGTTAGGTTCTCGGGACGTCCCGCCAGAGGCGATCCCATGTGGCAGTAGGAAGTTCCTTACCTTGACCATTTGTTGGAAATCCATTCATCCAATACGAAACCCTGTACAGTTTTAGTTGTAGAACCTACCATTCACTTATGGTGGTCACCACTGTTTGGATGGTAGCTATAGTAGGCATAGTTCGAAATGTCTATGCTGGCTAAGATTTATATTCTACTTTCGAAATGTTTTCTGCACTGTGCACTTATAATAATAATATCAAAGAAATTCGCGTATCAAGCATGTTTGACTATCATAAGAAGAAATCTCCTCCAATTCTGCATTTGCATTGTGTGTGTGGCGGGAGGTCTTATGATTGTTTCATTTTGAAAAAGCATTTCGAATTGATTTTATAAATTCTCTTGTTGTTTGTTTTTAAAAGATAAACTGTTTTTGTTACTCACACCAGTCCCATGACTGACCCGGAGTTTATTGTTCCTTTCCTAAACTCTGGGTGCTCACTATTTTCCACACGAGCAGTATAGAGTTGGGTTTTTCAGATAGTTAGGTTCAATGGATTATCTGGAGCTAGTTCGGTCTTTGGACACGACTGAGTCTTGCTTGTCTTAGTGCATCGTTATTGGGAGTTCGAGCTATTTCTGGATTGGTTCTTGGAGTTGGAGTTTCAGTTTTGGAGTTCTTCCTTGAAGACTATCTTAGTGTTATCTATTTTCTTTCCGCTGCTATTTTATTGTATCATATCTCTGATGTATATCGATATCTATTGTATCATCTGTTGTATCAGGATGTTGTATCAGACGTTGTATATTAATATTCTATTTCTTCCGCTGTGTTATTTACTTAATTGTGTTATAAGCTCCGGCGAATCGGATTTGAACGATCGAATCTGCGGCGTTCGAGTACGATGTAAAGTATGGATGTCGATTTTTGAACGTGAAAAATCTGCTTCGTCACATTTGGTATCAGAGCTAAGGTTAAACTTTAGCTTAGGAGTGTAACACATTAAGCAACTCATTAGAGATAGGGTAAAGTATACCCTAGAATGAGTATATCCCTAAGATATCCGTCTGTATGCATCAGTAAATTCTCTTACTATCCACCGATAGTGAGTATGAGTGCAAGAAGAGAACGAGATAGGGGACAGGAGAATACCACTATAATTGGTCAATACCCTGCGACAGTGGAAACAATCTTTCTCTATCAATTTCTTTTGATTCGTCTTTCCAAATTCTTTTGATTTCTTCGTGACAACTCCAAAAGAAGTTTCAGTATGATGATGGCCCTACGAATCGTTGTAGGAAATTCTTACTTCGTGTCTTCATCGGTTTCTTATCAGTTTTTGATTTAAACCTTAATGAATATGAATTGAAAATTTGGAATAGAAAATTTAAATTTAAATGAATTGATTAATAGAATATGAAGATAAATTTGAATTGTATCAATAAAACGATTTCGTTTAAAACCAAATTTGAATTTTTGAATTTCTGTTATAATTTCTTGGTTGATCAAAGTCCTAAGAGGGACAAATTATATATATATTTTGAGATATTCCGACTTGGGTGTGGAATCCATTCCTAGTATTTGAAAAATTATAGAAGATTAAATCTATTTCTTTTGTTCAACATCTCTTGTCAATTCTCCGATGATTCCTGATAAATACAGGAAGAAGATTTGTTATATTAGTATGGGACACATACTCCGGATAGACCAAAATTGTTTGTTTGGATGTATTGGTTGTTTTTTTGCTTTGGTTGCTATGGTTGATAGATAACTTTGGCTTTTAAACTAAATTTTTTGAAATTATACCCAAAAGTAGACAAACAAGTGAATACAATTTGAGTCCGGATATATTCTACGAATGGTTAGTTATCCCTTCTAACTAATCGATGTCTCTCCATATTTTGTAGATCTGGATTACCCGAATATCTTGTGAAGTGTTAAATAGATTCGTTTTTGTATCTATTGTTGATATTCTGATTTGGTGAACCAAATATAGGATACATATCCATTTTGATCTGGAAATCTGTTTCCCAGTTTTGGTGTATCTGTTTTTGTTGTTTTCGTGCCTGCGAATTTCGGGGACGAAATTCTTTTTAAGGGGGGAAGTCTGTAACGATCCCGAATTTTTATTAGTTTTAAATTGATAATTAAATTAATTTTTGAATAAAAAAATTGTAGATTGATCAAATTTAGTAAATACATATATCTAATTCCTTTGATATGTATTAAATTTCAAACCATTGTCTTTTAAATGATATGTATACATACAAACAAAAAAATAAAATAAAAATAAATATATATGTAGAAAAGAAAAAAAATATTATATGTAGTTAGAAATTGAAATAGAAATTCATTTGTATTGTAAAGCAATAAGACAAAGACAAAATAAAATATGAATATTTAAAGTAAACATATGAAGTATATGTATATTTGTATGTGAGTTATGTATGCATGCAAGAAGATAGATGAAAACAAAGTAAATATTTGTATTACAAATAATAAAACATAAAAGCTTACAAAGGAAGATAAACAAATAAACAAACAAAATATACTTACAAAATAAATAAAGTAAAATATAAATACAATGTAAATAAAATAAGAAACAAAAGTATGTAGGCTAGAAACAAATGAATTATAAGCATCTCAGCCTAAACAAAGTAAAAATAAAGAAAAAGTATATATCCTTAGGCTTGCAAAAGAAGAAACAATATAAAAATCTAGGTACAAAACAAAGAAAAATCTTTGGCCACAACATTTCATATCAGCCGAAATGTTCATTTCAGCCTCCAAACTTAGAAAATATCTCTGATTAGTATTTGTACAAAACAAATATACGTCTCCCTGATGTACAAACCAAATTATAACACCCTGTAAACTTTCTTTCCTTTATATATCAACTTCTCATTTTCAGTTCGTTTCTTCAAGTTGATAAAAAACTGAAGTAATATCATTCAAAACTTAAATAAAATTCAAACAAACAGACAACTTGAATCAATTCAATCTGAAGACTTAAAAGCTTCAGCAAGCAAAGAACTCAAGCCTGTTCAACATTATCAAGCTCTATTCTTTCTTCTTTCTGAAAACTGTGAGTAACAGTTCATTTTTTTAGGGTTTGAATCTATGTAAGTGTATCTGAGAAATGTTGTGTGTGCATATATAATTCTCTCTTTGTGTGTGTGTATATATATATATATATATATATATATATATATATATGGGAAGATTGAAAATAGGTATGCAGGCTTTTGTTTAAAAATTGCATCTGTTTCCAGTAAAACTCCAACTGATGGATTCAAAAATCTTTTACTCTTCTTTTGATTGATGATTGAACTTAGGACTTAAACAAAATATGTTTATATCACTGTAAACTAAGCTTTATAATTTAGTTAAGACTAAGACAACTTAAAATTCATCTACGGAAACCCAAAATGTTGAACAAACTCAAGATGGACCAAAATTCGAACTTCGCGAAATGGTGATTTATGTATATAACTTGAATTCATACTGGAAATGATGATTTTTGAGATGGGTTTCGTGATTTTTAGTGGTGCAGTTTGGGTGCAGTTCGAAGTTAAAGGGAGTGTGGGTTTTTGGGGAATTGCCGGTGATCGAGTTGATCGGGGAAGACGCGACGAGGTCTGGAGGTGCGAAGGTGATCGAGGGTTCTAGGAAAAATACTTGGAGGTTGAATGAAGCTTTGTGGTGGCGGCGGGAGGTGATCGAACTTCGGTGACCTAGTTTTGGGGCGGCCGATATTTTCTACTCGCGCGATGTCGACGAGGGTGCGAGTGTCACGCGGTTTCGTGGGGAGGTAGAGGGAAGATTGATGGCGCTATGGCCGGAGTTTAGTGGCGAATGGTGGTCGGAGTGTCGAGCGAACGGCGTTGACAGGTTTGGAGGCGAGGTCTGTTCGTGCGTTTCGGGTTTTGGTTCCAAAATTTTCGATTTCAATTTCGCATGCGTGAGAAGGGGTTTCGATAACCAGGAGTTGGTACGTGATCGAGCGTCGATCTGCTCGACGATGTGGGGTCGGCCGGAGGCGAAAGGCGGCGTTGTGCACGTGCACAGAGGCACTATGTTTGATTTGAGCATTTTTTCTGTTTGAATGGAGCTGGGTTGCTCGTGGGTTTACTCGAGAAGTTCAAGTATCCTAGTCGAAGCATTTGGGATCCTGACTCGAAGTAGAAGAGGTGGTGACTCGAAGCATATTTGTATTGCCTCGGGTTAGTTGTCTGGATTCAGGTTTTTGAAAACCTGACTGTAATGTGAAAAGTTAAAAGCAAGCTTAAAGTCAAAGTTTTAAATCAATGTTAATCAATGGATTCAAGTTTCTTTGAATTCAAATTTGTGATTTAAATCAGTTTTTTTTTAATCTGAATGTTTTAAACAAGTTCAAATCAAATAGCCTTTTAAAAGTAAATTGTTTTCAAATAAATATTTGAATTGATTTTTTTTATAAAGTTCTATGATAAAGAGGATTTTGAATGAAGAATTAAAACTTGAATTTTTGCAAGATAAAATAAAATGTAATTCAGAAGCTTAATTTTAAAATAAAAAATGAAGTAATGGAGTTTAAAGGCTTTTCCCTTATATAAGCTTCCTATAAATAAATAAATAAATAAATGTTCTTTACATTTATTCTAAGGTTTATAAATTGATATTGAATTTGATTAATGTTTTAGATAGTTAATCAAATTTGAATCTTAAATTCAAATGGAATTTTAATTTTAATTTAAAAGTGTAATGTTAAAAATACACTTAAATATTAATGAAATCATTAATAAAAAAATTAATTGTCTTAGAGATAATTAAGGCAATAAAATAATTTAATTTATAAAATAATTAAAGAATGATTAATCAAGGAGTTTAAGTATAATTACCCGATGTAATTAAATTATGATTTATTAAAACAAGTGATTTGGGATAAGCACTTATTGTAGCCAGTTAAGGATAATTAATTGAACGATAGTTAATTAAAGATTTATTAATTAATGAGTTATAATTAATTGAAGACTAATTAATTGTAAGTAGTTAATTATTAAAGTTAATTAACAAAGTGATTAAGATAAAATTACATTTAATGTAATTACAATGTTGATTTATTTATAAAGATAATTAATTACCTAAAAATAATTATTTAATGAAATATATTTAGGTTAAATAATTTTGTAATTAACCTAAGGTTAATCTAATTAATTTATTAATTAAGGATAATTAATTAAAGTGTTTGATAAATTAATTTATATCAAATTATTTGTAATTAATTTATAAATCAGAATTAGATAATAAATTCATAAGTAATTAATTTACTAGGAAATAAATTGAATTGATTAGGATTAAACGAATAATTAATCCTGCTTATAAATGTTTATTGAATGTTTAACCTTACTTATGAATGATTGTATCATATGAAATGCCTTGAATTGATTGTCCTATCTGATTTGTGATATTTTGTTCTGTGTATTGATCTGTGTACAGATTATTTATTTACATTCGTATATTATCTCTGAATGGACGATAAGCGTCATAGTTTATATCGCATATCAACTATATTTCTATATTTTAATCTGTGATGATTGAATGATGTTGCACTATTGTGTAAAACACCTGGACCACTCATACACACACAAATATGGATTTCATGAGGAAATTGATTAAGTCACAGATTTTGAAATGATTCATAAAATTGAATATTTAAATTCAAATGATTTGGAAATGGACTAGGTTCAAAGTGAAAAAGCTTTTGAAATGGAATTTCAAAGATGAAATATATTTTGAATAACTTGATTGTGTTTTGGAATTTAAAAAATTTGATTTAAAATCAAATTCAATATTTAAAAAATTGAATTCTATGAGTTGGAAACTAGGGTTTAGAAAGGTCATTCAACTTATAAATGAGTTTATATGGGTTAAACTATTTTAAAGGTATTAATTTGGAAATTTGAATTTAAATTCAAAGGCTTTAACTCGTGCAAATAAAATTTGATCTTTCTGAAATGAAAACTATTTGTTTTCAAATAATAAAGGCTTTCATGTAAGTAATGAACTTCCAAATTGTGTACAAAGGGATTTCAAGTAAAAAAAGGAAAATGATTTTCCAAGTTATGGAAACTATTTTGAAAGCTATGAGTTAAACCTTTAATTTGAAGACTTAACGAGTTAATCCAATTAAAATGGGAATTGTTTTGAAATCTATAAATGGATCTTTAGGAATGGGTTGAACTTTGTGAATTAAATCTTTTGCTTAAAAGATTAAAGTGTGGAAATTATTTAAACCATTGAAGGTTTTTGAAATAAATCTTTTGTTTAAAAGATTTGAAAATGGTAATTGGTTTAAAGAAAGTTTTGAGTAATTAAGTTGTGACTTAATTGAAATCCCATATCCATATGTTTTAAATGTTGCGCTCACTATTCGGGATAGCCGGGAGAGGAACTTTGTGTCATATAACCCATTCTGAATATGTGATTCGACGTATATGGATAGCATTTGGAGACCGTTGTTGAAGACCGGGTATCTGCGAGAGCGATAGGATGACCTATCGATTGTCTCTGCACTGAGTTGCTCCGGTATAGAGATTCCCTAAGTGACGGGAAGTCCGATCGGGATTGTGAATACCCGGATTGCAAGGGCTTCTTCGGAAGTGCCTTCGGTTCTGTTCGAACCCGGAACAGACTTGAATGGTTACATGTCTGACACTACACTTTGAGATATAAAGCAGATTTCTTCCAAATACATTTTTGTTGGTGGCGAAGAATTTATTCTTTTAGCTTAACACCCTTCTATGAGACGTACGAGCTCAGAGGTTATGTAGTTGAAGGTTATCAACGATATACTCCCAATTTGGTAGTGTGGCATGCTGAGTGCTGCTGTGTGTTGATGATCATTTATGATCAAAGCATGGCTTTTGTATAAAGCATAGCTTTGTGGACGAGGCTGCATCAGGACCTCACACCCCGGAAAAGGTCGAAACAGGAAAGATGCGGCAAGGTTATGAGGGTCGCGCCCTTTAGGGTGTGTCATTCCCTTCTGGTAAAGGGTGATATTAGGTATGGAGCCCTGATATTTAACCTATGTGGTTGCTCCAATCTCATTTACTGTATGGTTGTTGCTTAGAGGCGCCTCGGATAAAGGTCCCAAAGGACCGGGGAGTGGCATGCTCGAGTAGTAGTTACCTAGTTACAAAGGTAACGCGGTCTTGTGTTGGCAGAGATCCGGTTAGGATCTCGGGACACCCCGCCAGAGGCGATCCCATGTGGCAGTAGGAAGTTCCTTAGCCTGACCATTTGTTGGAAATCCATTCATCCAATACGAAACCCTGTACAGTTTTAGTTGTAGAACCTACCATTCACTTATGGTGGTCACCACTGTTTGGATGGTAGCTATAGTAGGCATAGTTCGAAATGTCTATGCTGGCTAAGATTTATATTCTACTTTCGAAATGTTTTCTGCACTGTGCACTTATAATAATAATATCAAAGAAATTCATGTATCAAGCATGTTTGACTATCATAAGAAGAAATCTCCTCCAATTCTGCGTTTGCATTGTGTGTGTGGCGGGAGGTCTTATGATAGTTTCATTTTGAAAAAGCATTTCGAATTGATTTTATAAATTCTCTTGTTGTTTGTTTTTAAAAGATAAACTGTTTTTGTTACTCACACCAGTCCCATGACTCACCCGGAGTTTATTGTTCCTTTCCTAAACTCTAGGTGCCCACTATTTTCCACACGAGCAGTCTAGAGTTGGGTTTTTCTGATAGTTAGGTTCAATGGATTATCTGGAGCTAGTTCAGTCCTTGGACACGACTGAGTCTTGCTTGTCTTAGTGCATCGTTATTGGGAGTTTGAGCTATTTCTGGATTGGTTCTTGGAGTTGGAGTTTCAGTTTTGGAGTTCTTCCTTGAAGACTATCTTAGTGTTATCTATTTTCTTTCCGCTGCTATTTTATTGTATCATATCTCTGATGTATATCGATATCTATTGTATCATCTGTTGTATCAGGATGTTGTATCAGACGTTGTATATTGATATTCTATTTCTTCCGCTGTGTTATTTACTTAATTATGTTACAAGCTCCAGCGAATCGGATTTGAACGATCGAATCTGCGGCAATCGAGTACGATGTAAAGTATGGATGTCGATTTTCGAACGCGAAAAATCTGCTTCGTCACAATAAGCAATCACTAGCCTCTTCAATAAGTGTTTATACATACAATTACTGTGTAAATTACTTGTATATAAACACCTTTAAAATATATACTCACAAATCTCTATACTTCCATATTTAGAAATGGCCATATATTTATCCTAACAGTATAAGTATATCCACAAACTTTAGAAAGGTTTTCTTTTTATTTGGTACTTATATCATTTATAATTCCCCTTACAATTCTCCAAGATCATTTATAAACTATTTTATAAATCTCTGAAAAACATTAATAATTCCTTTACCGAGAATTCAGTCACTTATAAACTTCTTGTACATTTCAAAATCATTTATAACCCTTTATGAACCCATATATCATTTATAAACTTCTTTTATAAATCTATAAACCCGCTTCTAAATTCGTTTATAAATATCTAACCATTTATAACTCTTTCACATTGCAAATAACCCTTTCTTAATTCTTTGAACCATTTTATAACTCCTTTATAAAATATAAGTCTTTCGACTCCATTTTCGGGTCTCGAAAACACTTATAATTTTAATCATTTATTTCAAAACGTCACTAAATGGCAACAATTATTAACAATGAACATTATAAATCAATGGAAATCGCTAACTTTAAATATCTTAAGATAATAATTAATCATTCCAAACTATTGTTTAAGAAATAATAAAAATAGTTAATTTTTACCATTTTATAAATAATAATAATTTATTTTAAAACCTTATTAATAATCCTTATCAATAATCGTTCTTAATTAATTAGTCTTTTCAATTTATTAACCTTTTTATAAACTCTTAAAACATATTAACTATAAACAAATAACTTTTAAACAATATTAAAATAATTAAATAACTTTAAAATAATATTAATATTATTATATATCTTTAAAACAATAATTATATAAGCTTTGAAATTATTTTCTTCTAACTTAAAACTCAAGATTCCGTTTTTTAACCAATTTCAATTATTAAATTTAACAATTAAATTATCCAATAAATCATTGTTTTTGAATTTCAAGTTATTTAAAATATCAAATTAACCTTTCAATATATAAAATTAATTAAATATTCCAAACCCAAATAACCAAAATTCTATGTCGTTACATCAGGTTTATTTAGAGCATTTTGGAAGAGCGTGAAGCATGGAGATAGAGGATTCTTTTGAAGATTGTTATCTATTATTACCACTCATGTATTATTGTATTCCGTATTTGTAAATGAAGATATTTATAACTGTCCATGTTAATGTTGAGTTAAACTTTGATAAATGTTTTGTAAAATTCCTATGAAGATTACATATTAAAATAATTTATGTTATTTCATTCGTGTAAAATTCTGTTCTATCTTTATTTTCTTCTTTCCCTTAACGATATGATTTTTGGGTATTGAATTTGCGGCACGTGAATACCGAGGATGTATTAGGTTCAATTTTCGAGGGCAGAAAATCTTGTTCGTCGTACTAATATAACCACCATATGCAACTGAAGAAACCATCATGCATCCTTCTTAATAGTGTTTGCTGTTACTAGTAGACAAAGTTAACTAAACATAACATACAATCATAACATAGCTCGTAAGATGTCCATAGACCATCCGTACGTAACATCAAATCCGATCGCTTTCTCGATCACACAATTTCGCTTCTGAACTAGTATCGCTCACTCGACTTCTCTAATGCGGACTTTGATCCTGTTCTTCAATTAGAAACCATCATTCGCCTTGTATAGCCATATACAATGATGGTGAATTTTAGAATAAATCAAAAATCCGTCTCCAGTATTCGCCATGAAGAATCGAGTGAAAAATCCTTACTCGGATCGATGTAAATCCCCTCGAAATCATGTACTCAAATTTGGATAAAACATTTATGCGAATAAAATGATCTACGTACAACTTACATATTTATTTAAATTGGTTTCTTAACTATACCAAATTCTTTTTTATTCACATTCATTTTATTCTTAGTATATTTCTTTGAATACTAATATCATTTAGGAATCATTCCATAAAACCATTACTTAAGGTTATTATAAACATTTTGTACAACATAACTTATTTTGATTATCACTTCTAGGATTAAGTTCATATTCATTTTAAATCACAATCAATTTTATTTAACTTTACTTAAGTTAAATTTCATTTCATAACTCAATTTCAAATTTTCTTTTGTTAACTAAAATATTTAACCATTTTTAAAATTTTGTTTTACTTTCCATTTCCTCAAATTTATAAGTTATATAAACTTATCTGCTTATAATTTCACAATCTTCTACATCCTAATAGTGTAAAATATTTCCAATTAGGCTTACTTAACCAGAATATTTAATAAATTTAAATTATTTTTTAAACTTACTATTTTTCAACTTATAAATTACAAAAACTTATTTTCTTATATTTTCGCAAAACATTTAAGTAAAATTTTTAAGAACAAACACTTGGTTTTTCAAAACACTATGAAATCATAATATAAACATAACTCCTTTGTATATCAAATCATACTTTTGAATCTAAAACAATCTTTGTTTGCCAAAACAAAACTCTATTTGACCAAAATACACTTTTGTACCAAATCGCTATTGTAGCAATCCATCACTTAGAAACTCGAAAATGAACACCGATGATGTTGCAATCATCACCCAATTATTTTCCAACGACCGAGTTGAGTTTGGTGCTTTCTTGTCTCTTTTAAATTCCATTTTTAAATATTTCTAATCAAATATTTTCAGAATAATACTATTATTATTTCTTTCAAAACCTTTGAAAAACAATTTTCAAAATCATCAAGATTTAAATCCTCAATTTCTTGTTTTAAATCCATTTTTATTTATACCCATATTTATAAATATATTTATAAAATTTCATTTCCTTTTTTTATTTATAACTCACATTTATAACTCATACTTGTATATTTTCACTTCTTATATAATATCATTTCACAAATATTGATTATTTTGATTATTATCTATACTTTATAATTCATATCTATAAATTCACTTTCTTGTATAACTCATTTTACAATTGTTTATCTCTGTTTAGATTATAATAAACAATTTGGTTAACATTATACGTTAAATCCAACCAACATACCGTATATAACTATAATAATTTCTGAAAAATTATTCCTTTATATGTAAAATATAATCAAGATAAAATTATTCCATTTACCCAATTTCAAAACAATACCATGGAAAATTGTTATGTTCAAGCATTTAGAGATCCCTGCCAATGACATTAATTACTCGTATTGATCAAAATCCATAAGCCACTTAACAGATCAACTAACAAAATACAAAACATTTTTATATCACTAATAAATATGCACTCATACACACACACTCAAACTAATTCTTTGGTGCTACCCACCCTATCTATAATGAGTACCCCACCAAAGCCTAGGTGTTCACTAACCTAAACTCTGACACTAACAGTAACAAACCGCAATTCTGCACATTTCGAGCCGACAATAAAACACATATGTCCTAGTCAAATTGAACGAAAATGCGAATAGTTAGGGAAAGAACAAAGAAAGAAGAGAAGTGAGAAAGAAAACTAAACAAAACAACGTAAAATCTTATAACATAGCAGAAAAACATATAATATGATATCAATGATCTTTACAAAAAAGAAACTATAATATACATACGTTAAATCAGAGTACAACAACAAATCACTAATCATTAGCCTGGACAGTTAAAACTATCTTTCCTCATAAATGCTGATGATTCTAAACAACCTATGCAACGGAAAATAAACATATATGTGAATACGACTAAAAGACCTCTAGCTCATCTTTGGAAGCTCCAAAGCATCCAAACGGAAGCTATAAATGTACACTATCTGACTTGAGCATTAAAATGGAAGAATGCCCGGATCGGTCTGGTAAACCAACTTGAGAAAACACATTTTAGTTGAATTTTAAAAGTTATTTTTTTTCCAAAAACAAAGATATCTCGTAAGACCACATCGAAAATAAACACAGACAGGTTTTCATCTTACTATAACCAAAACACTTCATATAAAATCCTCTAATACTAAAATAGCTTCGAGGATACAAACACATATTAATCGTAGCCGAAATTGTTACATTGATTAAATTCCAGCATAATAGGTTTACAATCAAAACTGTAAAGGCTCGTATTGGAGAATGGATTCCATACAATGGCAACAAAGGAAATACCTTTCGTTCAGTTTATTTCTAGAGGAATGTACCGAAGATCAATAATTTTAAAACCTTCGCACCTGGCAAGACTGGCCTACCCACTGAATCATTTGGTGGTGGATAAAATCGAATATGACATCACCCCGGTTATTCTTGACCTGTACGAGAGCTCTCTTAGCATACACAACATAATTGACATATATAGAGTAATCTAGAAAGCAAATGACCAAAACCTAATCGCTGCGAACCACATAGCCTTACGACATGCCCTGTTTAGGCCATTTCCAAACAATGAGGTCCGAGGTAAGGATTACCATTCACATAGCACATTCCACTTGGAATGCCACATTGCCAATTCCATCACACACCATTGATTTCCACAAATGTTCTACTTCTAAGCTCGTACATCTCAGAGAAGAGTGTTAAGTGTAATTAAGTTACTTTCTACACAACCAAACAGATGTACGTTCATATAAATCAATGTACGTGCAATTTAGAAATTTAATGTCAGACATTTGTCCATACAAGTTGTCTGGAAATAGGGCAAACCTAAGGTACTCTCCTACTACATCATGTCGGGAATCATCCCTAGGATTAGTAGCGAGCAGTCCTTGCGATGAAGAATTTTAGAATGAAGTAGTACTGCCATTATATACATGTAATGTGAAATCGTGGGGCTAGTGGCAAGAAGCCCTACATCATGAAGATCTCCATTTTCAAAAAACGTCATTTTAAATAAATATGCACTTTCGAATGCATACGTTTGTCCGAAGTGGTTTTTTGATAAATCCAACCCTAGTCTCTCTGGACCAACAATAGATAAGAGGCCCTTAACCTCATAAGGAAACCAAGTCTCGTAGACTTAACATGTTTTGAAATCTCAACTTTCTTTCTTACGGCCAAGAAGGAAGCTCAGTAGATTGGAGTACCACAGTCACTACGCACTACTCGAATCATTATTCTTAACACCAAATGATAGCCAAGCCTACTCAACTGGCCTCGTAATAAGTGCACGTCTAATCAGTTTCCACATAAAGTCAAGGAACAAAAATGGCCAAAAATACAGTCTAGCACATAAGGAGTCACTAGGCCTCCTTAGTTAATCTTTTGTTAATTAAATCACTTTTCGAAAATCAATCTCAAAATATCTTTAAGAAGATATGTTCTCATAACCATTTTAATCTTTTGATATTTGGAAAAAATTCCACATACTTATATTAATGGTATAAGTATATTCACAAACCATCTCATTTTCAACACATCGAAAATATCTCCATATACTTAAATTTGTGATAAGTATATTTACAAATCTTTTGAAGAAAGCTTCACAATTTCCAACACACGCTTTATTGGTTCAAAACAAATGTTGTGTAAAACATCATTATGAAAACCCAAAACAATAGTATAAAGATTCAACTATTAATATTTATATAAATCTCATATACTATATAAAAAATTTCCTTTTGGAAATAAATTACGATAACAACATGTTATATTCTATGCCTTCCTTACTTTCTCGAAAACGTTTATTACAGCAATAAATGTTGAAATCTATGTTTTCACTAATTAGTACATTTAAAATCACTTTTTAAACCAATTAAACTCCATCTAAAAATATAACTTTCGAAACATTCCTTAAAAAATTATTATAACTTTTAAAACATGAATATATTTCCTATATAAAAACCCATATTCAAATCTCAACATAAATCATTTCCATATTTATAAAACTATGCTTATAAATTTATTCTATTTTATAAAACATCCTTTTATAAAATCTCTTTATTTATAAAATTCTGGTTATAAATCCGTTGCTTCATAAATCTCATTTATTTATAAAATCCCATTTATAAATCAATTTACCAAATATCAATTACAAATCATTTTTAATATTTATAAAACTCCATTTATAAATCTATTTCTCTATTATTAAATATTGCTTTTATAAATCTTTTATATAAACCATTTCTAAAATATTTGTTTCGAGCTATTTCTATCTTCTTTAAAACTGTATTTTCTTTATAATAAAAGACGCACTTATTTATTAAGTTTTTTAAAACCTTTATAATACAGTTCAAAAATCTAAATTTAATTTATTTCACAAACTATCAGTTTATAATACCAAAATCTAACTTTTTATTTTACTTAAAATAAACTACTTGTTTTAATAATTCAAGAATAATTATTGAAAACATATGTTATTTCAATATGACTTTAAAATCCTTTTAAATAAAAATCTTCACTTTATATTATTTCGAAATACCAAAGATAAGGCTAAGTGCTATTATAGCACTAAATAAGCAAAATCATGTCCTTGTCATCAAATATGGCATCTAACAAATCATATATCACAATATATATGAAAAGTAAAATCCACAGTGGAGAGGAATCCTTTTGAATCCCTCCATCCTGTCCCCCTACGTCACATACAATATACAATTAGATAATATGGGTATTCCACAACTAGGCTGGTATATATGAAATGGTCATCCGCTCTAAGGGCGGGAATAAATCTAAACCAATGGATAAGATAGTACATCATCCAAATAAGCAACAAACAAGCCCTAATAAAAATATCCACACTTATAAAAAATATAAGTGTGCTAGAGAGGTGTGTTTAACTCACCGAAATTCCTGTTATCACTATGGTGTTCAGGTTTGAAAGAAAAATCGAATGGCCGTTGAATTTTAATGCAAATTGCTACAAGCTGGGAATTTAATGAATCAAACTCCATTGCGTAGATTATCTAAATATGAACGCAATGCTGAAAACGATGCCGCGATTGGACTTCGTATGCACAAGGTACGACCGTTAGAACATCACGAGATTAATTAAATTATAGTTCACTTAATTAATTCAGTAGTTAGCTTAATTACCCTTGTTTATGAACCTAGGGCGTGCTTTTCAAATCAAATACGACTTCATCACCTTGCCACCACCGCCGTAGTCAATTGCATGTTGCCCCACTATCATAGAGGAACACCCTGATCTCACTAGGCCTCAAGCCACTGGTGCCACCTCCTGAAACATCGCCAATCATCAAAAGTTGACCATAATCGTTGTGCCTTCTAACCAAGATCTATCCCACCATCCTGGATCATTCGACCATCCATCACCGCCCATGGGTTCATCTTCCCTAGCCCTACAACTTTGTAGTTGGCAACTTATTTTAAGGTTTAAGGGTTTTGCAAATTGAAGGATGTTGAGGTCCTTTTATAAAAAAAATTCAAAGCACTATCCATCACTAATATTTCCGAACTTCATACGTGGCGTGTCTGTAAAAAACCGCAAATCCGTACTCCTTTGAGCTGGCAACATTCCATAACAACCCAGCCAAAGAGGAACAAATTTACGAGTCTTTAGGGTTAAAGGAGAAGAAAAGGTAGAAGAAGAGAGAAAAAGATAGAAGAAAACAGAAAGAACAACAGAACAACATCAGAATCTCACAATCGCAGCGGAACAACATATAATAAATAAATGAATAATCTTTAAACAAAGAACTATATCAGTTATTACATTTCATTACATCATCAGAGTGTACAACAACAAACAACATCAACAACGGAAAAGAAATATTATATACTAGTAATACGCCATGCCATCCAGCTTGCCTCCAGCAATTCCTGAATTCCAGAATATCCTGATAAACCTTACTCTTGACTGCCCGTGTGGAAATTGGTGGGCACCCAGAGTTTAAGAAGGAAAACAATAAACTCCGAGTCAGTCATGTGACTGGTGTGAGAACTAAAACAGTTTATTTTTCTTTAAAACAAAATAGAGGGATATTTTAAAAGTCAATTCGCAATGCTTTTAAAAATGAGACTACCATAAGGCCTCCCGCACACACACACACAATGCAAACGCGGAATCGGAGGAGATTTCTCCTTATGATAGTCAAAGATGCTTGATACGCATTAAAAAGAAACATTTGATATTATTACTAGTGCATAGTGCAGGAAAAATTCATTTCGAAAGTAAAGATATAAATCTTAGCCAGCATAGACATTTCGTACTTATGCCTACTATAGCTACCATGTTCAATAGCAGGTTACCGCCACATTCCATGGCAGGTTATACAACTAAAACCGTACAAGATCGTATTGTTTCTTTGGATTTCCAACAAATGGTCAGGCCAAGGAACTTCCCATTGCCACATGGAAACGCCTCTGGAATGACGTCCCGAGTCTATCCGAGGATCCTCGATTTCCAACAACCACAAAATTTGCAGCAACAACATAGGTTAAATATCTGGGCTCCATACCATGATACCACCTCTATCCAGAAGGAATGACATACACTAAAGGGGCGCTACCCCCTAATAACCTTGCTGCATCCTTCCTATTTTGACCATTTCCAGGGTGTGAGGTCCGACGAAGTCTCGTCCACAATGCCACGCTTTATACAAAAGCTGTGCTTTGGGTCAACAAATGATCATAGAAATGATCAACTAGATAAATGATCAAACAAATGATCATATCACAAATGATCAAACAATGATCATTTCACAGCAACACTCAGCATGCCACACTACCAAATTGGGAGTATATCACTAATAACCTTCAACTATATAACCTCTGAGCTCGTATGTCTCAGAGAAGGGTGTTAAGCTAAGAGAATAAATTCTCCGCCACCAACATAAATATATTTGAAAGAAATCAGCTTTATATCTCAATTTGTAATGTCAGACATACAATCCATACAAGTCTGTTCCGGGCTCGAACAGAACCGAAGGCACTTCCAAAGAAGTCCTTGGAATCCGGATATTCACTAATCACGACCGGACTTCCCGTCACTAAGGGTGATGAAACGTCTATATCGGAGATCAGCCGATGTAGAGTAACTCGACGGTAATCCTTCCGTTTTCACAAATATCCGGTCTTCAACACCGATCATCAAATGCAATCCATTACGACGTATCACATATTTGGAATGGGTTATACGACCCTAAGGTCCTTTCCTGGCTAACCCGAATAGTGAGCGCTTATTCAAAAATAAGTGTGGCATTCAAATTCAAACAATCACAACAAATACCTATTTAAAGGTAAATATTGATAGTCGGATTATTTAACTATCAATAGGCATGCTCAACATCACCAAACTCTAAATAATTTGCCAAATTATTTACTTTCCAAAATATCTTTACTAGATATATAATTTTCCACACTTCAACCATTTGAAAACAAATTTTCAAATCATTTTCCTTACGCGGAAATACTCTCATTTCAAAATGGTTTATTTAAACCAATTAAATAAATCCTTACCGATTTACTTTATATTTACGTTTCAAATCCGTAAATTTATTCCCATAGTTCAAAAATAAATCAATGTTTATTTTTAAACAAATTTCCCTTTCTTTTTATAAATTCCATAGTGAATTTACATTCCAAAATATTTATGAATATATGATTCCCAAATCGATTTCTAATATTCATTTTCAATTTGTCTTTAAAAAGATAAATTCTCAAAACGTTTCATTTCACATTGGAAATACATTTCCATACTTACTTATTAATAAGTAATTCACAAATCCATTTATTTTCAATACTTGGAAAATATTCAATATACTTAAATCGAAATTAAGTATATATTTCATTCTTTAAGGAAATCATTCTCTTAAACATATTTATTTGGGCCAAAACGAATGTTGCGTAAAACATCATTACGACAACCCAAAATTACTAGTATAGGGATTCGAAATTTAGATAGATATATAATTCCCAATACTATAAAAAAACATTTCCTTTTGGAAATCATTTACTATAACAACAGTGTTATAGTCCATCATTTCCTTCTATTTCTTGAAAACATCTATTTCAACAATAAATGTTGAAATCTATGTATTCGATCCATAATACATTTTAAAACATCGTTAAAACGATTAACTTCATTTTATAATATTCATTTTCCCAAGCATATCCATTTTATTTGATAATATATTCACTGTCCAAAATCATGAATATGCTTCCTTAACCAATTTCAACTTTCAATTTATCAAATTCCATTGATTTCGAATTTATAAACAATGTCTTTAAATTCCATTTCTATTTATAAGCTTCGGTTTATAAATCTCCTTTATTAATCCAATTTATATTTCGTTTATATGCCGAATCTAACTTATAAGTTAATTACTTATAATCCATTTATTCACAAATCCATTCTTTTATATCATCGTTTGTTTATAAATCTAAAATTCTTATTACTTATAAAACTAAGTACAACTTTATTTTAACACTTATAAAAGCTCGTTTTATAATTCCAATATCTTTAACTTATGAAATATAAATTTTATAAATCTTTTATATAAATCGTTTATAATAATTCAAAAATCTCAATTTAAATAAACCAATCTCTTTATTAATTTACAAAACGTTATTTAAAACTTATATAACTCCAAAATTGCACTTAAGTATTATTTTCCCAAAAATATAACTTTTATAACCATAAAAATTAAAATGTTTATTTATTTTAACAATTTAAAATTAAATAAAACACATACTTTCAAAAATCACTTTAGAAATTCCTTTAAAAACCAAAATCATTATTTTAAAACTTCAAAAATGGATCGGATGATGCAGCAGCACCAAATAGTCAATCACGACATCCAAATATCATATATCGATATGATAATCAACAAATATCAAAATGTCTGTAAATAAATCAATACAGTTGAGGAATCCAGTTGGATCCCTCCAACCTGTTTCCCTGTATCCACAAACATTAGCACAATACCAATTCCGCTCCAGTACGGAATTATCGCGGTATATGCGATTTATAAAATATTATCCACTTAATAGGCGGCACAATAGGGTCTCATCCGCTATATAATGCGGGAAATCAACTCTAAGTACATAAATAATACCAATTTCACTGTACTTTGAAATATTCGCGGTATATGTTTTTAATAAATAACATCCGCTTACTAACGGCGCATAATGTCTATTTTAACAATCAATAGATAATAATCATCGTTCATGCATACAATCAACAATTTTAAATCTAACTATTTATAATATATATCGAAACCGATTCGATTGAGTGAGAAGTTCTCACCTTGATTTCAATTTCGTTTCAGCTTTTATTTCGAATAAAATTAAACGCGCGTTTAATTTTATCTAAAATTTTTGCTTGCTCCAATCAACTTCAATCCAATTCCATAGCGTGGTATTCGTCCATACGAACCCAACGCAACTGGTTTCGCGCGTTTTTGACCTCGTATGAAAAAGTTATACGAATTTTTAATATGAAAATTCACAACATTTCTTTTATAATTTTAAACCTACAAATTTTGGGCCGCACGATCCAACCTCCTGCAGAATCCAAACCGCCCACAACTTCATCTTCCTCACCGTTTATAACGACCCTGACTCGACCTTCGAAAATTGGCACCGAATACGACACTCGTATTCAAATGCCGCAGATCCAAACGTCGAACCTGGTTCGCCGGAGCTTATAACACATTAAGTAAATAACACAGCGGAAGAAAAGAATAACATATATCAATATACAACATGAATGATACAACAGAATGATACAATAGATATCAACATACATCAGAGATATGATACAAGATAATAACAGCGGAAAGAAAAGATAACACTAGCAGCGGAACAAAGCTCAAATATGGTCTTCAAGAAAGAACTCCAGTATCAGTAATCTCCATCTCCAAAGCACCAATCCAGAAATAGCCCGAACCCCAAATCAAGATGAAGAGAAGCAACTCAATCCAAATGCGATTGCCAAATCCTAAGGCTGAAAGCTGTCGAAACTACACCTACCATTGATTTCTGAAAACCCCAACTCTAGACTGCCCGTGTGGGAAATAGTGGGCACCCAGAGTTTAGGAAAGGAACAATAAACTCCAGGTCAGTCATGGGACTGGTATGAGCAAACAAAAACATTTGGTCTTTTAAAACAGATAGAGAAATTTAAATTTGAAATCCGCAATGCTTTTTAGAAAATGAAACTACCATAAGGCCTCCCGCCACACACACAATGCAAACGCAGACTTGGAGGAGATTTCTCCTTATGATAGTCAAATATGCTTACTACGCAAAAATCAAATCATTTTTTGATATTATTATTAGTGCATAGTGTAGAAAACAATTTCGAAAGTAGAATATAAATCCTAGCCAACATAGACATTCCGAACTATGCCTACTATAGCTACCATCCAAACAGTGGTGACCACCATAAGTGAATGGCAGGTAATACAACTAAAACCGTACAAGGCACGTATTGGATGAATGGATTTCCAACAAATGGTCAGGCTAAGGAACTTCCTACTGTCTATGGGATCGCCTCTGGCGGGACGTCCCGAGAACTAACGTTACGGTTAGATCTCTGCCAACACAAGGCCGGGTTACCTCTGTAACTAGGTAACTACTACACGAATATGTCATCCCCCGGTCCTTTGGGACCTTTATCCGAGCGCGCGCAACAATCACAAAGTATCACAAAGTAATAGATCTGCAGTATCCACATGAGTAAGTATCTGGGCTCCATACCATGATACCACCCTTTACCAGAAGGGAATGACACACCCTAAAGGGCGCGACCCTCATAACCTTGCCGCATCTTTCCTGTTTCGACCATTTCCGGGGTGTGAGGTCTTGATGCAGTCTCGTCCACAAAGCTACGCTTTGTGCAACAAAGCCATGCTTTGGGTCAACAGATGACCAAAGCAATGATCACAAAGATAAATGATCAAACAAATGATCATATCACAAATGATCAACCAATGATCATCACACAGCAGCACTCAGCACGCCACATTACCAAATTGGGAATATCACTGATAAATATCAACTACATAACCTCTGAGCTCGTACGTCTCAGAGAAGGGTGTTAAGCTAAGAGAATAAATTCTCCGCCACCAAGCAGAAATGTATTTGATAGAGATCAGATAACATCTCAAAGTGTAATGTCGGACATACAACCATACAAGTCTGTTCCGGGTTCGAACAGAACCGAAGGCACTTCCGAAGAAGCCCTTGGAAATCCGGGTATCCACAATCCCGATCGGACTTCCCATCACTAAGGAGAACTCTATACCGGAGCAACTCAGTGCAGAGTCAATCGATAGGTTATCCTATTGTTCTCACAAATACCCGGTCTTCACCACCGGTCTTCAAATGCTATCCATAACGTCGTATCACTATTCGGAATGGGCTATATGACACAAGGTCCTCTCCCGGCTAAACCGAATAGTGAGCGCCATATTTTAAAACATATGGATATGGGATTTTAGCTAAGTCACAACTTATAAAAATCCAAAACTTTTCTTTCAAATGGTTAAACAAATTACCATTTTTAAATCTTTAAACAAAAAGATTTATTTCACAAAGTTTCACCTAGTTTCACAAAGATCTATTCATAGATTCAAAACAACTTCCATTCCAAATGGATTAACTCGATAAATCTTTAAATTAAAGATTTATAGCTTTCAAAACACATTTCCAAAATTTATCTAAAACTTGGAAAACAATTTTCCTTTTAGACTTGAAAATTCTTTTAACACAACTTGAAAGTCCATTTCTTATGAGAAAGCAAATCTAATTTATACAAGTTGAAATCTTGGGTTGAATTTAAATTTCAAAACATCACCTTGAAAAATGGTTTAAAACCCATATAACCCATTTGTAAGTTGAATAACTTTTTAGACAATAGTTTCCAAGTCATAGAATTCAATTTCAAATATTGAATTCAAATTTAAATCCAATTATTTAAATTTCAAAACTCAATCAAGTTATTTAAAAATAACCATTTTCAAAAGCTTCAATTCTAGTTTAAACAAAAACTATTTTGGATTTAAAAATTCAATTTTAAAACAATTTCAAAATCCGTGACTTAATTCATTTCCACGTGCAATCCATACTTGTGTGTGTATAAGTGTGGTCCAGGGGTTTTACCCAATAAGCGTGTCACATCATCAATCAGCACAGATTCAATCATTACAATTCGATGTGGGATTCAGATAACCAACTGGAATCCGACTCCCTGACGCATCGAAATTTAAATGTCGTTCTACGGGTCAAGGGGTTGCATATACATATAACAATATATACGTCACGAATAAAATAGCCCAGCACAAAGCATTACATAGCATCACAAAACATATCAATCCATCATGAAGCATTGGCAATCAAACATCTACAATTAAGATGAATAAATCTATGTGGTTTTAAATCTATTCCTCACATAATCACTTTCATTAGTAATGAACTATCCTTAATTGCTTCTTTAATTACTTCTAAATTAAATACATTAATTTATTACCTATTATTGATTAATTAATCCAAATTAATCATCCTTAATTACATCACTAATTAAATAATCAATGATCTAAATTATTTCTTAAATTGATTACTCAAAGTAATTAACAACTTAATTACTATATTGACCCAAATTAATTATCCTTAATTTAATTTCTTAAATTAATTATTTGATTAATTACTAAATAATTAATCCAAATTATCTCCCACTTAAACATCTCCACTTAATTACAATCTGTAGATATTAAACAATTACTTAACTATGTAATTTCCAAATCATTAATTACATAAAGTAGTTATTTATAAAACCCAAATGTTTAAAATTAATTAAACTTAATTAATTAAATTAAACAATCTCATTTAATTAAATTAATTACATTAAGTAATTAATTTCTTAATTACTTAAATTAATTATCCATTTCATTAATTAATTAATTATATTAATTATCCATTGGTACTACCTTAATAATTTAATGAATTACAAATCATTAAACTTTTCTTTATCTTTAGATAAACATTCCTTATTTGAATTATGCATTTAAACACAAAATGTTATTAAATTTACATTAAATTCCATTTAACATTCTCTTTTAAACTCAAGACTCAAATTTGTCTTAAATAAGCGTTTAAAACAATACACAACTTAATCTTATATGTTTAAAAGAAACATATACTTTATTACTAAGTTCAAAAAGATTCAAATTTAAATCAAATTCAAATCAATTTAAAAATTTCTTTAAAATCTCAAAATTGAAATATAACTTCTAAACTCATTTTAGTTTTAATTCTTTAAAACTCTTTCTATAATTTACACCTTCAATTAAAATGCAAATCATTTGAAAGCAATTTAAATTTAAATCTTTACTTTAAAACTGAAGTTTAAAAATAGATTTAAAAACTCAGAATTTGAATTCATTTTTAAATCCTTAATTTTAAACACTTAACCTTTCAATTCAATATGCAAAACAACAATGCATTTACACTTGAGAGTTTAAGATCAAATTTGAATTTAAAAACATAAATGTTTTCAAATATCTGACAAATTAAATTTGAATTCATATTCAAATTCCAAACTTACACTCAGTTTAAATCTCCACTTTCAAATTTAAACTTACCTTTTTATTTAAAACAGAAAACAGTTTTTCTGTTTATTTAAAAACTTAAACTTTGAAAATTTCCAGAATTTAAATAATTTCAAAAGAACAGAATTTAAAACTTATTTAAATTCATTATTAAACTCAGTTTTCAAAATCCAAAGTCTCAATATAATTTGCACTTCGATTCAACTTTAAAAATCTGGAAACAGTTTCCCTGTTCCTCTTCTTTTATATTTTTATATTTCAAATAAAATTTGAATCTCTGCACTCACATGTTATCAATTATCAGAATTCAAAGTACTTGAATTCAACTTAAGATTCAAGTTTAAATTTTGAGTTTACATTTCCAGATTAATTTAAAACTTTAAATTTTAAAATTCTAAAACAGAACTGTTCTGTTGTTTAAAATCTGAACACAAGACACAGAACTACCCTAAATGACTTCGAGTCATTTACTTTCTTGCTTCGAGTCATTCCCTATTTACCCCGAGACTAACCCGAGTAAAAATCCCTGCAACCCAGAACTTACCCCAAACCTGAAACAGCCTATACCCACTGCAGTGACAAACCTGTCAACACCCAATCCTATCATCTCCGATCACCATTTCACACTATACTCCGAAGACTAATTCATCAACCCACCATCTACTGCCACACCAAAAATCTTTGAACTCGATGCATCCCTGAAGTCGCAGCACCCAAATCTTTTTTAACCCAGTAAACTAGGGTTCTTACTGTAATTACCAAAATTACAACTAAATTTTGAATTGTAAATCAATTTATTGATTTTCTTGTGATCTATGATTTATAAACTACTTCCAGAAAACAATTCACTCCATTTAAAGGCAAGGATCAATTGATTTTGATAAAATTGTAAAATACAGTTCACATGAACTGCATTTTATTTTCTTAACACTGCACTTAATCTTTGATCTAAAATTCTTGCATCCACTTAATGATTCAATAAGTAAATCTGAACATTAACTCATGGTACCTATGTTTCCCAATTTTAACAGAATTTAGTTTGTGTTTTATTTTTTCCCAGACATCACAGAAAACTAAACAACTTATATAGGCTTAAAAATTTATTTTATCAGGAAATAAACCAATTCCTTTCAAATTCTAATTCCTAATAACAACCAGATTAATGCAAGAAAACTATTTATCAAATTTTATCTTAAACTATAGCTATCAGAACCCTGAAATCAATACATGCATTGCATTCATATATGCACAGGCAGAAGAAAAAAAAAATGAAAACATGTACAAATATTTAACTCAGTAGAAGATCAAGCAAGCAATCCAATATCAACAAGCAAGCACAACAGAGCAATTCACTGATTCATAGATATCAGATTCAAAGGGGAGATTTTCAAGTTTGCTCACCTTGGAGTTGCAGCAGAGATAAGAACAGAGACAGGCTTTTGATTTTTCTCATATTCTGAATTTTTGATTTTCTTTTTGAATTCTTGGTTCTCTTTACTCCTGAACTGATAAATACAATTGTTTTTAAATCTTTTCTTTGTTACTGATTATCACTTCAGATTCAAATCCTTTTTAAAAGAAATTTTACTTGCCTTGTATTTGTTTTAGAAATTACTGCACTTGCTTCCCAGGTTGAAGCATTCTTCTGTGTTGTTTTGAATTGCTCTTGAATTGTTTTGCTTGAACTTTGAAAACTTAAATCTGAAGCTAACAGGTTGTAGCTCTGACTCCTTTCAATTGCTTCAGGTTGAATCATTGATTTGTGAAATGCTTTTAAGTTGAGTTGCTTTCAGATTTGATCTCTCTTTTGATTTTCTTCCTCAGGTTCTTGTTGTTGAAGAAGATTTTTCAGATTTGAACTTGCATGTTTACTGAGTTTTTTTCTTTTTCTTTTTAGCTTTGATTTGCTCTTGAATCTTTGGTGTTGTGGTTTCTGAGATACCAATCTTTGGTACTGTAGTTTCAGATTTGGTGAGATGTTATTATAATTGCATATGGGGAACTCAAAAGTTTTCCTCAATTTTTTTATTTAATTAAATAAAATGAATGCCACTTGTTTAAAAGAGATGATTATGAGATCTCTATGAAATGTCCACTTCTTTATTCATTTGTATGTGTAGTGTTTTCTTTCATATCTATATTCACAAAATTTACATTCTCACATGTGCATGTTTGTATATGTTTATATTTATTTTAAATTTCAATTCAAATTGAATTATAACCACTTATGTACATTTATATATATTCATATCCATACATTTATTTAGAAAAAAGTTATATCTACACAATTTACATTCATACATATTTTTATTTATTTATTTATTTTTGTACAATCTTTTATAAAAAGAAAAGAATGACTTTTAAATACTTTGATTTTATATTAACAATAGTTATATTTATTTATTTGAGGGAATTTGACTTAAGAATAATATTTCAAAAATGAGTACACTAATTTTTTCTTTTTAACCACTTCCAAATATTAATATAATTAAAAATTTAGAAAACAACTTTTACTATCATTTTATTAATCTCAAGCTTTTTAATTTCTATTTTTTTTTTCACATTTTATTTTGAAGTTCAATACTTGTTTTATAAATCACTTATTCTTAAATTTCTAATATAAATTTCTATTTATAATCAAATTATTTATTTATTCTGGAAAATTTTCTAATTAAATCACAATTTATTTCCAAAAATTAATTTAATTGCCAATTTAAACTTGATAAGTTTCAGGAATGTTACACCGTTCATCCCCAGTAACACACACGTGCATACAAACCCATGGCCGCCATCTAGGTTTTGCCTTCGTTCAAAAATCACTCGCCTATATCACGATCAAAGACCATCATCTCGAAGCCGACGTCGAGCTCCACCCTCACCAGCAAACACGTGCAACTCAGCCTCCCCCTCCCTCGAAAAGCGTGCGCGACATACCCACGAACGCCGCCATTTTAGAACCTCCACGCGACGCTAAACCCCATTTCGACCGTATGGATCTGAAGATCTTGTCGAGCACTACAACATTGTAGTTAATGCTTTCTCGAATCGATGCATAGATTTGGAGAAAATGGAGGGAGAAGGAGGATGATTCTCGGCCCTTGGTTTTAATGGTGGCGGCCGGCCATGAATTGAAACCCTAGTTTTTTTTTATTTGTGAATAAAGGAGGGCTATTTATAGAAAATATCGAACACTATTCATTTCGGAATTCCCAAACTCCGATTTATGCGCGGTGACCGGAGTTTCTAGGGTTTATCCCTCGTTCCACACACAATGGAATAGGTTTCGGAAGCTAATTCGATCATCTGTGCGAGTTATGGCAATAAACGTTCGATTTGAATTAAACCGATTTAACGAATTTTCTAGGCGTTTTAGCTTGCACCGGACAAACGGTAAATCCGATTGACATGAAATTTGAAACCTTACAATAATATCACATTACGGATCCGATGAAAATGGTTTCGCCGAAATCCGATACTGTTTGAAAAATGACTATTTTAACTCGCCAAATTAATATTAAAACAATTTCGATGCATTTCGAGCTGCCACGGTCAAACGAAAACTCCGATTGATACAAAAATTGAAATCCGATAATAACAAACTATTACGGATCCAATGGAACTAGTTTCGTCTAATTCTGAGACTGTTCGAAAAATGGCTAATTTCACTAGTTGATTAAATATTAAAATATTCAATTTTCACAAATAAACTTTTAATTTGATTTTAAAAGTTCTAAAACATCATTCTAACTTCAATGATATAATAAAATTTTACAAATCATTTTCAATCATATTTAACTAAATTTTCAATTATTTCCAAAATTCAACATATTAAATTATCGATTTAATTATTCAATTAAATCCAATTATTCGAAATAAAATTTATACGACTTATAAATTTCACTTATAAATATTTAAAATTAATTAAATATACAATTTTTAATTAATATAAATTCTGGGTCGTTACAGACTTCCCCCCTTAAAAGAATTTCGTTCTCGAAATTACCAAGTAAGAAAAATTTACAGAATCCATTAACTTTCCAAAACCAACCATTCAATTTAGATTTTTACAAATCTCTTAAGTGTTTAACTTTCCCAAAATTCATAGTTAAACTTCTTACAAAATCTTTACTAAGTTTCCAAATCCAAACTTAGTTATCTTTTCAAAACCAAACTATATCGTTTAATTTCCAATTCCAAAACCAAAATTATAGTTTTCACAAATTTCCCAAATTTTCTCAAAATTTTTCTAACGCCTTAAATTTTCGGAAAAATTCGCCATAGTCTCCTTTGCGCGGCTCGATCCGAAAAAAAAATGACAGTATATATATCACAAATATACATCTCTTCAAGTGATGAGGCATCCCGCAGGGAAAAAAAGTGTAAAAGTACGGTATGTAATCCAAGATATGTACCTTATTATATTATTAGGGAGCGTATACAGCTAATATAGTGCGAAAGCGAGCTCCAAATGCAAAGCAACGCAATCCGCACCTACTAAACACTCAACAACAACATGAGAATTATGCATATATGAAAATAGTATCAATACACAATATATAGCAACATAACAACTACTTATGTCAACATAGCAAATGCAATAAAAGCAATATATTCAACCATCAACCAACTATCATCCAACTAATAAATATTCGTTCATATTCTCATTAATATTCATTGAAATGAGTTCTCAATTTAATCACATTTGATTCATTTACATTGGATTTTATCAACATTCATTCTCAATTCAATTAGTTAACATTCACTAATTTAAATCCAATTCACATTCAATTCTATTCAAATTTATTTACTTTCAATTTGAGTTCAATTTCATAGCTTCCAATTTCGCTAATTCAATTTCATTAACACTTAATGAATTATATACAATCAACTAACAACCATATAACAACCAATGTATTTTCAACATAACCAAATTATTTAATTTGCATTCAATTTGGTCCAACACTTTTAATTCCAATTGGTTTATATTAAATTGATTTTCATCCAATTTATTCAATTTCCAATAACATTAGCTTTTAATGAATTAACACTTACATTCATTATTTCATATCAGTTATTTACATTTAATTGATTAACATTCAATCCATTTATCAATTCAATTGCTAATTCCTTTAACAATTTAAAGTTGAATTTCATTTATATAACTCAAGTACAAATTCTTAATGACTTCACTTCATTAATTCACTTATTAATTTACTTCGATACCAAAATTCAACTTCATTCAACATCACTTAAGTTATATTTCATTCCAAACATCTTATCAAATCCAAATCAATTTATTTAACTTTCCTTTTGTTAAATTTCAAATCACATGTCTTTGATGACAACTCAAATTTATTTCAATCTCGATTTTATTGATTTACTTATACTTCCTTTAATTTAACTCCATCCTTTAAGTTAAATTTATTCTATTAAAACTCGATCTATATAAGTTATCAACTCATTAATCATTCCCATAAATATCTTAAATAGGATTCCAGAGTTCTTTCAAATCTTTCAAAACCATTTTTTTTTTGAAATCAATTCAAATTACCTTCTGAATTTCCAAAACCAAATCCAAATTTTCCAAACAACTTTCTTTTAAACAATTTGGCAGCAATCCCTCTTTTGGAAACCCGAAAATGAACACCAATGATGTTGCAATCATCATCGGAATTATTTTTCAGCGACCGAAAAGAGTTTAGAGCTTTAATTTCTCCAAAATAATTTTCCCAAAATATCAAATCTTTTCAAAACACTTCTCTAGAATTTTATTTTCAGATTATAAATCACATTTATAAGTCTTTTACTTATATAATTTCACTTCTTATATATAAGATTATTTCACAAGTGTAAATCATTTTAATTATAACTCCATACTTATAATTCAATTGCTTATACAATTACTCTTTAAAAATTGTTATTTTTATTCAACAACCAAACAATCAATTCATATACACTTTAATAATTCTGAAAAATTATTCTTTTATATATAAAATATAATCAAGGTAAAATTATTTTATTTACCCAATTTAAAACAATACTGTGTCGAATTGTTCTATTCAAGTGTTTAGAGATCCCTATCAACAATGTTAATTACTCGTGTTGACCAAAATCCATATACCACAAAACAAACCAATCATCACAATATAAAATAATTTATATTCACTAACAAATACGCACTCATAGCTATTATTACACTCAAACTCATTCTAGAGTACTACTGACTCTATCTCTAATGAGTAATACCCAACAGAGCCATGGTTGTCGCTTAACCATAAGCTTTGATACCAAATGTAAAAAACCGCAAATCCGTACTCCTTTGAGCTGGCAACATTCCACAACAACCCAGCCAAAGAGGAACAAATTTACGAGTCTTTAGGGTTAAAGGAGAAGAAAAGGTAGAAGAAGAGAGAAAAAGATAGAAGAAAACAGAAAGAACAACAAAAAAACATCAGAATCTCACAATCGCAGCGGAACAACATATAATAAATAAATGAATAATCTTTAAACAAAGAACTATATCAGTTATTACATTACATTACATTTCATTACATCATCAGAGTGTACAACAACAAACAACATCAACAGCGGAAAAGAAATATTATATACTAGTAATACGCCATGCCATCCAGCTTGCCTCCAGCAACTCCTGAATTCCAGAATATCCTGATAAACCTTACTCTTGACTGCCCGTGTGGAAATTGGTGGGCACCCAGAGTTTAAGAAGGAAAACAATAAACTCCGAGTCAGTCATGTGACTGGTGTGAGAACTAAAACAGTTTATTTTTCTTTAAAACAAAATAGAGGGATATTTTAAAAGTCAATTCGCAATGCTTTTAAAAATGAGACTACCATAAGGCCTCCCGCACACACACACAATGCAAACGCAGAATCAGAGGAGATTTCTCCTTATGATAGTCAAAGATGCTTGATACGCATTAAAAAGAAACATTTGATATTATTACTAGTGCATAGTGTAGGAAAAATTCATTTCGAAAGTAAAGATATAAATCTAAGCCAGCATAGACATTTCACACTTATGCCTGCTATACCTACCATGTTCAATAGCAGGTTACCGCCACATTCCATGGCAGGTTATACAACTAAAACCATACAAGATCTTATTGTTTCTTTGGATTTCCAACAAATGGTCAGGCCAAGGAACTTCCCTTTGCCACATGGAAACGCCTCTATAATGACGTCCCGAGAACCTAACCGGATCTCTTCCAACACAGGCCGGGTTACCTTTCAAACTAGGTAACTACTGACACGAATATGTCATCCCCCGATCGTAACCGATCTATCCGAGGATCCTCGATTTCCAATAACCACAAAATTTGCAACAACAACATAGGTTAAATATCTAGGCTCCATACCATGATACCACCTCTATCCAGAAGGAATGACATACACTAAAGGGGCACTACCCCCTAATAACCTTGCTGCAACATTCCTGTTTTGACCATTTCAGGGGTGTGAGGTCCGACGAAGTCTCGTCCACAAAGCCACGCTTTATACAAAAGCTGTGCTTTGGGTCAAGAAATGATCATAGAAATGATCACCTAGATAAATGATCAAGCAAATGATCATATCACAAATGATCGAACAATGATCATTTCACAGCAACACTCAGCATGCCACACTACCAAATTGGGAGTACATCACTAATAACCTTCAACTATATAACCTATGAGATCGTATGTCTCAGAGAAGGATGTTAAGCTAAGAGAATAAATTCTTCGCCACCAACGGAAATATATTTGAAAGAAATCAGCTTTATATCTCAATTTGTAATGTCACACATACAATCCATACAAGTCTGTTCCGGGCTCGAACAGAACCGAAGGCACTTCCAAAGAAGTCCTTGGAATCCGGATATTCACTAATCACGACCGGACTTCCCGTCACTATGGGTAATAAAACGTCTATATCGGAGATCAGCCGATGTAGAGTAACTCGACGGTAATCCTTCCGTTTTCACAAATATCCGGTCTTCAACACCGGTCATCAAATGCAATCCATTACGACGTATCACATATTCGGAATGGGTTATACGATCCCACGGTCCTTTCCCGGCTAACCCGAATAGTGAGCGCCTATTCAAAAATAAGTGTGGCATTCAAATTCAAACAATCACAACAAATACCTATTTAAAGGTAAATATTGATAGTCAGATTATTTAACTATCAATAGGCATGCTCAACATCACCAAATTCCAAATAATTTGCCAAATTATTTACTTTCCAAAATATCTTTACTAGATATATAATTTTCCACACTTCAACCATTTGAAAACAAATTTTCAAATCATTTTCCTTACGCGGAAATACTCTCATTTCAAAATGGTTTATTTAAACCAATTAAATAAATCCTTACCGATTTACTTTATATTTACGTTCCAAATCCGTAAATTTATTCCCACAGTTCAAAAATAAATCAATGTTTATTTTTAAAAAAATTTCCCTTTCTTTTTATAAATTCCATAGTGAATTTACATTCCAAAATATTTGTGAATATATGATTCCCAAATCGATTTCTAATATTCATTTTCAATTTGTCTTCAAAAAGATAAATTCTCAAAAAGTTTCATTTCACATTGGAAAAACTTTTCCATACTTACTTATTAATAAGTAATTCACAAATACATTTATTTTCAATACATGGAAAATATTCAATATACTTAAATCGAAATTAAGTATATATTTCATTCTTTAAGGAAATCATTCTCTTAAACATATTTATTTGGGCCAAAACGAATGTTGCGTAAAACATCATTACGACAACCCAAAATCACTAGTATAGGGATTCGAAATTTAGATAGATATATAAATCCCAAAACTATACAAAAACATTTCCTTTCGGAAATCATTTACTGTAACAACAGTGTTATAGTCCATTATTTCCTTCTATTTCTCGAAGACATCTATTTCAACAATAAATGTTGAAATCTATGTATTCGATTCATAATACATTTTAAAACATCGTTAAAACGGTTAACTTCATTTTATAATATTCATTTTCCCAAGCATATCCATTTTTTTGATAATATATTCACTGTCCAAAATCGTGAATATACTTCCTTAACCAATTTCAACTTTCAATTTATCAAATTCCATTGATTTCGAATTTATAAACAATGTCTATAAATTCCATTTCTATTTATAAGCTTCGTTTTATAAATCTCCTTTATTAATCCAATTTATATTTCGTTTATATGCTGAATCTAACTTATAAGTAAATTAAGTATAATCCATTTATTCACTAATCCATTCTTTTATATCATCGTTTGTTTATAAATCTAAAATTCTTATTTACTTATAAAACTAAGTACAACTTTATTTTAACACTTATAAAAGCTCGTTTTATAATTCCAATATTTTTAACTTATAAAATATAAATTTTATAAATCTTTTATATAAACCGTTTATAATAATTTAAAAATCTCAATTTAAATAAACCAATCTCTTTATTAATTTACAAAACGTTATTTAAAACTTATATAACTCCAAAATTACACTTAAGTATTATTTTCCCAATAATATAACTTTCATAACCATAAAAATTAAAATGTTTATCTATTTTAACAATTCAAAATTAAATAAAACGTACACTTTCAAAAATAACTTTAGAAATTCCTTTAAAAACCAAAATCATTATTTTAAAACTTCAAAAATGGATCCGATGATGCAGCAGCACCAAATAGTCAATCACGACATCCAAATATCATATATCGATATGATAATCAACAAATATCAAAATATCTGTAAATAAATCAATACAGTTGAGGAATCCAGTTGGATCCCTCCAACCTGTTTCCCTGCATCCACAAACATTAGTACAATACCAATTCCGCTCCAGTACGGAATTATCGCGGTATATGGGATTTATAGAATATTATCCGCTTAATAGGCAGCGCAATAGGGTCTCATCCGCTATATAATGTGGGAAATCAACTCCAAGTACATAAATAATACCAATTTCACTGTACTGTGAAATATTCGCGGTATATGTTTTTAGTAAATAACATCCGCTTACTAACGGCGCATAATGTCTATTTTAACAATCAATAGATAACAATCATCGTTCATGCATACAATCAACAATTTTAAATCTAACTATTAAAATATAAATCGAAACCGATTCGATTGAGTGAGAAGTTCTCACCTTGATTTCAATTTCGTTTCAGCTTTTATTTCGAACAAAATTAAACGCGCATTTAATTTTATCCAAAATTTTCGCTTGCTCCAATCAACTCCAATATAATTCCATAACGTAGTATTCATCCATACGAACCCAACGCAACTGGTTTCGCGCGTTTTTGACCTCGTATGTAAAAGTTATACATTTTTAAAGTTATACAAATTTTTAATATGAAAATTTACAACATTTCTTTTATAATTTTAAACCTACAAATTTTGGGCCGCACGATCCAACCTCCTGCAGAATCCAAACCGCCCACAACTTCATCTTCCTCACGCGTTCATCCCCAGTAACACACACGCGCATACAAACCCATGGCCGCCATCTAGGTTTTGCCTTCGTTCAAAAATCACTCGCCTATATCACGATCAAAGACCATCATCTCGAAGCCGACGTTGAGCTCCATCCTCACCAGCAAACACGTGCAACTCGGCCTCCCCCATCCCTCGAAAAGCATGCGCGACATACCCACGAACAAGGCCATTTTAGAACCTCCACGCGACGCTAAACCCCATCTCGACCATATGGATCTGAAGATCTTGTCGAGCACTACAACATTGTAGTTAATGCTTTCTCGAATCGATTCATAGATTTGGAGAAAATGGAAGGAGAAGGAGGATGATTCTCAGCCCTTGGTTTTAATGGTGGCGGCCGGCATGAATTGAAACCCTAGTTTATTTTTTTTATTTGTGAATAAAGGAGGGCTATTTATAGAAAATATCGAACACTATTCATTCCGGAATTCCCAAACTCCGATTTACGCGCAGTGACTAGCGTTTTTAGGGTTTATCCCGCATTCCGGACACAATGGAATAGGTTTTGGAAGCTAATTCGATCATCTGTGCAAGTTATGGCAATAAACGTTCGATTTGAATTAAACCGATTTAACGAATTTTCTAGGCGTTTTAGCTTGCACTGGACAAACGGTAAATCCGATTGACACGAAATTTGAAACCTTACAATAATATCACATTACAGATCCGATGAAACTGGTTTCGTCGAAATCCGAGACTGTTTGAAAAATGACTATTTTAACTCGCCAAATTAATATTAAAACAATTTCGATGCGTTTCGAGCTGCCACGGTCAAACGAAAACTCCGATTGCTACGAAAATTGAAATCCAATAATAACAAACTATTACGAATCAAATGAAACTAGTTTCGTCCAACTCTGTGACTGTTCGAAAAATGGCTAATTTCACTAGTTGATTAAATATTAAAATATTCAATTTTCACAAATTAACTTTTAATTTGATTTTAAAAGTTCTAAAACATCATTCTAACTTCAATATGATATAATAAAATTTTACAAATCATTTTCAATCATATTTAACTAAATTTTCAATTATTTCCATAATTTAACATATTAAATTATCGATTTAATTATTCAATTAAATCCAATTATTCGAAATAAAATTTATTCGACTTATAAATTTCACTTATAAATATTTAAAATTAATTAAATATACAATTTTTAATTAATATAAATTCTAGGTCGTTACAGTGTCGCCTGGCATTCTATATGTAATACCCTTATTCCGAAAACAGTGCAACTAGTATTGGGACCCATTCCATCATCTATGGAAGTTAGCTTTCAAAATAAAATTATATTAAATTTAATTCCTTTAATTAATTTCTACATGTTTCGTGCTCGCACAACTACGATAAGTCAGATTGCTATAAAATTCATTAACATATAATAATTCACTATTAGGGATCCAATAACACTCGTTTTGTCAAAATCCGAGACAATGTCCGGAAGGCTATTTTCATCTATTAATTAAAAAGAATTATTATTAAACCAGTTTAATCACTTTTACTTCAAATTTAAAAGTTTATTATCTTTATTCTTATTTAAAAAATTAAATAAGCTTTCGAAATCATTTTATACAAATTAAATCACTATATTTGAAATTTAAGTTATTTGACTTATAAAATTAACTTTTCAATATTTAAAAATTAATTATATATTTCTAATTCAAATGACCAAAATCCTGGGTCGATACAAACTTTCCTTCTTAAAAGAATTTCGTCGTCGAAATTCCTGAGGTAAGAAAAATGCCACGGAACCCCTTAACTTTCTAAAATAAATTAGCTGAAAAAGATTATAAAATTTTGTTTGCCAAATATCATTCCAAGTTATAACATAAAATTTAAAATTTGGTTGTCAAAATTTCTCAAATTTCTCAAAATTTTCTAATGCCTTACATTTGTTGAAAATTTTGCTGTCGTCTCCTTTGTGCGACTCGATCGAAAAATTTAAAATGTATATTTAACCACATAATATACATCTCGCATTAAGGATGAAGCATCCCATAGGAAAAAACAAAAAATCACGATATGCAATCCGAGCTTGGTACCTTTTCTTCATAATAGAAAGAATATACAACCAATATAATATAAAAGTGAGTTCCAAATCCTAGTCATACACCATCCGTACCTACTAAACACTTAGAAATAAGTGAGAAAAAGTATATGGAAAGTAAATCACTATATAACTTAGACTGTTTGTAATGATCTGCAAATTTATCTCTTTGATAAATTATATCCATTTTTAAAATATTTAAGTATAAGCGTGTTGTTAACCCCGCCTCGGCCGTGGCTCACCGATCCAGAATAATGAGCGAGCTAATGTTCTGCCGATTTAATAAGGGGAGACCGACCTAAGGCTTCAAAGGGAGACCGACCTAAGACCTAAGAGAGGTGTCGATCTAACACTTTAACAAGGTCACCGACTTAACCACCTTAATAAGGTTACCGACCTAACAGGTTAGAGGGGCATGCCGACCTAAAGCTTTAACATGGATGCCGATTTAACGCCTTGACAAGGTTACCGACCTAAAATGCAGCTGACCTATGACCAATGTTAGGCCGGGCATGAATTGAGCAAAGGAAGTCAATGCCGCTGCAGGGCACAGTGATCTCTTAGCTCGTACACGACCTTGGACTCATCAGTTGGGCCGCGACTTACGACTTACCAGACTAACTCGGCCGCGACCTAAAAGCCACTGAATGAAGAACCCGATGCCATGTTACTAGGAAGGGGAGGAGTTAGCTCGGAGGTGACTTGGGACTTGAACGAAAATGCCTCTGTGAAGCCCGGGCTCGCTCTAAACCGGTTGCAACTAGTTAAGTCGTCCACGACCCAACTTAAGTCGGTCACGACTTACGGCCTAAGGGAAAAATTTGCCTATAAATACATGACCATATCCAACATTCAAGGGACTTTTGGCCAATCATTTCAAGCGCCAATACTCAGCCGAATTCTCAACTCACCCGACACTTCAAGTTCGAAAGACATCTCAACTAACTTCAAGGGAAAATCTAACGCAATCTACATGGATTCGAAGAATTCTTCACTACCAAAGTTCTAGTTGTTTGTCTCGTCATAATTGTAATTGAAGATTGTTGTAAAGTTGTAATCGGTTTAGCAATAAAGAGAATTAAAGTGGACGTAGGCTTGCCTTGAGCCGAACCACTATAAAATCGTTGTTATTCACTACTTTTTCTGTGACTTTCTGCTTATACTCTGTTCCCGAATCACGGGTGGTGCTTTCACAACTACACTTTATACACCGGGGTGTTAGCGTTCAAATTTTAGCGTTAACACGTGTTAACATAGATTATGTTGTCTAAATAATAAATAATTATGGTAACCTTTTTTTGAATAAGTATTTAGAAATAATATATACTTTGACAAATACCATAAAATGACCGAAAACTGTTTTATCAATGAATAGCTGCATAATTATCAGAATTCAGGCACAGAGCTGGATACATACACTTATTTATCCATATAAACAAGAATATGAAATAAAATATTTTGTTTTTGGGAGTAAAAAGTATTTACGACATCATCAATGATGACATCATATTTAATAATTGATTTGATGAATTTAAATTGAGATTCAATAAATATTATAATTATTAGAATAATTGTTTTAAAATGATAATAATTCATTTTAATTAGTTATAGATTGATAGTAAATCAGTTATAATAGTTTTATAAAGATATATACTTGATTTGAAAATATAAAAAAAATTGTATCGCTTTATCGATATAACAACACTTTTTGTAAACAATTATTTAATATTAACTTGTATGGTTTTATAATTCAAAAGTGGTCATTTTGTTTAGTTAAGAATGATAAAAAACTATTTTTCAAATTTTGTTTACATTTATATGTAAATTAATTTACAACAGAAAATGTGATCGGGAATTGGCTTACCCATTTTAAACGGTTTAATGAACGAAAGTTGTTCAAAGTTGTTTTTTCTCTTATGCACATACATATACATGCATATACATGTCACGTGCATACTATACAAATAAACATATAAAATAACGAAAATATTTAAAAGAATAATATCATGATATTATTTACGAAATATCTAAGATATTTTACCAAAATCAAAGGCAAACGTCAACTCACTTACTGTGAAGACCCGCCTTTCATTCCACAGAAAGACGCATCATCAATAAGAAAGAAATAGGTAGAAATATAATAGATAGAAGAAAAAACTCAACAATATCAGAATCTCACAGCGAAAATGGAACAAAACATAATATATCACATAGATATTACATAGTCAATACATCAGAGTTACAAAGTGTAACGTTTCGGGATTTTCGACTTTCGAAAATCGACATTTATACATCCTCCGTATCAACTGACGAACAATTGAATGCCGAAAAACCGAACCGTTAGGGTAAAATAAGAAGAGGTAGAAGAAGAAAGAAAGAAGAAGCAACAGAACAATATCAGAATCTCACAGTTGCAGCGGAACAACATACAATAGATAAATGAATAATCTTTAAATCAAAAGAACTTTACATTTTACACATTACATCACCAGAGTCAATATACAACACAACACAAAAATGGACAGTTATATAAACCTGTCCTCACAACCAAATACACAGTGGAAAAGATAATATCATATACAAGTGATACGTTTCTCCATCCAGCTTGCCTCCAGATCTCTACAGCAGCTCCTGAATTCCAGAATAACCTGATAACCTGACTCTAGACTGCCCGTGTGAAAATTGGTAGGCACCCAGAGTTTAGGAAGGAAACAATAAACTCCAGGTGCGTCATGGGACTGGTGTGAGAACTTAAAACAGTTTATTTTAAAAAACAAACAAAGAAATATTTTAAAATAGATCCGCATTGCTTTTAGAAAATGAAACTACCATAAGGCCTCCCGCACACACACACAATGCAAACGCAGAATCGGAAGAGATTTCTCCTTATGATAGTTAAACATGCTTGATACGCAAATTTTTTTGATATTATTACTATAAGGGCAAAGTGGAAAACCTTTCGAAAGTATAATATAAATTTTAGCCAGCATAGACATTTTGCACTATGCCTACTATAGCTACCATCTAAACAGTGGTGACCACCATAAGTAAATGGCGGGTTCTACAACTAAAACCGTACAAGGTGCATATTGGAGTTTGGATTTCCAACAAATGGTCAGGCCAAGTAACTTCCCATTTCCACATGGGTATGCCTCTAGAAGGACGCCCTGAGAAGCTAACTGGATCTCTGCCAACACAAGGCCGAGTTACCTCTAGCTAGGCAACTACTGACACGAGTATGCCATCCCCGGGTCGTAACCGACCTAAATCTCGGGATTCGCCAACAACCACAAAGAAATAAATTTGCAGCAACCATATAGGTTAAGTATCAGGGCTCCATACCAAAATACCACCTCTATTCAGAAGGAAATGAACATACCTTATGGGGGCGCAATCCCCAAATAACCTTGCTGCATTCTTACTGTTTTGACCATTTCCGGGGTGTGAGGTCCAACGAAGTCTCGTCCACAAAGCTACGCTTTTCATAAAAGCCACGCTTTGATCAACAAATGATTAGCATCACTCAGCATGCCACGTTACCAAATTGGGAATATATCACTAGTAACCATCGACTACATAACCTTTGAGCTCGTACGTCTCAGAGAAGGGTGTTAAGCTAAGAGAATAAATTCTCCGCCACCAACAGAAATGTATTTGATAGAAACCAGCTTTACATCTCAAATTGTAACGTCAGACACACATTCATACAAGTCTGTTCTGGGTTCGAACAGAACCGAAGGCACTTCCAAAGAAGACCTTGCAAATCCGGATATTCACTAATCATGTCCGGAATTTCCGTCACAAAGGGTGATAAAATCTCTATATCGGGGATCAGCCGATGCAGAGACATTCGACGGTAATCCTTCCGTTTCCGAAAACATTCGGTCTTCAACACCAGTCTTCAAATGCTATCCATTACGACGTATGACTATTCGGAATGGGTTTTATGACCCAAAGGTCCTCTCCTGGCTAAACCGAATAACGAGCGCAATACTTAAAAATCATATGGATACTTGGGTCTCGGTTAAATCACAGCTTAAATCCCAAAACCTTTCATTCAAATGGTTAAAACAAATTACCATTTCCAATCTTTTAAACAAAAAGATTCATTTCAACAACCTTCAATGGTTTAAATAATTTCCACACTTTTAATCTTCTTAACAAAGATTTAATTCACAAAGTTCACCCCGTTCACAAAGATAAATTCATAGCTTTCAAAACTATTTATAATTCCATATCTTTTTATATAAAGATACATCCTTAAAATTCTCTTCAATTTGGAAATAAAGTTAAAAATTCTTTCACAAAGATTCGTTCACAGTTCCCAAAAAAATTTCCATTTCAAATTGGATTAACTCATTCAATCTTTTAATCAAAGATTTAATTCATAGCTTTCAAAACAATTCACAATTTCATTTTAACTCGAAACCTTTCAATACAAATTGGAAATCCTTTCCTTATAGGAAAGCTATTATTATGTCAAACAAATAGTTTTCTTTATTTTGGAAAAAAAAAAACCGATTACAAATTACATAAGTCGAACCATCCAAGTATAAAACTTGGATCTAAATTTAAATTTCCAAAACCATACTTTTTAAATGTTTAAAAACCTATGTAAACATCCTTATAACTTGTATAATCTTTTAGACCCTAATTTCCAAATCATTCCTAACTTGGAAAACTATTTTCAATTCAACTTGAACTTCCTTTAATACCAATTGGAAATTCATTTCTTATGTAAAAGCTTATATCGTTTGAAAACAAATAGTTTTTATTTCGGAAAAATTCGATTCCATTTATACAAGTTAGAATCTTTGGGTCAAAGCAACACTTTAAAACGGTTTAAAACTCGTATAGCATGTATACCGTTTTAAATCATAAATACCAAATATAGAATTCAATTTCAGATATTGAATTCCAATTTAAATCAAACCATTCCAATTTCAAAACTTCATTAAGTTATTCAAAATAACTTTTATCCCTTTTCACAAACTTTTCGTATTTAACCCAATTCCATTTCCAAAACCATTTTTTTTAAATTTCAACTTCTAAAACAATTTTGATTTAAATTCAAATATCCGTGACTTAGCCGATTTCCACGTGGAATCCATATTCGTGTGTGTATAGTGTAGTTCAGGGATTTAACACAATAGTGCACACATCAACCATCACAGGTTCAATCATATTAACATCGATAAGCGGTATAATCAATAACGCTTATCTATACATAGATTCATAGATAAAAAAAATTGTCGATGAAATATATCATAGAATATAAATAAAATTACTATTTGCAAGGAATACAATTGGATCCCTCCAACCTGTTTCCCTGCATCCACAGATATTAGCACAACCAATAAATATCAATTCAATCTGATAATATTTATCATATTCAGCCAAACAGCCAATCATACATTTTAAATATTGGCTATTTAAATCAACTGGTATCCAGATTTGAGTGAGATTACTCCATCGAATTTTCGGCGAGCGTTTTAAAATTTTAAACTAAATCGAGTACGTTCGATTTAATGAAAAAATTTTGCTTGCCTAGAACGATTCCAGATCTGCACCACAACGAGCTTCTCGTCGCTGCGATTCCGACGCTCCTTGTTTCGTTTGAATCTGATAATGCATGCGAAAGATATTCAAGTTTAAAGATTTGTATATAAACTTAAGACAAATTTTTTTTTACCATATACAAATCTTAGCCGATACTTTCTGCAAATTTTCGTAATCCAGGCCGTCAAAAATTTGCTTCATCTTCAAGATCTTTACGCATGCGAGAACCCTGGGTTTGAACGAACCCATGCCGCATGCCTAGGGTTTGCTCGTCGCTCCTCCTCGTCGAGAACGACACCGATCAGAGACCATTATGGGAAACGCCTCTTCCTACTCCACCAATGGCAGAAGCCCTGCGACACTCGGTCGCTCCATCAGCTCGGTATTCGCGCTCGAACGCACCCACTTTGAGCGCAAATCGCTGTCGCATCTTTCCACCATACGCCATCAACCCCGTATGGATGTAAAGCTCTCACTGAGCTCGACAATATTCGTTTAGAAGTCAAAGCGTAAAAGCAGGAGGATTGAGAGAAAAACGAGAGAGAACGAAGGATGATTTCGGCCATTGAAATAATATAAGCGGCAGCTCCATTTTATGCTAGGGTTTGGGGATAAACGTGAATTTATAAGCGTTTATAAATATTATTTTAATATTAAAACCATTATAAAGCAACTTTTACAAACGATCTCCAAACAACGCGTGCCGACAGGCATTTCTAAGGTTTTGCCTACGTCCCGAACACAATGGAACGTGTTTCGGAAGCTAATTCGATCATATGCGCGAGTTACGGAAATGAACGATCAATTTTACATTAAATCAATCAAAGTATTTTCTATGCATTATAAGCTGCCTGGGTCAAACGACAACTCCGATTGCTACGAAAATTGAAATCCAATAATAACTAACTATTACGGATCCAGTGGAACTGGTTTCGTCGAATTTCGAGACTGTGCCCCAGAAGGCTATTTTAACTCGTCGATAAATTCGAGCAATTTCCAAAATTGTCGAAATCATCAAAAATTTCACTTTTAAAACTTTATTAACTCTATTATAACTCGTATAAAAATTTATATTCATATTATAAATCATTCCGATTCAGTTTAAATCAAAATTTGATTATGTGCATTATTATATTATTAAATTCCATTATTAAATTAATATAAAATTCCAAATTCAACCTATTGACTTTTAATTCCATCCAAAAGTTCAACCTCATTATTTAAATCCAAATAGACTTAAAATAAATTTTAGAAATCAATTCATAACCATTTATATCTCGATTCACAAATTATCACAATTCCAAATATTTAATTATTATTCAAATTTCAGTTAAATTCCCGTATTTGAAATTTAATGAATTATACTAATTTAACCTAAATCTTTTATTCGAAATTGAATTCAAATTTACAATTAACATTTAAAATGAATTAAATGTTCAAAATCTAGCGACCAAAATTCTGGGTCGTTACAACCTTCCCCCTTAAAAGAATTTCGTCCCGAAATTTGCCAAGGTAAGGAGATGCTACTAAACTCATTTACTTACCCAAACTTACATTTACTTCATCAAAACTTATAGCTCGATTCCAAAATCATTTACTTATTTTAACTTAAAAGCTTTGTTCTCATTATCCTTTCAAAAACAACTTTACCAGTTAACCCAAAAAATTTAAAATTTCCAAAAATCTTCTGACACCCAAAATTTTGGAAATTTTTTGGCAGCGTCTCCTTTGTACGGAGGAGCTTTTACAATATCACAATAGATATAAATGTATATACGTCGACCCACACGGTCGGAAAACCAAAAACAGTTCATATTTCCTATTTTTATTGCGTAGGCGTACCTTTTATTAGCATTTTAAAAGCAAGCGGCTAATATATTGTGCATATACGTGCCCCAACTCTATCGATTGCTTCCCGTACCTATACTTACTTAAACAAACACATCAGTTTTCAATAATATGAGGTTTTCAACAACATTCCATTCATTTATCTTAACCAAACATATCAATTACAAAGCCCAATCCACACATTTCCATAATCCTATATGTAAACCATATTTTATAAGCAATTACAAGGTTTCAATTACCATTTTAATCCTCTTTACAAATACAAACTCCATTTTTATTCCACTCGAATGATTTTCATTCAAGTTTAGTACATACAATTTATGTTTACTTCAATTCAATTCCAAATTAATTTACAATCAAATCTTTATTTCAAATTTGATACATTTGCATTTCTTTATGATTCACTTGCATTTATATACAAATCCACTTATTAAAATTTCAATCCATCCCAATTGATTTAAAAACCAATTGCATTTGCTTCTTTAAACCAATTCAATTCCGTTTACAACAAAATGATCAATGTCTATGCAAATTTTCATGTCACTCAAGCAAATTACCATCACTTGAGCTTATAACCATTGAAATTAATTCCATTTCAATCTATTTCAATTTTATTTTATTTTCATTTGATTCTCATCCAAATCAAATTCCAATTCATTCAATATTATTTATCACACAATTGAAGTTTGATTCTAATTCAATCCAATTTTTAACTCAATTTCTCTTTATTTTACTTTACATTTCCTTTAGGATTAAGTTTGAATTCACCATACCATTCAACTATTTCTGTAACGTCTGCGGATTTTCGTTGCCGAAAAACCGAATAGTTATGGGTTTTAAAAAGAAAAGAAAAGAAAGAAGAGGGAAAAAGAAGAAAGAAAAAAAGAAAAAAAGAGGGAAAAGAAGATAGACAATTTTTAGAAAACAGAGAATTAGAAAAACAGAAGATAGAAAATTTTAATGATAGAAAGAAAAGAGAATAGAGAAAAAAAACAGAAGAAAATAGGACGGGACAGAAAGGAACAACAGAACAACAACAGAATCTCACAATTCGCAGCGGAACAACATATAATAATAAATGAATAATCTTTAAACAAAGAACTATATCAGTTATTACATTTCATTTCATTTCATTACATCATATCATCAGAGTGTACAACAACATACAACATAAACAGTGCAGCGGAAAAAGAAATACTATATAAACTAGTAATACGCCATGCCATCCAGCTTGCCTCCAGCAACTCCAGAATATCCAGAATATCCTGATAATCCTAACTCTTAACTGCCCGTGTGGAAATTGGTGGGCACCCAGAGTTTAGGAAGGAAAACAATAAACTCCAAGTCAGTCATGTGACTGGTGTGAGAACTCAAAACAGTTTATTTATCTTTAAAATCAAAATAGAGGAATATTTTTAAATTCAATTCGCAATGCTTTTAAAAATGAGACTACCATAAGGCCTCCCGCACACACACACAATGCAAACGCAGAATCGGAGGAGATTTCTCCTTATGATAGTCAAAGATGCTTGATACGCATTTAAAATAACATTTGATATTATTACTAGTGCATAATGTATAACAAATCCTTTCGAAAGTAGAATATAAATCTTAGCCAACATACGACCATTATCGTATGCCTACTATAGCTAACTATGTTCAATAGCAGGTTACCGCCACATTCCATAGCAGGTTATACAACTAAAACCGTACAAGTCACGTATTGTTTCTTTGGATTTCCAACGAATGATCAGGCCAAGGAACTTCCCATTGCCACATGAGAATGCCTCTGGATGGACATCCCCGAGAACCAAACCGGATCTCTACCAACACAAGGCCGGGTTACTCCTAACTGAGTAACAACTGACCGAATATGCCATCCCCCGGTCCTTTGGGACCTTTATCACCGAGCGCTCGTAATCAATTCACACAATCATAACAAAGTGTTTTCAACATGAGTAAGTATCTGGGCTCCATACCATGATACCACCCTTTTCCAGAAGGAAATGGACACATCCTAAAGGGTGCTACCCCTCATAACCTTGCTGCTTCTTTCCTGTTTTGACCATTCACGGGGTGTGAGGCTCGACGAAGTCACGTCCACAAAAACATACTTTATACAAAAGCCATGCTTTGGGTCAACAAATGATCAACACAATGATCACAAGGATAGACGATCAAATAAACGATCCTATCACAAATAATCAACACAATGATCATTTCAGCATCACTCAGCATATCACATTACCAAATTGGGAATATATCGCTGATAACTTCAACTATATAACCTTTGAGCTCGTACGTCTCAGAGAAGGGTGTTAAGCTAAAAGAATAAATTCTCCGCCACCAACAGAAATATATTTGAATGAAATCGGCTTTATATCTCAACTTGTAATGTCAGACATACAATCCATACAAGTCTGTTCCGGGCTCGAACAAAACCGAAGGCACTTCTTACGAAGCCCTTGCAATACGGGTATTCACAATCCCGATCGAATTTCCCATCACTTAGGAGATCTCTATACCAGGAGCTACCCAGTGCAGAGACAATCGATAGGTCATCCTATCGCTTTCACAAATACTCGGTCTTCAACACCGATCTTCAAATGCAATTCATAACGACGTATCACATATTCGGAATGGGTTATACGACCCCATGGTCCTTTCCCGGTTAACCCGAATAGTGAGCGCTTATTCAAAAATAAGTGTGCATTCAAATTCAATCCATTCACATCAAATACCCATTCAAAGGGAAATACTGATAGTCGGTTATTGAACTATCAATTGATATGCATACATCACCAGATTCCAAATAATTTTTCCAAATTATTTATTTTCCAAAATATCTTTACAAGATATAAAATTCCAACACTTCAAAAATAAATCAATATTTATTTTCAAACAAATTTCACTTTCACATATAAATTCCATAATGAATTTATATTTCAAAATATCATGCATATACAATTTCAACTATTCATTTTCCATTTATCTTCAAAAAGATAAATCCTCTATATTCACTTCACATTGGAAAACATTTCCATACTTATTAAATAAGTAATTCACAATCATTTATTTTCAACACTTAGAAAATATTCAATATACTTAAATCGAATTAAGTATATATTTCATTCTTTAAGGAAATCATTCACTTAAACATATTTATTTGGGCCAAAACGAATGTTGCGTAAAACATCGTTACGACAACCCAAAATCATTAGTATAGGGATTTGAAATTAAATAGATATATAAATCCCAATACTATACTAAACATTTCCTTTTATTTCACGAAACATCTATTTCAACAATGAATGTTGAAATCTATGGTTTCGAATCTCAACACCTTTTAAAACATCGTTAGATCGTTTTAATTCTATTTAAACATCACATTCAAAATATTTTCTTTAACGTGTTATTCACTGTTCAAAAACGTGAATATACTTTGTTAACAAATCTCATCCTTTTATTCATTTTAATTCAAGGGATTATTCACTATATAAAAAAAAAAAATGTGAATATAACTCCATTTCTAAGTTATAACAATTAACTTGTCAAAATAAGTCATTTGCGAATTTATAAAACAACGTTTATAAATTCCTTTTCTATTTATTTATAAAAACTTCCTTTTTTATAAATCCTTTTATTTACCTATTCAGTTTATAATTCAATTATAGACTAAAAGTTCATATTATAAGTTAACTACTTATCAAACGATTATTTTACCAAATCGTTCTTTTTAAAGACTTTTCAATTTATAAACCTTATAACTTATAAGATTTATTTATTTAATCAATCTATTCTTCAAATAATTTCACCAATTTATAAATCTTACTATTTATAGATTTCATTTATAACTTCACAGTTTATAACTCTATAAATTTCATCCATTTATGAAATTCATTTTCACTACATTCAAACACTTATAAAAACTTGTTTTATAATGTCAATTTTTCAATTTATAAATATCCATTTATAAATCTCTTAATATAAATCAGTTTATATTATTATTCTAAAACGTCTTTAAATTCCTTTATAATTTCATCATTTCGATTTATAAAATAATCAAATTTTATAAATCCTATATTTAAACTTTTATCATATATTCAAAAATCCAATCTCAATTATTTTATAAAATCATTAGTTCATATTTCTCAAAAATCGACTTTTAATCGTATTTCTAAAAATCAGCTTTTTAACTATATTTCACAAAAACCATAATTTTTATAACTTTAAAAATTATAACGTTTATTTATTTATAATGGATCAATTCCAAAAATATAGTATATTTTCTAAAATCACTTTAAAAATCATTTTAAAATCCCAAAATCTGGGTCCAATGATGCTACACACCAAATAGTCAATCACGACTAACAACGATATCATATATCGATATGATAATCCATCAAATATCAAAATATCTGAAATAAAATAAATACTGTTGAGGAATCCAGTTGGATCCCTCCAACCTGTTTCCTGCATCCAAAAACATTAGCACAATACCAATTTCGCTCCAGTACGAAATTATCGCGGTACATGTTCTTAATAATATTATCCGCTTAATAACGGCGTAATAGGGTCTCATCCGCTAAACAAAAAATGCGGGAAATCATAACTGCAATATATACATATGCCAATATATATATATTGATATTATATATAATACCAATTTCACTGTTTATGAAATATTCGCGGTATATGTTTATATTAAATAACATCCGCTTACTAACGGCGCATAATGTCTATTTTAACAATCAATAATTTACAGTCATCATTCAAACATGCATTCAAATATTTTAAATCTAACTATTTAAAATAAAATCGAAATCTATTCGATTGAGTGAGAAGTTCTCACCTTGGTTTTAATTTCCGTTTAAGCTTTTATTTCGAATAAAATTAAACGCGCGTTTAATTTTACCCGAAATTCTCACTAACTCCAAACGACTCCAAACCACCTCCATCGCGTAGTGCTCGTCCATACGATTCCAACGCAACTGAGTTTGCATTTTTTCGACCTCGTATGAAAAAGTTATGCATTTTATAAGATCGTACACGATTTATATACTTTAATTACAACATTTATTTAAATTTTTCTAACCAAAACAATCCCAGCCCTTGGATCCCACACATGCAAATCTGGCCGTGCCCCTTCTCCATCTTCCTCTCGTGTTCATCTCCAGGAACAAAACCGAACCAAAGAACCCATTTAGCAAAATTAGGTTTAGACATTACAACCACAATACACAATGAAACTCGATCAAACCACATGCATTTTGAAGCTCCTCTCCTCCTTCATGTTCGCCCCCAACCATGGCAAGCTCGGCCTGCTGCAGAGCATGGGAATGCGTGCGCAACTTGCTGCCTTCCCACTCGATTTCCCATCAATCCGTGAAGCCATTCGCGATCATAACCGTTGGATCTCTAGTTCGTGTTGTGCTCTACAACTTTCTAGTTGAAACTTTCTCGAATCGATGAATGGATTGAGAGATTTTGAGGGAGAAAGTTGATGATTTTCTGGCCATTCAATTGTAGGTGGCGGCTGGAGTTATTAGATTAGGGTTTTGTATATTTTTATCTAAAATTATGAAAGGTAAGGGGCTATTTATAAGGAACGAGCGACACTATTCATCCCGGAAATTCCGAACTCCGATTTAGGCGCCGTAACCAGCGTACCTAGGGTTTATCCCGCGTTCCGGACACAATGGAACAGGTTTCGGAAGCTAATTCGGAAGTATGTGCGAGTTATGGCTGAAAACGTTCAATTTGAATTAAACCGATTTAAATCGATTTCTAGGCGTTTTAATTTGTACCGGACAAACGGTAAATCCAATTGACTTGAAATTTGAAACCTTACAATAATATCACATTACGGATCCGATGAAACTGGTTTCGTCGAAATCCGAGACTTTTTGAAAAATGGCTATTTTGACTCGCCAAATTTAAATTAAAAACGATTCGATGCGTTTCGAGCTGCCACGATCAAACGATAACTCCGATTGACACGAAAATTGAAATCCGGTAATAACTAACTATTACGGATCCAATGAAACTGGTTTCGTTAAATTCTGAGACTGTTCAAAAATTGGCTATTTTACAGTCGATTATTAAATATTAAAATATTCAATTTTCACAAATTAACTTTTAATTCGATTTTAAAAGTTCTAAAATATTTCTATAACTCCAGTATGATTAAATAAAATTTTACAAATTATTTTCAATCATATTTAACTCAATTTTTTAATTATTTCCATAATTTAACATATTAAATTATCGATTTAATTATTCGATAAAATCTAATAATTCAAATAAAAATTTATTTGACTTAAAAATTCACTTATAAATATTTAAAATTAATTAAATATTCAAATTTTAATTAATAAAAATTCTGGGTCGTTACAATCTTTCCCCCTTAAAAGAATTTCGTCCTCGAAATTACAAGTAAGAAAGGTTACAAAATCTATTAACTTTCCAAAATTCATAATTAAACTTCTTACAATAACTTTACTAAGTTTTCATATCATACTTAGTTATCTTTTCAAAAACAATTATATCATTTAACTTTCAACTCTAAAACAAAGTTTAAAGTTTCAAAATTTTCCCAAATTTTCTCAAATTTTTCTAACGCCTTAAATTTTCGAAAAAATTCGCCATGGTCTCCTTTGCGCGGCTCGATCCGAAAAAAAAATGACAGTATATATATCACAAATATACATCTCATCAAGTAATGAGGCATCCCGAAGGGAAAAAAAGTGTAAAAGTACGGTATTTAATCCGAGATATGTACCTTATATTTTATTAGCGAGCATATACGGCTAATATAGCGCTAAAGCGAACTCCAAATGCGAAGCAAACGCGATCCGCACCTACTAAACACTCAACAAACAACATGAGAACATGCATATATGCAAATAATCTCAATATACAACATATAGCAACATAACTATACATGTCACATAGAAAATGCAACAATAGCAATATATATTCAACCATCAACCAACTACATTCATAACCAATAATATTCATTCATATTCTCATTCATATATAATGAATTGGTTTTCAATTTAAATCACATTTGATTTATTTACATTGGATTTACTAACATTCATTCTCATTTCAATTAGTTAACATTTACTAATTAAATCCAATTAACATTCAATTCTATTCAAATTTATTTACTTTCAATTTGAATTTAATCACATAGCTTTCAATTTCATTAACACTTAATGAATTACATATAATCAATCAACAATCATATAACAACCAAAGTGTATTGATTACAACCAAATTTCTTTGCTTATATTCATTCTCATTCAATTTATTCAACTTCTAATAACATTTGATTTTAATGAATTAACATTTATATTCATTATTCCATATCAACTTAATTTACATTCAATTGGTTTAACATTCAATCCATTAATTCAATTCAATTACTAAAGTCGAATTTCATTTATATAACTCAAGTTCATATTCTTTTAAATCCACTTGATTATTTACTTCGATACCAATATCAATTCCATTCAACAACACTTAAGTTATACTTCCATTTAACCTTATATTCATTTTTATTTACAACTCATATTCATATAATTTTACTTCTTATATATATATAAGTTTATTTCACAATTGTAAATCACTTTAATTATAATTCATACTTATAATTCTTTTGCTTATACAATTATTCTTTTATTTAGATTATTCAAACAACCTAACAATCACTTATATACAATTTAATAATTTTGAAAAATTATTCCTTTATATATAAAATATAATCAAGGTAAAATTATTTCATTTACCCAATTCAAAACAATACTATGTCGAATTGTTCTATTCAAGTGTTTAGAAACCCCTTCGGCTCAGTTTCGAGGCTGTGCTGACGAAAGTTCATATGCCACTCAATAAACCAATCATCACAATATAAAACAAATTTTATATTCACTAACAAATACGCACTCATATCTATTATTACTCTCAAACTCATTCTAGAGTACTGCTGACTCTATCTCTAACGAGTGATACCCTACAGAACCATGGTTGTCGCTTAACCATCAGAGCTCTGATACCAAATGTAACGTCTGCGGATTTTCGTTGCCGAAAAACCGAATAGTTATGGGTTTTAAAAAGAAAAGAAAAGAAAGAAGAGGGAAAAAGAAGAAAGAAAAAAAGAAAAAAAGAGGGAAAAGAAGATAGACAATTTTTAGAAAACAGAGAATTAGAAAAACAGAAGATAGAAAATTTTAATGATAGAAAGAAAAGAGAATAGAGAAAAAAAACAGAAGAAAATAGGACGGGACAGAAAGGAACAACAGAACAACAACAGAATCTCACAATTCGCAGCGGAACAACATATAATAATAAATGAATAATCTTTAAACAAAGAACTATATCAGTTATTACATTTCATTTCATTTCATTACATCATATCATCAGAGTGTACAACAACATACAACATAAACAGTGCAGCGGAAAAAGAAATACTATATAAACTAGTAATACGCCATGCCATCCAGCTTGCCTCCAGCAACTCCAGAATATCCAGAATATCCTGATAATCCTAACTCTTAACTGCCCGTGTGGAAATTGGTGGGCACCCAGAGTTTAGGAAGGAAAACAATAAACTCCAAGTCAGTCATGTGACTGGTGTGAGAACTCAAAACAGTTTATTTATCTTTAAAATCAAAATAGAGGAATATTTTTAAATTCAATTCGCAATGCTTTTAAAAATGAGACTACCATAAGGCCTCCCGCACACACACACAATGCAAACGCAGAATCGGAGGAGATTTCTCCTTATGATAGTCAAAGATGCTTGATACGCATTTAAAATAACATTTGATATTATTACTAGTGCATAATGTATAACAAATCCTTTCGAAAGTAGAATATAAATCTTAGCCAACATACGACCATTATCGTATGCCTACTATAGCTAACTATGTTCAATAGCAGGTTACCGCCACATTCCACAGCAGGTTATACAACTAAAACCGTACAAGTCACGTATTGTTTCTTTGGATTTCCAACGAATGATCAGGCCAAGGAACTTCCCATTGCCACATGAGAATGCCTCTGGATGGACATCCCCGAGAACCAAACCGGATCTCTACCAACACAAGGCCGGGTTACTCCTAACTGAGTAACAACTGACCGAATATGCCATCCCCCGGTCCTTTGGGACCTTTATCACCGAGCGCTCGTAATCAATTCACACAATCATAACAAAGTGTTTTCAACATGAGTAAGTATCTGGGCTCCATACCATGATACCACCCTTTTCCAGAAGGAAATGGACACATCCTAAAGGGTGCTACCCCTCATAACCTTGCTGCTTCTTTCCTGTTTTGACCATTCACGGGGTGTGAGGCTCGACGAAGTCACGTCCACAAAAACATACTTTATACAAAAGCCATGCTTTGGGTCAACAAATGATCAACACAATGATCACAAGGATAGACGATCAAATAAACGATCCTATCACAAATAATCAACACAATGATCATTTCAGCATCACTCAGCATATCACATTACCAAATTGGGAATATATCGCTGATAACTTCAACTATATAACCTTTGAGCTCGTACGTCTCAGAGAAGGGTGTTAAGCTAAAAGAATAAATTCTCCGCCACCAACAGAAATATATTTGAATGAAATCGGCTTTATATCTCAACTTGTAATGTCAGACATACAATCCATACAAGTCTGTTCCGGGCTCGAACAAAACCGAAGGCACTTCTTACGAAGCCCTTGCAATACGGGTATTCACAATCCCGATCGAATTTCCCATCACTTAGGAGATCTCTATACCAGGAGCTACCCAGTGCAGAGACAATCGATAGGTCATCCTATCGCTTTCACAAATACTCGGTCTTCAACACCGATCTTCAAATGCAATTCATAACGACGTATCACATATTCGGAATGGGTTATACGACCCCATGGTCCTTTCCCGGTTAACCCGAATAGTGAGCGCTTATTCAAAAATAAGTGTGCATTCAAATTCAATCCATTCACATCAAATACCCATTCAAAGGGAAATACTGATAGTCGGTTATTGAACTATCAATTGATATGCATACATCACCAGATTCCAAATAATTTTTCCAAATTATTTATTTTCCAAAATATCTTTACAAGATATAAAATTCCAACACTTCAAAAATAAATCAATATTTATTTTCAAACAAATTTCACTTTCACATATAAATTCCATAATGAATTTATATTTCAAAATATCATGCATATACAATTTCAACTATTCATTTTCCATTTATCTTCAAAAAGATAAATCCTCTATATTCACTTCACATTGGAAAACATTTCCATACTTATTAAATAAGTAATTCACAATCATTTATTTTCAACACTTAGAAAATATTCAATATACTTAAATCGAATTAAGTATATATTTCATTCTTTAAGGAAATCATTCACTTAAACATATTTATTTGGGCCAAAACGAATGTTGCGTAAAACATCGTTACGACAACCCAAAATCATTAGTATAGGGATTTGAAATTAAATAGATATATAAATCCCAATACTATACTAAACATTTCCTTTTATTTCACGAAACATCTATTTCAACAATGAATGTTGAAATCTATGGTTTCGAATCTCAACACCTTTTAAAACATCGTTAGATCGTTTTAATTCTATTTAAACATCACATTCAAAATATTTTCTTTAACGTGTTATTCACTGTTCAAAAACGTGAATATACTTTGTTAACAAATCTCATCCTTTTATTCATTTTAATTCAAGGGATTATTCACTATATAAAAAAAAAATGTGAATATAACTCCATTTCTAAGTTATAACAATTAACTTGTCAAAATAAGTCATTTGCGAATTTATAAAACAACGTTTATAAATTCCTTTTCTATTTATTTATAAAAACTTCCTTTTTTATAAATCCTTTTATTTACCTATTCAGTTTATAATTCAATTATAGACTAAAAGTTCATATTATAAGTTAACTACTTATCAAACGATTATTTTACCAAATCGTTCTTTTTAAAGACTTTTCAATTTATAAACCTTATAACTTATAAGATTTATTTATTTAATCAATCTATTCTTCAAATAATTTCACCAATTTATAAATCTTACTATTTATAGATTTCATTTATAACTTCACAGTTTATAACTCTATAAATTTCATCCATTTATGAAATTCATTTTCACTACATTCAAACACTTATAAAAACTTGTTTTATAATGTCAATTTTTCAATTTATAAATATCCATTTATAAATCTCTTAATATAAATCAGTTTATATTATTATTCTAAAACGTCTTTAAATTCCTTTATAATTTCATCATTTCGATTTATAAAATAATCAAATTTTATAAATCCTATATTTAAACTTTTATCATATATTCAAAAATCCAATCTCAATTATTTTATAAAATCATTAGTTCATATTTCTCAAAAATCGACTTTTAATCGTATTTCTAAAAATCAGCTTTTTAACTATATTTCACAAAAACCATAATTTTTATAACTTTAAAAATTATAACGTTTATTTATTTATAATGGATCAATTCCAAAAATATAGTATATTTTCTAAAATCACTTTAAAAATCATTTTAAAATCCCAAAATCTGGGTCCAATGATGCTACACACCAAATAGTCAATCACGACTAACAACGATATCATATATCGATATGATAATCCATCAAATATCAAAATATCTGAAATAAAATAAATACTGTTGAGGAATCCAGTTGGATCCCTCCAACCTGTTTCCTGCATCCAAAAACATTAGCACAATACCAATTTCGCTCCAGTACGAAATTATCGCGGTACATGTTCTTAATAATATTATCCGCTTAATAACGGCGTAATAGGGTCTCATCCGCTAAACAAAAAATGCGGGAAATCATAACTGCAATATATACATATGCCAATATATATATATTGATATTATATATAATACCAATTTCACTGTTTATGAAATATTCGCGGTATATGTTTATATTAAATAACATCCGCTTACTAACGGCGCATAATGTCTATTTTAACAATCAATAATTTACAGTCATCATTCAAACATGCATTCAAATATTTTAAATCTAACTATTTAAAATAAAATCGAAATCTATTCGATTGAGTGAGAAGTTCTCACCTTGGTTTTAATTTCCGTTTAAGCTTTTATTTCGAATAAAATTAAACGCGCGTTTAATTTTACCCGAAATTCTCACTAACTCCAAACGACTCCAAACCAACTCCATCGCGTAGTGCTCGTCCATACGATTCCAACGCAACTGAGTTTGCATTTTTTCGACCTCGTATGAAAAAGTTATGCATTTTATAAGATCGTACACGATTTATATACTTTAATTACAACATTTATTTAAATTTTTCTAACCAAAACAATCCCAGCCCTTGGATCCCACACATGCAAATCTGGCCGTGCCCCTTCTCCATCTTCCTCTCGTGTTCATCTCCAGGAACAAAACCGAACCAAAGAACCCATTTAGCAAAATTAGGTTTAGACATTACAACCACAATACACAATGAAACTCGATCAAACCACATGCATTTTGAAGCTCCTCTCCTCCTTCATGTTCGCCCCCAACCATGGCAAGCTCGGCCTGCTGCAGAGCATGGGAATGCGTGCGCAACTTGCTGCCTTCCCACTCGATTTCCCATCAATCCGTGAAGCCATTCGCGATCATAACCGTTGGATCTCTAGTTCGTGTTGTGCTCTACAACTTTCTAGTTGAAACTTTCTCGAATCGATGAATGGATTGAGAGATTTTGAGGGAGAAAGTTGATGATTTTCTGGCCATTCAATTGTAGGTGGCGGCTGGAGTTATTAGATTAGGGTTTTGTATATTTTTATCTAAAATTATGAAAGGTAAGGGGCTATTTATAAGGAACGAGCGACACTATTCATCCCGGAAATTCCGAACTCCGATTTAGGCGCCGTAACCAGCGTACCTAGGGTTTATCCCGCGTTCCGGACACAATGGAACAGGTTTCGGAAGCTAATTCGGAAGTATGTGCGAGTTATGGCTGAAAACGTTCAATTTGAATTAAACCGATTTAAATCGATTTCTAGGCGTTTTAATTTGTACCGGACAAACGGTAAATCCAATTGACTTGAAATTTGAAACCTTACAATAATATCACATTACGGATCCGATGAAACTGGTTTCGTCGAAATCCGAGACTTTTTTAAAAATGGCTATTTTGACTCGCCAAATTTAAATTAAAAACGATTCGATGCGTTTCGAGCTGCCACGATCAAACGATAACTCCGATTGACACGAAAATTGAAATCCGGTAATAACTAACTATTACGGATCCAATGAAACTGGTTTCGTTAAATTCTGAGACTGTTCAAAAATTGGCTATTTTACAGTCGATTATTAAATATTAAAATATTCAATTTTCACAAATTAACTTTTAATTCGATTTTAAAAGTTCTAAAATATTTCTATAACTCCAGTATGATTAAATAAAATTTTACAAATTATTTTCAATCATATTTAACTCAATTTTTTAATTATTTCCATAATTTAACATATTAAATTATCGATTTAATTATTCGATAAAATCTAATAATTCAAATAAAAATTTATTTGACTTAAAAATTCACTTATAAATATTTAAAATTAATTAAATATTCAAATTTTAATTAATAAAAATTCTGGGTCGTTACAATTTCCCATTTGTGATTATAATTCCATTTTCTATTTATAAGTTCACCAACTTATTTATTTAAAAGCTTATATTGCTCATTTGAGTTATTTTCTTCTTACAATCACAATTCCAAATTATCTATATAACACTTAATAGCTTAAGGATATAAATTTCATAACACAATTATAACTCACAATTATAATCATTTTACATTTCAACTTTATCCAATTTAATAAGTTTTTTTATTCTAAGTCCAATTTATTTAACTTATCCCAAGTTAAACTCAAATTTTCAATTTACTTCCATATACTCAAGTTAATTTTTTTTCCAAGATTGAAATTCCTATTTTCTTCTTATTAATACCAACTTCACTTAATAGGTTCAATTGTTGATTTGTCTTAACTTTCACATTATATAAATGGTGTTTCCAGAACTCAATTACCAGGTTTTATTTCGAAACCGTTTTAAAATAATAATCAACTCATACCCAATTACTATGGAAGCAATCCATCACAATAGAAACTCGAAAATGAATTCTAATGATGTGGCCATCATCATCAGGATTATTTTCTAGTGACTGAAGTGAGTTCAGTGCTTCCTTACTTCCATAAATTCATTTCAAAACAATTCTCATTCAAAAATATTTCCCAAAATAATACTCCATCATTGCCTTCAAACACTTTGGAAAACATTCCCAAGAGTTTTAAATTTCCAAACTTCTGTTTTCAATACATTTAAAACACTTTTCAAAATTTTCGGGATTTAGATTCTGGTTTAACTCAAATTTTAGTTACACTTCATTAGATACGTCACACTTATTGAATTCATTTGCTTATACAATTATTATTTTAATTAACTTATATATATTCTTACATTTTCAACAACCAAACAATCAATTTATATACTCTTTAATAATTTTGAAAAATTATTTCTTTATATATAAAATATAATCAAGGTAAAATTATTTCATTTACCCAATTTAAAATGGTACTATGTCGGTTTATCTCGTTTAAGAGTTTAGAAACCCCTATCGATACGGTTGTACTTCCCGCACCGACCAGAATTCATAAACAGCTCAAAGGATAAGCAAACACAATATAAAACATTTTTATATTCACTAACAAATACGTGCTCGTATCTATGATTACACTAACAGTCATTCTAGAGTACTACTGACTCTATCCCTAATGAGTATCACCCAATAGAGACAAGGTTGTCGCTTAACCAAATGCGCTGACACCAGATGTAACGTTTCGGGATTTTCGACTTCTGGAAATCGACATTTATACGTCCACTGTATCAACTGCTGAACAATCCAATGCCGGAAAACCGAACCGTTAGGGTTAAAGAAGAAGGGTAGAAGAAGAAAGAAAGAAGAAGCAACAGAACAATATCAGAATCTCATAATGACAGCGGAACAACATATAATAGATAAATGAATAATCTTTAAATCAAAAGAACTTTACATTTTATACATTACATCATCAGAGTCAATATACAACACAACACAAAAATGGATAGTTATATAAACCTGTCCTCACAACCAAATACACAACGGAAAAGATAATATCATATACAAGTGATATGTTTCGCCATCCAGCTTGCCTCCAGATCTCTACAGCAGCTCTTGAATTCCAGAATAACCTGATAACCTGACTCTAGACTGCCCGTGTGGAAATTATTGGGCACCCAGAGTTTAGGAAGGGAACAATAAACTCTAGGTCAGTCATTGGACCGGTGTGAGAACTTAAAACAGTTTATCTTAAAAAGATAAACAAAGAAATATTTTAAAATAGATCCGTAATGCTTTTAGAAAATGAAATTGCCATAAGGCCTCCCGCACACACACATAATGCAAACGCAGAATCGGAGGAGATTTCTCCTTATGATAGCTAAACATACTTGATACGCAAATTTCTTTGATATTATTACTATAAGTGCAAAGTGGGAAACCTTTCGAAAGTATAATATAAATCTTAGCCAGCATAGACATTTCGCACTATGCCTACTATAGCTACCATCTAAACAGTGGTGACCACCATAAGGAAATGGCAGATGCTACAACTATAACCGTACAAGGTGCGTATTGGAGTTTGGATTTCCAACAAATGGTCAGGCCAAGGAACTTCCCATTGCCACATGAGTACGCCTTTGGAAGGACGCCCCGAGAACCTAACCGAATCTCTGCCAACACAAGGCTAGGTTACCTCTAACTAGGTTACTATTGACACGAGTATGCCATCCCCCGGTCGTAACCGACCTAAATCCCGGGATTCACCAAAAACCACCAAGAAATAAATTTGCGGCAACCACATAGGTTAAGTATCAGGGCTCCATACCATAATACCACCTCTATCCAGAAGGAAATGAACATACCTTATAAGGGCGCGATCCCCAAATAACCTTGCTGCATTCTTTCTGTTTTGACCATTTCCGGTGTGTGAGGTCCGACGAAGTCTCGTCCACAAAGCTACGCTTTTCATAAAAGCCACGCTTTGATCAACAAATGATCAGCAGCACTCAGCATGCCACGTTACCAAATTGGTAATATATCACTAGTAACCATCAACTACATAACCTTTGAGCTCGTACGTCTCGGAGAAGAGTGTTAAGCTAAGAGAATAAATTCTCCGCCACCAACAGAAATGTATTTAATAGAAACCAGCTTTACATCTCAAATTGTAACGTCAGACACACATCCATACAAGTCTGTTCTGGGTCCGAATAGAACCGAAGGCACTTCCAAAGAAGCCCTTGAAAATCCGAATATCCACTAATCACGTCCGGAATCCCCATCACAAAGGGTAATAAAATCTCTATATCGGGGATCAGCCGATGCAGAGACATTCGACGGTAATGCTTCGGTTTTCGAAAACATCCGGTCTTCAACACCGGTCTTCAAATGCTATCCTTTACGACGTATCACTATTCGGAATGCGATTTATGCCCCAAAGGTCCTCTCCCGGCTAAACCGAATAACGAGCGCAATACTTAAAAATCATACGGATACTGGGGTCTCAGTTAAATCACAGCTTAAAGCCCAAAACCTTTCATTCAAATTGTTAAAACAAATTACCACAAAAAGATTCATTTCAACAACCTTCAATGGTTTAAATAATTTCCACACTTTTAATCTTCTAAATAAAGACTTAATTCACAAAGTTCACCCCGTTCACAAAGATAAATTCATAGTTTTCAAAACTATTTATAATTCCATATCTTTTCATATAAAGATACATCCTCAAGGTTCTCTTCAATTTGGAAACAAAGTTAAAAATTCTTTCACAAAGATTCATTCACAGATCCCAAAAAAATTTCCATTTCAAATTGGATTAACTCATTCAATCTTTTAATCGAAGATTTAATTCATAGCTTTCAAAACAATTCACAATTTCATTTTAACTCAAAACCTTTCAACACAAATTGGAAATCCTTTCCTTATAGGAAAGATATTATTATGTCAAACAAATAGTTTTTTTTTTTTTGGAAAAAAACCGATTACAAATTACATAAGTCGAACCATCCAAGTATAAAACTTGGATTTAAATTTAAATTTCCAAAACCATACTTTTTAAATGGTTAAAAACCTATGTAAACATCCTTATAACTTGTGCAATTTTTAGACCTTAATTTCCAAATAATTCCTAACTTGGAAAACAATTTCCAATTCAACTTGAACTTCCTTTAATACCAACTGGAAATTCATTTGTTATGTGAAAGCTTATATCTTTCGAAAACAAATAGTTTTTATTTCGAAAAAATCTGATTCCATTTATACAAGTTAGAATCTTTGGGTTAATTTAAATTCCCAAAGCAACACTATAAAATGGTTTAAAACTCATATAATTTGTATACCGTCTTTAAATCATAAATACCGAATATAGAATTCAATTTCAGATATTGAATTCCAATTTAAATCAAACCATTCAAATTTCAAAACTTCATTAAGTTATTCAAAATAACTTTTATCCCTTTTCACAAACTTTTCATATTTAACCCAATTCCATTTCCAAAATCGTTTTTTTTAATTTCAACTTTTAAAACAATTTTGAATTAAATTCAAATATCTGTGACTTAGCCGATTTCCACGTGAAATCCATATTCGTGTGTGTATAGTGTAGTCCATGGGTTTAACACAATAGTGCACACATCAACCATCACAGGTTCAATCATATTAATATCGATAAGCGGTATAATCCATAACGCTTATCTATACATAGATTCATAGATAAAACAAATTTATCGATGAAATATATCATAGAATATAAATAAAATTACTATTTGTGAGGAATCCAGTTAGATCCCTCCAACCTGTTTCCCTGCATCCACAATTATTAGCACAACCAATAAATATCAATTCAATCTGATAATAATTATCATATTCAGCCAAACAACCAATCATACATTTTAAATATTGGCTATTTAAATCAACTGGTATCCAGATTTGAGTGAGATTACTCCATTGAATTTTCGACGAGCGTTTTAAAATTTTAAACTAAATCGAGTACGTTCGATTTAATGCAAAAATTTCGCTTGCCCAGAACGATTCCAGATCTACATCACAGCGAGCTGCTCGTTGCTACGATTCCGGCACTCCTTGTTTTGTTTGAATCTGATAAAGTATGCGAAAGATATTCATGTTTAAAGATTTGTATATAAAATTAAGATAAATTTTTTTTTTACCCATAGACAAATCTTAGCAGATACTTTTTGCAAATTTTCAAAATCCAGGCCGTAAAAAATTTGCTTCATCTTCAACATCCTTACGCACGCGAGAACCCTGGGTTCGAACGAACCCATGCCGCACACCTAGGGTTTGCTCGTCGCTCCTCCTCGTCGAGAACGACTTCGATCAGAGACCATTATGAGAAACGCCTCTTCCTACTCCACCAACGCCAAAAGCCCTGCGACACTCGGTCGCTCCATCGGCTCGGTATTCGCGCTCGAACGCATCCACGTTGAGCGCAAATCGCTGCCGCATCTTTCCACCGTACGCCATCAACCCCATATGGATGTAAAGCTCTCACTGAGCTCGACAATATTCATTTGTAAGTCGAAGCGTAAAAGTAAGAGGATTGAGAGAAAAATGAGAGAGAACGAAGGATGATTTCGGCCATTGAAATAATAAAAGCGGCGGCTCCATTTTCTGCTAGGGTTTGGGCTAAAAACGTGAATTTATAAGCGTTTATAAATATTATTTTAATATTAAAACCATTATAAAGCAACTTTTACAAACGATCTCCATACAACGCATGCCGACAGATGTTTCTAAGGTTTTACATATGTTCCGAAAACAATGGAACGTGTTTCGGAAGCTAATTCGATCATATGCACGAGTTACGGAAATGAATGATCAATTTTAAATTAAATCGATTAAAGTATTTTCTATGCGTTTTAAGCTGCCAGGGTCAAACGACAACTCCGACTGCTACCAAAATTGAAAACCGACAATAACTAACTATTGCAGATCCAATGGAACTAGTTTCGTCGAATTCCGAGACTGTGCCACCGAAGGCTATTTTAACTCGTCAATAAATTCGAGCAATTTCCAAAATTGTCGAAATCATCAAAAATTTCACTTTTAAAACTTTATTAACTCTATTATAACTCATATAAAAATTTATTTTCACTTTAGAAATCATTCTGATTCAGTTTAAATCAAAATTTGATTATGCGCATTATTATATTATTAAATTCAATTATTAAATTAATATAAAATTCCAAATTCAACCTATCGACTTTTAATTCCATCCAAAAGTCCAACCTCATTATTTAAATCCAAATAGACTTAAAATAAATTTTAGAAATCAATTCATAACCATTTATATCCAGATTCACAAATTATCACAATTCCAAATATTTAATTGTTATTCAAATTTCAATTAAATTCCCGTATTTGAAATTTAATTAATTCTACTAATTTAACCTAAATCTTTTATTCGAAATCCCATTCAAATTCACATTTAACGTTTAAAATGAATTAAATGTTCAAAATCTAGCGACCAAAATTCTGGGTCGTTACACAAAGATTACAACAACATTCAGATTAGACACCTATAAAGATATGTCTAATACATTACATTTCAAACTACAACAGATAAAGACACCACAGCGAAAAAAAATAGATATTGCCACATCTGGACTCCTGCTCCATGATATCCAATATTCGTCAAGCCAAAACCTGATCACTTGGCTACTCATAAAAATTTGAGTATCCAAGAGTTTAAAAAAACAGAAATAAACTCCATGTCAGACATGGGTCTGGTGTGAGTAAATGGTTTAAAGTTGTTTAACTTTAACAACATTTGGAATCAAAAGGTATCATGTAAGACTTCCCACACATAAACATGGGTAAGTTTTTGTCTTATGCTAACCAAAACATTTGATACGAAATCTGGTTATATTATAATAGGGTCTAGGGTTTTCAAATAAATATTCACATAGTTGAAATTGTTACATTTATTAAATATTCACAAGAGAAAAGTTTTAATTAATATCTGAATTGAAAAAAACAATATTAAATTGTATTACATTAACTGAAGTATGAACAATAAATGTCATTTAAATAAAGAAATTGAATAAATGTGCAATAAGATAAAAGATGATAACAAATTTCAATATAACCATTTGACATTGATTGTAAGGAAGTAATAATAGAATTCGAATTAACAAATGTTTATTCTTAAATGTGAGACTGATTGGTTGTTAACAAAAGAAGAACATAAATCAAATGAATAAATTTTCTTATATTTGAAATATCTGAATCTATAAATTTATTAATAGTATATTAAATTTTAAAATGTAAAATTCTTGGATATGATGAAGCTATATATATACACATGCATTAACTTCATGATGCAGACTTCAATCTTTTGATGGAAAAAGTATATATAAGTATATATGTATGTATATATATGTCACCATTTCAAACTAATGATAAAATATCTATATACCTATATACACATATATACAAGCTCCATTACGGAAAATTTTGAACTTAGATGATACACACACACATATATATAAGTATAAACTTTATGATGGAAAATATCTGGTATACGTATGTGTAAGTATGCAAAGAGGTATATGGTAAAAATATGTATTCGTAAATGTACATATATATGTATATATATATATATATATATATATATATATATATATTACACGTTAAGCTTCATACTGGAAAATTTCAAACTTATGAATATGTATATATATGGGTATATGTTTATAAAGAAAATGCATATGGAAATATATGTATATATATATGTATATGTAAATATGATAAAATAAATACGTATATATCAATATATATATGTGCGTGTGTGTGTACACGGGGAGCATCATCATGTCAAACATCAATTCAACCAATAAAAACATAAAATCAAGCATACCATGAGATCAAATCAAGCTCACATAAGAAATCAAATCAAATATAATAAATCAAATCACCCAAAAATCAAATTAGCCAACATTCAAAAAAAAAGAAATGAAAAAAAAATTAAAGTGTGAAAAAAGCATGTTCATGTGCACAGCCTCCCTATGCTTGCATTGTACACTTCATTCGTCATATATTATATATATATATATATTATATATATATATATATATATGTATATGGCCAGGCTTGATTCATTGTTCACCCTTATAAAAAAAAAGAAAACAAAGTTTTACTGTCAAGGTGATTCAACAAGCAAGGCAGTGTTACAGCGAGTAAACAAGTTCATATTGTTCCTGCTTTACATACTTACTTATATAGTTGTTGTTTGGATAAATCTTTGAGCTATGTTAATTATATACGTATCTGGCATACAGGTATGTGAATGAATATTTGCTTAGACATGAATGGATTCCACATGCACAAAAAAGAAGTATTGTTCTTCTTCTTGGAGATTCCTCTGCTTATGTTTATTATTAAAACAGTCATAGCCTTTCAACTTTAAAAATCAATAACTCAAAAACCATTCAGTTTTTAAACATGATTTCGAAACAAAAGTTGCTTGATTTTGAGTATGGTTTGTTTTGAATTTATTTCATCAAATTTCAAAAAGTATGGATGAAAAAAACCCATATTACAGTAGGTAGGTCAGTTAAGGAAATAATTCAAACATCATAATTTATCGAATGGATTATATAGTTGAAACCATTATCGAAAAGCAAGATTTCTAGAATCGGTTTGGGGATTTTTCATGGAGTATGGAGGATGAAAGATGAAATGTTAAGATGAATGGAATCGGGTGAATTGTGAAATTCTAGCGATTTAGTTGATTGCGTGGCTTGAAACTGGGCGTGGAGGAGGTGTATGTGTTGATGTAGATTGGAAAAATAGTGCATGGTTTTTCTATAGTGTGTGCAAGTGGGACGAGGAGGTTTTAGGGTTTAGGACTGGGTTGTTTTGGGTTTCGGGTTCAAGCTAATGGCGACGACAAAGGATAGAGATGGGCGTGCGCATGAGGGGAAAAGGAAAAGTGGTTGTGGTGAGTCTCGTGGCAAAGCTTGGTGGTGGATGGTCGAGTATGGTGGTCGGGGCGAGGTGGTTGAAAGGGGCTGACTTCGTCCAGGTTTCGGGTTTGGGTTCGAATTTTCAAAGGAGGGAATTGCCATGGGTTCAGGTGGCTGGATGTGATGTAGTGATCAACGGCGATGTGCAAGGATGAACGGTAGCAAGGGTCGATGGCTGAAGGTGGCATGTATGTGCTCATATTTGTGCATGGTATCCTCGAATGGAAGAAAATAAGAGAGGAAATAAAAGAAGTAGGAAGGGGAAGAAAAGGTTGGGCCTAGGTTATTGTGGTGGGCCGGGTTGGTGAGAGCATTGGGCTAAGAAGAATTTTTTTTTAAAATTAAATAATTTACTTAATAACCTTTAAAATTAAAAAAATATTTCTTCTTCATTTTAAACCCAAACGATGTGCAGTCTGTTACATTGTGTTCTTATCGTCTAGTATTTTTATTTGAACCAATATTGTTGAGTTTTCTACAAGTGTGAAAATTTAATGATATAAACAATTGAAAGAAAACAAATAAGAAAATTCTTGGGTGATTAATCCTACTTAAATTAATCGATATATTTTAATAAATAGATGTTTGAATCGATTAATTCTAAAACAGCATGCTTTGCAAGTCACCAGGAAGAACAAGACACACAGATGTTTGAATCTCCCTGGAAGAAATGGTAGGCTTCTTATTGTACCTGGCCAATCTGGAAGATTCCCGAGCAAGCTTCTCAAAAATGTCATTGACGAACGAATTCATTGTTCCCATGCTTTGGTCAAGATACCCATCTCAGGATGGATTTGCTTCAACACCTTAAAGAGGTAAATCTTGTATGTTTCAGTAGACTTGACCTTTTTCTTCTTGGATTTTACCCAAGACTCTTTTCTAAGAAGCTTCTTTTCTGCTCTTGGCTTCTTGCCAGCTGGGATTTTCTCAGCTGCGGTGGTGACTTTCTCTTCATCGGGCTTGACAGCAGCCGGTGATATTTGAGAAAGCTTCTTTGCAGCTTTGGGCGCCATTTTTGAAATTAGGGTTTTTAGATTTGGGAATATAGTTTTTGTTGGGGAATAAACAATGTGATGAGGATGGAGGAGTGCAAGGTTTTTATAACATAACTGGGGTGCAGTTTCATTGGAGAAAAATTGAGGCGAAGATTGATGACGTGGAGGGCTTGTACCATTTGCTTGGCTTGGGGTACCATTAATTATTTTGACGGAATCGCATGGAAATAAGTGGAAAACGTCACGAAATCTTTGTGATTTAGCACCCATATAAGCCAATTCATACGGAATTTTGATAATTAAATTATCTTAACATACATTCAATAGGTAATATATTACCGTATTCTTTCTTGTTAATCCTCTAAAAATGCATTTTTTCTAAATAAAATTTTGTTTTTTTGACAAATTTAGACTATTTTTTATTTATCTTGGAGACACTTAATTGTTAAAAGAAGCAACAATTGATTTTTATTGTTTATTGATTTTTGTGATCTTTTTAAATATTTTATTTTATTGTTTGGATGGAAAATTTTATTCATACATTAAAGTTCTGTTGACATACACTAAAAAATTACACCATAAATTATTGAATTTACAACCTTAATTTTATCATTTTATACCGATCTTCATCCTCTGTTATCTTCTCATTTTCTAACCTCTAATATCTCCAGATGAAAAATCTTAAAGTTCCTAGAACTACAATAAAAATGATAATATCTTTATTTTATTAGTGTATTTATTAACATTCAATAAAAATGATTCTAGTATTTCGAAACGAGAATAAATTAGTTGAAACTGAGTGGATCAAAGGTGAAAGTTGTATTAGCCAATCCATATAATTCTTAATTAAGAAAGTAATTAACCGATTAATCAAAAAGTTACGATTTTATGTTTTTTTTTGGTTTTAATACTTTAGCTCGATGATATTGGCACTATTATTGTGTAAAAGGAGTGTGATGTCCTAGAATTTCGGGCAATAACAATTTGATAATCTTTATTTATAAGTACTTAAATTTGTTTAATAATCTTTTTTTATAAAAATTTAATTGGTAAATTTATCTTCTAAAGCTAATAATTATTTTTTCTATTTATAATGTGCATATATTAGTGTGTATATATATTGTAAATAGGAAGTCTTTGGTTTTAATTTAATAAAAGATATGTTTTCAAATTGTAATATATATGTATGTATATATTGTGATTTGAAGTTATGTTTAAAAATTCAATATAATAATTTTCAAAGCTCATATTAAAATGTTTTCTATTGATAATGTATATATATATATATGTATAAATTGTAAATAGAAAAGCTTTAGTTTGAAATTAACAAATAAAAACATGTTTTTCAAATTTATTATCTATTGTAATTTGGGAGTTTAATATAATGCTTTTCAAAAGCTATTTAAAAGCAAATTATACATTTTTAATTATGATAGTTTAAGATAGTATTTAATAATAAAAGTTTATTTTGCTTTCTTTTAAAAAATTTCTTAAACTAAAATGGTTTATAGACATATATATATATATATATATATATATATAAAGGATTAATTACACTTTCATTTTAAATATCTTATAGTTTGTAAACATATGAAAAAAAATAAAACATATAGTACTTTAATTTATTTAAAAACATAAGTATATATAAATAAATATAAACATAAATTCATATTTACATAAATATAAAAACATAATTACTTAGTAAGATAGGGGTTTAAAACATAAAATATTGTTATTAACATTTGTACGTCAATTAATATATGTTGTGACATTTGTAGCTTGAGATAATTTACAATTATACAAGTGGTAGTCTATGTTTCTTTAAAATTTTAATTATATAATAAAGTGTTCAAGAGAAAACCAGGCTGTTTTCTATAAGAAACATATGCATTTCTCTTCTCTCAAATTCTTTCTTCCATCTTTAAAATAAATAAAAAATATCAAACTAAAAACTAAAATCAAATTCAATAACAACTTCTACTATTTCGACCTGTTCAAGTTGCAATTCAATCGAACATTAAAAACAAAGGTGCAAGCTTCAGATTCAAATCATATTAAAACTCAAAGATCAGATAAAAATCCATAGAAATTTCCAGATCAAAGCAAGCTTCAGTTTCAAAATCAAAAACAAAATTTCCAGACTAAAAAGGCAATAACCTGTTCTCTGCTTTATAAACTGGTGAGTAAACCTTTATTTTAAAAAGAGTTTTAAACATGTGATTATAAATAGTTGTTTGTGATGGATTGTTTGCACATGTTTATGAATGTTGGCTGTGAATATATGTATGTATATATGTTTATATGAAGGTTGGCTGTGAATGCATGTTGTAAATATTACATGCCTGTGTATATATGAGCTTCTGTACACATATATCTTCTCTGTTTAAAATAATAGGCCCTAAATTTTATAGAAAAATTCATATCCTCTAAACAAATCAATTTTAGACCTTGATCTTCAAAGAGAAAATGATTGCAAGATATAAGTCTAATTTTAAAAATAGTTTCAAATAAATATATGAAGTATTTATTTTAAAATAGGAAATTTAAAGGTCTGTTCATAATATGGGCCCAAAATCAATTGATCGGGATTCTTGAATTGATTCTATAATATAACTCGGAATTGTCAATAATGAATTTTAATATTGAAATCCGGATTTTTAAGTATAAGGTGATTATGAATTAGTGAGTTGATTTGAATTTGGATTTTCATCGTTTGTCGATGAATGGCGAGATAATAGTAGTCGCGATCAAGGCCGGAGGTAGTGTGAAGGCTGACGATCGTGGGAAAAATAGGTGTAGGATTTTATGATGGTCGTGGTGGCTGTTCGACGTGGATTTAGGGTTTAGGATGCTGCTTTGGTCGTCGACATTTCCAAGGTTCGAACGACGTCGATGTTGTATCAGTATGGATCGCATATTGGGAAAATCATAGCTGGAGTCGAGATGTCGCTCTGGGTAGGTCGGCGTGGGTGCTCGTGGTCGTGGGTGGTGTCGTGGGGTGGTTTCGTTTGTTCGAATTTCGGTCCAGGCGCACGATTTGGCTTGATTTCAATTGGCGATGATATTCAGTGATCTGAGTGACCGTGGCGATTGAGGGGACGAGCGGTGACTTGCTGGTGGTCGTAGCACTGGTCGGCAACGACCGGGTTGTGTGTTCATATGCACAGGTTGTTCGAGTGTGTCTTGGTTGTTTGATCTTTGGGGAAGAAGGAGCTAGCTTGGGAAAGTCTCGTGGGATACCAATGTTTATCTTGAAGTCAGGGATGGGTAGTAGTTTGTTCGTGAGTGTACCGTTGTTTCGCTCGGGGGTTTACTCGAGTTTTCTTGTGATTCTCTCGAAGCGTCTCAAGTTGGGTTTTATGTTGTAACCTGTTTCTAAATTTTAAAAGTAAAGTATGTACAGGTTCTAAAAAGCAAAGTAATTTAAATTAATTCATGTTTTAAAAAATTGAATTAACTAAGTTTTTAACCAAAAGAAAATGTTAAACAAAGTTTCAAAGCAAAATGAAATAAATAAGTTTTCAAAGATAAGTTTTTCCAAGTTTTAAATTTTTTAAAAATAATTAGGTTTGTAAGAAATTTATTAAATCAAGTTTTAAAAATGAATGAGTTTTTCAAAGGGTTATAAACCAAGTTCCAAAGAAAAATAAAACTATTTAATAAGATTTTGAAACAAGTTCAAGTTTATATATAAAGGTTAAATGATTTAAATTTCTTTGTTTAAAAAGTAATTATATTAATTTTGTAACTAATTACCAATGATCTTTAATAAGTTAATGATGCAATCAAGAAATTTATTAAGATAAAGAAATTACCTTTAATTAATTAAGGTAGTAATTAATTAAAGATAATTAATTGGTGAAATTAATTAAAGGATTAATTATTTAATGTAATTAATAAGGATTAATTGATTTATGTTAATAATCAAGTATAATTTCTTAATGAAAGTAATTAATGGATAGTTAATAAATTTAATTTAATGATCATTAACTAATAATTGTGAGATGATTAATTAATGCAATTAATTTAAGCTGATTAATTAATTTAATTAATTAAGGATGATCATTTATGAAATTGATTAAGTATAATTACTTAATTAATAAAGTGTAATTACTTAGTGTAACGAATTAATGGATAACTACTGAATGTAATTAATTAAAGAGAGATTACTTAAAGTGAGTAATTAGAGGATAATTACTTAATGGAAGTAATTAAGGATTAATTACTTGGTGTAATTAATTAAAGGATCAATTAATTGAGAAGTTATTTAACGAATGTAAGGAAATAAAGGATAGTTAATTACGTATGTGATTAGTTAACGTTGATTAATGAATGTGATTAATGTAATTAATTAAGGGTCAATGCAATTAATTATAGTTAATTAATTAATGGGAATAATAAAAGGTTAATTAATGTGTTTGGAATAAGGATAATTAATTTATGTAATTAAGTAAGGGTTAATTACTTTAAGTAATTAAAGCATAATTAGTCAAGGATGATTAATTAAGATGATGATTAATTAATTGGGTTGTAATTAATTAATGTTAAGAAAGCAGGATTTAAAAGTAATTAATTTAATTCATTGGTGGTTAATTAAATTAATTAGAGATGTTGTGACAATTAATCTTGCTTATGGATGATTGCATGATATTGAATGCCTTGGATTATGTGATCTCTGATATGTGATATGTTTGCTCTGTAATATGGGATGTTTTGGTTGAATTGTGAAAATATGGATTATCTATCATTGATAATATGAGTTATCTATCTGTGTGAATATAGATAATAAATTAAATTGTTTAACTTGAACAACTTAGCCTTAAAAGACGACATTTTGGATTTCGGTGAGACCGGGATCAGATTTGCTTCATTACAGCATGATAGGGGGTTCTTGCTTCGTGTTTGGTGGCGAGCAGGAGACTCTTACCCCTATATGTCCCTGAGAGTTAGTATAAGGCCTTGATGGGTTGGTTGCGAGTCGAGAGGCTGGCCGTAAAAGCAAATTCGATGTACCAATGTATGCCACGGTGGGTCTGAGATGGTTGAAAAGCCTACCGGTCTCCTCATTTAAGTAATTTAAGGATTAATTTATAGAGGGTTAATTAATTTAATTAGTAATTAAAGGTTAAATTAATTAATAATTAAAGGTTAATTAATTGAGAATAATCAACCAATGGGATAATTACTTAATGAAAGTAATTATGGATAATTAATCTAAATGGATAATTAAAGGATTGATTAATTAAAGAAATTGATTAAAGGGTTGGTTAATGAATGTGATTAATTAAAAGATAATTCATCAAAGTAAGTGATTATAGAATAATTAATTAATGTAATTAATTTAAGGTAAACGTAATTAATTATAGTTAATTAATTTATGAGAGTAGTTAAGGTAAATTAATGTGAATGGTTAAAGAAATTAATTTATAAAGGCTAATTACTTAATGTAATTAAAGGATAATTAATTGAGAATAATTAATTATGATGGATAATTAAGGGATAATTAATTAATTGGTTTGTAATTAATTAATGCTAAGTAAGCAGGATTTAAAGGTGATTAAAGTAATTAATTTAATTTATTTAAATTAATTAGAAATGGTGTGACAAATTAATCTTGCTTATGAATGGTTGAATGATATTGTATGCTATAGATTAGTTGGTATCTCTGATATGTGATTTGTGAAATAAATGTTAACAAGTAATAAAACATAGGTAGTTATTATATATTCCTATTTGAAAAGCTCTGTTACCACCTTTGGTTTTAATTCAAACTCAGAATTACACATTTGTTATATATATGATAAACTCCCCTTGATGAATCTATAGCCAAAAGAATCGATTTCTGAAAAATAATATGGTTTGTCTATCTGTGATGAATAGCTATGAAAGTATGTAATTCTGGATATCAAAAAATGTAACGATCCATAATTTTCGACCTCAAAGATTTGACATTCATACATTCACTGTAGAAATGCCGAAAAATCGAATGCTGAAAAACTCAGATTGTTAAAGAAAACAAGAAGAAAGAGGTAGAAGAACATAAAACAAAACTCAGAATCTGACTTTTCGCAGCGGATCAGATATAATATCAAATAATGGCATTTATACAAGAAAGCTGTGATTGTTAATTTACATCAATACATCAGAGTAACAACCATTAATAAATAAACTGGACATTTGTACAACAAGTCCCAGATTACTGATGTTAACTCCACCTTTTCAGCAAGGTCGTGATATCAAAAAATCGACCGAGAAGCCAATGATAGTTCGTCTCGAAGAATGGTCAACTCAACAACTCAACAAAGCAAGTTCTGTTGAATGGTTTTTCAGGTAAGATCCCCTACGGAGGAGAGGTCCAGGGGGGTGCCAACCCCCCAAGGTGGGGGTGCGGGGGCAACGCCACCGCTACGGTGTTCGACCTGCTCGATCGCAGGGGTCCAGGGGGCAGCGCCCCGTCCAAAACGGTATACGACTTAAAGAATGAAGCGACCTGTCTTCTACTCGAGGCCAGCGACCTACAACCTAGTGGTTCCAGCGACCTAACTCACCTCTTTGAAGGCGACTTACCGACTTAACGAGTTAAAGTGTTGAGCGACCTAACGGCACAATATGAAACAACTCAAGCGACCTACAGGAAGCCACGACTTAACGACTTACGAAGCGGAACGACCTAACGACCTAAAAGTGGGACGACCTAACGACCTAACTGATGAAGCGGGGTAACGACCTAAAGGGTTAAAGGAGTTAGCGAAATAGAAGGATATAAGGACTTACGACCTAACTGCTTAACGACTTAAGGATTGGACGACCTAACGACTTAAGAGATGGCACCACCTAACGACTTAAGAGGTGAACGACTTAACGACTTAAGTACTTCACGACCTAAAGAGTTAAAGTGGCAGCGACCTAATGCTTTCATGACTTACTTTAAGTCGTTCACGACTTAGCACTTAGTGATTAAACTATGCCGCTTTCCCCTAAGTCGTTAGAACCTACCAGTTAGTTTAGATGGCCAAGTGCGAACCAGTTAGGTCGTAACTCATATCTCCTTAACTTGCCGACGACCTACGACCTATCTTAGGTCGTAGCCTACGACTTACGACTTACTTTAAGTCGCTCACGACTTAAGGGCCTGTCCAGAATTCCCTATAAATACGGCCTATGCTCCAACATTGAAGGGACTTTTGGATCTTTCTCCGAAGCGTCGATACTCTGTCATTCTCCCGACCTAAACAGCACTTCAAGCACTCCAAACACCAAAGACGCTATAACAAACTCCAAGAGGAAATCGAGATCATTCAACATGAACTCAAGAGATCCTTTTACATCGAAGTTTGAGCTACTAGTCGAAAAGTGTGTTGTAATCGAAGTGCATTGTAAAGAATTGTAATCAAATCATCAATAAAGGAATTTAAAGTGGACGTAGGCTCGATCTTAAGCCGAACCACTATAAAACCGTTGTCTTTTACTACTTTTCCGTGATTTCTCTGCTTATACTTTGTTCCCGTACCAATGGGTGGTGCTTTCACGTTAATTCTATACTCACCGGGGTGTTAGCGTCTGATTTTTACGTTAACAACTGAAAATACAACTCTAATACATAGCGGTCAACTCCGTATGTTCCTGTCATCTAGCTCGCTCCTGAGCTCCAGAATGTCCAAGCTTGAAAATCTGTAATGCTAGGTCTGGAAAACCACATAGATCCAAATTAAACGATAGGTTGTGGAATCTAAAGATCGAGATGAAGATTCAGAGTACAAGGGCTATTGTCATTAACTTTGAGGGTGATTCCAAAATGAGTGTAGCGAGGTAATGACTTCGGTTTCGTTCGAACCCGAAACAAACTTGTATGGATTGAATGTTTTCTGAACATCATCATTGGGGGACGATGAGCATTCAAAGATATGTGATCAAAAAGGTAATCGTAGCCTTAGGCCTCATCAACCAGGAATGGCTAAAACAGGGGAGGTGTAGCAAGGGTAAGTGGGTAGCACCCAAGTAGGATGAGATTTCTCCTGTCTAGTGGTCCCTTTTTATTCGGCTGTGTGGGCAGTTGGACGCGCCAACTACAGGGTTGTCATATTCGGACTATCCAGTAAGGGGTGGCTCCGGCTTTTTGTTGTAGGGGATCGGGAGGGATCCTCGGTATGGTGATCTAGGCCACGTACTTTGACGGACGGTACCCCAGTAGTCCTGCCATTGTATGGAATCCAATCTCCAATAAGCGCCGTACGTTTTGATTGTGCCCAACTATGTTGGAAGGTGAGATTTAAGCATTCTAGCTATTTTTGTATTTTACTTGAAAACCCTAGACCCTATTATAATATAACTGGATTTCCTATCAACTGTGTTGGTTATCGTAAGGTAAAAACTTTTCTGTGTTTATGTGTGGGAAGTCTTAAGAGATACCTTTTATTTCAAAGCTTTTTCAAAGTTAAACAACTTTAATTCGTTTACTCACACCAAACCCATGTCTGACCCGGAGTTTATTTCCTGTTTTCTGAAACTCTTGGGTACTCCAATTTTTATGAGTAGCCAAGGGATTCAGGTAAGCTTTGATGAATTCTGGAGGAGATAAGGGGCATGAAGATTTAGCATTTGTAGATATATAGTGTTTCCGCAGCGTTGAGATCTATGTTGTATCTTGAGTTATATGAAAGATAGGTTTTATAACTGTCTAACATGCTGTGATATAAAGCTGTATAACTCTAATAGATGTTGTATATTATGTAATAACTATGTGATTAATATATTTTATTCATTCCGCTTGAGATTCTGATATTGTTTAGTTCTTTCTTTCTATCTTTCTTTTTCTAAATAATGATGCGACTTTCTATGGAATGAAAGGCGGGTCGTTACAGTTGGTATCGAAGCGCTAGGTTAAGAGAATACCTAGGTTTTGGAGTGATATCTATCTTGAGAGACCGTGTTTGTATTTTTGTATATATATCAACAACTACCTAATTTGTTGGGTTACCTGTTTGGGTTTTTCAATATGAGTTCTAGAGGTAGGAGGGGTAGTGGTGTGTGTAGCTCGACCACCACTAATGGTAGAGGCCCGAATGTTGAGGATTGAAGTGTATCTGCCGAGGCTGTGGACCCAATACCGCCTCGAGTGAGCTTTGCAACATGTTATAAGGATTTTACCAATCTTTGAGGAAATTCTTTGGAGACACAGAGTCCATCATTGAAGTGCAAGCTTTGTTTCGCTCGTGTGAGCAGATTTCCAAGAGTTTGGATCTGTTGGATGTGCAGAAGCAAATGATAGCATTTTAGCAACTTCAGGAAGGAGTAGCCGCGTAGTGAGACGCATTTACCATGGATGATCCCAAGACGCTTTCTCTTGGAGTAAGTTATGGAAGTATTTGAGGAGCAGTTATGCCTACCACCTGGAAGACTCGGCTGTGTAGGAATTTTCTAGATCTCAAACAAGGGAGTGTCTGTATCGGAGATGAGTCTAAGTTCAGCGAGGTGTTTGTGCTTGGTTTGAGGCCCTAGTTTCTTGAAAAGATATCTGCCCATCTTAGGGTTCTTTGTGAAATTTGGAATTTGAAGTTGGAGACTTCGTTATTGTTAAGGTTTCTCCGGTAAAGATAGCAGTAAGATTCGGTAAGTCTGGAAGTATGCTCTGAGGAATATTGGACATTTCCGTGTTCTTGTAAGGATAAGTGTTTTGGCCTACATGATTGAATTTCCAGTTTGGATGGATGGGATTCGCAATGTATTTCACGTATCTTTGAGGGAGTACGTGTATGATCCATCACTAGGTGTAGAACTAGCAGTTCAAGAGGATTTGGAAGTTGAGCCGGACTTGAGTGTGGTCTAATATCCTATTCAGATGGTAGATCTAGATGAGAAGGAGCTCTGGAGCTAGTAGTGTAGCTGGTTAGATTCAGTAGAGCGAGTATCCCAGTATTTGTACCTTAGAAAATCTTAATAGTATTAGGAAGCCCTATCCAGAATTTTGTCTGGATAGTTGGATTTGTTCGCTTGGAGGAATTGGTTGCTATGATTGTTGTATGCTTTGTTGTTTGAAAATTAGAACCTTTGTTGGATTATTAAATTATCTTTGCTTTTAAATTTCGGGGACGAAATTCTTTTAACGGGGAAGAATGTGATGTCTTGGAATTTTGTGCAATAACAATTTGATAATCTTTATTTATAAGTATTTAAATTGGTTTAATAATCTTCTTTATAAATATTTAATTGGTAAATTTATCTTTTAAAACTAATAATTTTTTTCTATTTGTAATGTGTATATATTGGTATATATATATTGTAAATAGGAAGTCTTTGGTTTTAATTTAATAAAAGATATGTTTTCAAATTGTAATATATATGTATGTATATATTGTGATTTGAAGTTATGTTTTAAAAATTCAATATAATAATTTCCAAAGCTAATATTAAAATGTTTTCTATTTATAATGTATATATATGTATATATTGTAAATAGAAAAGCTTTAGTTTGAAATTAATAAATAAAAACATGTTTTTCAAATTAAATATCTATTATAATTTGGGAGTTTCATATAATGCTTTTAAAAGGCTATTTAAAAGTTAATTATATATTTTTAATTGTGATAGTTTAAGATAGTATTTAATAATAAAATTTTTATTTTGCTTTCTTTTAAAAACTTCTTAAAATAAAATGGTTTATAGATATATATAAAGGATTAATTACACTTTCCTTTTAAATATCTTATAGTTTGTAAACATATAAAAACAAATAAAACATATAATACTTTATTTTATTTAAAAACATAAGTATATATAAATAAATATAAACATAAATTCATATTTACATAAATGTAAAAACATAATTACTTAGTAAGATAGGGGTTTAAACATAAAATACATTGTTATTAACATTTGTAAGATAATTAATATATATTGTGACATTTGTAGCTTGAGATAATTTACAATTATACAAGTGGCAATCTATGTTTCTTTAAAATTCTAATTATATAATAAAGTGTTCAAGAGAAAACCAGGATGTTTTCTATTAGAAACATATGCATTTCTCTTCTCTCAAATTCTTTCTTCCATCTTCGAAATAAAATAAATCAAACTGAAAACTAAAATCAAATATAATAACAACTTCTACTATTTCAACCTGTTCAAGTTGTAATTCAATCAAATATAAAAAAAAAAGGTGCAAGCTTCAGATTCAAATCAGATTAAAACTCAAAGATCAGATCAGAATCTGTAGAAATTTCCAAATCAAAGAAAGCTTCAGTTTCAACATTCAAAAACCAAATTTCCAGACTAAAAAGACAATAACCTGTTCTCTGCTTTATAAACTGGTGAGTAAATCTTTATTTTAAAAATAATTTTAAACATGTGATTATAAATAGATGTTTGTGATGGATTGTTTGCGCATGTTTATGAATGTTGGCTGTGATTGTATGTATGTATATTTGTTTATATGAAGGTTGACTGTGAATGCATGTTGTAAATATTACCTGCCTGTGTATATATGAGCTTCTGTACCCATATATCTTTTCTGTTCAAAATAATAGGCCTCAAACTGAGCAAATAAATTCATATCCTCTAAACAAATCAATTTTAATCCTTGATCTTCAAAGAGAAAAATGATTGCAAGAATATAAGTGTAATTTTAAAAATAGTTTCAAATAAATATATGAAGTATTTATTTCAAAATAGGAAGGTTACAGGTCTGTTCATAATATAGGCCCAAAATCAATTGATCGGAATTCTTGAATTGATTCTGTAATATAACTCGGAGTTGTTAATGATGAATTTTTATATTGAAATTAGGATTTTTAAGTATGGGGTGATTGTGAATTCGTGAGTTGATCTGAATTTGGATTTTCGTCATTTGTCGACAAACAGCGAGATAATAGCAGTCGCGATCAAGGCCTGAGGTAGTGTGAAGGCTGACGATCTTGGAAAAAATAGATGGAGGATTTTATGATGGTTGTGGTGGCTGTTCGATGTGGATTTAGGGTTTAGGATGCTGCTTTGGTCGTCGACATTTCCAAGGTCCGAAAGGCGTCGATGTTGCATTGTTATGTATCGCATATGGGGGAAATCATAGCTGGAGTCGAGACGTCGCTTTGGGTAGGTCGGCGTGGGTGCTGGTGGTCGTGGGTGGCGTTGTGGGGTGGTTTCCTTCGGTCGAATTTTGGTCCAGGTGCTCGATTTGGCTAGATTTCGATTGGCGATGATATTCAGTGATCTGAGTGACCGTGGCGACTGAGACTTGCTGGTGGTCGTAGCACTGGTCGACGGTGAACGGGTTGTGTGTGCATGTGTACAGGTTGTTCAAGTGTGTCTGGGTTGTTTGATCTTCGGGGAAGAAGGAGCTAGTTCGGGAAAGTCTCGTTAACAACCCGCATATTTATCGATTTTATATTTAAATATTTTATCGTTAGTCAGATTTTAGTCCGAAAAGCTACTTTTTGCATACGGTCGAATTAGGACTCGGGACCACTCCCATTGAGTTTAAAATGCCGTTTGCGACCTTTTTGAGTATAAGCTTCGATATGTTTGGAGAAAGTTGATTTTTGCTACTTTTCACTTTGGGTTTGGTTTTGGGCTCAGCCCTATGTTAACTTATGCTCAAATCTGAGCCACTCTTCCCCACCGACCCTCATTCTCTTCTCTTTTCAGTTTTTAGAGTATTAATGGTGGGAGAGATTGGAAATTAAAACTCTAAAACCCTAGTTCCTTTTGCAACTTCAAATTCCTAGCTCCAAATTCAAGAGAACCCATTGGTAAGCATTCTCTTCATCTTCTCCAACTTATTCTCTTACCAATTTCAGAAATTCCTAAACCTAATTTTGGGAATGTTCTTGTTTTTGAGCTTAGATTCAAGCTCATTTGGGTTGTGTTGAAGAGAGGTTGATTCTCCATTTGCTTTCAAGCTTCTTCTTGTTTGATTTTGTGAAAAGGTGAGATTTTTTATCTCACATCTATGCTTATATTTATCTTCGATTGTTAGGTATGAATTCCTAACACTTATTCGTGTGCAATTGTTTTTGGTTTGGATTGATTTGGTGAATATTCCAATTTTTGGTGTTTTGGGTTCAATCCTTTAAAAAAATCATAACTTTGAGGTTCAAAGGTGTTTTTGGTGATGCATCGAGGAGCCAATAGGGCCGGGTAGCCGTTAGGCATAATTCCCTAGCGTCCGTGCTCGTTCGGTTGCGAATTGGTGGAGGTTGCATATCAATTTATGGGCATCATTGTGCAGAGCATCAGGTTCGGCCGACCACCGCCCTGCTCCGGTCGACCGACCTGTTAGTCAAAATTTGCCTCTGTTTCTGGTTCGGCCGACCGACCCCCCTGGTCCGGTCGACCGACCTGGTGCCCGAGAAGTTTCCTACCTCTGGTTCGGTCGACCGACTCAGGGAGTCCGGTCGACCGACCTGCTTCTATTTGCCAGATTAGCCTATTTTGCTAATTCGTTTGAATATCCAACTTTAATCGATACGTGCTGTCTCGCTTTTGTTGTTGTCATTTATTATCGACTTTGATGACCTTTTCTTAGGGAATTTTAGATATATCCACTTTGATGGATTTTGTATCGATTTCTTTGGATTTTATTCACGTTTTTTGAATGTGAATCTTAGTGATTGATTGTTCCTACAATCTTCTTTGTGATTTGTCACTTTAAAAATACAAAGGTTTTCTATACTAGTAGTAAATATCAAAACTCTTTCCTCAAACGATTTCAATACTATTTTAATACCAAATTCGTTTATAAAACCGTTTTCCAATCTGTTAGTATATACAAACCTTTACCTCACTCGTATGAGAAATCTAATCAAACGACTTAGTAAAACAAGTGGTATGAAACGCTTGCGTTCACTTTGTCGGTTAATTCTTGGACTTGTTCGATTGAATGTCTTGTGACAATTTTATAGTGGAGATCTACAGTTTGTTCGTAAATATTTAAGTTAAGCAAGTGGTTATGGGACATGAAGCTAAACTCATATATTTACTAGCTTAGTGTAATTGACACTTCTCGATGATCATGATGATAATCTTTGTGATTTAGACTAGCATTGTGCGATGTCTCTTTGTCTGCGAGGGAGACTAAACCCCGTTTTGTGGAGTTTCGACTCAATTTGGTGGGGTAGCAACCCATGGTCTTCGGTCCGTTTGTGTAGCTTCGGCTCAATTTGTGATGGTTAGCAGCCATGGAATTAGCGTTCCGTTTGTGATACACGTGTTGGCGAGCTTTATGCTCCCGTTTGTGATAGGCCTTCCCCCCTTTGTGATTTCTGGATTTCTTGAGATGATTTCTAGAATTTGTGTTTCACCAATTTTCGTGATTTCCATTGATAAGTTTTATCAATATTTGTGCATTGGTGAATTTGTGTGTCATTGACTTTTGTGATTGACATTGATATTATTGTCAATATTTGTGCATTGGTGAATTTGTGTGTCATTGACTTTTGTGATTGACATTAATTTAATCGTCAATATTTGTGGTTTGATGAACGAAATAAGGAGTATGGCATTTCTTTGATTCTTGTGTAGATTTGGTGATATTGATTAATCTCTCGTTGATTTTCAATTACTTATATATATCACAGCTTGGAATTGTGATTATTATGTGTTTAGTCATATCTCTTATTCTATATCGTTTCATCTGATATCTATAGTTAGACTGATCCGTTTATTATTTTCTTATTAAATAATACTCGGGTCAGACCGAGATGTTACAGGTGCTTCTGCTTGACTTCTCTCTTGGGATTGATTTCTTTGACTTTTGGTTAACTACTTAGATTAGTAGTTTTTGTTGTATACATTTGAGATATAGACTCCATAATGTATACTTATTCTTTTGTGTAGTTCATGTAACTATTCTTTTGTTATATTGTGGATCTTTTTAGACCACTACTCTGATGTACACTTCCTAGTGTAATATTCATATTTATTTCCGCCTTTGTGATATGAATTGTCTGTGACTGATTTATGTTATGTTTATTTCTGTATTTGTTTCCGAAGATATTATAGCCACTGTGTAGTAGCTTTGAGTTTGTGTCGGTATGTCGGATTTCCTCATGATAAAGTGTTGCATGTTATACTATCTGACATATCGATGCTCGCACAAAGCAATTACACGGATGGTCGCTCCTCAACAGCCTTATTCTCCGTGCTAGTTGACAGCATTCACCGTAATGTTCTTGGCTAGCGTGGGTATAGAGGTGGGGCGTCACAGCTTGGTATCTGAGCCAAACTTCGGAACAATATGGAATAGTATAACAAGGATCATCGTCCTAAGTCCATCTTAGGAGTCGTGCTTTAGGATTTAATTCGAGTCTTCGTACCGATTCATCCTATTTTCCTTATGATTCCTTGTTTATCTATCAAGATTGCTTGATATTCAATTTGGTGAATAACCTTTTTCTTCTTCTTCTTTCTTTCTAAAGGGAGAAAAATGTCTAGACCAGGCCGCCACAGAGCCGTACCGTCTAGCACTCCACCCCAAGATGGAGTTTTTATGACTGCTCAACAACTTCTTGATTTAGTGACAAATGCTCAAGCAGCTGGAGCTAACCCGGAACCTACTCACCCAAAGTCGGGATTTTCACGCTTGTGTAGTGATTACACTAATTTGGGTGGGGAGCCATTCAAAGGTTCCGAAACTGTTATTGAAGTACATGCCTGGCTAAGGTCATGCGATCGAATCTTTTCTCGCATGAATCTTATTGACCTTCACCGAGTTCAGGTGGCCTCTAGTATGCTCCGAGAAAGAGCATTGGACTGGTACGAGCTTCTTTTTTCTGAGATTAATGAAGCGGATCTCACCTGGGAGAAATTCCGGGAATGCTTCGAGTTGAAATTTGTACCGGAAGCAGAGAAAGTGACATTGGCTCGACGATTTATAGACCTTGTTCAAGGTGAGTCCTTCGTGACTGATTACGTCGCCTCCTTCGAGTCGCTTTCCAAATATGGGGTTGAATACATCAACACCCCTTTAAAGAAGAACCAGAGATTCGTCTATGGCTTAAACAAAAATCTCAAGAAGCCATTACTTTTAAAATTAGAAGTTTCTTTCGACCAACTCGTTGATATCGCTCTTCGCCTTGAAGAGGCGGATAGGGAGAATGATGTTGAAGTGGTGGGTTCCAAACCAAACTTCAACAACAAGAAGAGGCCAAATAAATTCAAAGGACGTTATCCCAATAAGAAAGGGAAGCAAGCAACCTCCGTGTCAAAAACTTCTTCCTTTGGCCGTGGGGAATGCTATAATTGTGGTTCAAAGGACCATTATGCGAACAAGTGCCCAAGGTCTCTCTCTTGTCGCTACTGCAAATTTCCCGGTCATGTTATATCTTCATGCCCCAAGCTTCAAGGCAAGAAGGAGGGAAAGCTTAATGTTGCTCAAGCCCCTGGCAACACATCTCATGGCCAAGGTATTTGTTATTCTATTCTGGATGGAATTATTTTATTTCGTGATCATCCTATTCGAGTTCTTTTTGATACGGGTGCGTCCCATTCTTTTATATCAAAAGAACTTGTTGATACTTTTTCTTTGGATGTTTTGTGTTTAATGACTTCTTTGAGAATTGCGAATCCGGTTCATGGATCCGCAACAATCAGTTTATTGTGTAAAGATGTCGAGATTATTTTATGTGATTTTTCTTTCCTAGCCGATTTGCATGTCATGCGTTATTTAGGCTTTGGAATGATTTTGGGAATGGATTGGCTTAACCGTTATGAAGCTCATATCCTATGTCCTGAGCGGACTATTCATCTTCGACATCCTCAATCTGTTAAGCAGATTTCTATTAATCTTCAAGATTCAGTTTCCAGCTTGGTCGCATCTTTATATTCTTTAAATCCTCGTGATGACGATGATGATGATGAGGGTGATATTATTTCTCCTATTCACGTCGTTCGTGAATTTTCCGACATATTCGAACCCGTTTTAGGATTACCACCTAAGCGGGAAATTGAGTTCAGAATTAATCTTATTCCTGGAGCTCAACCTATCACTCGTCCTCTGTATCGTATGTCCAATAAAGAAAACGAGGGGATGCGTAAACAATTATCCAAATTGGAGACGAAGCAATTTATTCGCTCTAGTTCCTCGCCTTGGGGAGCTTCGGCTATTTTTGTGAAGAAATCTGATGGTACACTTAGGCTTTGTGTTGACTACCGCAAGCTTAATGATCTTACTATAAAAAATAATATCCTTTACCTCGGATTGATGATCTATTCGATCAGCTTAGTGGTGCTAAGGTCTTTTCACAATTAGACTTAACTACTGGATTTCATCAGCTTCGTATTGCAGAGGATAGTATTCCTTTGACATCGTTCCGTACTCATTATGGATCGTATGAATAGCTTGTTATGCCATTTGGTCTAACGAATGCTCCGGCTTATTTCGTTGACCTTATGAATAGAGTTTTCAAAGACTTCCTCGACCGGTTTGTTCTTATCTTTATCGATGATATTCTTGTGTATTCTAAAACCGAGGAGGAGCATGAAAAACATCTTCGGATTGTGTTGGAAACTCTTAGGAGTAATCAATTAAGGGAAATTTTTTCTAAATGCCACTTTTGGCAATCTCATGTGAAGTTTCTCGGTCATATTATTTCCGAATCCGAAATTTCCGTGGATCCTTCAAAGATTGAAGCGATTCAAGATTGGAAGAGACCGGAGAGTGTAACAGAGATTCGTAGTTTTCTCGGATTGGGGGGCTATTACCGTCGTTTTATCAAAGACTTTTCTAAGATTGCCGTGCCTCTCACTAGCTTGACTAAGAAAGATGTTAAATACATTTGGTCGGACAAATGTGAAGCTTCTTTTCAGAAATTAAAAGAACTCCTTTCTGATGCTCCTATTCTTGTTATTCCCGAGGGGAATCAAGATTTCGTTGTTTATACCGATGCTAGTCGCGTTGGTTTGGGTGTCGTTCTTATGCAAAAAGAACGTGTTATTGCTTATGCTTCTAGGCAATTGAAGCCAGCTGAGACTAGATATGCCACTCATGATTTAGAACTCGCGGCTATTGTTTTCGCTCTTCGGATTTGGCGTCATTATCTTTTAGGAGAGAAATTTGTTCTTTACACGGATCATAAGTCTTTGAAATATTTATTTTCTCAAAAGGAACTTAATTTGCGTCAACAACGTTGGCTCGAGCTCCTTGCTCCTTATGATCTTGATATTCTTTATACACCCGGTAAGGGTAATCGTGTCGCCGATGCTCTTAGCCGTAAACAACAAGCTGTTGTTTCTATGATGATATCCGAATGGAACGATCTCCAGATCTTATCCACTTGTGAGATTCGAGACCGCGTATCCGATTTATGCTCATCATTTGTTTTATGTAGCCTTGAGGCTCATCCTTCTCTTTTAGACTGCATTCTTGAAGCTCAAAGGCTAGATCCCGAATTGGCTCTTCTTGGCCAAAATATTAAGGATAAGATTGATATTGAAGGTTTGAAGGACTTTGATATCGATTCCCGTGGCGGCATTCGGAGATTTGGTAGACTTATTGTGCCAAATATTAGTGATCTTCGTAAAGATATTTTAGAAGATTCCCATCGTTCTAAATTTACCATTCATCCCGGTAGTAGTAAAATGTACGCGGATATGAAGCGACTTTATTATTGGGAGGGAATGAAACTTGACATCGCTAACTTCGTTAAGCGTTGCATGACTTGCCAACTCGTTAAGGCCGAACATCAAAGGCCCGGTGGGTTATTGCAACCTTTAGAAATTCCAATTTGGAAGTGGGACCAAATTTCCATGGATTTTATAGATGGCCTTCCCCGTTCTCGTTCGGGTCATGATAGCTTATGGACGATTGTTGATAGGCTTACTAAATCTGCCCATTTTATTCCCGTTCGGTCTAACCGAACCGTTCCTCTTTTGGCCAAGCTCTTTATCAAAGAGATTGTTAAATTGCATGGGGTTTCTACTTCTATTATTAGCGATCGTGATCCATTGTTTACTAGTGGATTTTGGAAGAGTCTTCAAAAAGCTTTGGGAACGAAGCTTAATTTTAGCACCGCTTATCATCCTCAGTCCGGTGGACAAACTGAGCGTGTGAATCAAACTCTTGAAGATCTTCTTCGTGCTTGTGTGCTTGATTTTGGGGGAAGTTGGGAAGATCATATTTCACTTGTTGAATTTTCCTATAATAATAGCTTCCAATCTAGTATTGGTATGGCACCTTTTGAGGCACTCTACGGAAGGCCATGCCGATCTCCTTCTTGTTGGCTTGAGGCCGGTGAGAAGCTGGTTTTAGGTCCAGATTTTATTCGTGATTCCACAGAAAAGATTGATCTTATTCGTCATAGGATGAAAGAAGCCCAGAGTAGACAAAAATCCTATGCTGATAACCGGAGAAGGAAGTTAGAATTTTCTGTGGGAGATCTTGTGTTCATTCGTGTTTCACCTATGAAAGGTATTGTACGTTTCAGTCGATCGGGAAAATTGGCGCCTCGATATATTGGGCCATTTCCTATCACCGAACGTATTGGTTCCATGGCTTATCGCCTTTTATTACCGGCTCAATTTACTGCTATCCATGACATGTTTCACGTTTCTCAACTTCGGAAATGTCTTCGAGATTCCGATTCTATTCTTGAACCCGGTGTTGTGGAAGAGATTGAAGTTTCGCCTAATTTAACTTATGAGCAACATCCTATTCGTATCATTGCTTCGGAGGTCAAACGACTTCGAAATAAAGATGTTCCGCTTGTTAAAGTTCAATGGTCTTCAAATCCTAAGGATTGTTCTTGGGAATCTAGAGAGTACATCGAGCGAACACATCCGGACTTACTTTCTCGTGCTCTTTGAGGTGAACTTCTTATTTCAAACTTCTTTTATGTTGAATATTCTTGTATGGTTGTTACTATATATCTTCTTCTTGTAATATTGCGAGGATGCAATTTCTTTAAGGAGGGGAGTCTGTAACAACCCGCATATTTATCGATTTTATATTTAAATATTTTATCGTTAGTCGGATTTTAGTCCGAAAAGCTACTTTTTGCATACGGTGGAATTAGGACTCGGGACCACTCCCATTGAGTTTAAAATGCCGTTTGCGACCATTTTGAGTATAAGCTTCGATATGTTTGGAGAAAGTTGATTTTTGCTACTTTTCACTTTGGGTTTGGTTTTGGGCTCAGCCCTATGTTAACTTATGCTCAAATCTGAGACACTCTTCCCCACTAACCCTCATTCTCTTCTCTTTTCAGTTTTTAGAGTATTAATGGTGGGAGAGATTGGAAATTAAAACTCCAAAACCCTAGTTCCTTTTGCAACTTCAAATTCCTAGCTCCAAATTCAAGAGAACCCATTGGTAAGCATTCTCTTCATCTTCTCCAACTTATTCTCTTACCAATTTCAGAAATTCCTAAACCTAATTTTGGGAATGTTCTTGTTTTTGAGCTTAGATTCAAGCTCATTTGGGTTGTGCTGAAGAGGGGTTGATTCTCCATTTGCTTTCAAGCTTCTTCTTGTTTGATTTTGTGAAAAGGTGAGATTTTTTTATCTCACATCTATGCTTATATTTATCTTCGATTGTTAGGTATGAATTCCTAACACTTATTCGTGTGCAATTGTTTTTGGTTTGGATTGATTTGGTGAATATTCCAATTTTTGGTGTTTTGGGTTCAATCCTTTAAAAAAAACCTTAACTTTGAGGTTCAAAGGTGTTTTTGGTGATGCATCGAGGAGCCAATGGGGCCGGGTAGCCGTTAGGCATAATTCCCTAGCGTCCGTGCTCGTTCGGTTGCGAATTGGTGGAGGTTGCATATCAATTTATGGGCATCATTGTGCAGAGCATTAGGTTCGGCCGACCGACCCCCCTGGTCCGGTCGACCGACCTGTTAGTTAAAATTTGCCTCTGTTTCTGCTTCGGGCGACCGACCCCCTGGTCCGGTCGACCGACCTGGTGCGCGAGAAGTTTCCTACCTCTGGTTCGGTCGACCGACTCAGGGAGTCCGGTCGACCGACCTGCTTCTATTTTCCAGATTATCCTATTTTGCTAATTCGTTTGAATATCCAACTTTAATCGATTCGTGTTGTCTCCCTTTTGTTGTTGTCATTTATTATCGACTTTGATGACCTTTTCTTTGGGAATTTTAGATATATCCACTTTGATGGATTATGTATCGATTTCTTTGGATTTTATTCACGTTTTTTGAATGTGAATCTTAATGATTGATTGTTCCTACAATCTTCTTTGTGATTTGTCACTTTAAAAATACAAAGGTTTTCTATACTAGTAGTAAATATCAAAACTCTTTCCTCAAACGATTTCAATACTATTTTAATACCAAATTCGTTTATAAAACCATTTTCCAATCTATTAGTATATACAAACCTTTACCTCACTCGTATGAGAAATCTAATCAAACGACTTAGTAAAACAAGTGGTATGAAACGCTTGCGTTCACTTTGTCGGTTAATTCTTGGACTTGTTCGATTGAATCTCTTGTGACAATTTTATAGTGGAGATCTACAGTTTGTTCGTAAATATTTAAGTTAAGCAAGTGGTTATGGGACATGAAGCTAAACTCATATATTTACTAGCTTAGTGTAATTGACACTTCTAGATGATCATGACGATCATCTTTGTGATTTAGACTAGCATTGTGCGATGTCTCTTTGTCTGCGAGGGAGACTAAACCCCATTTTGTGGAGTTTCGACTCAATTTGGTAGGGTAGCAACCCATGGTCTTCGGGCCGTTTGTGGAGCTTCGGCTCAATTTGTGATGGTTAGCAACCATGGAATTAGCGTTCCGTTTGTGATACACGTGTTGGCGAGCTTTATGCTCCCGTTTGTGATAGGCCTTCCCCCCTTTGTGATTTCTGGATTTCTTGTGATGATTTCTAGAATTTGCGTTTCACCAATTTTCGTGATTTCCATTGATAAGTTTTATCAATATTTGTGCATTGGTGAATTTGTGTGTCATTGACTTTTGTGATTGACATTGATATTATTGTCAATATTTGTGCATTGGTGAATTTGTGTGTCATTGACTTTTGTGATTGACATTAATATAATCGTCAATATTTGTGGTTTGATGAACGAAATAAGGAGTATGGCATTTCTTTGATTCTTGTGTAGATTTGGTGATATTGATTAATCTCTCGTTGATTTTCAATTACTTATATATATATCACAGCTTGGAATTGTGATTATTATGTGTTTAGTCATATCTCTTATTCTATATCGTTTCATCTGATATCTATAGTTAGACTGATCCGTTTATTATTTTCTTATTAAATAATACTTGGGTCAGACCGAGATGTTACAGGTGCTTCTGCTTGACTTCTCTCTTGGGATTGATTTCTCTGACTTTTGGTTAACTACTTAGATTAGTAGTTTTTGTTGTATACATTTGAGATATAGACTCCATAATGTATACTTATTCTTTTGTGTAGTTCATGTAACTATTCTTTTGTGATATTATGGATCTTTTTAGACCACTACTCTGATGTACACTTCCTAGTGTAATATTCATATCTATTTCCGCCTTTGTGATATGAATTGTCTGTAACTGATTTATGTTATGTTTATTTCTGTATTTGTTTCCGAAGATATTATAGCCACTGTGTAGTAGCTTTGAGTTTGTGTCGGTATGTCGGATTTCCTCATGATAAAGTATTGCATGTTATACTATCTGACATATCGATGCTCGCACAAAGCAATTACACGGATGGTCGCTCCTCAACAGCCTTATTCTCCGTGCTAGTTGACAGCATTCATCGTAATGTTCTTGGCTAGCGTGGGAATAGAGGTGGGGCGTCACACTCGTAGTATTCCAGTGCTTGTCTCGAAGCAGGGGACGTGTAGTAGTTAGTTCATGAGTGTACCGTTGTTTTACTCGGGGGTTTACTTGAGTTCTCTTATGATTTTCTCGAAGCCGACTCGGGTTGGATTTTGTGTTGTAACCTGTTTCTAAATTTTAAATGTAACGTATGTACAGGTTTGAAAAAGCAAAGTAATTTAAGTTAACTCATGTTTTCAAAAATTGAATTAAGTATGTTTTTAAGGAAAAAAATGTTAAACAAAGTTTCAAAGCAAAATGAAATAGTTAAGTTTTCAAAGATAAGTTTTCCAAGTTTTAAATTTTTTAAAAATGATTAAGTTTGTAAGAAATTTATTAAATCAAGTTTTAAAAATGAATGAGTTTTTCAAAGGGTTATAAACCAATTTCCAAAGAAAAATAAAACCATTTAATAAGATTTTGAAACAAGTTCAAGTTTAAATATAAAAGTTAAATGATTTAAATTTCTTCGTATAAAAAGTAATTATATCAATTTTATAATTAATTACCAATGATCTTAAATAAGTTATTGATGTAATTAAGAATTTATTAGGATAAAGAATTTATCCTTAATTAATTAAGGTAGTAATTAACTAAAGATAATTAATTAGTGAAATTAATTAAAGGATTAATTATTTAATGTAATTAATAAGGGTTAATTGATTTATGCTAATAATCAAGTATAATTACTTAATGAAAGTGATTAATTGATAGTTAATAAATGTAATTTAATGATCATTAACTAGTAATTATGTGATGATTAATTAATGTAATTAATTTAAGCTAATTAATTAATTTAATTAATTAAGGATAATCACTTATGAAATTGATTAAGTATAATTACTTAATTAATAAAGTGTAATTACTTAGTGTAAGTAATTAATGGATAATTACTGAATGTAATTAATTAAAGAGAGATTACTTAAGGGGAGTAATTAGAGGATAATTACTTAATGGAAGTAATTAAGTATTAATTACTTGGTGTAATTAATTAAAGGATTAATTAATTGAGAAGTTAATTAATTGATGTATGTAATTAAAGGATAGTTAATTACTGTATGTGATTAATTAAGGTTGATTAATGAATGCGGTTAATTCCAGATTAATTATTAAATGTAATTAATTAAAATAATAATTAATTAATAAAGAGATTAGGGGATCATTAATTAATGTAATTAATGGAAGTAATTAAAGGTTGATTAATGTGATTAATTAAAGGATAATTAATCAATATTAATGATTATAGAATAATTAATTAATGTAATTAATTAAGGGTCGATGCAATTAATTATAGTTAATTAATTAATGGGAATAATCAAAGGTTAACTAATGTGTTTGGAATAAGGATAATTAATTTATGTAATTAATTAAGGCTTAATTACTTTAAGTAATTAAAGGATAATTAATCAAAGATGATTAATTAAGATGGTTATTAATTAATTGGGTTGTAATTAATTAATGTTAAGAAAGCAGGATTTAAAAGTAATTAAAGTAATTAATTTAATTCATTGGTGGTTAATTGAATTAATTGGAGATGGTGTGACAATTAATCTTGCTTATGGATGATTACATGATATTGAATGCCTTGGATTATGTGACATCTCTGATATGTGATATGTTTGTTCTTGAATGCCTTGGATTATGTGATATCTCTGATATATGATATGTTTGTTTTGTGATATGGGATGTTTTGGTTGAATTGTGAAAATATGGATTATCTACCTTTGATAATATGAATTATCTATCTATGTGAATATAGATAATAAATTAAATTGTTTAACTTAAACAACTTGGCCTTAAAAGATGGCGTTTTGGATTTCGTTGAGACCGGGATCGGATTTCTAAATTGGATATCCGAAAACCAAATCGATCCAAATTAAACGATAGGTCATGGAATCTAAAGATCGAGATGAAGGTTCAGAGTGCAAGGGCTATTGTCGTTAACTCTGAGGGTGATTCCAAAATGAGTGTAGCGAGATAGTGCCTTCGGTTTTGTTCGAACCTAGAACGAACTTGTATGGATTGCATGCTTTCAAAACATCGCCATTGGAGGACGATGAGTATTCTAAGATATGTTGTAACGACCCAGAATTTTTGATAATTAAAATTTGAATATTTAATTTATTTTAAATATTAATAAGTGAATTTTTAAGTCAAACAAATTTTTATTTGAATTTTTGGATTTAATTGAATAATTAAATCGATAATTTAATACGTTAAATTATGGAAATAATTGAAAATTGGATTAAATATGATTGAAAATGATTTGTAAAATTTTATTTTATCATATGGAAGTTAGAACGATATTTTAGAACTTTTAAAATCGAATTAAAAGTTAATTTGTGAAAATTGAATATTTTAATATTTAAATCGACTAGTGAAAATAGCCAATTTTTGAACAGTCTCAGAATTGAATGAAACCAGTTCCATTGGATCCGTAATAGTTAGTTATTACCGGATTTCAATTTTCGTGTCAATCGGAGTTATCGTTTGATCGTGGCAGCTCGAAACGCATCGATTTATTTTTAATTTTAATTTGGCGAGTTAAAATAGCCATTTTTCAAAAAGTCCCGGATTTCAACGAAACCAGTTTCATCGGATCCGTAATGTGATATTATTGTAAAGTTTCAAATTTCAAGTCAATTGGATTTACCGTTTGTCCGGTACGAATTAAAACGCCTAGAAATCGACTTAAATCGGTTTAATTCAAATTGAGCGTTTATAGCCATAACTCGCACATACTTCCGAATTAGCTTCCGAAACCTGTTCCATTGTGTCCGGAACGCGGGATAAACCCTAGGTACGTCAGTTTTGGCGCGTAAATCGGAGTTCGGAATTTCCGGGATGAATAGTGTTCGAATTTTCTTTATAAATAGACATGAGCCTTCATAATTTGATAAAAAAATAAACCCTAATTCTAATTTGCCCTAGCCGCCACCCACATAACCCATGGCCAGAAATGCTCCCATCTTCATCCCCAAAAATCTTCTAATCTATTCATCGATTCAAGAAAGTTTCAACTAGAAACTCGTAGAGGATGGTGAGATCTTGGATTTCAACGGCTATGATCGCGAATGGCTTCACGGATTGGCGGCAAATTGGGTTCAAAGGGCTGGAGTTCATTCTCGAACTGCGTGCTACAGGGATGGCCGAGCTCTATGAGCTTCAGGCCGAGCATAGCATGTGGAAGGAGCTTCGAGATGAAGGTGGTTTGATGTGATTTCGTCGAGAAATGAGGTTGTAAAGTGAAAACCTAATTTCATGCTATGGGTTCCTATAGGTTCGGCCTCTTCGTGTACAACCTGTAGAAGTTGCGTGCAAATGAGAAGAAGAGGAGGATGTTGGGGACGGCCTGATGTGGTTGGAGTTGAGATGGAGGGCTAAGATCTGCTTTGGTATAAATTAGTTTAAATTTATGTTATAAATATAAGTATATAAATCATGTAACTTCAAAAATTGATAACTTTTTCATACGAGGTCGAAAAATTACGAAACCAGTTGCGTTGGAATCGTATGGATGAGCACTACGCGATGGAGTTGGTTTGGAGTCGTTTGGAGTTAGTGAGAATTTTGGATAAAATTAAACGTCCGTTTAATTTTATTCGAAATAAATCGCTAAAACGGAAATAAAACCAAGGTGAGAATTTCTCACTCAATCGAATCAGTTTCGATTTTATTTTAAATAGTTAGATTTAAAATATTTGAATGCATGTTTGAATGTTGATTGATATCTATTGATTGTTAAAATAGACATTATACGCCGTTAGTAAGCGGATGTTATTTATTAAAAACATATACCGCGAATATTTCATAAACAGTGAAATTGGTATTATAAATAATATCAATATATATATGGCATATGTATATATTGCAGTTGATTGATTTCCCGTATTTTTTAGCGGATGAGACCCTATTACGCCGTTATTAAGCGGATAATATTTAATAAGAACATATACCGCGATAATTTCGTACTGGAGCGAAATTGGTATTGTGCTAATGTTTTTGGATGCAGGAAACAGGTTGGAGGGATCCAACTGGATTCCTCAACAGTATTTATTTAATTTCAGATATTTTGATATTTGATTGATTATCATATTGATATATGATATCGTTGTAGTCGTGATTGACTATTTGGTGTGTAGCATCATTGGACCCAGAATTTGGAATTTTAAAATGATTTTAAAGTGATTTTTGAGAGTATACTATATTTTAGGAATTGATCCGTTTTAAATAAATAAACGTTATAATTTTTAAAGTTATAAAAATTATGATTTGGTGAAATATAGTTAAAAGCTGATTTTTGAGAAATATGAACCAACGATTTTATAAAATAGTTTAAACTGGATTTTTGAGTTTATTATTAAAAGTTTGAACATAAGATTTATAAAATTTGATTATTTTATAAATCAAAATGGTGGAATTATAAAGGAATTGAAAGATGTTTTTAAAGAATAATATAAATTGATTTATATTAAGAGATTTATAAATGGATATTTATAAATTGAAATATTGACATTATAAAACGAGTTTTTATAAGTGTTTGAATGAAGTAAAAATGAATTTCATTAATGAATGAAATTTATAGGATTATAAACAGTGAAGTTATAAATGAAATTTTATAAACAGTAGGTTTATAAAATTTATAAAGTTATTGAAAGAATGGAGTTTTGATAAATAAACGAATCTTATAAGTTATAAGATTTATAATTATGAAGTTCAAAGGAACGATTTTTGTAACGAATAAATTATAAGTATTTAACTTATAATATGAACGTTTAGTTTATAATTTAGTTATAAACTAGAATAGGTTAATAAAAGGATTTATAAAAAAGGAAGTTTTTATAAATAAATAGAAATGGAATTTATAAATGTTGTTTTATAAATCCGCAAACAACTTATTTTGATAAGTTAATTGTCATAACTTATTTAATGGAGTTATATTCACGTTTTTGAATAGTGAATAACACGTTAAAGAAATTGTTTTAGATTTGGTGTTTTAAACAGAATTAAAACGATCTAACGATGTTTTAAAAGATGTTGAGATTCGAAACCATAGATTTCAACATTTATTTTTGAAATAGATGTTTCGAGAAATAAAAGGAAATGGTGGACTATAACACTGTTGTTATAGTAAATGATTTCCGAAAGGAAATGTTTTGAATAGTATTGGGATTTATATATCTATTTAATTTCGAATCCCTATACTAGTGATTTTGGGTTGTCGTAACGATGTTTTACGCAACATTCGTTTTGACCCAAATAAATATGTTTAAGTGAATGATTTCCTTAAAGAATGAATTATATACTTAATCTCGATTTAAGTATATTGAATATTTTCTAAGTGTTGAAAATAAATAAAATTTGTGAATTACTTATGAATAAATAAGTATGGAAATGTTTTCCAATATAAAGTGAATATTTTGAGAATTTATCTTTTTTGAAGATAAATTGAAAAGGAATATTGAAATGAATAATTGAAATCAAATATTCATAGATATTTTGGATTGTAAATTCTCTATTGAATTTATAAATGAAATTGGAAAATGGGTTAAAAAAAAAATGTTGATTTATTTTTGAAGTATTGAAATTAAATATCTTGTAAAGATATTTTGGAAAATAAATAATTTGGGAAAATTATTTGGAATCTGGTGATGTGTGCATATTCAGTGATAGTTCAATAACCGACTATAAATATTTCCCTTTGAATGGGTAATTGATGTGATTTGTTTGAATGTGAATGCTACACTTATTTTTGAATAAGCGCTCACTATTCGGGTTAACCGGGAAAGGACCATGGGGTCGTATAACCCATTCCGAATATGTGATACGTCGTTATGAATTGCATTTGAAGATCGGTGTTGAAGACCGAGTATTTGTGAAAGCGATAGGATGACCTATCGATTGTCTCTGCACTGGGTAGCTCCTGGTATAGAGATTCCTTAAGTGATGGGAAATTCGATCGGGATTGTGAATACCCGTATTGCAAGGGCTTCGTAAGAAGTGCCTTCGGTTTTGCTCGAGCCTGGAATAGACTTGTATGGATTGTATGCCTGACATTACAAGTTGAGATATAAAGCCGATTTCTTTCAAATATATTTCTGTTGGTGGCGGAAAATTTATTCTTTTAGCTTAACACCCTTCTCTGAGACGTACGAGCTCAGAGGTTATGTCGTTGAATGTTATCAGCGATATATTCCCAATTTGGTAATGTGACATGCTGAGTGATGCTGAAATGATCATGGTGTTGATTATTTGTGATAGGATCGTTTATTTAATCGTCTATCCTTGTGATCATTGTGTTGATCATTTGTTGACCCAAAGCATGGCTTTTGTATAAAGTATGTTTTTGTGGACGTGAATTCGTCGAGCCTCACACCCCGTGAATGGTCAAAACAGGAAAGAAGCAGTAAGGTTATGAGGGGTAGCACCCTTTAGGATGTGTCCATTTCCTTCTGGAAAAGGGTGGTATCATGGTATGGAGCCCAGATACTTACTCATGTTGAAAACACTTTGTTATGATTGTGTGAATTGATTACGAGCGCTCGGTGATAAAGGTCCCAAAGGACCGGGGGATGGCATATTCGGTCAGTTGTTACTCAGTTAGGGGTAACCCGGCCTTGTGTTGGTAGAGATCCGGTTTGGTTCTCGGGGATGTCCATCCAGAGGCATTCTCATGTGGCAATGGGAAGTTCCTTGGCCTGACCATTTGTTGGAAATCCAAAGAAACAATACGAAACTTGTACGGTTTTAGTTGTATAACCTGCTATGGAATGTGGCGGTAACCTGCTATTGAACATAGTTAGCTATAGTAGGCATACGATAATGGTCGTATGTTGGCTAAGATTTATATTCTACTTTTGAAATAAATTTTTCCTATACTATGCACTAGTAATAATATAAAATGTTCTTTTAAATGCGTATCAAGCATCTTTGACTATCATAAGGAGAAATCTCCTCCGATTCTGCGTTTGCATGTGTGTGTGTGCGGGAGGCCTTATGGTAGTCTCATTTTTAAAAAGCATTGCGAATTGAATTTAAAATATTCTTCTATTTTGATTTTAAAGTAAATAAACTGTTTTGAGTTCTCACACCAGTCACATGACTGACTCGGAGTTTATTGTTTTCCTTCCTAAACTCTGGGTGCCCACCAATTTCCACACGGGCAGTCAAGAGTTAGGTTTATCAGGATATTCTGGATATTCAGGAATTGCTGGAGGCAAGCTGGATGGCATGGCGTATTACTATGTAGTATTTCTTTTTCCGCTGCACTATTTGTTGTTGTTGTACACTCTGATGATATGATGTAATGAAATGTGATAAAATGTAATAACGGATATAGTTCTTTGTTTAAAGATTATTCATTTATTATCATATGTTGTTCCGCTGCGAATTGTGAGATTCTGATGTGATTCTGTTGTTCTGTTTTCTTTCTGTTTTCTTCTATTTTAAAATGTTCTATCTTCTTTTCTCTCTTCTCTCTATTTTCTGTCTTTCTATTTTCTTCTACCTCTTTCTTTTCTTAAATTCTTTTTAAAACCCATAACATTCCGGTGTTTGACCTTCGATGGGTCGACAGTCGATAAAGTGAGTGTCGATGTTGAATTTTCGAAGTCGAAAATTTTCGGGGCGTTACATATGTGATTTAAAAGGTAATCGTAGCCTCATGCCTCATCAACCGGGAATGGTTAAAACAGGGGAGGTGTAACAAGGTTAAGTGGGTAGCACCCATGTAGGATGATATTTTTCCCTGTCTAGAGGTCCCTTTTTATTCGGCTGTGGAGGCAGTTGAGCATGCCAACTATGGGGTTTTCTTATTCAGACTATCCAGCAAGGGGGTGCTCCGGCTTTGTATTATAGGGGATCGGGAGGGATCCTTGGTACGGTGATCTAGGCCATATACTGTGACGGGCGGTACCCCAGTAGCCCTGCCATTGTATGAAATCCAATCTCCAATAAGTGTCATACGTTTTGATTGTGCCCAACTATGTTGGAACGTGAGATGTAAGCATTTCAGCTATTTCTTTATTTTACTTGAAAACCCTAGACCCTATTATAATATAACTGGATTTCCTATCAACTGTTTTGGTTATCGTAAGGTAAATTTTTTTTCGTGTTTATGTGTGGGAAGTCTTAGGAGATACCTTCTATTTCAAAGGTTTTTCAAAATTAAACAACTTTAACCCGTTTACTTACACCAGACCTATGTCTGACCCGGAGTTTATTTTCTGTTTTCTTAAACTCTTTGGTACTCAAATTTTTACGAGTAGCCAAGGGATTCAGGTTAGCTTTGACGAATTCTAGAGGAGATATAGAGCAGGAGGCTTACGTTTGTAGATATATAGTGTTTCCGCTGTGTTGAGATCTGTGTGGTATCTTGAGTTGTATGATACACATGTTTTATAACTGTCTAACGTGTTGTGATATAAAGCTGTGTAACTCTGATTGATATTTTATATTATGTAATAGCTATGTGATTAATATATTTTATTCGTTCCGCTGTGAGATTCTGATATTGTTTAGTTCATTCTTTCTATCTTTCTCTTTCTATCTCTTTCTTTCTAAATAGTAATGGGTCTTGAGTAATAATAAATGCATGAACATAGTTAGACTTCTTGAGTAATAATAAATGCACTCATTGTTTACTCGAGACGCAAGGACTTGGGAAAATGAAATATTTTGTATGAAAAGGGTATAAATGGTAAAAGTATTAGTAATGATTTTCAATAATTTGGAAATGTTTTATGAGGTGGAAAATTGTATTGGCAATGTAAACGGGTTTGTACTAATAATTTTATGCAAATGAAATAAGAAAATGGATAAGTAAACATTTACATTGGTGGAAATGTTTCGTGAGAACAAAATGTGTGTTTATGTGTATTAATAATTAAAATACTTTTTATGGAAGGAAATAATCATTATAATGATTCCGTGGTGTCAAAAATTTATTATTTACGTTGGGAAAATTATTAAAAATGATTAAATGGATAATGTTTGGCAGCGTTGAGGACTTATGGATATAAATGATATAAATATAAAGTCCTTTATGTCTGTGTATATTAAAAATGAAGCTTTAATTTTTCCTTTGAAAAGGGAAACATAGTTGATAAAATAAGAAAATCTTTAATTGTAACGATCCCAATTTTTGATTTAAAATTAAATTAATAATTATTGTGAATTTTGGATAAATTCTAGAATTATTTTGAATTTGAAATATATATATGAGTAAATTTGGGTTTGACTTGATTTTTTTTTTGAATTTTGAATATTGAATTTTGAATATTGAATTTTGTATTTAAAATTTGAATAAAAGACTTAGAAAATGATTTGGATAAAAATATTATTTATATTTATTTATGGTTAGTTAGTTTTATAATTATAAAAATATATTAATATGAATTAAATGTTGATAGTTAAACTTTAAACATAGAGATAAAAACAAGTTATGCAACAAGAGAAGAAAAAAATAAACAGGAACATAAAACAAGACAGATATGTTTTGCTGTAAAATTCATATACAATGTATAAACAAATAAATGCACATAGCTAAGATTCAGATAACATAATAAATATAGAATCACATTTATATTACAAAGCATAAGACAAAGTAATAAGACTAAAGAAAAATAAAGTATATTCAAGTATTTATAAACAAAAGAAAGATAAGTATGTGGGCTTGAACAACAAGGAATAAACATCTAGATATTTATGTACAAACAATTAAAGGGATAAGCACAAAGATATGATGTAAGAAAAAAATGTACACGAATGTACTTACCAAATAAAATAAAATAAAAAATATATGTGTGTAAACAAGAAAGGAAACATGCATTTAATGCATGAATCTTTAGCGCACAAGAAAAATATCATTAGCCACCAAAGAAAAGAAATAAAAATCTGCCAGTCAACATACAATGAAAAAATATCTTTGATTTTATTGTACAAGCAAAGATTTTATTATCCTGTAAACTCGCCTTTTATATATCAATATATTACCTCAGTTCCGTTCATTCAACTGAGTAGCATTAAAGCATATACTATTTTAAAACTTAAACAAATTTCAGTTTAGAACATCAAAACAAATCAATATAAATCTAGAGAATCAAGAAGATGTTTGAGAAAGCAATTTCAAAATTGTGTCAAAAAGTAGAGACTCTGTTCTTTCTTTTGAAGAAAGGTGAGTAACACTTGTTTTAAAATTTTAAAATATGGATCTGTTGCAAAGTATATTGTGATAAGTATGTTTGGACATAAGCATGAATTCTCCGTGTATATTGGATGATGAGTGTAGGTGTGCAGGCTGGTGTTTAAAGTGTTCTCTGTTCTGAGATGCTAAACTCAAAACTTTGATTCAAAAATTATTTCTACTCAACCTACGTGTTGATTGGATTTAGCATTAAAACAAAATTTGTTTAATATAGCATAAACTCAAGATTTAATTTCTATTCAGGTGAAATTAACTGGTGAACACTTCTGAAAATCAATATAACTGAGTACAACTTAAATTTAGCTAAAATTCAAACTTTTCAATTCTCGAATTCAGGTATGTAGATCGAATTCATATGCTTTAACTCGATTTTTAAAAGCTTAAATTGTAATTTTTAGTTCAAGGGTTGAAGAGCAGTTCGAGGTTGTTTAAATTTCATTGTTTGGCGGATTCCGGTGATCTCGTTGATGGAGGAAGGTCGGGGTTCTCTGTGGTGATGGAGAAGCCTATCGGGTGGTTGGAAAAATAGCCGGAGGTGGCATCGACCACTGTGGCGACGGTGGCGTGTGATTTTCGTTTGTAAACCTAGTTTGGACGTGGGTTTGTATTTCGGTTCGTTTGTCACCGATAGGTGATCGAGTTCAACGTGGCTTCAGGAGATGGTGGTGTGGGGGTTGACGAAGACGTAGCCGGAGTTGGAGCACCTCTGGTGGTCGGAGCAAAGTGGACGAAAGGTTTTGTTGGTGACTTTTTTGGGTTCCAGGCCTTTGGGGTAGCTCGATTTTGACTCGAGGCTGATGGTGATGTTTTGGTGATTGGAGATAGTCGCAGTGATGATGTCTGATATGCTGGAAGGTTCGTTGGTGGTGGTTGGTGATTCCGGCGACGTGCATATGCACATTGGGTGGCTGGTGTCAGTGGGTATTATGTGGGTTTGAGGATGGGTATTGTGTCAATGGTGTTGCTTGAAGTATTTAAGCGCTTGACTCGAAGTAGGAGAGGAAACGACTCAAAGCATTTTTACTTTGCCTCGAAGTTAATTATGACAGGTTTCAGGTTTTTGTAAACCTGATTGAAATTTGAATTTCAAGCAAATTTAAATGAAATTTAAATTGTGAGTTAGATTTAAATAAAGTTTAAATCTATTATGGAGTTTAGATTCAAATAAACTTTTGAATCTTGAAACTTTAAAATGAATTTGGATTTTAAATAAAGAATTTAAAACCAAAGTTAAAGGCATGTTTTAAATAAATAAATTTAAATCAAATATTTAAAATTAGTGGGTTATAATTCATTTTGAATCCAGATCTGGGAATTTAAAATCAGTTTTAAGTCTGAATGTTTAAACTTGAATTTTGATAAAGTTCTTTTATAAAAGAATTTTGAATGAAAATATATGATTTGTTTTTTTACTTGAATTTGCAAGTTAAATAATTAATATACTTTAAAAGCTTAATTTTTAAATAAAAAATTAAGTAATCTAGTTTAAAACTTTTCTTATATAAGTTTCCGATATAAGTAATGGATGTTCTTTACATTGTCTAAAAGTTTTATAAATGGAATTTAAATTTGATTAATGTTTAAATGGTTAATCATTTTGAATCTTAAATTCAAAATGGAATTTAAATTTAAAAAGTGTAATGTTTTAAATATACACTTAAATGTTAATTAAATCATAAATAAAGGAAATGAATTATATTAGGGGTAATTAAAGTTTTAAGTGATTTAATTAATGAGGTAATTAAAGAATGATTTATTCAATTTATAAATTAATAAGTTAGATTTATTTATAATTAGAAATGATTAACAATGATTTAATCTAAGATAATTTCTTAAGAAAGTAATTAAAGAAATGTTATTAGTTAATAAAGGTCATTAACTAAGATTATTTACATAATTAATTAATGTGATTAATTTTAATTAATTACATTAATTAGTTAATGATAATAAATTATGAAATTGTGTAAGTGTAATTACTTTATGGTAAGTAATTAAAGGGTTAATTTCTTAAAATAATTAATTAAGGGGTTAATTAATTATGAAATTGTTAGAGGTTAATTTAATTAATATCATTAATTAAGAATAATTTAATTGATCAAGATAATTGATTAATTAATTTATATCAAATGATTTATAATTAATAAATCAAGATTGAATAATTAATTCATAAATAATTAATTTAATTGATAAATTGAATTAATTAGGATTAAAGAATTAATTAATCCTGTTTATAAATGATTATTGAATACTTGACCTTACTTATGAATGATTGTATTGTATGAGATGCCTTGAATTGATTGTTCCATCTGATCTGTTATATTTTGTTCTGTGAATTGAGCTGTGTATTTTATTCATTTACTTGTGATACATGTGTATATTATATGTGAATCTGCGAATGAATGATAAACGTTATAGTTTATACCGCTTATCAACTATATTTCTGTGTTTTGATCTGTGATGATGATGCACTATTGTGTTAAACCCCTGGACCACACCATACACACACAAATATGGATTTCACGAGGAAATCGATAAATCACAGATTTTTGGAATGATCTTTTAATAGACAATTTGAATTCAAAATGGTTTTTGTTAAAAGTGAAAAGTTTTTGAAATGAAATTTCAGGATAAAATTTATTTTTAATAACTTGATTAAGTTTTGAAATTTAAATAATTTGATTTAAATTTGAATACAAAACTTGAAACTGAATTCTATGATTTGAAACTAATGATTAAAGATGTTATACTAGTTATATATAGGTTAAACCATTTCAAATGTATTGATTTGGGAATTTGAATTTAATTCAAAGGCTTTAACTTGTGCAAATATAATTGGATTCTTCCGAAACGAAAACTGTTTGTTTTCAAATAATGAAAGCTTTCACATAAGAAGTGAACCTCCAATTTGTGTTAAAAGGATTTCAAGTTTGAAATGAAAATGATTTCCAAATTATGGAAATGTTTTGAAAGCTATAAGTTAAATATTTGATTTAAAGATTTAACGAGTTAATCAAATTGAAATGGAAACTCTTTTGAAATCCGTGAATGGATCTTGGTGAAACTGGGTGAACTTTGTGAAATGAATCTTTTTGTTTAAAGATTTGGAATGGTAATTTGTTTAAACCATTTGAAGAAAGGTTTAGGGTTTTTTTTAAGTTGTGACTTAACTGAAATCCCATATCCATATATTTTAAATATTGCGCTCATTACTCGGTTTAGCCGGGAGAGGACCTTCGTGTCATATAACCCATTCCGAATATTGTTACGACGTTATGGATAGCATTTGTAGACCGGTGGTGAAGACCGGTGGTGAAGACCGGGTATTTGTGAGAACAATAGGATAACCTATCGATTGTCTCTGCACCGGTTGATCCCCGGTATAGAGATTCCCTAAGTGATGGGAAGTATGGTCGGGATTATGGATACCCGGATTACAAGGGCTTCTTTTGAAGGGCCTACGGTTCTGTTCGAACCCGAGACAAACTTGTATGGTTGTATGTCTGACACTACACATTGAGATATAAAGCAGATTTCTTTCAAATACATATCTGTTGGTGGCGGAGAATTTACTCTCTTATCTTAACACCCTTCTCTGAGACGTATGATTTGAGAGGTTATGTAGTTGAAGGTTATCAGCAATATATTCCCAATTTGGTAGTGTGACATGCTAAGTGCTGCTGTGTGTCGATGATCATTTATTGATCATTTGTGATCAAAGCATGGCTTTAGTGTAAAGCGTAGCTTTGTGGACGAGACTGCATCAGGACCTCACAACCCAGGAATGGTCGAAACGGAAAGATGCGGCTAGGTTATGAGGGTTGCGCCCTTTAGGGTGTGTCATTCCCTTCTGGTAAAGGGTGGTATCATGGTATGGAACCCAGATATTTACCTATGTGGTGGGCTTCAATCTCATTTACTGTGTGGTTGTTGCTTTGTGGTTTAGAGGTGCCTCAGATAAAGGTCCCAAAGGACCGGGGGGTGGCATGCTCGAGAAGTAGTTACCTAGTTACAGAGGTAATCCGGCCTTGCGTTGATAGAGACCCGGTTAGGTTCTCAGGACGTCCCGCCAGTGGCATACCCATGGACAGTGGGAAGTTCCTTAGCCCGACCATTTTTTGGAAATCCATTCATCCAATACGTGCTTTGTACGGTTTTAGTTGTAGAACCTGCCATTTACTTATGGTGGTCACCACTGTTTAGATGGTAGCTATAGTAGGCATAGTTCAGAATGTCTATGCTGGCTAGGATTTATATTCTACTTTCGAAATGGTTTTTCTGCACTATGAACTATTAATAATATTGAAAAGAAATTTTCTCGTATCAAGCATATTTGACTATCATAAGGAGAAATCTACTTCAATTCTGCGTTTGCATGGTGTGTGCGACGGGAGGCCTTATGGTAGTTTCATTTTCCAAAAAGCATTGCGAATTTATTTTAAATTCCTTTGTTGTTTGTTTTAAAGAATAAATTGTTTTTGTTACTCACACCAGTCCCATGATTGACTCGGAGTTTATTGCTCCTTTCCTAAACTCTGGGTGCCCAAAATTTTTCCACACGGGAAGTCTAGAGTTGGGTTTTTCAGATAGTCAGGTTTAATAGATTATCTAGAGTTAGTCCAGTCTTTGGATCAAGACGAGACTTGCTTATCTAGGTGACACGTGAGGTTGGTTCGAGCTAGATTTGGATTGGAGCATTGGATTTGGGGATGCATTCTATTGAAGATATTCTTTCCGATGTGTCTTGTATCTTATCTCTGATAGTATTGATGTTCATTGTATCATTCTGTTGTATCATATTGTATCAGAGATTGTATCTGTCATTTGTATCAATGATATATATTGATATATTTTTTCTTCCGTTGTGTTATACATAATGGTGTTATAAGCTCCAGCGAACCAGATTCGACGTTCGGATCTGCGGCATTGGAATGTGAGTGTCATATTCGGTGTCGATTTTCGAAGGTCGAGTCAGGATCGCTACATTTGGTATCAGAGTTGAGGGTTAAAACTTTAGCTCAGGATTATAACACATTAAGTAACTCATTAGAGATAGGGTGAAGTATACCCTAGAATGAGTGTATCCCTAAGATATCCGTTTGAATGCCTCAGTAAATTCTCTTACTATCCACTGATAGTGAGTATGAGTGCAAGAAGAGAACGAGATAGGGGACAGGGGAGTACGACTACAATTGGTCAATACCCTACAATAGTGGAAATGATTTTCTTATCAATCTCCTTTGATTCGTCTTTCCAAGTTCTTTTGATTGCTTCGTGGCAGCTACAAGAAGAGTTTTGGTATGATGGTGGCCCTACGAATCGTTGTAGAAAATTCGTACTTCGTATCTTCATTGATTTCTATTCAGTTCCGATTTAAACTTTATGGAATTTGAAATGGAAAATTTTAAATAAAATGGAAATTTTAAATTGAGTTAAAATTGATTAATAGAATATGAAGCTAATTTGAATTGTACCAATAAAACGATTTCGGTTGAAACCAAATTTGAAATTTTTATTGTAATCTCTTGTGTTGATCGAAGTCCGAAGAGGGACAAATTGGTATATACTTTGGACTATTCCGACTTGAGTTGGAATCCATATCTTGTGTTTGAGAAAATTGTAGAAGATTGAATCCATCTACAATCTCTTTTGTTCAGCATCTCTTTTGTAACGACCTGGAAATTTTCGATCCCGAAAATTCCAGATAGTTAGATAAAAGAAGAAAGAGATAGAAGAAGAACGGAAAGAAACACACAATCTCACATTCGCAGCGAATAAAATATAATATCAATAATAGTTATACCAAAAAAAACTATATCTATCAATTTACATTGATATATCAAAGTTACAACAATTTATATAACATTGGACAGATACAATTAACATGTCTCAGATATATACAATATCATAGTGGAAACTCTCCATACGTCCCAGCCATCCAGCTCGCCTCCTGAGCTCCAGAACGTTGTTACCTGAAAATCTGTAATACTCGGTCTGACCCGAGCATTACATCAAAGTAACACCCGGGTAAGGCTGGAAACCAGCGTGAGTAAACTCATCTAACAAGAAATACCAAAGCTCACAACTTATATAAACCCGAGTAACTTATCAATTTACAACTTCACAAGTTGCTATCGACATCATTTATTTCACACATCAATTTCTAAGTACCAAAACTTAGATTAAATGGTTTCATTTATTTAAATCATTCCATTCCAACTTATAGATTTCACTTAGCAATTTATAAGGAATCGAAGTGGTTTCGGGTATTTACTGATACCCGACTCCGGTTTCTTCGATCCCAATGTTATCTTAACCCAAGTTATCCAAATAAATACAATTCAACCTTAATTATCAGATAACACTTACACATCAAGTCATAATTGATAAATAATCACATTATCACCGTCCATTCAATATATTATATCACAAAGCAATTCATATCAGAGATATCGACTAATTCAAAGTACTAATCATCACTCAATCATTAATAAGCACGAATGATCACTTCCAAAAATTAATTTAATTTAACTCTAATTAAATTAATTTCTAATTTTAATCACCTAGTTTACCTTTACTTAATATTGATTAATTATAACCCAATTAATCAATCATCCTTTAATCATCCTTCTTAATTAATCACCATTGATTAATTATTACAATAAGTAATTAACTCTTAATTAATTACATAACTTAATCACCCTTCAATCACTTATATTGATTAATTATCCTATAATTAATCGCATTCATTAATTTACTAACCCTTAGTTAGTAAGTAATAAATCTTTAATTTCTTCTATTAAGTAATTAACCTTTAATTATTTCCCATAAAAATAAAAATAAAAATAAATTTCTTATGTTAATTACATCTAGAAGTTTATCCATTCAGTACTTCACCAAGTAATTACTTTTATCAAACTCATTAAGTAATTATACTTAATCAATTACCAATCGACTATCTTTAGTTAATTAACAAATTAATTAATCACATTCTCCTTATCAATTTCAACTGGGTAATTCATCCCTTAATTGTTGATTAATTAATTCTCAATTATTAACTAATTAAATTAATTGATTTTTTCCTAATTTACCTCATCAATTTCAAACTTAAATTAAATTTTAAGATAAAATCATTACCTTTACTGATTTTCTAATCACATATTTTAAATCATTCATTTATATCAAAGGAAATTTACCTAGAAGAGTTTTAAGCCTAGTTCATTTAAACTCCAAACCTAATGCCATTAGAAACTAAAAAAAATGTTTAAAAACCTGCCTGATTTCCCACTTCGGGTAAAACCCGGTACCTACTCGAGTTCTGACTCGTGTTCCTTCATTTACCCTCTTTTTTTTTCTTCTTTATTAAAATTTCGAACTGTTGCATATAAAAGCACGCTGGCCTTCACATTTTAACCCGAGACAAAACCCATCCTATATGAACTAAAACCCGGATCGTTCTCATTTTTACTCGACGCGATTCATCTTCCCAAACTTCAACGACCTACCTCCAACTACTGACACGCGTGCATGTGTACACCAGAAACATGCCATTCCGATCAACTCCGTGACCAACTCCATGTCGTCATCCACCTCCTCTAACTACCCGACCACCTCGACCTCTAGATCTGCCACTAAATCAAAATCGAGCCAGATTGTATCTTCTGGAATGAAACTCCTCGAACAGAAACTACTCAATCCAACTTCTCCGATCACTATTGTTAACTCCTCTTCGTTGGAAACTGGAAAATGTGGAGCGACCTAACTAGACCAACGACCTAACTAGACCAACGACCTAAGAGACCTAACGACCTAAAGGATAATGCGACCTAGCAACCTAAAGTTTATGTGACCTAGCGACCTAAAGGATAATGCGACCTAGCAACCTAAAGTTTATGCGACCTAGCGACCGAAAGCTTTAGCGACCTAAAGCTTCAGCGACTTAGCGACCTATGAGCCAGAGTAACCTTACAACTTAGAGGTATGGAGCGACCTAACCAGATAAGCATGCAAGCGACCTAACGAGACAAAGGATTTAGCGACCTAAAGTCTTTATGCGACCTAGTACCTTCAGTCCTTAGCGACCTAAGAGATGGAGCGGCCTAGCGACTTAACTTAACAAGTGACCTAAAAGTAGCTGCGACCTAAGGGAAACTGCGACCTACAGAACTCTGCGACCTAAGGGAAGCTGCGACCTATGGAATTCTGCGACCTATAGAGCTCTCATGACCTAAGATAGGTCACTCACGACCTAAAGACATTGCATTAGAAGGTCGCCTTTTCTATGCCGCTACTAGTAAGGTCGTTCACGACCTAGAACTTGTGCAAATCAGCATGCGTGTTCTTGTGAAAGAGAAGACAGTGCATCTTAGGTCAGTCATGACCTACGACCTAACTTAGGTCGGTCACGACCTACGACCTAACTCCGAAAAATGCCTATAAATACGACCCTAGTTCCAACTAGCAAAGGGCTTTTGGCTCATTCATTCCAAGCGCCGTTACTCTGCTGCATTCTGAACTACTTCAACACCTTAAAGGAACTTCACGAAGAAATCAAACATGTCAAACATGTGTTCAAAGATTTGGATCGACATTGAAGTTTAGGCTACTTGTTCTAAGTCACTTGAAACTCAAAGTGTGTTGTAATCAAAGTGTAACTGCATTGACTTGTAATCAAATCGTCAATAAAGATATTCAAAGTGGACGTAGGCTATCTCTTAAGCCGAACCACTATAAAATTGCTGTTGTTTACTGTTTTTTCACTATTATCTGCTTATAATCTGTTCCCGAGTTATCGGGTGGTGCTTTCACGATCTCACTTCACACACCGGGGTGTTAGCGTTCAAATTTTAGCGTTAACATTTTTGGTGCTTTCACTGAGAACACGAACTCAGGCGAGTTATCATCATTGCTTCACAGAGGTTTGTAGAGAGAATTTCCTTGAAAACCAGAAGTCTATCCGAGATTATGGCTCCTGGAAGGAAAAGTAGATCTGTCAGATCTGGGAATATTCAAGAGGGAACCTCCGCTTCCCCTATATCGAATCAAGCCACTCCAGCTGTCGGAGTTACAAAGGCAGAGCTGGATGCTGCAATCTTAGGGTTGAACCAACAGATAAATGCCCAAAATGCACAATTCGAGGCTCAGAATGCCCAAAATGCCCAGAATGCCCTAATTCTGAATAGGTTGAACGATTTGCTTGGGGCAAACCGTCAACCGGCAGATAATGAAAGGAATTTTGCTGGCAACATTCGTGATGCTGAAGAAAGAAATGCTCCTGAAAGGGCTGCTAGCCCCTTTGAACAAACACTTCCAGAGGTTGGTGGATCTAGAACTCGACATGATGAGGAGTATCTTTCTGGAATGGTCCGACAAATTATGAAAGAGAGTATGCAGAGGGTTGAAGACGAGAAAGAATGGGGTTTCGCCCCAAGTAAAACTCCGTTTACTGAGAAAATCTTAAAGGCCGAATTCCCAAGGAAGTTTGTCCCTCCAACCATTCCAGCTTACAGGGGGACAAGTGATCCGAACGAATTCTTATACAAGTATGATTGGCACATGACAAGTGCCAGAGCCTCTGATGAAATAAAGTGCCGATATTTTCCTGTGTATCTCGAAGGTGTAGCTCTGCTTTGGTTCACCAAACTTCCAATCCGATCTATCGATCAGTTTTCTGACTTAACCCGGAAGTTCAAGGAGCAGTTCAGACTATACGCCTCAAAAGCCAAGGATATCATGTCACTGTCAAGTTTGGAGCAGAATCCAGGAGAGACTATCAGATCTTTCTTAAACCGCTTTAATATAGCGCTAGCTGAGGTGGACAATGCAGAACCGCGAATGATATTGACTTATCTGATGAAGGGTATTGACAAGTCGAGCGAATTTGGGAAATGGCTAAACATGAAGGAACCAAATTCCCTTGAAAAGTTCTATAAAAAAGCAGATGAATTCATACGCTTAGAAAGCCGTCCCGTACCGGTAAAGGCAGTGTTGGAAAAAGCTGAAGATAACACTGTTGTTCCACGCAAGAATGAATCTGTAGGGCAAAAAAGGGAAAATAACAATGGGAAGAAGCAGAGTAATCTGAAGAAACCCCGATCCTTCAAGCCATCAGAATATACTCCTTTATCAGATACGCCGGAGCGTATCTACCTTGCCACTAAAGGTTCTGTTGACTTTCCTAAACCTCCTCCTCTAAGGACCGGGAAAAAGGCTATACAGAGTGGGAAGTTCTGCCGCTTCCATAATCAACCCGGTCACGAAACCGACGAATGCCGCCAGTTGAAAAATCTGATTGAAGAGTTGCTAAGGGAAAACAAACTGCAGCAATTTGTGAAAAAGAATAGCAACAATCCTGCTTCATCTAGTCAGGGGCAACAGGCTCCTACTCATCAGCCTAGGACGAGTGAGAAGGCTGCAGGGAATGAATCTGGAAGGCCCATTATCAATGTCATTACAGGAGGACCTCACCCAGCGGGCAGAAGCTGGGGTGAGATGGAAAGGTATACCCGAGCTTTAAAGTATGTACCGACCGAGGAAGATGTATTCGTTTTGGAAGGTGCTACACCCTTGAAGCAACAAAGAACTTTTGATGATGATATTGTGTTCAAAGCTAGGGATTCCGCAGGTATTGAAGCTCCTACCTTGGATCCTCTAGTCATCTCGGCTGGTATCGGGCCAGCTATTGTCAGAAGAGTTCTCATTGATTGTGGCGCATCCTGTAATATCCTCTTCAAGAAAACATTCGACCAAATGAAGATCCCTATGGCTGATGTGCAAGCCTCATCGCAGAAAATTGCTGGTTTCACTGGGGAGCCAAAGCAGCCGGTAGGGACCATTGATTTGTTTGTGGAACTTGGAGAAGGAGAGAGAAAAGTGGTCCGCAAGCAAACTTTTGTGATTGTCGACGAATTTTCTGCTTACAATGCTTTCCTTGGTCGTCCAACTCTGGCAGCGTTCAAAGTTGTTCTTGCCCCGTGGTGCCTCACTATTAAATTCCCTACAGACAATGGAGTAGGAGTTATAAAAGGGGATCAAAATGCTGGGCGAGAGTGTTATCTGACAGAGCTACGAGAAACCAGAAAAAGAGAAATGGGAAAGAATGTGGCAGCCCCAGTCCGCATCAAAGAACCAGCCTTGTAGCAATTACAGGGCGGACCATGCGCTGGCGAGCACAGCGGAGCAAGGAAAGAGATGGACCCTAGAAAAGTCAGTGCAGGGGAAAATAGAGTGGTACCAGTGGAAACGACAATACCAATACCTGTTGACCCAAAGGACCCAAACAAGGTGTTGAATGTGGGATCACAACTTAATGTGTCAATTCAGAGTATCTTGATATCTTTTTTAAAGGCAAATCTGGATGTTTTTGCTTGGACTCATGCCGATATGTGCGGAATATCCCCAGAAGTTGCAGTGCATGCTCTAAATATTGATCCAAAATTTACACCTGTGAAATAGAAAAGGAGAACTCAAGGTCCAGAAAGGTCGGCGGCATTAAAAGAAGAAGTTGATCGGCTCATGGAGAATAATTTTATCAAAGAATCTACCTATCCGAATTGGGTTTCAAATCCAGTGCTGGTTAAGAAAGCCAACGGAAAATGGAGAGTATGCATCGATTTTTCCGATCTAAACAAGGCCTGCCCCAAAGACTGCTTCCCATTACCCAGAATCGATCAACTGGTAGACGGAACAACGGGACACGAATTGTTATCTTTTATGGATGCTTACTCCGGATATAACCAGATTATGATGCATGAGCCAGATCAGGAGGACACGAGCTTTATCACCGACATTGGTCTTTACTGCTACAGAGTTATGCCCTTCGGGCTAAAGAATGCAGGGGCAACATACCAAAGACTTGTTAATGCTATGTTCAAACAGCAATTAGGCAAGACTATGGAAGTCTACGTTGATGACATGTTAGTAAAGTCTAGGAAAGCAGTGGATCACATAGAACACTTAGCGGACATGTTCGCAGTCCTCCGAAAATACGGAATGAAGCTCAATCCTTTGAAATGTTCATTTGGAGTGGAATCCGGCAAGTTTTTAGGTTTCATCGTGAGCGCTAGGGGCATTGAGGCCAGTCCAGCTCAAATTACTGCATTGAAAGAAGTCAAAGCCCCTAGAACAAAGAAGGAATTACAAAGTCTCAATGGAAAAGTCGTCGCCTTGAGTCGGTTCATTTCCAAAGCCACAGATAAATGCATCCCATTCTTTGACGCCCTAAAGAAAGGAAAGAAAAACTTCGATTGGACTCCCGAATGCCAAAAAGCCTTTGATGAATTGATTCGCCATATGGAAACGCCTCCAATACTTTCTAGGCCTGGCGATGGCGAGGATCTTCTTATATACTTGGCAGTATCATCTCATGCTTTAAGTGCAGCGCTGATACGAGAAGACAAAAGGATTCAACATCCAGTTTACCATATCAGCAAAAGACTCACTGGGGCAGAGATGAATTACTCTAAGTTGGAAAAACTCGCCTATTGCCTACTAATTGCATCTAGAAAGTTGAGGCAATATTTTCAAGCTCATCCTATCAGAGTCCTCACTGATCAACCTTTAAAGCAAGTCCTGTTTCGCCCTGAGACTTCGGGTCTTCTTTTAAAGTGGAATATTGAACTCAGTCAGTATGACATCACTTATCATCCCCGAAAAGCAATCAATGGACAAGCTTTAGCGGAATTCATCGCAGAATTCACAGATAAGGGTAACAATGAGGAGAAAACGGTCGGCGATTCCCCAATCCAATGGAAGTTATATGTCGATGGTGCGAGAAACGACTACTGTTCTGGAGCCGGAGTTGTACTTGAGACCCCTGAAGGCCGATCATTATGCTATGCACTAAGATTGGAATTTCCTTCAACAAACAATGAAGCAGAATACGAAGCCCTTATCGCTGGCTTAAGGATTGCTAAAGAATTAAACATCCGAGCGTTGCAGATATTCAGTGATTCTCAGCTTATTGTATGCCAAGTCAAAAAGGAATTCCAAGCAAAAGGGGGGAATCTGCCCGCCTACTTGTCAAAGGCTTGGGAACTCCTGGGTGATTTCGATCATTACATGATAAGTCACATTCCTCGAGAAGAAAACGTGAAAGTAGATTCTCTCGCAAAGTATTCTTGCACAGGCGAAGCTCAATTTCTGGGGATAACTCCAGTGGAGGTCCTGTCGACTCCTAGCATTGATGAGATGGACATTGATTGGATCATGAGCATGTCTCAAGAGCAAGAATCATGGATGACTCCGATAACAGAATATCTGCTCAATGGATCCTTACCAGGGAACTCAAAAGAACGACAAAAGCTACTAAGAAAAGCCTCTCGATACATAATCCAGGATGGCCGGTTATACAGACGGCGATTCTCAATGCCATTACTTCGATGTGTATCCAGGGAAGAGTCCAAAGCAATCCTAGCAGAGGTACATGGAGGAGAGTGTGGTGATCATTCAGGTGGCCAAACATTAGCAAAGAAAATTCTCCGATACGGATATTTCTGGCCAGAAATTAATCGAGATGCAGCAGAGTATTCCCGAAAATGTGACAGATGCCAAAGATTCGCCAAAATTCCTAGAGCTCCTTCCACTGAACTCACACAGATGGTCAGTCCATGGCCGTTTGCAATATGGGGGATAGACCTTGTAGGACCGTTACCAACTGCCAAATCTGGAATTAAATATGCCATTGTTGCTGTAGATTATTTTACTATGTGGGCAGAAGCTGAACCACTAGCTACTATCACCTCAAAGAAGATGATAAGTTTTGTGACTAAAAACATCATTTGCAGATACGGTGTGCCTCAAAAAATAATTACAGACAATGGTACTCAGTTTGAAAGCGAAGAATTCCAAGGTTTTTGCAAGCAATTCAAAATCCGGAAAAGCTTCTCAGCAGTGGCTCATCCGCAGGCAAACGGGCAAGTGGAAGCCGTGAACAAAATTATTAAGTCAACCATCAAAAAGCAACTTGAAAGAGCGAAAGGTGGTTGGGTCGATAAGCTACCACTGGCACTATGGGCATACAGAACCACTCACAAAACTGCAACTGGGCACACCCCGTTTTCATTGGCATACGGGTCAGAGGCAATGATTCCGGTAGAAATAGAGGTCCCTTCACATAGAAGAATCCATTTCAATCAAGCAGAAAACGAAAAGCTACAGCTTGAAGCGCTAGATCTCCTTGATGAAAAAAGAGATGAGGCTAATCTCAGAATTGCAGCTCATCAGCAAAGGATAGCCAGACATTTCAATTCCAAAGTTCGCCAACGCAGCTTTGAGATTGGAGACCTAGTCCTGAAGAGAATTATGACAGCGACAGGTGTGTTTGGGGCAAATTGGGAAGGACCATATGTCATAGGTCAGAAGCTTCTTGACGGCACATTCAAACTCACTACTGTTGAAGGAGATCAAATTCCAAGGGCATGGAACAGCAATCATTTGCGTCCATACTTTACTTGAAAATTTTGTCGAAATATTGTAAAAAGAATTATGAATGTATGATTCTTGTAATTGAAGGCAATTGTAAAACTGATGCAAGTAAATAATGAAAAAATATAAAGTGGATGTAGGCCCAATTTCCTGGCCGAACCACTATAAATCTTGTGTTCCTTATTATTATTACATGTTTGCTTTATTTTCGATATAAAAAGTACATAGAATGTATTGCTGAAATGTCGATTTAAATTTTTGCATACAATGGAAATGAAACTTGCACATAATAAGACCCAGTGATTCTCGCCAAATTTCAAGTCACAAAAGCTCCAAATTCAAATCCTAGATAGGAAGTACTTCAATTGAACGGCCTATGATTTCGATAGAAACGGGCCTTTGCTAATAAATTGAAATCGTTTGAACAAACAAACATCCAATTAAGAAGCTGATGCTCGTTCTCACGAACTTGCCTGACAATGAAGTACATTTCCTTGGATTAAACAAGTCACTTGTAAAAAAAAAGAGGATCACTGAAAAAGCATAAGCAAGTGGACAAGGGAACAACCAAAGCCATCATCGGCAGCACAAATCCTCTTCGGAGGCACAACTCTTCGGAGGATAAAGACCTCTAATGGGTCATACGCCACAAAAAAGAAAGTTCTCTACTCAACAAAAAAGATTGGAGGAGTCATGACCCTCCAACCATGAGAGAGTAACTTCCAGGCGATGAAAACCCTCTCTGAGGCACATTTCACCAGGAGTTGAAGTGTAACAGCCGCTCTTCGGAATTTCACTTCACCAGAGTTGAAATGTAAACAAAATAAAAGCCCTCTTCGAAGGCCCATTTCACCAGGAGTTGAAGTGTAACAGCCGCTCTTCGGAATTTCACTTCACCAAAGTTGAAATGCAAAACAAAATAAAGACCTTTCTGGAAGCCCACGTTTCACCAAGATTGAAATAAAACTTCCAAGTGTTGAAACGTGAAAAGGCTTTCTTCAAAGGCACAACTCTTTGGAGGTACACGTTTCGCCAAGATTGAAATAAAACTTCCAAGTGTTGAAACGTGAAAAATCCCTCCTCAGAGGTACAACCCCCTCCCGGGGACACAATCAAAAAGAAAAACTTCTTCGGAAGCCCACGTTTCACCGAGATTGAAATAAAACTTCCAAGTGTTGAAACGTGAAAAGGCTTTCTTCGAAGGCACAGTTCTTTGGAGGTACACGTTTCACCAAGATTGAAATAAAACTTCCAAGTGTTGAAACGTGAAAAATCCCTCCTCAGAAGTACAAATTTCTATTTCAAAAAAAAAAAAAATATATATATATATATCCTCATCAAGGGCATACTTTAACTTTCAAAGGATGAGTGATTTACCTATTCTAGAAAATAACCTTCCTCAAAAAAAAAAGGGAAGAAAGTTGAAGTACCCTTCAGAGGCCCGCTTTACCACATAGAAGAATTCACTTGGCAAAATGCATACATAAGTAAAAAAAAAAAGGAAGTGATTTCTTCGAAGGACAAAGCGTAAAAACTTATGTGAAGGAAGTCGTACTCTACGAGAAATTTCTTCAAGAATGAAGTAATTACTCTTCAGAAAATAAGAGTGCAAGTCCCCTCAAAGTATAAAATATTGCAGCAAGCTTATGGTATGGGGGCAACATGGTATAGTTACATACAAAATGGTATAGCTATATCGGTAAAATACGCTCAAGCAACATACCACAAGTTCACCACAATATCATATAAATAAACTTGTGCAAAAATGAATAATAAATGCATTCTCAAATTCAAACAAGAGTCTGTACAAATAAAGGATCATTTTATTCAATTGCAGATACAGGTTTCAAAATAAAAAAAGCAGGGGCCGGTGCCTGCACAACATCCAACCATTACACAAAAAAGGATTCAAAAAGCCTGAAGTCCGACTCTTCACTTCTTCTTACCACCTTTGGACCCTTTGCCTGGCCGAATGATTAGTTTTTCAGGTCTATCTATAGGCATAAGGGAAGAAGGAGAGGGAGGTGCAACCGGTGCAACTTCCGGTTCCTCTTCAGTAGTGATGATTTTCTTCCCCCTCCTCTTCGATGTTCCGTGCTTCTTTCTTCTCTTCGAAGAAGACTCACTCCCTGGAGTAACAAGAGCGGACAAAACTACGTCATCAGAAGGAGTCCGCTCCGGAGAGATCTCGCCTCCTTCAAGTCCCTCGTCTTTCTGCTCTTGCGAAGCGATAGGGTCATCCAAGCCATGAAGAGCCTCAATCTGCTCCTCTTGTGACCCGGGCTGTGAAGCAGAAGGAGGAGTCACCTGAAGAGACGGAGGAGGGATAACCGGAGGAAGTGAAGTCTGCACAGCACTTGGTGTTTCAACTGCAGAAGAAGAGAAATTAAAAATATTAGTATCTCCCTGAAAGAAGGGAGATATGGGTTTGTCGAGATTCAAGAAGTAATCGAGAAGCTCATCAAACTTTTGAGGAGCAAGCAAGCGATCCACCTGAATCGGACCAATGTCAAAATTACCTGAAGATGTTTGCTTCGTTAGTTCAATCTCATAATTTTGAGCCCCGATATCCTCCAAAGCCTCATCATCAGTAGGGGTAATTACCCCGGTTCTTGTAGGAGGCAGCGAATGAGCACTGGAACCTGTAATGTCAACTTCGGAAGAAACTAAAGGACGTTCAGAAGTGGTAGGTGGTATTTCTTTCTCAGAACGTTCCCCTTCCGCCATTCCGGCCCGTACCCTGGCAAGTTGCTCTTTTCCCTTGGCAAGAGCGGCGCGGGCATCATCATCGAGATAATGCTCTTCAAGAGCTGTCTCAGCGTAGCCAGCACCTTTACCACCGAGCATATCAAGTGCTGCCTCCCAAACTTCAGCTAGTGTAATTTCATACTTAGGGCCTAGAAAGGCAAGGCTGCCACGCCCCAAAATGCTGTGCAGATAAAAATCAAATAATGTGGAGCTAATGTCAGCTTTGGTTGCTTGATGGGCCTCTTCGGCCGCGAGTTTACCAGCAACAGCCTCGTCACGCTCCTTTTCGGCCATAGCAAGTCGAGCTTTTAACATCTCTATCTCCAAGCTTTGAGAGCCGGTCTGTTCTCGCAGCTGTAAAGTTTCAGCACGATATTCTTCTATGACCTTCTCCTTGTGTGTAAGCTTATCTTCGACTGCCCTTTGACTGGCATGCGCATCTCGTACTTGTTGCTGAAGCATGCTCTCCTTTTGAGAATAGAGAGTAGACGAAGTAGCTAATTCTTCCTTAAGCTTTTCTACTTCCGCTTCCAGCTTTTCATTATAGGAAGCAATACTTCTCATTTCGGTGTCATGCTGTTCGAGGGTCTTCTGCCACTCAGCCTTATCGTTCTCCATTGTGAGCATGGCCTCGAGATTGGCTCGGTTAACCCTCTGAAGCTCGTCGACAAGTTTTTGCCAGTTCGACATTCTTTCAATATCGGTCCTGACAGTATCAAGATTTCGCAGCATAGCCGATTTGTCGAGAGGAACCAAGTCGAGATCAAATCGAACCCCTCTCAGGCACCACTGAGGGAATCGACTTTGAAGAGTGGGAGGACCTTGCCCAACTTGGTATGCGGGCCGGTTGATGATTGTTTGAATGTCGGAACGAACGGGGGCAGGAGATTGAGCAGGAACATTTTGAGAAACTGTCGGCATTGTTTCTTCAGTAAGTTTAGCCCGCTTGCTAGAAGAATCTTCCATGTGACCTTTACCTCTCTCATCGTGAGTCTTTCTTTTTTGGGTATCATCATCTCTGTGGGGAGGGTCATGTCTTTCTTGTTCTCTTCGGTGACGTTCTTTATATGCTCATCTCTCGTCTGCTTTCCTGATGGCCCTCTCTTCATCCGATTCTCTGTAAGAGGGGAGGTGACGCCTATAATCATATTGGCTACGCCTTCCGTAGCGCTGGAAATCATCATAATATGAACTGCTGCGCCCCATTGGAGAATCTGGAATAAAAATAATAAGCTTTAGAAATCTTTAAAGTATAAGAAGATGAATGCGTAGAAGTGCTGAAAAATCCTAAGTGTTGTGTAACGTGTAAGCTACATGCATCAAGTTACAGACCACTCTGTGGAGTAGAGGTTGTGATGACTTGAGTAGAAGGGGTTGACATTTGTTGTAGGGAAGATGTCGCCTCAATTACAGAAGAGACGGTTTTGGAAACATCATCCCTAAAAAGTTCTTGAGAAGTGACCATTATGTCACTTAAAATCTCGAAAATATCAACTCCAAGATCAACGTTCTTATCAGTATGAGGAAGGGACTCCTCTTTTTCAGTTATGGGGGCAAGTGCAGGCTTTTCAGATGGCTCCGCATCATCCCTTGGAGTGGAACATTTTACTAATGAAGTTTCTATAGAGGTTCCTCCCCGCATGTGCTCTTTAATAGAGACTGGGGCATCAGGAGTTTTCATCGGAGAATCGGGAACTTCAGTCGGAACTTCATGAAGTTGAGTAGAACGGGAAGAATGTAAAAGCTCAAACCGATGAAGAAGTTCATCTGTCAATAGAAATTTTACGCTCCTCTCTTCGGCAGCCACGATGATTAGCCTCTCAAAGACTGGTTTATGACTGGAATCTCTAGAAGGAGGAGGAAGTGCTGTAAAAATAAGGAATGGAATCAGCATCTAGCAATACGAACCATGAAAAACTTAAAATGAAATTGAAGAGAGAAGGGAAAAAAGATCTCACTTCCTATTCTCCAGTCAGTGTAAAATCCTGCAGGGCAACGAATATAGAAGAATTGATTCAAAAAACCATGTGCACTCTCCGACAAATCCAAAATTAGTTTACGGTTCCTCGCACCTCTTACAAGTACAATCGAAGGGTGGTCCTTGTTCTTCGCAAAAGTGCACAGGTAACAGATTTCCTCAAAACTCGGAAGACGGTCAAGAGTTCTCCTGAACAAAACGCACAATCCCATCAAAATGGCATAGCCATTGGGATGCAGTTGGAAGGGAGAGATCGTTAGTCGAAGAAGGATTTGTTGAAGAAATTCATTAAAGGGAGGAATTGCTCCACTTAAGCACATTTGGCGATTAATGGCAACAAAACCGGAAGGTGGTCTATCAGCAAAATCATTTGGTCCAGGGAGTAAAACTTCTGCCTCGGCAATGCCAAATTGAACGCATAATTGATTAAGCACCCGCTGTTTCAGAAGGGTAGGAGTTCTTTCCGGAGGGTTCTCTAGTGGAATAGCAACCGGGAAAGCCCCTTCGACGTGTTCTATCATTTCTTCTTGTTGAGACGTCATTCTACATGAGTAACTGGATGTTCAGGTGTGAAGGTGCATGTTTCCTAAAAGTGTGAAGTGTTGTGCAAAACTAATAAAAATAACAAGCGAAATAACTGAAATTAAACTAATTGACAACTGATCGATTGTGAGATTTCAGGACTTGTTAATTTAAAACTCAAGCGCAGTGTTAATTCAAACAAAATTTTAGCTTTGCTTTAACACTTCATTTGAGTCGGTTGATTCACAGCATTTCACTCACACAGTTCATTTAAGTTGATTATTCTTTATCGACTAATCTGTTATTCGATGTGGGCGGTCAGTGACAGTATATTCGTCCCATTTTTCTGCAAATGTTATGTTTAAACAGGTTGTTAGATTAAAAGTTAGGGCAATCTGCAAAGGAATGTAATGAATTTCAAATGATTCAAGTCCAAGCAGTTCAATCAAATTCTCTCAAAAATTTCACAAGTCCTAGGTCGACCAACGACCTAGTATAGGTCAGAGCTCTTTTAGGTCGCACTGTGCAAATTAAAGGGGTCTAGAGCAATGCAAATTTATCAAGTTCTAACTCGGCTGCGACCTAAAAACCTATGCTGCAGAAATTAGGTCGTACAAGTTTTAGGTCGTTCAGCGACCTAACGTAGGTCGAAAATGTTCTTTAGGTCTCAAGGGCCCTAAGGTCGTGAAGCATTTTTTATCACTCAAATCCGTTAGGTCGCCTAACTTCCTCTCTGCAGCAGACCCAATAACCCAGCAGTTTAAAGCAATGCGCTTTCGCCTAAGTCCTAGGTCGCGAAAGTCCTAGGTCGCGAGGTTCTATAGGTCACGCAGGTTCATGGGTCGGTTCTAATAGGATCTTAAGCAAGCTCCCGCTCAAGCGAAAAACCTCGCCTCCCTCCACCAATCACCTTCTTCTCCACTAACCCATTAACTCGTTATCACTCATGAGCAAGTCCATCATCCCCTTCGTAAAAATTCATCATTCCTACATGCCACTGAATCATCCAGGAATCAAATCCAAATACCTCCGATCCATTAATGTTACCGTGCCTTCTTGAATCACAACGATGACATGTCGAACGGCGATCAAAGATCGATCGTAATAATCATTCAAAATAGGGCACCACACATGAATTGGACTCGAGGCGGAAAACGTGGATTCACAATTGGATGGTGATTATCGTGGGTTAGAGATTGAATTCACTTATGTATTATGTAGGTGAAGATAAATTGACAGCTAAATGGGTTGAATTTGCCTTCGAGAACTTGAGAACTTGATAATGGCCGAATAGGAAGTTCAGAGCAGATGAAGTGAAAGAGGAACGACCTATGTCATTTATACCCCAGGGAAGTGAGATGTGAATCGACACACACGACCTAATTTTCTCGATAGGTCGCTCGCGACCTAACAACTCATCAGAGCTCGAGTTAAGAGAATCGAAGCACACGACCTATGACCTAGGCACGTACTTCGAGGGGCAAATGTTAACTCCTCTTCGTTGGAAACTGGAAAATGTGGAGCGACCTAACTAGACCAACGACCTAACTAGACCAACGACCTAAGAGACCTAGTGACCTAAAGGATAATGCGACCTAGCAACCTAAAGTTTATGCGACCTAGCGACCTAAAGGATAATGCGATCTAGCAACCTAAAGTTTATGCGACCTAGCGACCGAAAGCTTTAGCGACCTAAAGCTTCAGCGACTTAGCGACCTATGAGCCAGTGCAACCTTACAACTTAGAGGTATGGAGCGACCTAACCAGATAAGCATGCAAGCGACCTAACGAGACAAAGGATTTAGCGACCTAAAGTCTTTATGCGACCTAGTACCTTCAGTCCTTAGCGACCTAAGAGATGGAGCGGCCTAGTGACTTAACTTAACAAGTGACCTAAAAGTAGCTGCGACCTAAGGGAAACTGCGACCTACAGAACTCTGCGACCAAAGGGAAGCTGCGACCTATGGAATTCTGCGACCTATAGAACTCTCATGACCTACGATAGGTCGCTCACGACCTAAAGACATTGCATTAGAAGGCCGCCTTTTCTATGCCGCTACTAGTAAGGTCGTTCACGACCTAGAACTTGTGTAAATCAGCATGCGTGTTCTTGTGAAAGAGAAGACAGTGCATCTTAGGTCAGTCACGACCTACGACCTAACTTAGGTCGGTCACGACCTACGACCTAACTCCGAAAAATGCCTATAAATACGACCCTTGTTCCAACTAGCAAAGGACTTTTGGCTCATTCATTTCAAGCGCCGTTACTCTGCTGCATTCTGAACTACTTCAACACCTTCAAGGAACTTCACGAAGAAATCAAACATGTCAAACATGTGTTCAAAGATTTGGATCGACATTGAAGTTTAGGCTACTTGTTCTAAGTCACTTGAAACTCAAAGTGTGTTGTAATCAAAGTGTAACTGCATTGACTTGTAATCAAATCGTCAATAAAGGTATTCAAAGTGGACGTAGGCTATCTCTTAAGCCGAACCACTATAAAATTGCTGTTGTTTACTGTTTTTTCACTATTATCTGCTTATAATCTGTTCCCGAGTTATCGGGTGGTGCTTTCACGATCTCACTTCACACACCGGGGTGTTAGCGTTCAAATTTTAGCGTTAACAACTATGATCCTCGAATCTCCGTTCATAGCTTCGTCGATGACCACACCCCATTCTCCCCCACACCAATTCGATTCCGATGCTTCGAGTCATCGCGACGAACCCAAAACTCCTCATTGTCCCGATTACGCATTTAAACCCTACTTCACCATATTCCCATCACCACAACTATCGACGACTTCCACCACTATTTTCCAGGCATTCTCGATCGCCAAACATGCTTCAACAACAATCCGTCCAACCCAAAAGTTTGAAGATCGCCAGAAATAGCTTAAAAACCAATTTTCAGATCATCTTCGAATTGTCCAAAAATACTTAACTAAAAACTCCAGATTTGATTTCAAAAATCCTAATTTACTAAGGGAATTCAAGTTATATGGGTGAATTAATAAATCATTAAGATTTATTTTAACCCATTTTAAGTTTTCCACTGTTCCCCTTTTGTTTCCAAAATATATCCAAATTTATTTTACATAAATTTATTTTTAAAACTTTACTTATGTTAAAACAAACACACTTTATTCATGAATCAAAGTCCAAAAATCATTTGAGAAGTAGACTTAAATTTTGAATCAGGTTTGAACCTGAAATGTTTAAACAGAGGCTTGCTAGCTTGACCCAGATTTAAACTCTGATTCTAACACACACTCATAACTACATAAAAATCATTTCTTTATCATCATGCACACATGATTCATAACATAATTCAAGGATCCACCCTGCGCCACTTCATGCAATTTCAGTTTAGGAGTTTTACTTACCTATAAAATTTAGAATAGAGCAAGCTTTCTTGCTCTTAGATGTACACAGATATATATCAGATTTTTATTAACATGCAAGGCAATTCCCATTCATGCTAACCATTAACGCGTCATTACTGCATCCTTCTATATCATGCAACAGATTTCAATCAAACATAGGTTCGTTTACTCACCTTGACGATTGAATAGAGGCCCTGTCCATGGATTTGCTATCTGCTTTTAAATCTCGATTTTAATCTTCTCTGTTTAGTTAAGGGGCTTGATTAGTTTTAATATTTCAGATGGTAGTATTTCCTGTGTTATCAACACAATTAGAAAACAAAAAACAAGACAATAACTTGAAATCTGGAGAGTATGATTTTGAACTTATCTTCTTCTTTGTTTGAATTTGAGTCTAAAATTAATCTTTGCATTTGATTACTTCAGTTTTTGAGTTTGAATCACTAAATTTACCATTGCTTCCAAGACTTGAGATTTCCCAGTTTTTAAAATTACTTTGAACTAGTTTTTGCTTTGATCTTCCCAGGTTTGTGAGTTTAGTTTACTGATTTGCATTTTTTTTCTTTGTTTTGGAAGATGAAGATTGAAAAACAAAATGAGAAGAAATAGAAATGTATATATTTTCTTATATCTTTTATTTATAATTTAAAACAAATTCATGACACTTGTTTATCATGCATATTATTATCTTTACAAATGTTATATTGATGACCAAATTTTACTTACACTTGTTATTAAAGAGAATATGGTTAAGATAGATATTTACATTATTATTCTTTTGTTTGTATTTGCATATTACTAACCTTACATTTGTTATAATGCATAAAGATTTGTTTACAATTGTAATTTTGTACATACATAACTTCCATTTATAAATTTCATTGGTTAATATGCTATTATATGATAATTAATTATGTATATATATAATTTATACTTTTCTATCTTTAATTAACGCATTTCCTTTTTTTTATATTTGTATGAGATTTAAATGGTTTACATCTAATTATATATGTTTTCTATTCATTTTTTATACTTATTAACCAAATTTTATCTTTCATGTGTAAAATTTTTAAAGAAAGTATACAACCCTTTTATCAATTCTTATTCACAATATATAGGTATCCATACTTTTCCAAATTTCCAAATATCCTATTAACCAGGGTGTATATATATAAATATATAGTCACACACTTATATACTTGTATAAGTATATATATTTAAAATCTTCACATTATAACCTTTGCATATATCTTTATATATATATATATATTATTCATTTATCTAGAGATTAAATCATTTATTATAGTCTCCTATATACGTATATATATCTAGATATTTATCAAAAAAAATTTCTTTAACATACAAACCAATATTTTAAATTAATTATATCCTGTTAATTATCAATTAACAGATGATCAAAAACCGGGTTATTACATTCCTCCCCCCTTAAAATCTTTTCGTCCTCGAAAAGGAACGAAGCCAGAATTTATTAAATATTTTAAAACCAGTTAAAATATTCTTTGATCATTTTAAAATACTTTTAAAATCTATATAGTATTGTCAAAATAGTTTTATAAAAATATCATTTTATAACTCGATGTTTCAACAAGTCCATCTTTGTTCTCACAGAAATTCGGTCATACGTTGATCAGGCGTACGACTGAAAATCTACAAGTACTTAGCAGACCCGCTTTCAACACTCAGTGAAAATACTTGGAAAATAATTTTATTGAAAATATAGAAAACATTTTTGAAAATAGAGGATATATCTTTGGTGAGAATGCTCTGGAAATCATCACCCCCATCCATGGTTGCAGTTACATTCCAGGGTTATGTTGCCATCGCAGCAAAAGTCCATGTAACTGTAGGCTCTCAGCGGCCTCTCGATTACGCCATGGATCCCACACTACAGATCATAGTTACATCCAGGGTTACATTTCCATCGCAACAAAAGTCCATGTAACTGCAGGCTCTCAGCGGCCTCTGATTTTCGCTGTCGAAATGAAACCTCCCCACTTCTACATAGGTCGCAGTCTGCCGATATAAAATCAAACGCAGACCGTTGGCTCTCAGCGACACACACGACTTTCGCTATGTTATACTCTACTCATAATCCCCAGGAACTAGTTTTGTCCGGACTCCTCACAGGATCAACTTTAGAACCCCCCTTGGGGCTCAAGGCAGCACCACCCGGTGGTACTCCTAAGAAGTTCATTTCAAGGGAGCGCCTTTTTCCCCAGAGCCATCATCAACATTTTATACTATACATATATAGTATCTTCAAATCATACACCTAGTATGATCTCATACAAAGCTCCTTTACACAAAATTGATTATTCCAAAATCGATAATTGTCAAACTAGGCTTTCCAATTTCAATATTGATTTTACCCAAAATCAAAAGCCTTTCCAAATCTAAAGGTTCCCAAATTTTTTTCCAAAATCCTCATAAGATCCTTTATATATATACAAATATATATAATTTTTAAAACCTTGGATCATTTCGAACTTGTATAAAACTCCTTTTATACTTCAAACATTTTCAAAAACCCTTTCCTTCTGGCAAAAGGTTCAACAAGGGGAGTCTCGTTCTTTTAAAACAAAGATATTTAACTATGTTTATTCAAAATCATTCAAATTTGATTACTCCTTTCAATATTATTTCATTCAAATCAGTACGATGTACACATATCATTCGTACGCTATACCAATCTGATCGCTCGCTCGATCACACAATTTCACTTCTGAACTAGTATTGTCCACCCGACTTCCTAGTGCGGACACAGATCTGGTTTCTTGATCAGAAACCGTCATTCTCCTTGCATAGCTTAACTATGATAGAGAATATTCGGAACCAATCAACAATCCATATCCAGGTTCGCCGTTGAAAATCGAGTGAAAAATCCCAAGTCGGATCGACTTAATTATCTCGAAATTCTGTGCTCGAATCTGGATCAAATTATTATGCGAATAGAATAATATACGTACATCCTACATATTTAACTTCATTGATTATTAGCCCAAATCAATTTCTCTTTCTATTCACATTTCCTTTAGATTCTATCCACTTACTTACAATTGCTTTACTCCACATTTGGATTATTCCTTAAACTCTTATCTCGAATGGGTATTTAACCAATAACAGTTTGAACTCCGTCCAGTTTAAATTTAGAAAATAACTTGAAAAGTTAAAGAAATACATAAGTAGTTGAAAAATAATAACTAGTTTGAAATTAGCTATAAAATAGTTCAGTAATTGTAAAATAATTGGAAAATAGTTAAATAGTCGTAGAAATTTTAAATAATTGCAAAATATCTATAAAATAGTAATTAGTAGTTAAAAATAGTAATTAGTTTATAAAATAGTTAGAAAATTGTTAAATAGTTTCAAAAATAATTGTATAACAAGTATAAGATAGTTTGGCTTTTAAAAGAAAGGTTGTATATACAACGAATAGCTTGGAAAAATAGGTTTATATTAAAATAATTTATATTAAAAATAGTGTAGAGTCAAAACTGTTCACTTTCCAATCTCCATTCTCAACAAATTCAATTTAAATTTCCTCTTCCATTTAAATTGACGCAATTCTAATTTTTTAATAACTCCAATTTCCATTGGACTTGATTTATTCCCAATTCAAGTTGAATTAATTCTCAATTCCTTTTTAATTTAAATTAAATTCCATTTGATTTTAAACATATTCAACTTTACTTACAATTCCAAGTTATTCCAATCACTTTGGACTAATATCCATCCAATTGAACCCACTTCAATTCCAATCCATTTCAACTCCAGTTTGAATTAATTCCAATTTCAATTCCATTTTCAAATCAAGTTGAATTATTCTTGATTTCCTCCTAAATTTAATTCAAATTCCATTTGAATTTAAAACCATTCAACATTAATTATAATTCCAAATTAGTCCAATAAATTTGGACTAATTTCAAATTATTTCAAATTAATCCAATTCAAATTTTCCATTTGAAACTTATATTCATACATCCTCAATCACAATTTCAATTACTTTAAATCAAATTCAATTTGAACTAATTTCAATTCAAATCCTAGATATAAACCATCTCGAATTATATAAATTCAAGTTAATACTTGAAATGCTGTTTTAATTCCTTTAAATCAATTTACCTTTTTATCCCAACAATGGATTACCATACTCCATTTCTCATTCATTTAAACAAATCCAATTCGCATTTTGAAGATTATTAATAACAATAGGATGATATCATCCAATTATTTCAAAACATCCATCCATTTCCAATTTTCGGATCTCAAACCCAATTTGAGATCACTCAAACTCTCAAATATAATCAATCATTTAACTTTCCAAGTTAAAATTTAATTTCATCTGGAAATTTCCAAATCAGATTGATCATCCCAACATATTCCCAAGTTAAACTCAATTCACTTAATCCAGTCAACGTTACCTAGTTTGAACTTCCATTTCAAATTTTAAACTTCACATTAATAATCTTCCCACTTATTAAGTTCAATGACTTATCACTTTTGGGTATTACATCTCATTCTCAATTTAAAACTGACCTTTAGAGTTTATTTCAAACCACCTTTGATATTATGTATATCCACATATATACATATTAATTTCTTTTACATACCAAGTTATACTTTAAAATTTTTAACCACCTTTAGTTTCAATTCAAAACAAATTTCCTTTAAATTTTCAAACAAATCTTGTTTGAAATAGGACCATTTCATTCAATTGCATTAAATAATATTATTTACTATTTCTTTAAATTAATTACTTCATTAATTAATCGCATTCGGTAATTAACTTATTTCTTAATTATCTTCATTAAGTAATTGTCCCTTAAATTAATTACCTTTAGTTACTTCATTAAGTAACTCCCTCTTTATTTATCATTTCCAATTATTATCCATTAATTAATCTCATTAAATAAAGTTTAATTAATTGCATAAATTAATTGATTATCCTTAACCCTTTCCCAATTTCAAGATTTAATTCCAGTTTAAATCCATTTCAAACTTGTCTTTAATTTAATTTCAATTTGGTTGTAATTCTATTACCACTTAATTCTTAATACTACAACCAATTTCCTTAATATAATAGATAATCTATTTCTTATATAAGATTCATTTACTTTTGAAATCATTTAAAAACCTTTATATGAGAAAATAACAAGTACGCTCTCTCACACACACACACACACCCCCACACACACCTCATCCTAGGGTACCACTTACCCTATCCTTAATGAGTATACCCACCAGAGCCAAGGTTCTCGCTTAACCTTCAGCTCTGATACCAAATGTAACGACCCAGAAATTTTCGATCCCGAAAATTCCAGATAGTTAGAGAAAAGAAGAAAGAGATAGAAGAAGAACGGAAAGAAACACACAATCTCACATTCGCAGCGAATAAAATATAATATCAATAATAGTTATACCAAAAAAAAACTATATCTATCAATTTACATTGATATATCAAAGTTACAACAATTTATATAACATTGGACAGATACAATTAACATGTCTCAGATATATACAATATCATAGTGGAAACTCTCCATACGTCCCTGCCATCCAACTCGCCTCCTGAGCTCCAGAATGTTCTTACCTGAAAACATGTAATACTCGGTCTGACCCGAGCGTTACATCAAAGTAACACCCGGGTCGGGCTGGAAACCAACGTGAGTAAACTCATCTAACAAGAAATACCAAAGCTCACAACTTATATAAACCCGGGTAACTTATCAATTTACAACTTCACAAGTTGCCATCGACAACATTTATTTCACACATCAATTTCTAAGTACCAAAACTTAGATTAAATGGTTTCATTTATTTAAATCATTCCATTCCAGCTTATAGATTTCACTTAGCAATTTATAAGGAATCGAAGTGGTTTCGGGTATTTACTGATACCCGACTCTGATTTCTTCGATCCCAATGTTATCTTAACCCAAGTTATCCGATTAAATACAATTCTACCTTAATTATTGGATAACACTTACACATCAAGTCATAATTGATAAATAATCACATTATCACCGTCCATTCAATATATCATATCACAAAGCAATTCATATCAGAGATATCGACTAATTCAAAGTACTAATCATCACTCAATCATTAATAAGCATGATTGATCACTTCCAAAAATTAATTTAATTTATCTCTAATTAAATTAATTTCTAATTTTAATCACCTAGTTGACCTTTACTTAATATTGATTAGTTATAACCCAATTAATCAATCATCCTTTAATCATCCTTTAATCATCCTTCTTAATTAATCACCATTGATTAATTATTACAATAAGTAATTAACTCTTAATTAATTACACAACTTAATCACCCTTCAATCACTTATATTGATTAATTATCCTATAATTAATCGCATTCATTAATTTACTAACCCTTAGTTAGTAAGTAATAAATCTTTAATTACTTCTATTAAGTAATTAACCTTTAATTATTTCCCATAAAAATAAAAATAAAAATAAATTTCTTATGTTAATTACATCTAGAAGTTTATCCATCCATTACTTCACCAAGTAATTACTTTTGTCAAACTCATTAAGTAATTATACTTAATCAATTACCAATCGACTATCTTTAGTTAATTAACAAATTAATTAATCACATTCTCCTTATCAATTTCAACTGGGTAATTCATCCCTTAATTGTTGATTAATTAATTCTCAATTATTAACTAATTAAATTAATTGATTTTTCCTAATTTACCTCATCAATTTCAAACTTAAATAAATTTTAAGATAAAATCATTACCTTTACTGATTTTCTAATCACATATTTTAAATCATTCATTTATATCAAAGGAAATTTACCTAGAAGAGTTTTAAGCCTAATTCATTTAAACTCCAAACCTAATGCCATTAGAAACTAAAAAAAAATGTTTAAAAACCTGCCTGATTTCGTACTTCGGGTAAAACCCGGTACCTACTCGAGTTCTGACTCGTGTTCCTTCATTTACCCTCTTTTTTTTTCTTCTTTATTAAAATTTCGAACTGTTGCATATAAAAGCACGCTGGCCTTCACATTTTAACCCGAGACAAAACCCATCCTACACGAACTAAAACCCGGATCGTTCTCATTTTTACTCGATGCGATTCTTCTTCCTAAACTTCAGCGACCTGCCTCCAACTACCGACACGCGTGCACGTGTACACCAGAAACTTGCCATTCCGATCAACTCCGTGACCAACTCCATGTCATCATCCACCTCTTCTAACTACCCGACCACCTCGACCTCTAGATCTGCCACTAAATCAAAATCGAGCAAGATTGTATCTTCTGGAATGAAACTCCTCGAACAGAAACTACTCAATCCAACTTCTCCGATCACTATGATCCTCGAATCTCCGTTCATAGCTTCGTCGATGACCACACCCCATTCTCCCCCACACCAATTCGAGTCTGATGCTTCGAGTCATCGCGACGAACCCAAAACTCCTCATTGTCCCGATTACGCCTTTAAACCCTACTTCACCATATTCCCATCACCACAACTATCGACGACTTCCACCACTATTTTCCAGGCATTCTCGATCGCCAAACATGCTTCAACAACAATCCGTCCAACCCAAAAGTTTGAAGATCGCCAGAAATAGCTTAAAAACCAATTTTCAGATCATCTTCGAATTGTCCAAAAATACTTAACTAGAAAATCCAGATTTGATTTCAAAAATCCTAATTTACTAAGGGAATTCAAGTTATATGCGTGAATTAATAAATCATTAAGATTTATTTTAACCCATTTTAAGTTTTCCACCGTTCCCTTTTGTTTCCAAAATATATCCAAATTTATTTTACATAAATTTATTTTTAAAACTTTACTTATGTTAAAACAAACACACTTTATTCAGGAATCAAAGTCCAAAAATCATTTGAGAAGTAGACTTAAATTTTGAATCAGGTTTGAACCTGAAATGTTTAAACAGAGGCTTGCTAGCCTGACCCAGATTTAAACTCTTATTCTAACACACACTCATATCTACATAAAAATCATTTCGTTATCATCATGCACACATGATTCATAACATAATTCAAGGATCCACCCTGTGCCACTTCATGCAATTTCAGTTTAGGAGTTTTACTTACCTATAAAATTTAGAATAGAGCAAGCTTTCTTGCTCTTAGATGTACACAGATATATATCAGATCTTTATTAACATGCAAGGCAATTCCCATTCATGCTAACCATTAACACGTCATTACTGCATACTTCTATATCATGCAACAGATTTCAATCAAACATAGGTTCGTTTACTCACCTTGACGATTGAATAGAGGCCCTGTCCATGGATTTGCTATCTGCTTTTAAATCTCGATTTTAATCTTCTCTGTTTAGTTAAGGGGCTTGATTAGTTTTAATATTTCAGATGGCAGTATTTCCTGTGTTATCAACATAATTAGAAAACAGAAAACAAGAAAATAACTTGAAATCTGGAGAGTTTGATTTTGAACTTATCTTCTTCTTTGTTTGAATTTGAGTCTGAAATTAATCTTTGCATTTGATTACTTCAGTTTTTTAGTTTGAATCACTAAATTTACCATTGCTTCCAAATGTTATATTGTTGACCAAATTTTACTTACACTTGTTATTAAAGAGAATGTGGTTAAGATAGATATTTATATTATTACTCTTTTGTTTGTATTTGCATATTACTAACCTTACATTTGTGATAATGCATAGAGATTTGTTTACAATTGTAATTTTGTACATACATAACTTCCATTTATAAATTTCATTGGTTAATATGCTATTATATGATAATTAGTTATGTATATATATAATTTATACTTTTCTATCTTTAATTAACGCATGTTTTTTATTAGTATGAGATTTAAATGGTTTACGTCTAATTATATATGTTTTCTATTCATTTTTTTATACTTATTAACTAAATTTTATCTTTCATGTGTAAAATTTTTAAAGAAAGTATACAACCCTTTTATCAATTCTTATTCACAGTATATAGGTATCCATACTTTTCCAAATTTCCAAATATCCGATTAACCAGGGTGTGTGTGTGTGTGTGTGTGTGTGTGTGTATGTATGTATAAATATATAATCACACACTTATATACTCGTATAAGTATATATATTTAAAATCTTCACATTATAACTTTTGCATATATCTTTATATATATATTATTCATTTATCTAGAGATTAAATCATTTATTATAGTCTCCTATATACGTATATGTATCCAGATATTTATCAAAATTTAATTTGTTTAACATACAGACCAATAATTTAAATTAATTATATCGTGTTAATTATCAATTAACAGATGATCAAAAACCGGGTTATTACATCTTTTCAATTATTCGATGGTTCCTAGTAGATCCAGGAAGAAGATTCGATATATTTGCATGGGACATAAACTCCAAATAGGTCAGAATTGTTTGTTTGGATGAATTGGTTGCTTTGATTGCTATGGTTAATAGGTATACTTCAGTTCTAAACTAAAAGTTTTGAGATTGCATCCATATATCTGTCTATTTTTGGGTCTAGATATATTCTACGAGTGGTTAGTTATTCCTTCGGACTAACCAGCGCCTTGCATGTTTCGTAGATCTGGTGACCCGAGTATCCTGTGTAGTATTGAGTTAGTTTGTTCTCATATCTATTGTCGATATTCTGATTTGGTAAGCCAAATACAGAATAGATATCCAGTTTGGCTTGGAAAACTGTTTCTCTGTCTTTGTGTATCTATCTTTGTTGTTTTCGTGCCTGTGAATTTCGGGGACGAAATTTCTTTAGGGATGGAATCTGTGACGATCCCGATTTTTGATTTAAATTTAAATTAATAATTAATGTGAATTTTGGACAAATTCTAGAATTATTTTGAATTTGAAATATATATATGAGTAAATTTGGGTTTGACTTTAAATTTTTTTTTGAATTTTGAATATTGAATTTTGTATTTAAAATTTGAATAAAAGACTTAGAAAATGATTTGGGTAAAAATATTATTTACATTTACTTATAGGTAGTTAGTTTTATAATTATAAAAATATATTAATATGAATTAAATGTTGATAGTTAAACTTTAAACACAGAGATAAAAACAAGTTATGCAATAAGAAAAGAAAAAATAAACAGGCACATAAAACAAGACAGATATGTTTTGCTGTAAAATTCATATACAATGTATAAAAAAATAAATAAAATAAATACACATATTTAAGATTCAAATAACATGATAAATATTGAATCTCATTTATATTACAAAGCATAAGACAAAGTAATAAGACTAAAGAAAAATAAAGTATATTCAAGTATGTATAAACAAAAGAAAGGTAAGTATGTGGGCTTGAACAACAAGGAATAAACATCTAGATATTTATGTACAAAAAATTATAGGGATAAGCACAAAGATATGATGTAAGAAAAAATATACACGAATGTACTTACTAAATAAAATAAAATAAAAATTATATATGTGTAAACAAGAAAGGAAACATGCATTTAATGCATGAATCTTTAGCACACAAGAAAAATATCATTAGCCACCAAAGAAAAGAAATAAAAATCTGCCAGTCAACATACAATGAAAAAATATCTCTGATTTTGTTGTACAAGCAAAGATTTTATTATCCTGTAAACTCATCTTTTATTATCAATCTATTACCTCAGTTTCGTTCATTCAACTGAGTAGCATCTAAAGCATAAACTATTTTAAAACTTAAACAAATTTCAGTTTAAAACATCAAAACAAATCAATATAAATCCAGAGAATCAAGAAGATGTTTCAGCAAACAATTTCAATACTGTGTCAAAAAGTAGAGACTCTGTTCTTTATTTTGAAGCAAGGTGAGTAACACTTGTTTTAAAATTTTAAAATATGGATCTGTTGCAAAGTATATTGTGATAAGTATGTCTGGACATAAACATGAATTCTTTATGCATATTGGTTGATGATTGTAGGTGTGCAGGCTGATGTTCAAAGTGTTCTCTGTTCTGAGATGCTAAACTCAAAACTTTGATTCAAAAATTATTTCCTCTCAACCTACATGTTGATTGGATTTAGCAGTAAAACAAAATTTGTTTGATATAGTATAAACTCAAGATTTAATTTCTATTCAGGTGAAATTAACTGGTAAACACTTCTGAAATCAATATAACTGAGCACAACTTAAATTTAGCTAAAATTCAAACTTTTCAATTCTCGAATTCAGGTATGTAGATCGAATTCGTATGCTTTAACTCGATTTTTAAAGCTTAAATTGTAATTTTTAGGTCAAGGGTTGAAGAGCAGTTCGAGGTTGTTTAAATTTCATTGTTTGGCGGATTCCGGTGATCTCGTTGATGGGGGAAGGTCGGGGTTCTCTGTGGTGATGGAGAAGCCTATCGTGTTGGTTGGAAAAATAGCCGGAGGTGGCATCGACCACTGTGCCGTTGGCAGCGTGTGATTTTCGTCTGTAAACCTAGTTTGGACGTGGGTTTGTATTTCGATTCGTTCGTCACCGATAGGTGATCGAGTTCAACGTGGCTTCGGGAGATGATGGTGTGGGGGTTGCCGAGGACATAGCCGGAGTTGGAGCACCTCTGGTGGTCGGAGCGAAGTGGACGAAAGGTTTTTTTAGTGACTGTTTTGGGTTCCAGGCCTTCAGGGTAGCTCGATTTTGACTCGAGGCAGATGGTGATGTTATGGTGATCGGAGATAGTCGCAGTGATGATGTCTGATATGCTGAAAGGTTCGTTGGTGGTGGTAGGTGATTCCGGCGACGTGCATATGCATAGTGGGTGGTTAGTGTCGGTGGGTATTGTGTGGGTTTGAGGATGGGTATTGTGTTAATGGTGTTGCTTGAAGTATTTAAGCGCATGACTCGAAGAAGGAGAGGAAACGACTCGAAGCATTTTTACTTTGCCTCGAGTTAATTATGACAGGTTTCAAGATTTTGTAAACCTGATTGAAATTTGAATTTAAAGCAAGTTTAAACGAAATTTAAATTGTGAGTTAGTTTAAATAAAGTTTTAATCTATTATGGTGTTTAAATTCTAATAAACTTTTGAATCTTGAAATTTTAAAATGAATTTGGATTTTAAATAAAGAATTCAAAACCAAAGTTAAAGGAAAGTTTTAAATCAAAAAATTTAAATCAAATGTTTTAAATTAGTAGGTTCAAATTCATTTTGAATCCAAATCTGGGAATTTAAAATCAGTTTTAAATCTGAATGTTTAAACTTGAATTTTGATAAAGTTCTTTTATAAAAGAATTTTGAACGAAAATATGTGATTTGTTTTTTTTACTTGAATTTGCAAGTTAAATAATTAATATACTTTAAAAGCTTAATTTTTAGACAAAAAATTAAGTAATCTAGTTTAAAACTTTTCTTACATAAGTTTCATATATAAGTAATGAATGTTCTTTATATTGTCTAAAAGTTTTATAAATGGAATTAAAATTTGACTAAAGTTTAAATGGTTAATCATTTTGAATCTTAAATTCAAAATGGAATTTAAATTTAAATTTAAAAAGTGTAATGTTTTAAATATACACTTAAATGTTAATTAAATCATAAATAAAGGAAATGAATTGGGTAATTAAAGTTTTAAGTGATTTAATTAATGAGGTAATTAAAGAATGATTTATTCAATTTATAAATTAATAATTTAGATTTATTTATAATTAGAAATGATTAATAATGATTTAATCTAAGATAATTTATTAAGAAAGTAATTAAAGAAATGTTATTAGTTTATGAAGGTCATTAACTAAGATTATTTAAATAATTAATTAATGTGATTAATTTTAATTCATTAGATTAATTAATTAATGATAATCAATTACGAAATTGTGTAAGTGTAATTACTTTATGGTAAGTAATTAAAGGGTTAATTTCTTAAAATAATTAATTAAGGGGTTAATTAATTATGAAATTGGTTTAGAGGTTAATTTAATTAATATGATTAATTAATAATATTTAATTAATCAAGGTAATTGATTAATTAATTTATATCAAATGATTTATAATTAATAAATCAAGATTGAATTATTAATTCATAAATAATCAATTTAATTTGAAATAAATTGAATTAATTAGGATTAAACAATTAATTATCCTGTTTATAAATGATTATTGAATACTTGACCTTACTTATGAATGATTGTATTGTATGAGATTCCTTGAATTGATTGTCCCATCTGATCTGTTATATTTTGTTCTGTGGATTGAGCTGTGTATTTTATTCATTTACTTGTGATACTGATGCAGCTCAGACCCGGATTGAAGAATTGCAAACTAACAGTTTCCAAGGCATGAGTCGTTCACAACCTAGCATGAGTCGTTCTCGTCTTAAGGAAGGAGAAGGCCTAGGTCGTATACAACCTAAGGAGAAAGGTATAGGTCGTTTCCGAGCTAACTTAAACAGGCAACGACCTAAGGGAATACATGAAACTGAGCTGCGACCTAATGAAGGCACTTTAGGTCGGTCACGACCTAAGGAAAGGATGTTAAGTCGTCTACGACCAAAAGATCCACGAGAAAAGAAGCTACGAGTTAATGTGGAGAAAACTTCGGAATTAAGTCGCTCGGTGAAGTTAGGTCGTTCACGACCTAGTGAAGGTTGTTCACGATCTAACATGTTAGGTCGCCCAGATATTAGGTCGCAGGATGTTGAAGATATGCGAACGACCTTACTAAGTCGCAAGAAGATAGGTCGCTCAAAGAACATTCCGATCTAAGTTAGGACGCTGACCTGCTGCCGCATCCTTTAAGGCGCTGTTGGATGATGTTAGGTCGTTCACGACCTATAATTGAGTCTGTTTGTTTTGAGTCGCAAGTGTTAGGTCGTGGTCGACCTAAGTGTTGTAAAAATGTGTTGAGTATAGCGTTGAGTCGCTGTCGTTAGGTCGCTGCCGACCTAAGTTAGGTCGTAAGTCGCGGCCGACCTAAGAGTCTGGTGATGTTTTGTTTGTGTTGCGTTGTGAAAGCTATAAATAGCAGTGTTGTGACATTTGTAATGGTGGTTGATTTTTTGAATAAAATTCTCTTTTGTTAGCTTTGTGCTTTCATACCAATTGGTAGTTGAGTGTAATCTCCTATCTCCTCTTTCGGTTAATCGAGTGCGCTCGATTCAACGATCGTAGAAGCCAATTCACGGTATCTAGTGCGCTAGATCAACGTACGAAGAATCGTAGATCTTCTTTCTCGGTATCGTGCGCGATCAACGAGACGAAGATAGCTAGAATCCGGTATCTTTGGATCAACGGATTTGGGCCTTGCAGTATTCTCAACTCATCGATTGCTACATTCCATCGATTGAAGTTTGTTTCGATTTATCCGCTGCACCAGTTTGGTATCAGAGCCATACTTAGCCAATCATAGCTAAGTTGATTCTTGGAGCCAAGTATTTGAAGTTGAAGTTTGAAGTGGTTCATCGTGTTCATCTTGAAGTGGCAACGAAAGGAGAACTTTCGATCCATTGCTTTTTGGATCAAAGTGTTGGAAGGTGTTTGGAGTTGAAGTTGGGCCGTGTATACTTGGGAAGTAGCCGAGCCTTGTGAAGTTGTTTTGAAGGTTGAGCCGCGATTTATTGTTGTTTTGTTGAGGTGTTGTGTTGATTCAATCATGCCACCAAGGAGAGCCAATCGTCATCAAAACGTTGAAGCTTTGTATCGAAGAGAAGAAGCCGAGCTTATGGAACAACGTATTAATGAAAAGTTTGATGAAGGCATTGGAAAGTTGGAGAAATTGATGAATGATTTGAATCAAAGAAGGAGATCACCAAACTCGAACCATGGAGGAAACCGAGTTTCGCCATCGGTTACGGAAGCGAGGAGGGTATCACCACATTCTTGTAGAGATAGAAGAGAAACATCAATTTCATCACGAAGAGATCATCATGACTATGCACATGACGAGAGAAGGAGTCAACGTGAATTTGACCATGAAGCATATAGAGATGAAGAGAGACATAGTCGAAGAAGCATGCATGAGCGAAGGGATGATAATGATCGAGATCGATGTAGGCGTACTTTTGATTTTGTTGAAGAGGGTGATGGAGCTAGTATTCATTATCGAGATCGGGACGAAGTTCGAAATTCTTACCGTAATATTGAAGATGATCGACGATGGGAATCGGGTATGAAGATAGAAATTCCAGAATTTAAAGGAGGAATGGTAGCAGAAGAATTTCTCGATTGGATTTCTAATGTTGAAGAGATCTTTGATTTCAAAGAGGTTCCTGAACATAGGAGAGTGAAGTTGGTTGCTACTAGGCTGAGGGGGAGAGCTTTGGCGTGGTGGCAGCAAACTAAACTTACAAGGGAGAGAATGGGGAAGTCAAAGATAGAATCGTGGGATAAGATGAAGAAGTTGATGAGATCTACTTTCTTACCTTACAATTATCAGTCACTTATGTACCAAAGGTTGCAGAATCTGAGGCAAGGGACGAAGTCTGTTAGTGATTATGCTGATGAATTTTACCAACTCATTGCCAGAAATGATATTATGGAAACGGAAGAACAGCTAACTGCTAGATTCATTGGGGGATTGAGAATGCAGATCCAGGATATGGTTAATATGTTCGATCCTAGATCAGTTGCAGAGGCACATCAGAAAGCGTTAGCTTGGGAGAAGCAAGGAAGGCGTGGAGGTGGTGTGTTTACTAATTCCAATAATCAAGCGAAGGATGTTAGTGGAAGTTCTAGTGTTCCTAAACCTGTTACAAAACCAGTGGTGAAGGAGGCTGAGAAGGCGAAGGTTAGCAGTGGGTTCAAATGTTATAACTGTCAGGAGTTGGGTCATAAAAGCAACGAATGTCCGAAGCCGAAGAAGAGAACCATGGTTGCAGAAGTTGAGGAGGATGATGGTGAGGAGGCAGAATGTTCAAATGCACCTTATGTTGAGGAGGAAGAAGAATTGTTTGGAGATGAAGGTTGTAATCTTATGTTGAGGAGGTCATGTCTCACACCAAAGAAAGAGGAGGATTGTAGTTGGTTGAGAAGCAATATTTTTCAGTCGACATGCACTATTCTGGGAAAAGTTTGCAAGTTCGTTATTGATGCTGGAAGTTGCGATAATATTATTTCTACAGAAGCAGTAAAGAAGTTGAACTTGAAGACTGAGAAACATCCTAAACCGTACAAGCTAGCATGGTTAAGGAAGGGTGGTGAAGTGAAGGTGTGTCGAAGGGCTTGTGTTAATTTTTCTATTGGGAAGAAGTACAAAGATGAAATTTGGTGTGATATAGTGGATATGGATGTTTGTCATCTGTTGTTGGGCAGACCATGGCAGTTCGATAGAACAGTTCAACATGATGGTCGTGCCAATAGTTACAGTTTCATGTTCAAGGGTACTAAAATCACTTTGGTTCCCAAGAAACAACAACAGAAGGAGAGCAAGCTAGAGGAGATCGAGGAATTGAAAACTCTGTTGACTTTGAAAGAGTTTGTCAAGGAAGTTGAAGAAGAACCTGAAATATTTTTGTTGATTGGGAGAGAGAGTAATGAAGAAGTTGAAATTCCAGAAGAAGCAAAGCCAATTTTGAAAGAATTTGAAGATGTCTTTCCAGAGGAGTTGCCTAAGGAGTTACCGCCACTTAGAGACATTCAACATCAGATTGATCTTGTTCCGGGAGCAGTGCTACCACATCGACCACATTACCGAATGAGTCCGAAGGAACATGAGGAGTTACGAAGGCAGGTGGAAGAGTTGTTGGAACAGGGACGTGTTCAGGAAAGCTTGAGTCCTTGTGCAGTGCCAGCATTGTTGGTGCCAAAGAAGGATGGAACATGGAGAATGTGCACAGATAGTAGAGCTTTGAACAAGATTACTGTTCGTTATAGATTTCCTATGCCAAGGTTGGATGACTTGCTGGATCAGTTGAGTGGGGCAACTATATTTTCGAAGATTGACTTGAAGAGTGGTTATCATCAAATTCGGATTAGACCTGGAGACGAATGGAAGACAGCTTTCAAGACAAGAGAGGGGTTATACGAATGGTTGGTTATGCCATTTGGTTTGTCGAATGCACCTAGTACATTCATGCGGGTGATGAATCAAATCTTTAGACCATTCATTGGGAAGTTCGTCGTGGTTTATTTCGATGATATTCTGATATATAGCAGGAGTATGGAAGAGCATGTTCTACATTTGAGGGAAGTGTTGATTATTCTCCGTGAAGAACAATTTTATGCTGCTACGAAGAAATGTGTGTTTATGACAAAAAGTGTCTTATTCCTGGGTTATGTTGTTTCAGGAGAAGGTATTCAAGTTGATCAGAGTAAAGTAGAGGCAGTCAGGAATTGGCCACAGCCAAAGACAATTACGGAAGTGAGAAGTTTTCATGGGCTAGCATCATTCTACCGAAGATTCATTCCACACTTCAGTAGCGTGATGGCTCCAGTTACTGATTGCATGAAGGGTAAACAGTTTTCGTGGAATGAAGAAGCCGGGATTGCTTTTGAACGAATCAAAGAACTGTTGACGACAGCGCCAATTCTTGTTTTACCTGATTTTCAGTTGTTGTTTGAGCTACACACTGATGCATCAAAGGTTGGGATTGGAGGAGTGTTGAGTCAGCAGGGGAGACCTATTGCATATTTCAGTGAAAAGTTGTCAGGGGCAAAGATGAGATACAGTACATATGACGTGGAATTTTATGCTGTTGTACAAGCTGTTAAGCATTGGAGACACTATCTATTTCAGAAAGAATTTGTTCTGTACACTGATCATGAGGCATTGAAGCATTTACAGGGGCAGGATAAAATTTCAGCGAGACATGCATCGTGGATTGCTTATTTGCAACAATTTACTTTTGTTGTTAAACACAAATCTGGGGTGACGAACCGTGTGGCTGATGCTTTAAGTAGGAGGAGTCATTTGTTGACAACATTGAAGGTTGAAGTGACGGGGTTCGAATTACTGCCAGAGATGATTGAAGAAGATCCTTACTTTGTGAAATATGTTGAGAAAGTGAAGGATGGGAGTACCGATGAATTTATGTTGGTTGATGGTTTTCTGTTTAAGGGGAATCGTTTATGTATACCGGATTGTAGCTTGAGATTGAAAATTGTCAAGGAGTTACACGAGGAAGGGCATGTGGGCCGTGATCGTACCTTGCAATTAATTTCACAGTCTTACTTTTGGCCATCGATGAGGAAAGAAGTGGAAAGATTTGTGGAGCGATGTCATATTTGCCAAGTTTCGAAAGGAACCGCGACCAATGATGGTTTGTATATGCCATTGCCTGTATCGGCTAGACCATGGGTTGATGTGAGTATGGACTTTGTATTGGGATTGCCAAGAACGCAGCGTGGTAATGATTCTATATATGTAGTGGTTGACAGATTTTCTAAAATGGCACATTTTATTGCTTGCAAGAAGACGTCGGATGCTGTTCGTGTTGCTCAGTTATTTTTCAAGGAGATCTATCGACTTCATGGATTGCCAGAGTCTATTGTGTCGGATAGAGATACTCGTTTTCTGAGTCACTTTTGGTTGAGTTTGTGGAAGATGATCGGGACAAAGCTGAATTTTAGTAGCGCTTACCATCCGCAAACTGATGGACAGACAGAAGTTGTTAACAGGTCATTGGGAAATTTGTTGCGATGTCTTGTACAGGATAATTTGAAAAGTTGGGACATGAAGCTATGCCAAGCAGAGTTTGCTCATAACCATGCCATGAATCGTAGTACGGGTTACAGTCCATTTCAGATTGTATATTCAAATTTACCCAGGGGACCATTGGACTTAGCGGTGGTACCACAACCGAAGGGGACGGTTAAACGAGCTGCTGATTTTGTTGAAGGATTGACGGAATGTCATAGAATCGTTCAAGAACGATTGGAAAAGTCAAATGAGAAGTATAAGCGGGCTGCTGATTTGAAACGACGAAGTGTTGAATTTAAGGAAGGTGATTTGGTTTATGCTGTATTGACAAAGGATCGTTTTCCGGTGGGTGCTTATAACAAGTTGAAAGCTAGAAAAATTGGTCCTGTGGAAGTTGTGAAACGGATTAATGAAAACGCTTATAAACTGAAGCTGCCGGAGGATGTGTACACTTCTGACGTGTTCAATGTTAAACATCTTATACCATATTATGGAGATGAACAATCTGATGTGGAAGAATTTACAAATTCGAGGACGAATTTTTCTCAACCAGGGAAGGATGATGCAGCTCAGACCCGGATTGAAGAATTGCAAACTAACAGTTTCCAAGGCATGAGTCGTTCACAACCTAGCATGAGTCGTTCTCGTCTTAAGGAAGGAGAAGGCCTAGGTCGTATACAACCTAAGGAGAAAGGTATAGGTCGTTTCCGAGCTAACTTAAACAGGCAACGACCTAAGGGAATACATGAAACTGAGCTGCGACCTAATGAAGGCACTTTAGGTCGGTCACGACCTAAGGAAAGGATGTTAGGTCGTCTACGACCAAAAGATCCACGAGAAAAGAAGCTACGAGTTAATGTGGAGAAAACTTCGGAATTAAGTCGCTCGGTGAAGTTAGGTCGTTCACGACCTAGTGAAGGTTGTTCACGATCTAACATGTTAGGTCGCCCAGATATTAGGTCGCAGGATGTTGAAGATATGCGAACGACCTTACTAAGTCGCAAGAAGATAGGTCGCTCAAAGAACATTCCGATCTAAGTTAGGACGCTGACCTGCTGCCGCATCCTTTAAGGCGCTGTTGGATGATGTTAGGTCGTTCACGACCTATAATTGAGTCTGTTTGTTTTGAGTCGCAAGTGTTAGGTCGTGGTCGACCTAAGTGTTGTAAAAATGTGTTGAGTATAGCGTTGAGTCGCTGTCGTTAGGTCGCTGCCGACCTAAGTTAGGTCATAAGTCGCGGCCGACCTAAGAGTCTGGTGATGTTTTGTTTGTGTTGCGTTGTGAAAGCTATAAATAGCAGTGTTGTGACATTTGTAATGGTGGTTGATTTTTTGAATAAAATTCTCTTTTGTTAGCTTTGTGCTTTCATACCAATTGGTAGTTGAGTGTAATCTCCTCTTTCGGTTAATCGAGTGCGCTCGATTCAACGATCGTAGAAGCCGATTCACGGTATCTAGTGCGCTAGATCAACGTACGAAGAATCGTAGATCTTCTTTCTCGGTATCGTGCGCGATCAACGAGACGAAGATAGCTAGAATCCGGTATCTTTGGATCAACGGATTTGGGCCTTGCAGTATTCTCAACTCATCGATTGCTACATTCCATCGATTGAAGTTTGTTTCGATTTATCCGCTGCACCAGATACATGTGTATATTATCTGTGAATGAATGATAAACGTTATAGTTTATACCGCTTCTCAACTATATTTCTGTGTTTTGATCTGTGATGATGATGCACTATTGTGTTAAACCCCTGGGCCACACCATACACACACAAATATGGATTTCATGAGGAAATCGATTAAGTTATAGATTTTTGGAATGATCTTTTAATAGATAATTTGAATTCAAAATGGTTTTGGAATCGGGTTAAAAGCGAAAAGCTTTTGAAATGAAATTTGAAGATAAAATTTATTTTTGAATAACTTGATAAAGTTTTGAAATTTAAACAATTTGATTTAAATTTGAATTCAAAACTTGAAATTGAATTCTATGATTTGAAACTAATAATTAAAGATGTTATACTAGTTATATATAGGTTAAACCATTTCAAATGTATTGATTTGGGAATTTGAATTTAATTCAAAGGCTTTAACACATGCAAATATAATTGGATTCTTCCGAAACGAAAACTGTTTGTTTTCAAATAATGGAAGCTTTCAAATAAGAAGTGAACTTCCAATTTGTGTTAAAAGGATTTCAAGTTTGAAATGAAAATGATTTCCAAGTTATGGAAACGGTTTGAAAGCTATAAGTTAAATCTTTGATTTGAAGATTTAAAGATTTAACGAGTAAATCCAATTGAAATGGAAACTCTTTTGAAATCTGTGAATGGATCTTGGTGAAACTGGGTGAACTTTGTGAAATGAATCTTTTTGTTTAAAGATTTGAAATGGTAATTTGTTTAAACCATTTGAAGAAAGGTTTTGGATTTTTTGAAATTGTGACATAATTGAAATCCCGTATCCATATATTTTAAATATTGCGCTCATTACTCGGTTTAGCCGGGAGAGGACCTTCGTGTCATATAACCCATTCCGAATAATGATACGACGTTATGGATAGCATTTGAAGACCGGTGGTAAAGACCGGGTATTTGTGAGAATGATAGGATAACCTATCGATTGTCACTGCACCGGCTGATCCCCAGTATAGAGATTCCCTAAGTGATGGGAAGTCCGATCGGAATTATGGATACCCGGATTGCAAGGGCTTCTTCGAAAGTGCCTTCGGTTCTGTTCGAACCCGGGACAGACTTGTATGGTTGTATGTCTGACACTACACTTTGAGATATAAAGCAGATTTCTTTCAAATAAATATCTGTTGGTGGCGGAGAATTTATTCTCTTAGCTTAACACCCTTCTTTGAGAGGTATGAGCTCAGAGGTTATGTAGTTGAAGGTTATCAGCAATATATTCCCAATTTGGTAGTGTGACATGCTAAGTGCTGCTATGTGTTGATGATCATTTATTGATCATTTGTGATCAAAGCATGGCTTTAGTGTAAAGCGTAGCTTTGTGGACGAGACTGCATCAGGACCTCACAACCCAGGAATGGTCGAAACGGAAAGATGTGGCAAGGTTATGAGGGTCGCGCCCTTTAGGGTGTGTCATTCCCTTCTGGTAAAGGGTGGTATCGTGGTTTGGATCTCAGATATTTACCTATGTGGTGGGCTTCAATCTCATTTACTGTATGGTTGTTGCTTTGTGGTTTAGAGGCGCCTCAGATAAAGGTCCCAAAGGATCGGGGGGTGGCTTACTCGAGAAGTAGTTACCTACTTACATAAGTAACCCGGCCTTGTGTTGGCAGAGATCCAGTTAGGTTCTCGGGACGTCCCGCCAGAGGCGTACCCATGGACAATGGGAAGTTCCTTAGCCCGACCATTTGTTGGAGATACATTCATCCAATATGTTCTTTGTACGGTTTTCGTTATAGAACCTGCCATTTACTTATGGTGGTCACCACTGTTTAGATGGTAGCTATAGTAGGCATTGTTTGGAATGTCTATGATGGCTAGGATTTATATTCTACTTTCGAAATGGTTTTTCTGCACTATGCACTAATAATAATATTGAAAAGTAATTTTCTCGTATCAAGCATATTTGACTATCATAAGGAGAAATCTCCTCCAATTTTGCGTTTCCATGGTGTGTGCGGCGGGAGACCTTATGGTAATTTCATTTTCCAAAAAGCATTACGAATTTATTTTAAATTCCTCTGTTGTTTGTTTTAAAGAATAAACTGTTTTTGTTACTCACACCAGTCCCATGACTGGCTCGGAGTCTATTGTTTCTTTCCTAAACTCTGTGTGCCCATAATTTTTTCGCACGGCAGTCAAGAGTTGGGTTTTTCAGATAGCCAGGTTCAATAGATTATCTGGAGTTAGTCCAGTCTTTGGATCAGGACGAGACTTGCTTATCTAGGTGGCATGTGAGGTTGATTCGAGCTAGCTTTGGATTGGAGCATTGGATGTGGGGATGCATTCTATTGAAGATATTCTTTCCACTGTGTCTTGTATCTTATCTCTGATAGTATTGATATTCATTGTATCATTCTGTTGTATCATATTATATCAGATATTGTATCTGTCATTTGTATCAATAATATATATTGATATTTTTTCTTCCGCTGTGTTGTACTTAATGGTGTTATAAGCACCGGCGAACCAGATTCGATATTTGGATCTGCGGCGTTGGAATATGTGCGTCGTATTCGGTGCCGATTTTCGAAGGTCGAGTCAGGATCGCTACATTAATAAATGAAGTAAATAGGCAAACATGATTTCTGTTAAAATTTATTTGGGAAAATATTGATTTATAAAGGTTACACAAGTTGATGGAGTAAGAGGAAATTTGAGAAATTATAGATAATATATTTTATAAAATAATGATTTTACAGATGCATTAAATGTAGAGTTTTATATAAATTAAAAGTTATCTTATCCTTGTGTTCATAAGAAAAATATTTCTTATAATATATGAAAAACGTAGGCAAACAAAGATTTTGGGCAAGCATTGATTTTGAGAAAATTTATTTTGGTTATATGAATTAATACAAGTAAATAAATTGTTTAAAAGGGGCAAAAAATAAAAAAGGAACATATTTATAAGCCCAAATCTAATCTAGCCCACTTGTTCTTAATATCTTTTTACTTCTCCTGCATCCTAATGGACATAAGAATAACCTTATCTTCTTCTTCATTAACCCTAATTTAAGTAAAAAAAATTCAAATGAAATCTTAGAAACTCAAAAAAAAATCATAAATTCAATATAGACCATCTTTATCCCTTTCTCCATCTTTATACTTCTCTATCATATGAACTGCATGGTTTTTGGATTGTGACAATTTCGAGACATAAGTAAAAAGTAGGACATTTGGGGACAAAATAAATAAATCGTGAATCAAAAGTGTTTTGTAAGGAAATTTAGGCGATTGAAGCATATAGCGTTTTCATATGTGAGTATAGTAGCTTTATATGCGTTTGCTTCTATATTCTATTTTGCATAAAATTTGATACTAATGCTTTATGTTGGGTTGCTTGCTAAGGCTTGGGTATACTTGCTTCTACGATGGATGGCGATGTTGAAATTTTGCTTTGATGATAGAAAGAATTGCCTTAAAAGTGTAGATGATAACAAATTTTGGGGCCAAAATTAACTTGTAGCAAAACAAGCATAAGTTTTGATTCATTTTACCAATTTCATCGATTCTTGATTTATCAAAAAGCCGATTCAATGGCTTAAAGCTTTCATGATTACCACTTTTCGAGGTTCGGCTGTTAAATAACTCGAAATTTCTTTCTAGTTGGACTATTTTTAGGTCTACTATAAATTTCAATGTTAACTCTCTGTAGTATTTATGTCATAACATTTAAATTAGTGAGCTAATTTGGCGATCTTTAGCTGATTTCAAAGATAATCTAAATTACTGTAACTTTCATTTTCATCATATTTGAGTAATTTGATGTTTAATGCCTTGAAAAAATGTTACAAGTTATGTCAGTTTATGGCCTATTGTATATTTTCAATTTCAGTTTCTTCTTTTAATCTTTCTATAGTTATTGATGTTCATAACCCAATTAAATATGAAGAAGAATACATGTATGTTTATATGTCGTTTTAATGTTTACTTTGAAAGAAAATATTTTGGTATGTATAGTTAACAGGGTGGTAGGATTCATTTCTTTCGAAATGTAATGACCTTTGTGTTATGCTTACAAGGTAAAGAGTGTATAAGGAAAAATGTTTTGAACTTGAATTTCTATAAAAAATATATCGTTTTAAGTGTATATATTTGTGTGTGTAGGTGTTATAAATTTAAGTTTTCAAAATAAAAGATGTTTATATATCTATTATATACTTATCATACTGTGTTGTGTTAGTTAATTATTTAATTTAAGTATATAAAATAGAATATTCTTAATAAAGTGCAATGTGATGGTAATTGCAAATATTATAATCATGAGAAATTCATCACATTAAATTTAACATATTGTCTTAAATATTCCTGGTCAAGACGTTTTGAGATATGATATTGGTTCGTCCATCGAGATTGTGGCATGAAACGCTCTAAAAATGTTGGACATGTATTACTCATAGCTGCTGGAGGCATCTAGTGGTTACGTAATTATAGTTATTGGATAATTATGGAACGACCCACTGGAGAGTTACCTTATTAATAATAACTGAGGTCAGATAGGAAATCTCGAAGTGACGATATTATATTGTTCTTTTGACTTGAGAATGCTACTGAACTTTAATATGGATAGTCCACTTTAATTATAGTGAAATCATAACATGTCCCCCATCAAACGATATCTCGGTCTGACTTAAAGCATTGGAAGTGAAATATTATTCAATCGAGAATTTATCTCCTCGGCTATACGAGGTTGGTATCGTGGTCAACTATAGTCAACTCAAAGTCAACTATTTTTGCTACAGCAGTATGATTAATGTTAATTATTATTATTGAACCAATGACTTTGTATTTGGATTAAACAAGTTGTATATAAGTGATATTGGAATTTAGACCAAAACAAAGATCAATAAGTCAGAAGTGACATAGTTTTGATGAAGAAAATTTGTATAAATAATCGTTACTACCAAGTAACACTTAAAATGATAAAATTGGAATTTATTGAAAAATGAGTAAGTGATAAATTCAGCAAAATTTTCACACCATTAGATAAGATGACGTAAGAACGTTAATATTCAAATTGTTCGATATTTATAGTTGATTGAATTTACACATTCGAGTCACACACCTATAAACTTTAATACTCTAAAATTTAATTAATTTATAATGTTTGTAAATTGATTAAATGAATTAATATTTATGAAATATTAATAACTGAATTTTTATTTGATTTTTGGTGCATTAGTAATTAATTGGCTGCATATGTAAAAGTTATATATGTACTATCGACATACGATATCGATAAGTATTTAATTGATTTCGATAAGTTAATCATAAAATGTGTTTATAAATTTTAAAGGCTCATAAAGAATCGTTTATTGATCGGCCTCCGGAGAAGAGGCAATTCGTTATGAATAGATGATGAGATTCCATTGATACAGAGCCAATTCCAATATATAATTGAACATTCTTATTGACATACATCTAGTAAGAATTGAATCTACGAATTTTCCAATTATGAATCTTCAAAATAGTTACTAAATTAATTCATAATAATGGAGTAAATTCTTTATTTAGTACTCTTTGTGTATCTTTTTTGTTCCTCGACGTGGTTGCTAAATCTGCACAATTTCCCTTTCAAATATGGTTAACTGATGCTTTGGAAGGGCCCTTGTGTTTATGTGACTAGAGTTCGAAGAGGAATTATATATGATATTAGGAAGGATGGGCTTAGGTGATCACATTAAGTATGTCCAACTGAGATATTTAAAAATCCTATTTACCAAAAATTACTTATTCCATTGTTTCGAAAAAAAGTCTTTTATTTTAAAGGATTTAAGTTATTTCACCCCTTTATCCTTTATCCTATAAGGTGAAAGAAAATTTTGAAAAGGAAAAATGGGAAGTAAAAATGTTTCCTTAAATCTAATTAAAACCTTCAACAGTTCATTTGGGATGTTATGCTAAAATATGTAAAAAATTCTTCTCGGATAAATAAACATTAAATCTAAAACATACGACCTTAGGAATTTTCTAACTTCAAAATAGTTAGTTATTTAAAAGATATAAGTTATTCCAATAACTCAACAAAGTCAAAGTTTCTCCATATAATTGGTAGAAAAGATTGGGTAAACAAAGGAAATTAGATCTCCGCTTTTTACTAAATTAGAAACTTATATAAACACATTAGACCCATATAGTTGTCTCTTTCTCTACCCGTACAGCTGAAAACTCCGGCTTACAACAGCTAAATTTAAAAAGAAAAATTCATTCACAAACACTTAAAAAAAGAGTGGTATTCATCTATATTCTGCTGCAATTTCTAGAGGTGGTTCGATTGAATTTAGGAGTTGGTTCTTCATTTAATTTGCATACCATTGGCTACTATTTTAGTAATATTTCAATTTCTATGATAATATTATCTTTGTATATATTGTTCATCATATTCATGCTGCATAGATTCCTATTCTTATAACTACCTTTTGTTGACCAATCTTATGTTTAATTTGAATTGATTTAATAAAAAAGCATGAATACATTTTTAAATATGTATATTATTTTCAATCTTATTATACATATTAAATATATTTTTTAAATGTAAAATAAATTTCAAATAGCTTTACTAATTCTGTAATGGAAAAATACAATTATTATATACAGAAATTAGGTACAATATATATAATACATTATTTAAAATTAGTTTTTAAATATATGTATTTTTGGATTTAAAAAAGGTTATTTCTGCACTATAGTTATTAATATTGTCGACATTTTAAATTATTTAAATAAACTAATGCACGCATTATAAAAAAATTGTATCAATTCCATTTGGATTGTGTGTGTATACAAAGATATATATATATATATATATATTTTAATACTTTTCTAGGGTGAACTAAGAAAATTAATTATTAATACATACATTTATTTACTCACTAATTATTTGCAAACGCATACACACAAATATATATATATATAATATTAATGTAAAACATATATATATATATATATATATCAAATAAAATAAATAAATAAATATATTTTTTAGATTATATATGTATTATTTAAAATTTGAATTTAAATTTTCAAATAGATATTTACTTAGATCTAGATCTATTTTAAAGTTGTAAATTATCACAAAATATTTTAAGATATCAATTTTGTAATGACCCTAAACTAAAATAAAATGTAAGTTATATATTTCAAGAATTTCAGAAGTTAAAAAAAAAAAACAAATAAACTTGTGTGTGTGTATAATTTTTATAACTCATATATATAAAAGTTGCTGTTTTAAGGGGTGGAATAAAAGTAATATAGTATAAATAATTTTTATATCACATAATCATATATGATGGTGTATATAATTTAATGGAAAAGGTGGCTAGGTAGAAAATGCAAACAGATTACAGTTTTTATAAAGATAGAGCAAAAAAAAAAATGCACAAGGACACATGCATATGGCATGAATGGGATGAAATCATAGAAATAGCATGCAGAAATAAAAGTATTGGAGATCCCGAAATAACCACTAAAGGAAATCAAGAGGGTATAATTCCAATTGAGGACTATGCATCAGTGTAAACTGTGCATAAAAGAATAAAAGGGTATCAAAGGAATTACCCATTCCCTTAAACCCTAAAAACAGCTTTATAAAAACCTGCATATCATAAGGATCATCATCATTCTTTCAGAAAAATAAATACATATAAAACAAAACAGAAAAAAAAGATGGGTATGCAGTCCTGAAGGCAATTGCAGAGTAGAGGAGCAAGATAATACAAGAAAAGAATATAGGTGAGCATTAATTCATTTTATGCAATGGCAGTAAGACCTCTAATAGGCAGTCTGAAAATATTAAAAGTAGTATTTAATCTTTGAAATGGTTTGATATGGATGAAATGGATGTTGTTGTGTATTTCTGTTTGGAGTTTTTGTATTATAGTTTTTCCAAGCTTATATGGTTTGAGCATTTTTAATTCTGTTTTTACTATTGTTAAGTATGGATCTAAATTATTTTGAACATAGGCAGCAAGATGAAGGTCTAGCTCATGTTTATATTCTAAATAATAAGATAGGAGGCTTTTCTGGGTTTTGATGAATTTTTAACGAACACCTCTGTCCATACTTCTGCAATAAAATAATAACAGGATCATAATGCTTAAGTTAATATAGGAAAGATCATATACATGATGAGAAATCTCTGCAATAAGAAAAGACTGTACTAAAGAATATTTATGTTTTCTGAAAACATGAATGGGTTGAAGTTTTTATGAATAAGCTATAGGCAGGGGCTTAATAAGCTAACCATAAAAATTGGAGGGAGAGTTTTTAATAAACTCTATGATTAAATAAAATTAATCGGGTCACTTGGAGTTAGTCAATGATCTGCTTTCTTCAGAAGGGGGAAAGCATATGCATGGTGCAAATGCACTCTGAGGCCTTTGTGTGATTGGAATAAGTAAGACTAACTGGGAGAATTCCTTCACAATGCATACTTGTGTTCATTTGACAGGGGGATTTAGACCTTAAATAAAATGGGGTATGAGATTTAAAATCTCTGGGTTATAATATCTGAACAAAACTGTAAATTAAATAAGGTTTAATGTAGTAACCTTAATGATCTGCCGGGGGAAAAATCTGGGAGAACATAACCTGAATTTAGTTATGATGTTGTGAATAATGCATGGCTTGTTACATATATGTTGAATGTATGGTTGTATGCTTAAGGTCACCTAGCTATTTTGCTGATGTGCCTAGTTTATAATCTGCTAGATTATGAAAGTGACAAAAGTTCATAAGATTTGTAAACTTGTATAGAATTTATTAATGCTCATACCAGTGTAAACTGACCCTTTTGTTTGCCTTGCAAACATCTGGGTGTCTCATATAAATGGGGCAGCTCAATGATTTGCATGCAGGTAAGTAAAAGTGACATGATGATGAAGGAGGCATTAGCTGCTAGTATAAATAAGAGAAACAATGCTTGTATTTGCAGAATTGCCTGTAGTGGAAGACCTGAATATTATTAGTAATTAAAAGTTAGATAGTGAAGATGTTTTTCTTTTTCTTGGGTGTTTGAATTATGACATGTATCTAACTAATACTGTGATGAGTGAAGTTTTATGACAAGTAGCTAGATGATGCTCTTATAAAATGTTTAGCTATCTTTTGAGGTCTATGAAAATCTGATATATCATAGCTATATAATATATGTGCATATCAGTCCTTTGTTCTTTTGTTTGAAACTGATTGATGTTATAATAATGACAATTGAGAAAGGCAAGTGCAACAGATTTTGCATAAAAACAAAATAAGCTTGTGAAATTTGAACAAGATAAATTATGCTTGAACTGTATGGTACGTTGGGTGGTGTGTATTCCTTGAGAAAATGCAAGACTTATGTTTATGCAGTTGATTTAAAAACAGAAAGAGTTTCAAAAGAAATAGATTTGGAAACATTTTGGTTTTGTGTCTGAAACCTGGGAAAATAAAATCTTATTGAAACTTTTACAAAATAAAAGCAAAGTGGTGATAAGAAAGTATGATTGTGGAAATGATTTACACAGAAATATGGTTTTGAATATTGAAGGAATGGGATCATGACCAACTCAAATGGTTAAGTGTCAGATCCTTATAGCCTGGAATCACTTCTCTACAATTCATGTGGTGTAAGTGTTTCCAACTCGAAGAAAGCAACTGAAAAACTCCAAGTTTTTGAAATATAAACTCGAAGCTAACCAGTATGCATTCTCAACCAACCTAAACTAAAATATAGAGTAAATATAACTGTGAAACCTGAAATGGAAATTTGATAGTGGAAACAAATTTGTAAGTTCATACTAACAATTATACTCCTTTCAGTTATGTTTCTTAACACCTGAATATTGCATTATGTATCAGTAGTTATATATATATATATATATATATATATATATATATATATATATATATATATACAGAAGAAAAAAAATAGTGCACAATGCCTGCACCACCACACTTATATGTATAGATACTAATGTAAATATCATCTCCTTTAAAAAAAAAAAGAAGCAACCATATCATCAAATATGTAGAGCTATTATATGATGAAATATGAACTGGTATATTTATATTGGTAACTCAGGATCTTGGGAAACAGATTTGATAAATTTCCTTTAAAATAAAATAATATATAATAATATCTGGGATAAAATATAAGGGGTCACCACAGTTGGTATCAGAGCTATGTTTTAAATAACATAGTAAACATTATAGTATGTATGTGGATGATTGAATGCATTGATTGAATTCTTGAGGTTGGATGTTTTTGTATGATTGAAATGTATGCTTGAGATACATGTATAAGGTACACCTAAATCAAATAAATAAACAAAGTAAAGATATTAAGAATATGGGGGTAAATAAACTAACTTAAAAATTATATCTATAGCATTATGGTAGGACCCAGACATCACACAGGTGCAGGACCATCACGTGAGCCACCTGTGATAAGCATGGAAGATTTTATGAGGGCTTTGAGGGATGGAATGGCACCAAGGCAAGATAATCCTCATGAGGAGCTCTCCAAATTGCTCAAGACTTGTACCAATTTGGGAGGAAAGGATTTTGAAGGCACTGAAGGAGCTATGGGTGTTCAAATGTGGATAAGGACTATGGAAAGGGTCTTTACAGATATGCAAATCAATGACCAAAGGAAAAGACAAATAGCTTCAAGGAAATTGAAGGGGGTTGCACTGGACTAGTGGGAGGTTGTGATAGTAGGAAGGCCAGAAAATGATATCACTTGGAATGATTTCAAAGTCATGCTTGAGGCCAGATTTATCCCAGCATCTGCCAAAGCCACACTGCTTGAAGATTTTATTAGATTAAGGCAAGGAGGCATGAGTGTAAATGAGTACACTCAGAAGTTTGAAGCATTATCTAAGTATGGAATGGTGTTGATAGGGAATGCAGAAGCAAAGAATGCAAGGTACATTCAAGGCTTGAACCCCAATCTATCTAGGGCAATGTTACCATATAAAGATAAAACTTTTGATCAAGTGATTGATCTAACACTCTCTTTTGAGCAACATGATACCACAAGAGAGAAATTCAGGAACATGAAGCTCAATAAGAAGAAGGCAGGTCAGAACAAAGTGCAACCTTATGACAAGAGAAATGCAAGTAAAGGAGTTAAGAAAGGGGAAGGAGCAATAGCACCTGAAAGCAAGAAATTTACTCATTGTTTTAACTGTGGAAAAGCTGGACATTACAGTAACCAATGCCCTGACCCAAAAATACCAAAAGGAAGCTGCTATAACTGTGGAAAGATGGGACATTTAAAGAAGGACTGCCCAGAGACTCATAAGAAAACAGCAAGGGTAGGAGCTTTGGCAACCAACACCACTGAAAATGTTGGACAACTTGAAGGTATAATTCTAATCAATACCCAACCAATATCAGTAGTATATGACACTGGTGCCTCACATTCACTGATATCTTTGGAAATAGTAAAGAAATTAGCACTTGCTTGTGTTTCTATTGAACAACCCTTAACTATACACAGTCCCATAGGGAGTCATTGTATGCTAAGAATGAAGTGTATGGGTCTGAAATTAATTATAGGGGGTTATGGTTTTGATTCAGATCTATATACTTTAAATTATCCTGGTATTGGGATTATATTGGGGGTAGATTGGTTAATGAAAAATAAAGCAATTTTAAATTTATAAAATCTTACTATTTCTTTGGAGACAAATGAAGGCAAAAGAATTACAGTTCTAAGTGAAATAGCAAAGAACACATGTTTTAATAAAATTTGGAGTATAAATGAAATTCAAAAGGAATTAAAAATAGAGGAAATTCCAGTAGTTAATGAATACACAGATGTGTTTGGAGAAGTAAGAGGAATTCCTCAGAATAGACCAGTTGAGTTCAAAATAAAGTTAATGCCAGGGACAAATCCAATCATTAAAAAGCCTTATAGGATGGGTCCAAAAGAACTGGTAGAATTAAAACATCAACTAGAAGAATTAGAAGAGAAAGGATTCATAAGATCAAGTAGTTCTAGTTGGGGTTCCCCAGTGCTCTTTGTCAAGAAACATGATGGAACAATGAGGTTGTGTGTAGACTATAGGGATTTAAACAAGGTAACTATTAAAAATAAGTACCCACTGCCTAGAATAGATGATCTATTTGATCAATTACATGGAGCTAGAATATTTTCAAGATTAGATTTAGCCTCTGGATTTCACCAAATGAAAGTTGCAGAGGAAAGCATTGAGTACACAACCTTTAATACCAGATATGGCTTATATGAATTTTTAGTAATGCCATTTGGCTTGACCAATGCTCCCTCTTATTTTGTAGATTTGATGAATAGAATTTTCAGAGACTTTTTGGATAAATTTGTTCTAGTATTTATAGATGATATATTAATTTACTCCAAGACAGAAGATGATCATGCTATGCATCTACACTTAGTATTATCCAGACTTAGAGAACATGAATTAAAAGCCAAGTATTCAAAATGTACATTTTGGCAACATGAAGTAAAATTCTTAGGACACATAGTGTCACAGTAAGGGGTAAGTGTAGATCCAAGCAAAGTGATTGCAGTTCAATCATGGAGTAGACCCAGAACAATGACTGAGGTGAGATCATTCTTGGGATTGGCAGGGTATTATAGAAGGTTTATCAAGGATTTTTCAAGAATAGCTGCACCAATGACTAAGTTGACAAAAAAGAACCAACCATATGTGTGGACTGAGCAATGTGAACAAGCTTTTCAGAAATTGAAGCAAGCACTGGTAGAAGCTCCTGTTTTGCAAATCCCAGAAGAAAATGAAGGAATGGTTGTATATACTGATGCTAGTGGGTCCGGATTAGGTGCAGTGCTTATGCAACATGGCAAGGTAGTGGCATATGCATCAAGACAGCTTAAACCCAATGAAACCAAATATGCAACTCATGATCTAGAATTAGCTGCAATAGTGTTTGCATTAAAACTTTGGAGGCATTACTTGCTTGGAGCAAAATTTGAATTATTTACAGACCATCAAGCATTGAAATATTTATTTTCTCAAAAAGATTTGAATATGAGACAAGCAAGGTGGATGGAGTTTCTAGCTGCATATGATTTAGATATTTTGTACACCCCTGGAAAAGCCAATAGGGTGGCAGATGCCTTGAGTAGGCATCAAGTTAGGTTAACAAGTCTAATGATTGATGAATTTAAAAACCTAACAATGCTTGGGGAGGCAGATATACATAGCAAGAATGAAAAGAATTTTGGTGAGCACAATGATATGGTAGAATATGGCACACTAGGGTTGATTACAGTAAAATCTAATCTAGTGGAGAAAATTGGTAGCATGCAAGACCAAGACAAGGATTTGAAGGAGAAGAAAGAAATGTTACATAGCAATATTGAGTTGGAAAATTTTAAAATAGATCACAAAGGATATTTGAGGAAGAATGAGAAGCTGTGTGTACCAGACATTACAGAGTTGAAGGAAGAAATCATGAATGAGCATCACAAAACCAAGTACACCATACACCCTGGTGGTACTAAAATGTATCATGATTTAAAAAGAAGCTACTGGTGGCCAGGAATGAAACAAGCAGTGGCAAGATATGTGGCAAAGTGTTTCACTTGTCAACAAATTAAAGCAGAGTACCAAAAGCCTTCTGGCATGCTGCAACCATTGGAGGTACCTCAGTGGAAATGGGAAAGTATTTCCATGGATTTTGTGGATGGTTTGCCTAGAACTAAGAGAGGCAATGATAGTATATGGGTAATTGTTGATAGGCTAACCAAATCAGCTCACTTTGTCCCTGTCAGGTCAGATAGAAATGCATCTAAACTTGTATAATTATTTATTAAGGAAGTGGTAAGGCTACATGGTATACCTAAGACCATTGTAAGTGATAGAGACACTTTGTTTACCTCAAGATTTTGGGAAAGCTTCCAAGAAGCAATGGGAACACAATTATGCTTAAGTACTGCCTACCATCCTCAAAGTGATGGGCAGACAGAAATAGTAAATAAAATATTAGAGGATCTATTAAGAGCATGTGTGCTTGACTTTGGGGGCAATTGGGAGGACCATATTCATTTGGCAGAATTTACATATAACAATAGCTACCAGTCAACCATAGGAATGGCACCCTTTGAAGCCTTGTATGGGAGGCCCTGCACATCCCCTGCCTGTTGGTTGGATATGGGAGAGGGAATACTAATAGGACCAGATCATGTTAAAGAAACTTCCAACATGATTGAGTTAATTAGACATAGAATGAAAACAACACAGTCAAGACAGAAGTCTTATGCAGATAAAAGGAGAAAGCCAATGGAGTTTAAGGAGGAAGAGTATGTTTTTCTAAAAGTATCACCAATGAGAAAAGTGTTCAGGTTTGGGAAATCAGGAAAGTTATCACCAAGATTTGTAGGGCCATATGAAATTATACAAAGAATTGGTGCTATGGCCTATAAGCTTCAATTACCTGAGGAATTAAGTGGTGTACATCCAGTGTTTCATGTTTCTCAATTGAGAAAATGGGTGCATGATGAAGGAGCAATTCTGGAGTCACCTACTCAAATTTAAGTCCAAAAGAATTTGGTCTATGCAAATGAACCAGTGGGGATAGTTGCTAAGGAGGAGAAAAAGTTGAGGAACAAGGTGATCAAACTGGTAAAAATTCAATGGAGCTTGGACACCAATGATTGTACATGGGAGGTGGAGGACAAAATGAGGGCTAAATACCCCAACTTGTTTACTGATGGAGAGGTATGTTTAAGTAGTTTATAATAATTCTCTGAATATTCTTATGCATTGCTTGCTTTCATAAAATGTGAGTATGGAGTTATGGAATTAAAACAGGCTATGAATTAATATTTTTAATTGGAGAAATTAGAAGAAATTATGGGGACATAATTCCTTTAAGGGGGAGGGTATGTAATGACCCTAAACTAAAATAAAATGTAAGTTATATTTATTTCAAGAATTTCAGAAGTTAAAAAAAAAAAAACAAATAAACTTGTGCGTGTGTATAATTTTTATAACTCATATATATAAAAGTTGCTGTTTTAAGGGGTGGAATAAAAGTAATATAGTATAAATAATTTTTATATCACATAATCATATATGATGGTGTATATAATTTAATGGAAAAGGTGGCTAGGTAGAAAATGCAAACAGATTACAGTTTTTATAAAGATAGAGCAAAAAAAAAAAAAAATGCACAAGGATACATGCATATGGCATGAATGGGATGAAATCATAGAAATAGCATGCAGAAATAAAAGTATTGGAGATCCCGAAATAACCACTAAAGGAAATCAAGAGGGTATAATTCCAATTGAGGACTATGCATCAGTGTAAACTGTGCATAAAAGAATAAAAGGGTATCAAAGGAATTACCCATTCCCTTAAACCCTAAAAACAGCTTTATAAAAACCTGCATATCATAAGGATCATCATCATTCTTTCAGAAAAATAAATACATATAAAACAAAACAGAAAAAAAAGATGGGTATGCAGTCCTGAAGGCAATTGCAGAGTAGAGGAGCAAGATAATACAAGAAAAGAATATAGGTGAGCATTAATTCATTTTATGCAATGGCAGTAAGACCTCTGATAGGCAGTCTGAAAATATTAAAAGTAGTATTTAATCTTTGAAATGGTTTGATATGGATGAAATGGATGTTGTTGTGTATTTCTGTTTGGAGTTTTTGTATGATAGTTTTTCCAAGCTTATATGGTTTGAGCATTTTTAATTCTGTTTTTACTATTGTTAAGTATGGATCTAAATTATTTTGAACATAGGCAGCAAGATGAAGGTCTAGCTCGTGTTTATATTCTAAATAATAAGATAGGAGGCTTTTCTGGGTTTTGATGAATTTTTAACAAACACCTCTGTCCATACTTCTGCAATAAAATAATAACAGGATCATAATGCTTAAGTTAATATAGGAAAGATCATATACATGATGAGAAATCTCTGCAATAAGAAAAGACTGTACTAAAGAATATTTCTGTTTTCTGAAAACATGAATGGGTTGAAGTTTTTATGAATAAGCTATAGGCAGGGGCTTAATAAGCTAACCATAAAAATTGGAGGGAGAGTTTTCAATAAACTTTATGATTAAATAAAATTAATCAGGTCACTTGGAGTTAGTCAATGATCTGCTTTCTTCAGAAGGGGGAAAGCATATGCATGGTGCAAATGCACCCTGAGGCCTTTGTGTGATTGGAATAAGTACGACTAACTGGGAGAATTCCTTCACAATGCATACTTGTGTTCATTTGACAGGGGGATTTAGACCTTAAATAAAATGGGGTATGAGATTTAAAATCTCTGGGTTATAATATCTGAACAAAACTGTAAATTAAATAAGGTTTAATGTAGTAACCTTAATGATCTGCTGGGGGAAAAATCTGGGAGAACATAACCTGAATTTATTTATGATGTTGTGAATAATGCATGGCTTGTTACATATATGTTGAATGTATGGTTGTATGCTTAAGGTCACCTAGCTATTTTGCTGATGTGCCTAGTTTATAATCTGCTAGATTATGAAAGTGACAAAAGTTCATAAGATTTGTAAACTTGTATAGAATTTATTAATGCTCATACCAGTGTAAACTGACCCTTTTGTTTGCCTTGCAAACATCTGGGTGTCTCATATAAATGGGGCAGCTCAATGATTTGCATGCAGGTAAGTAAAAGTGACATGATGATGAAGGAGGCATTAACTGCTAGTATAAATAAGAGAAACAATGCTTGTTTTTGCAGAATTGCCTGTAGTGGAAGACCTGAATATTATTAGTAATTAAAAGTTAGATAGTGAAGATGTTTTTCTTTTTCTTGGGTGTTTGAATTATGACATGTATCTAACTAATACTGTGATGAGTGAAGTTTTATGACAAGTATCTAGATGATGCTCTTATAAAATGTTTAGCTATCTTTTGAGGTCTATGAAAATCTGATATATCATAGCTATATAATATATGTGCATATCAGTCCTTTGTTCTTTTGTTTGAAACTGATTGATGTTATAATAATGACAATTGAGAAAGGCAAGTGCAACAGATTTTGCATAAAAACAAAATAAGCTTGTGAAATTTGAACAAGATAAATTATGCTTGAACTGTATGGTACGTTGGGTGGTGTGTATTCCTTGAGAAAATGCAAGACTTATGTTTATGCAGTTGATTTAAAAACAGAAAGAGTTTCAAAAGAAATAGATTTGGAAACATTTTGGTTTTGTGTCTGAAACCTGGGAAAATAAAATCTTATTGAAACTTTTACAAAATAAAAGCAAAGTGGTGATAAGAAAGTATGATTGTGGGAATGATTTACACAGAAATATGGTTTTGAATATTGAAGGAATGGGATCATGACCAACTCAAATGGTTAAGTGTCAGATCCTTATAGCCTGGAATCACTTCTCTGCAATTCATGTGGTGTAAGTGTTTCCAACTCGAAGAAAGCAACTGAAAAACTCCAAGTTTTTGAAATATAAACTCGAAGCTAACCAGTATGCATTCTCAACCAACCTAAACTAAAATATAGAGTAAATATAACTGTGAAACCTGAAATGGAAATTTGATAGTGGAAACAAATTTGTAAGTTCATACTAACAATTATACTCCTTTCAGTTATGTTTCTTAACACCTGAATATTGCATTATGTATCAGTAGTTATATATATATATATATATATATATATATATATATATATATATACAGAAAAAAAAAATAGTGCACAATGCCTGCACCACCACACTTATATGTATAGATACTAATGTAAATATCATCTCCTTTAAAAAAAAAAAGAAGCAACCATATCATCAAATATGTAGAGCTATTATATGATGAAATATGAACTGGTATATTTATATTGGTAACTCAGGATCTTGGGAAACAGATTTGATAAATTTCCTTTAAAATAAAATAATATATAATAATATCTGGGATAAAATATAAGGTGTCACCACAAATTTCAAAGTATTTTGAATTAGTCAAAATATTTAAGTAGAATCAACAATTATTACATACATACATACGTATACACACACATATGTATACACACACACACACATACATACATACATATTCAAACAAAACAATGTACGGAAAATGTAAATGTAACCACCCGCAACTCCACACATTTCAAGCTGACAATAAACCACACATGTCCAACTTGAATTCAACGAAAAGGTCAATAGTTAGGTGAAAAATAGAAGAAAGAAGACAATAGAGAAAGGAGTAAGAAAACCAAACAACATAGAATGTCATAACATAACGGAACAACATATATTATAATGTCAATGATCTCAGTTGAGTTTCCAAAGTTATAATTTTTTCTTAAAAAATGAAGGTGTCTCATAAGACCACATCGTAAATAAACACAAACAGGTTATCACCTTACGATAACCAAAACATTTCATATAAAATCGTATGATATTATAATAGTGTATAGGACACAAATACATATTAATCATAGAAGAAATTGTTTCATTGATTAAATTCCAGCATAATCGGTTTACAACTAAAACCGTAAAGGCTCGTACTGGAGAATGGATTCAATACAATTGCAACTAAGGAACTACCTTCCATTCCGTATATTTCTAGAGGAATGTACTGACGATTAACAATTTAAAACTATTGCAACTGGCAAGAATGGCCTACCTGTACACTCAACTGGTGGTGGATAAAATAGAATATGACATCCACCCGGTCGTTCTCGACCTATATGAGAGCTCTCTTAGCATACACAACATAATCGACATATATAGAGTAATCTAGAAAAGTGACGACCATACCCTAATGGTTGTAAACAACATAGCCTTATGACATTCCCTATTTAAGCCATTTTCGAATAATGAGGCCTGAGGTAACGATTACCATTCACATCGCACATTCCACTTGGAATGCCATATTGCCAATTCCATCACACACCATTGATTTCCATACATGTACAAACTCTAATCTTGTACATCTTAGAGAAGGGTATTAAGTGTAAGAGAGTTACTTTCTACACCACCAATGTTCATTTTAGAAATGCAATGTTAAACATTTGTCCATACAAGTGGTGGGGACTACTCATTAGAGATAGAGTCAGTAGCACCCTAGAATGAGTAGAGTGTATTAATAGATATGAGCGTGTATTTGATAGCGAATATAAAATCGTTATTGTCCATACAAGTTGTGTTGATTGGTTTGTTGAGTGGCTTATGGATTTTGGTCAGTGCGAGTAATTAACTTTATTGATAGGGATCTCTTAGCACTGTAACAGAGTCATTCGACATAGTATTGTTTTAAATGGGGTAATGATATAATTTTACCCAAATTATTTTTATATAAAGAAATAATTTTCAAAAAATTATTATAATTAGATATGGTGTGCTTGGCTATTAGGAACTGATATTATTAAACTATTATCATTGATGTGTTGTGGCAATTGAATAAAAGTTGATGTTGTACCAAAAGTTAAGAAATTAATTTATATAACAAAATAGAGTTTGTAAAAAATTATTTTACAAATTTGATCTAAAAATTGAAATGGAATAAGATTCCAGAGGAATATTTAAAGATGATATGGTTTATAAAAAAGATTTATAAAGGATTTAAAAGTTGGAAATTTTGGAATTTGAATTCCATTGGTTTTGAAATGTTTTCAAGTCTTGCAAAATAATAGTAATGTTATTTGGAAATACTTTTGAATTGGAGATGAGATCTATTGATAATTGGAATAAAAATATTTAAAATTGTTTTTAAAAGAATAAAAGCACTGAACTCACTTCGGTCGTTGGAAAATAATTTCAGTGATGACTGCAGCATCATCGACTTTCTTTTTCGAGTTTCCAAGAGAGGTATTGCTACCTCAAATTTTTGAATTGGGATTTGTCTACAAAATTGGTTTGATTTTGAAATTCAAAGGGATAATTTAATATACAAATGGATTGTGTATATGTAATTGATTTCAAAATGATTTTGAAATACTTAAGTAGTTGTTTAAAAACTCTAGAGTTTAGTTTAAAACATTTATGGAATACAAATAAGTTTGAAAAACTAATAAAATTTGGAGTTTTATTATTAGGATAAAATTTTACTTAAGAAGAGTTAAATAAAAGTAAGTGTGATAATGAAATAAAGTTGTAAAGTAAACCAATTAAATGAAGTGAATTGGAAGAAATTAGTAAATAGAATATTAGTAAGTTTGATAACTTAAGAAATTTTGAAATTAGATTTTGTGTAGTGAAATTTAACTTAAATTGAAGTTATATAAGAGAATTTTAAAAATTTAGCCTAAGTAGGCCAAGTGGAAATAATTAGTGAAATAGAAAATATTGAGATGGAAATAATTAGTGGATGAACAAATTAATTTAGTTTGTAAGTAAATGAAATTGAAATTGAATATTGGAATGGGATATTTAATTTGAATTATGTGAGACGGAAAAATTTATTCAAGTGGACTAAACAAAATAAAGGTTTGGAAAGAAAATTTAATTAAGATATGAAATAAATTGGTGAATTAAATACGGTTTGAGAGATGGTTGATAAATTCAATATTTAAAGATTTAGAAGACAAATTGAATTCAAATGGAACTGAAAATTTAATTTGAGTAAAAACGGATATAAACCTAAGTGGTAAAGTGGAAATAAATATAAGGAGTTGTATAAAATATTTATATTAAACCTAAGAAGTTGATGGTGAAGTTCTTAAGTAAAAAAAATTGGTATTGGAAAATATATATTGAGTAAGTATTTGAATGAAGATTTAATAAAAGTTGTGTAAAAGGATAATTGTGAATAAGTGGATGGAATTTAAAATGAGTGAGAATAAAGAATTGGAGATAGATAGTAATCCTTCAAAATTAATATGTAAGTCGTATGTATATTATCTTATTCGCGTAACGATTTGATCCAGATTCGAGCACAAAAATTCGAGATAGTTATATCGATCAGAGTTGAGATTTTTCACTTGATTTTCGACAGCGAGCACTGGATGTGGATTTTTGATCGATTCTAGTTTCTCTATCATAGTATATGGCTATGCAAAGAGAATGATGGTTTCTAATCAAGAAACCAGATCTGAGTCCGCACTAGAGAGTTGTGTGAACGCTACTAGTTCGAAAGTGAAATGGTGTGATCGAGTGAGCGATCAGAGTTGATACTCCGTACGGAGGATATATCTACATCGTACGACATACGTAAAGCAAATATTGAAAATTTTGAAAAGGAATAAATAAAATGATTTTGAATTACATGATGGGATGTTATTGGTAAATAAGAAGTAGGTAATTAAAAGCAAAAGCTAAATTATGGTCTTCATTCCAGAAGAAAATTTTTAATTGCCCGACAAAAGGTCATGTGCATAAATTGTGTATGAAATTGAGGATTTTCTGATTCAGCCACTTGGCTTTTGTTTTCTTTTGATGATTTAGGGCCGTAGAGGCAGTTTTATAGTTTTTCGGGTCTAGCCGCTCAAAGGAGACGCTGGCGAAATTTTTAGAAAATTTAAGGAGTTAGAAAAATTTCGAAGAAATTTTGGATAATGAAAATTCGATTTGGGATTTTAATTTAAAACGGTTGAGTAGAAGATATTATTTGGGATCCATAGATGAAACTAGAAGTTAGTGATAATGATAATGTGGTTTGAATAGATTGGTTTGAAAAAAATTGTTTAAACTGATAGGTTTTAGGGAAAATAGTAAATGGGTTTGGACCATTCTTCTTACCTAGCAATTTCGAGGACGAAATTCTTATAAGGGTGAAGGAATGTAACAACCCAGAATTTTGGATATTTGAATTGGAATATTTAATTGATTTTAAATATTTTAACGTTAATTTTCAACTTGAATTTCAAATAAAAGATTATTGGCTAATTTAATTTTTGAGTTTAATAATTGGAAATTGCGTAAATTATTGAATCTGGAGTTTCAAGCTATTAAAAATAATTTAAAGGCTTATAAAATTATATTGATAATAATGAAGATAATAAAAGTTTTAGATTTGAATTTAGGCAGTGATTTGTTCAATTTTAAAAATATACCGTTTAAATTGACATTTAAAAATAGCCTTCCGGGGCATAGTCTCAGTTTTGACGAAACCAGTTCTATTGGATCCGTAATAGTGTATTATTATCATATTTCAAATTTCGTAGCATTTGGAGTTATCGTTTGGTCGTACGGGATATAAACGCACGAAAATCTATATCAAAAATTCAATATAATAATTGGGTCCAAAAAGCTATCTTCTCCAAACGATCGAATTAAGACTCGAAACCTTTTCCATTGCGATCAAAATAAGGATATAAGATTATATATGCCTAGGGGCACGCCTCGATAGGAGGTCAATTTTAAGCTAAGGATTCGAGACAATTTAAAATTTCAAATATTATATGTAAAATTATTTTGACAAATAAAGTCACATCAATAATTTTAACCTCTCTTCAAATCACTGTAGCAGGTGTATTAAAGCACGCAAAAACATTTTTACATGCATCATCTCCCTTCCTTCACCTTTTAAATCCACGCCCGATAGCAAAAGGAAAGAAAATAAAAATCAACTTCGAAAAAAAGAAGAGCAGCTGGATTCGTTCAAAATCCCGTTCTTCCTCTTCTTCTGTTCCAGTTCAAACAAAATCATGTCTTTTCCTCCTATCCCCTTCTATTTGAACGAATTAATTCACATACATACATACATACATACATACATACATACATATATATATATATATATATATATATATATATAAAGAAGGAATCAAAATCGAGTTCAACGAAGTCGTGAAGCCTGGAGCGCACGTGAGGTGAGCTGGCGTAAGCATGGTCGGCATCATGTCGTGAGTGGTTATAAGGCTAGGGCTCGTATTCCTGGCATTCGATTTTGTGAAAAGGAGGTTGAGGAGGATGGCGTGCATGTAGGGGTGACAGCCATGTGTAGGCAGCGGAGCAGAGGAGACTTATGATGAGTGGTCGTGCATTCTGGGTGGAGTCGCATTTGCAAAGGGGAATTGGGCTTTGTTTTCCTGCGCGCGTGGTAGGACTTGGGGTAGAAAACTGTCGTAGAGAGTTGGGATGCGATGGCAAGGATAGGATCGCCGGTTCTAATGGGTCAAGATGGTAGGGTTTCAGGCCGGAAATGGTAGTCGAGTTTTGAAGTGATGTTATGGCCGTCGTCGAGCCGAAGAGGAGGAAGGTATTTTGGCTTGTTAAATTAAAATTAACATAAATTCATCCCGATTTAAAAGTTAGTGATATTTAATAAAATTGATGTCTTATATATCGTATAATTTATTCATACGAGGTTAAAATTTGTTTGGGGACTTTTTGGAGTCAGCCGGGATTCTCGATAAATTTAGAAATCAGGATGTTCGGAAAGAAAATAAATCAAGGTGAGTTAATCTCACTCAAATTTGGAATTTTTGCAGTTAATTTTCAGCAGTTAAAATTAATCATTGGTTGATTGAGTGAATTTGATAATTATTATCAGTCTGGATGTTATATTAGATATAGTAGTATATACATACATACATACATACATACATATATATATATATATATATATATAATATATTGGAGTGATTAATATTGCCGTATAGATATAGCGGATGAGATCCTATGCGCCCTGCATAATAGCGGATGACCCTATATACCATGATATCTCCCTCGATGTGGGATTGGTATTTTTATATTGTATTAATATCTGTGGATGCAAGGAAAATAGGTTAGAGGGATCTAACGAGATTCCTCAAAAATGTTGAAATTATTTTCATTTGGAGTGATATGATTTATTTGAACAATATGTGATAGATTATATTGGAAACTGAATTTATTGGATGTTATGGAATAACTGGACATACTTATGGCATTTTAAAATATCAAAAATATAAATATTGAATTTTTAAAGAAAAATAAAAAAGGAAATTTTAAAGTAAAAATATTTATAGCAAAGTTGGATAAATTTAAAAGCAATGAATTTGGGAAAAATAAATAGTTGATTTTTAAAATTCTATTTAATAATTCCAAAATATGGAAAAATAGATATTTTTTAATAAATGCGAGCTAAAGGGTTTTTAAAAATAAGAACTTAAGCGATGTTGTTTAAGTATAAAAATGCATTTTTTTAAATTTAAGATTTAAATAGTTTGGGAAATAAAAGGGGCATTTTGAAATTAGAATATGAAAGTGATGCTCTAAATTTAAATAAGATTTTAAATCATAAAAAGGAAGTGAATCTGAAATTAGTGGGTTTTGGAATAAATTTGGGTTAACTAAGAAATTAATTTTAAAATGGAATTTAATGTAGAGAATCGATTTAAAATCGATTGAGTGTTGTGAAAAACAGTGATAAACGAGAGATGAGATTATGGAGATTATAAACGAAGTTTATAAAACAAAGTGAAGAATTATCAGTGGATAATTTGAAAAATTATAAATTCACGATGAGAATTTATAAGGAAATGGGTAAATCTTTTAAAAATAAATAGTACTTTTATTTTTAGAAATATGAAAAAGAAATTTACGAAATTGGAACATAAATCAAGCTGGAAATAAATCGAGAGGGATTTATAAAATAACTAGACTGGTTATATTGGAGTTGAAAATATACATTCTAGAAATGTTAAATTTATTATAAAAAGAATGATTTTTAAGTATTAATTAGAAATTTAAAATAGTTTAATTTTATAAAAATTTATTATTTAATTGTTTTAAAATTGTTGAAGTAAATATTAATTAAGTTAGTTATAGTAGTTAGTTATTATTAAAGGTTTAGTCGGTATGATTATTTTAAAAGGATAATTATTCAATATTCAAATTTTATATAATAGATTTTATTTAAAAATTAGTTTTGTCTGAAGTTAACTTGGAAAATTATTATATAAATTTCGTAAGTATTATTATGGAAAGCATTAAATAGGGTTTTCGGGAAGTACTGGTATACTTGCTTGGCGTAATCAGAGTGCCTCAGTTAGGTCTTCAATTTCTCTAGGATAGAGAATAACCATTGAAATGTGAATCCATGGTTTGATACCGCAGTGGAACTTTCCATATTTTTTTTAAAGTGGTTTCAAAAATTCATTTGAAAGGAACAGTTGGTAAACTTACTAAATTCGATAAGTTTAAGTACATATATTTTGGGTAAAGAGATTTAATTATTAAAGTTAAACTAAAAGGAAATTTAGAGGTATTCAGTGGAAAAATGGAATATTTGGTTGAATGATTGTTTATTTGATAATTAAATAACTGACTATCAAAATCTAGACTTAAAAATACAACTTTGGAAATATCTAGGAGAAATACGACAATTATATGGTACGTTTACCGTTCGAGGTGCTATACTGTACATATAAGCTCGTTTCGTTCTTCTAGGATGTTTATAAGGAAATCCATCCACTAACGGTTAGGAGGTGATCTCCGATCTTATTTTCGTCTATTTAAGTCTTGAAGAACCGGGATTGAGTTTGCCGAAAATATCAAATGTTGTTCGAAGAGACCGAAATAAGATTTGTTATTCGAAAACCACTTTGATCCAACGAGTATGTTTTCGAAATGAAGACAAGAGCATGGAGTCGAAGATGGAGCAGTGAAGTGCGATTGCTACTAATCCCGAGGGAGATTCCAAAGTGGATGTAGTAGGAATAGTGCCTTCGGTTCCGTTCAGACCTAGGACGAACTTGTATGGATGAATGCTACCAGTACACTATCATTGGAGGACAATGAGAATTCTAAGTGAAATTTCCTTGAAAAGGTAATCATAGCCTCTAGCCTCATCAATCTAGAATGACTGAAAACAGGGGGGATGTAGCAAGTCTACGTGGTTAGCACCCAATTAGAGTATGTTTATCACCTTTCTGGATACCCTCGGATATTATTACTATGATTATGGGAGGAGCTTGGAAAAAGGGTGATAACATATTCGGTCTATCCTGGTCAGGGATAGTCCAGTCTTGTGTAGTAGGGAATCTCGACGTTGTTCTCGGTACGGTGTTCTAGACGCGTACTGTGACAAGTGATACCCCAGTACCTAGTCATTCGTATGGAATCCATTCTCCAATCAGCGTTGTATGGTTTGATTGTGCCCAACTTTTCCGAAACGTGAGATGCAAGCATTTCAGCTATTTGAACAAGTATTTGTACTTAGACACTATTATAATATCAGAGGATTGATATGAAATGTATTTGGATATCGTAAGGTAAAAACCCATTGTGTTTATTTGTGGTGTGGTCTTACGAGATATCTTTGATTTTCAACGGATTTTGAAAACTTTAGTAATTCAAATTGAGTGTGTTTTCTCACGGTGGTTTGCAAACTGACTCAGGTGTTATTTTATTTTAATGCTTGGGTCAGACCCAGTATTTCATATTCAAGATAGAATGCTATGGAGCTCAAGAAACGAGCTAGATGGAAAAGACGTATTATCCATAATTGATTTGTATTCCATTGTGTATGGTATGTTGTATATTTAGCATTTGTGAGGACAAGTTATTATAATTGTCAAGTATTGTGCTATTGATTTGTGTTGTACTCTGATCATGTAATGTATAAAAACAGGTAAAAGTTCTTTTTGTATAAAGATCAGTTGTTATCTATTATATATTGTTCCACTACGAGTGTGAGATTTTGTGTTGTTATTTCTATTTCCTTCTTTTACCTCTTTCTTCTTTTCCCTAACGATCTGGTGTTTCCAGCATTCGATCCGTCGGCATGTAATACAGTGGACGTATTGTTGCCGATTTTCGTGGATCGAAAATCTCGGTCGTGACAAGATACCCTTTCTTTTCAAAATACTCATATGTCGAGTTTCACACATCAGTCTTATGACTGACCCAGAGTTTATTATCTTTTCCTTAAAATCTGGGTTCCTAATTTTTTCTGGCAACCTTTTAGCCAGATGCAACGAACCGGGTTTCTCGACCCTCGAAAATCGACACAAATATGTCCATTGTATCACCTACCGGACAATCGATTGCCGAAAGACCCAATTGTTAGGGAAAAGAAAGAAGGAAGAAGATAAGAATAAAACTAAACAACACAGAATCTCATAGCGGAATGAATAATCTATAATATACCATAAATCTTCACGCAAAAACAAAAATTTAAGATATGTATATATAGACATCAATCAAAGTGTACTAACCTATTTCAACCTAGATAGTTATAACAGCCCATCCTCACAATTGCTGATAAACACAACAATGAATACAGCGAAAAATAACCATATATGTGAATACGTTTTTGGGCTTCCAACACATCTCTCTAAGCTCCAAGCATTCAAACTATTTTGTAATATGCTCGGTCTGACCTGAGCATTATAATAGAATAACACACAAGTCAGTCTGGAAAACTAGCGTGAGAAAAACACACCCAACTAGATTTTAAAGTTATATAAAAATCTTTGAAATCAAAAAATATCTCGTAAGACCACACCGCACATAAATATGGACAGTTTTTTATCTTATGATAACCAAAACGTTTTCTATAAAATCCATTTATATTATAAATGTCTAGGGGTCAAAGTAAAATATGAATGTAGATGAAATGCTTGCATCTCACATTCCGACGTATTAGGTATACAACTAAAACCGTAAATGTGACGACCGCCCATGACTCCCGCACCAAAACAAGGAAATAATGCGCTGAAGGCGTGCCAGACAGCCATGAATGACCGTCAAGGGTAGAATAAACATCGCAGAATCTATCGCATAACTCGCAGCGCATGGGTAAAATACAATAGAGAAATATATGTATAGTGAAGCTTCACAACAGAATATCATCAAATAAGCATCTTAGAAGTTTGATACAATCATCAGAACAGTCAATACATCAAAACCTCACTACAAAGCACTCAAAGTGTATACAGCGGAACACCCAGTACATAATATGAAATAATATGCAAAAGCCTCCTGCTCGTCTTCGTCATCATCAACGTAGATCTCCAAGAACAGCACCTGTCACCTGCTACCTAGACTATCCATCCCAACATGGATGAACAGCCCAAGGTAATAAGAGGAGACATAAAACCTTGAGTCAGACAAAGTCTTAGTGAGCAGTAAATCAACTATCAAACATACCAAAAGAACATAAAGGATAAAAGGAATAGGAACCCAAATCATCCCACTCCACCTCTTTCTACAGTGATAGCCCCCAGACACACTAAGGGGAAGCAAGCATAACAAAGCAGATAATTAAAGTAAAGCAATAATCACTCGAGTCAAGGTCGATGTTTTCCAAATACAAACCGCCAAGGCCTAAACCAAGATCAGATAAGCATCCAGAAAACACCGCTCTTGAGACCGAATGATGATATAACCAACATCCATGACTCTGGCTATCACTGTTATCATTGCCTTGATTTCATCGTTAGTTGAATGAACGGCACATTCTTTCATCCGTCAGTCAAGGGCTAATGGTAACCCCGGTTCTAGACATAACTCCGCACGTCATCGTGACCCGTGCCTAGGATATCAATGCTGCCCAGAGTACTAGCACGTCATCGTGACCCGTGCCTGGGATATCAATGCCGCCCAACGTACTCTTGCTTTGAGCATGCTAGAACCTTCAACAACGATGAAGTCTTAGCCTCCTAGTCATCCTCCTCGACGACTATTCCCATACTAGCTCAAGCGCCTCTCGAGCCATCCATTATCCATCAAAACTCGAACCATATCACTGAGTTAACATCATGCTTGGAATGATCCCGCCTGGACTAGACAAGACTATCTCACCTCATACTTTGCTTCATCGCATCTTAGCAAAGTCCATATCATGCTTCGCCTCATCATATCACGGCAAAGTCCATCATCATCATACTTTGCTTCCTCGTACCATCGCAAAGTCCTCGAATCCATCCATATGAGCTTCCTCATCCACTTCATATGCCACAAGCAGCTTTCACCATTCAAGAGCCTTTCCACTTAGCTTTTGAATCATCTTCGACCATCTTGTTCCAAATCAACTACTAGCTAACTTGAAACAATTAAATCAATCATACATTCAAACAATCAATCATTCAAACAAGATCTAATAAGCAATATTAACTATAATGGCAATTTCGTAAATAAATGAGTGAAAGTCTATCATACATGAATTATGGATTTCTAGCATAGATCTATCAAATATAAAACATAGGTTTTGTTCCTATAACTCGATAAATGAACTTGCATAGGTAAACATCTTCATAAACAATGGATCTACATGCAGACTTAAGAGAAATGCGAGAAATCACTATCTTTAACACATAAACGAACCACCACTCCAATATACTCCTTTGGATCCGTGTGAGAGATAACTACCACTCACCGAATCACCCAAACACTTCAAAAGAAACCCACTTCAGATCTGGACAGCAAATAACCAAGCTTGATCCGGCAAAATCTCGCTTCAATCGATGAAATTTCACTCGAACGGATGAAAATCTTCAACTTTGGCCCTTGAATCTTCGATCTTGGATGGATGTTAGAACTAGATTGGAATGGAGAAAAGGAGATGAAGAAATGTTGTAGTCGAGCTCTCAAAATGGCAGCACTTCGTCGCTTCAAAATCCGGTGCCAAAAAGTGCACAAGTGGTCACGTATTTATAGGCTGAATCGCCCCCCCCCTTAGGTCGCTCAGTCCATAACTCGCGCTCGATCTTAGGTCGTTGCCGACCTAACATGTTACGACTCATGACCCAAAATTCCCACGACTCACGACCTAACGACTCAACGTCAAAAGGCTTAGCACACGTTACGACCTAACTCGTACACGAGTTATGACTCAACTGGGAGACGACTTATAAATGTCACGACCTAATGCTAATAGGCTCACGACCCAACAGGCAACACGAGTTACGACCTATCATTAAGTCGCTAACGACTTAGCATGTGCCGACCTAACTCTTAGGCGACCTAAGGCCTTAACTCGTACCAACGACTCAACCAAAACTCGGGTTAACTAGGTCGTTAACGACCTAACTCCAAAGCCCCTCTACAACCTATAAGATCCAACGGCTCACAATCCCTATGACCTAAAAAGAACGCAGACCCGCTAACTCGTAAACGAGTTACGACTTACGACATAGCGAGCTACTAAGTCGCACACACGATCTAACGGTCCTAAAGCTGCGCGACTTAAAATGAATGCAGATCCACGATGCCGCGACTTAACTTCTTAACGACCTAACACCTTAAGTTGCCAACGACTTAACTCGTAAGCCGCTGCTCCACCTAACTCGCTCACACACTAACTCGCTAGCCCCTAAGTCGGTCAAAACCTTAAGTCGCTAGCCCATAACTCTTATAACTCGTTAACGACTTAAAACCCTATTAACTCGAACACGACTCAACACTTAACACGTTAGCTCGTAATTCCTTAAGCCTTAACTCGTTAGCACTAACACGCTAACTCGTCCAAATCTATAGGTCGCTCCACTCGACCTACTCTCACACGACCTACAAATTCTACGATATATCGACACGTAAAATACGGGTCGTTACATTCTCTCCCCCTTAGGAATTTCGCCCCCGAAATTCCAAACAAACAACAGTAATCAAAGCTATTCTGCATGCCTACCATCCATAGCAATCAACAAATCATGCATCCAATTTCTAACCTAGCATGCAGAATTCTAAGATCAGAATCAAGTTACAAATTCATGAGATGTTACGACACCTTAGGGCCATACCTTGAAGAGTTCAGGATGAGCTGCCTTCATCCTCTCTTCCTCCTCCCACGTAAAGTCGTTAACATCATCACTCCATTGTATCTTGAGCAACGTAATCGTCTTCCTCCTAAGCTGTTTCGTGTCAGTTTCAACAACACGGAGCGGCTTACGAGGTCTCGTAACCACTGGATCAACCTCCAAATCTTCACAGCTATCAGCAGAAACCACTGTATTCGAGTCGTGCACATACTTTCGTAGATATGATACATGAAAAACATTGTGCACACCCGACATCTTTTCTGGTAACTCCAATCTATAAGCGAGCTTTCCAATTCGCTCGATGATCTGGAATGGTCCAACAAACCTCGGGGTCAACTTTCCTTTCTTCCCGAATCGAATAAAATTCTTCAGAGGAGAAATCTTCACAAAAACCATATCACCTACGTCGAACTCCAAATCTTTACGACGCTTATCGGCATAACTTTTCTGACGATCTTGGGCTGCCTTCATTCGTTGCCGAATGATCCCTATACAATCTGAAGTCTGTCGAATCATCTCTGGCCCAAGTATCAGCTTTTCTCCAGTTTCCAACCAACATGTCGGAGAGTTACACGGTCTTCCATACAGTGCCTTATATGGTGCCATACCAATACTTGACTGGTAACTGTTATTATACGCAAATTCTACCAAATGAAGATGATCTTCCCATGATCCTCCGAAATCCAAAACACATGCCTAAGAAGATCTTCCAAAACTCGGTTGACTCTCTCAATCTGACCATCCGTTTGAGGATGATAAGCTGTACTCAAACACAACTCGGTTCCCAAAACCTCCTGGAAACTCTTCCAAAATCCACTAGTGAACAATGGGTCTCGATCACTCACTATACTCTTCGGAATACCATGGAATCGAACTATCTACTTAACATACAATTCAGCCAACTTCGATGCAGTCCTAGTTGATCGAACAGGAATAAATCTTGCACTCTTAGTCAAACGATCTACAATAACCCAAATCCCTTCATTTCCCGTTCTGGTTCTAGGTAAACCATCGATAAAATCCATCGATATTTGCTCCCACTTCCATGTAGGAACTTCTAACGGCTGAAGCAATCCACTGGGCTTCTTCTGCTCTGCTTTAACCAACTGGCAATTCATGCACTTGGAAATAAAATTTCCAACATCCTTCTTCATACCTTCCCAGTAATAGGTTCTCTTCATGTCCCGATACATCTTATTTCCTCCTGGATGAATTATCAACTTCGAGTGATGACTTTCCTTCAAAACTTCATCTCTCAACTCATCGATATCGGGAACAACCAGTCGTCCTTGCTTCCAAAGCCAGCCCTCTCGATCGACTTCGAATCTTTTATCCTTCTCTGGGTCCAATCCAGATTCCAAATCACGGATAATCTTGACAAGCTTATCGTCTCGCTTTTGGCTCTCGCCAATTCTTTCCACAAGAGTAGGCCTTATCGATAAGTTTGCCAACATTTCAGGTTCCAATTCACATCTGGGACTGAAATCAAATCCAGCCAAATACTCGAGACTCTTCCATTCCGAAAACATGGCTCCCAATCCGGCATGTCTTCGACTCAACGCATCAGCTACTGCGTTACCTTTTCCTGGAGTATAAGCTATACCAAAATCATATGATGCCAAAAACTCTAGCCACCGTTGCTGCCGAAGATTCAAATCCTTTTGGGAGAAAAGATACTTCAACGACTTATGATCCGTAAACAACTCGAATCGAACTCCCAATAGATAATGTCTCCACATCTTCAGAGCAAACACAATCGCCGCCAACTCCAAATCATGAGTCGGGTAATTCCTTTCATGCGGCTTTAGTTGTCGACTTGCATACGCAACAACTCTATCCTTTTGCATTAGCACTGCTCCAAGTCCAGTACCACATGCATCGGTGTAAACCACCATCTCATCATTCCCACTTGGAATAGTCAAAACAGGAGCACTTGTTAGTCGCTCTTTTAGGATTACGAAAGCTTGTTCACACTTAGCGTCCCAACTGAACCCTTAGTTCTTCTTCGTCAATCCTGTCAATGGTGCAACTATCTTGGAAAAGTCTTTGATAAACCGACGATAATATCCTGTTAATCCAAGAAAACTTCTCACATCAGATGCATTCTTAGGTCTAACCCAATCCTGGATTGCTGCCACCTTAGCGGGATCAACCGCTATCCCATTTCCAGAGATAACATGGCCTAAGAATCTCACTTCACTCTTCCAGAAGTGACACTTCGAAAACTTAGCCTTCAGCTGATGTTTCCGCAAGATTTCCAAAACAATATGCAAGTGCGTCTTGTGCTCTTCCTCAGTTCTGGAGTAAATCAGAATATCATCCACGAACACAAGTACAAACTTGTTCAACTGATCTCTGAATACTCTATTCATAAGATCCACAAAATATGCTGGTGCGTTAGTCAATCCAAATGGCATTACCAGCCACTCATAGAAACCGGATGGTGTCCTAAAAGCAGTCTTCGGCACACTATCCTTCGCCACTCTCAACTGGTGAAATCCCGTTGCCAAATCCATCTGAGAAAACACCTTAGCTTCGTGAAGCTGATCAAACAAGTCATCTATTCTCGGTAATGGATACTTGTTCTTCTTAGTCACCTTATTCAGCTCACGATAATCCACACACAACCTCAACGATCCATCCGCTTTGGTTGCGAACACAACTGGTGCACCCCATTCGGACACACTACGCCGAATGAATCCTTTCCGTAAAAGGTCATCAACTTGCACCTTCAACTCTTGTTGTTCCCTAGGCGCCATCCGCCTAAGAGGCATCACAACGGGTCTGGCTCCCTCAACTAGATCGATACGAAACTCAATCTCCCTATGCGGCGGTAACCCTTTGACCTCGTCAAAGACATCCTCGAATCCATTCACGATTGGCATCGATGACAGTCCATCCCGTGGAACAACCAGCGAATACATGAAGCTCATAAAGACGCCTTCTTCATGCTTACATTGTATCACAACCTTTCGCCCCTCCACATTCTCGACTGTCACCTCCAATTTCTCACAATCAACCTTTGCCGCATACTTCCTAAGCCAGTCCATACCCAAAATAATTCCGAACCCCGCAAAGTTCAGAACAAAACAATCACAAACAAAAGAGCAATCATGACTCGATATAACTAGACCACGGCATAACATCCACAAACAAGACGAACCCCCAACTGGATTAGTCACAACCAATGGCCTATCAATGATATCCGGTTCCAAACCCAACCGGTCTACTAACTATTACAAACAAAGGAATGCGACGCCCCAGTATCAAACAAAACTCTAACTGGAACACCACAAATGGAAAGAGTACCTTGAACCACCACACTCTTCCCCTTCTTTTCAGCAGTAGGAGCTTTCGAAGACGATGGAACAGCCTCCAAAGCATAAGCTTTCACAATCTGCTTTTCCCTCAACGGTTCCGGACAATTCTTCTTAATATGCCCCAGCTTGTCACAGTTGTGGCACTTCACCGATACCTTTGGATTCTTGCAATCCCTGGAGAAATGGCCTTTCTGTTAACAGTTGAAACAAGTCACTTCGCCTTTCGGCTTCTTCTGGCCATTCTTACCCTTCTGCTGTTGCTGCTTCCTCTTCTTATTTCCACCCTGCTGTGGTTTGAGCTCTTCCTTGGTCACAGCAACAACAGACCCTTCCTTAGGAAACAAACTCTCATGCCTGAGAGCTTTTTCTACAAGCTTCTCAAATGGATCGTCCAGGTGATCCACCAGCTGTCTTCCAAGATAAGCATCCAAGCCTGTCACGAACTTTTCATTCTTCTGATAGGGAGAATCAATATACGACCGAGCATACTTGGACAAAGCCTCAAACTCAGAAACATACTCAAGAACCGACCTCCCGCCTTGCTTGAGCTCAACAAACTTCTTAAACAAAACAGACTTCTGAGCAGTAGAGATGAACTTAGCTTCAAACCTAGCTTGAAACTGCTCCCAAGAAATCTCTTCTTCTGGAGTATCAATGGTGATAGAGTTCCACCAATCAGAAGCTCTCCCTTGAAGCTGTCTTGATGCAAGCTTCCTTTTAGTTGCATCCTCAATTCCCAAGTCGCCAAAGATCCTTCTACAAGCATCTATCCATCTTTGGACTTCAATGGTCGATTCCGTCCCTAAGAAAACCTTTCCTCCAAGAGCAGTATAGTCCTTACACAACTTAGCAAAATCCACCGCTCTTGGAGCTTGAACTTGAACTCCAACATCTACAGATGGCCCTGGAGCTGGTATCCTTCTCATGATAGAAGTCATCATAGCTTCAAACATAGCTCCATAATCAGCAACTCCTTCAGCGGCACGGCCTTCCCTTGCAACTGGTCTTCCTCTTCGACTCATCCTTAGTATCTACAAAAAGGACTAATTAGAACACCTTGAGGAACAACTACATAAGGAGTTCAAATCCATCTAAACTACTATATTATATATAGTAATCATCCATCAAAATACAATTACGTCTCTCTTACGTAGTTACGTCAGAGAGCGTTGGCTAAAATCGATTAACCAAAGCTCTGATACCAAATGTGACGACCGCCCATGACTCCCGCACCAAAACAAGGAAATAATGCGCTGAAGGCGTGCCAGACAGCCATGGATGACCGTCAAGGGTAGAATAAACATCGTAGAATCTATCGCATAACTCACAGCGCATGGGTAAAATACAATAGAGAAATATATGTATAGTGAAGCTTCATAACAGAATATCATCAAATAAGCATCTTAGAAGTTTGATACAATCATCAGAACAGTCAATACATCAAAACCTCACTACAAAGCACTCAAAGTGTATACATCGTAACACCCAGTACATAATATGAAATAATATGCAAAAGCCTCCTGCTCGTCTTCGTCATCATCAACGTAGATCTCCAAGAACAGCACCTGTCACCTGCTACCTAGTCTGTCCATCCCAACATGGATGAACAGCCCAAGGTAATAAGAGGAGACATAAAACCTTGAGTCAGACAAAGTCTTAGTGAGCAGTAAATCAACTATCAAACATACCAAAAGAACATAAAGGATAAAAGGAATAGGAACCCAAATCATCCCACTCCACCTCTTTCTACAGTGATAGCCCCCAGACACACTAAGGGGAAGCAAGCATAACAAAGCAGATAATTAAAGTAAAGCAATAATCACTCGAGTCAAGGTCGATGTTTTCCAAATACAAACCCCCAAGGCCTAAACCAAGATCAGATAAGCACCCAGAAAACACCGCTCTTGAGACCGAATGATGATATAACCAACATCCATGACTCTGGCTATCACTGTTATCATTGCCTTGATTTCATCGTTAGTTGAATGAACGGCACATTCTTTCATCCGTCAGTCAAGGGCTAATGGTAACCCTGGTTCTAGACATAACTCCGCACGTCATCGTGACCCGTGCCTAGGATATCAATGCTGCCCAGAGTACTAGCACGTCATCGTGACCCGTGCCTGGGATATCAATGCCGCCCAACGTACTCTTGCTTTGAGCATGCTAGAACCTTCAACAACGATGAAGTCTTAGCCTCCTAGTCATCCTCCTCGACGACTATTCCCATACTAGCTCAAGCGCCTCTCGAGCCATCCATTATCCATCAAAACTCGAACCATATCACCGAGTTAACATCATGCTTGGAATGATCCCGCCTGGACTAGACCAAGACTATCTCACCTCATACTTTGCTTTATCGCATCTTAGCAAAGTCCATATCATGCTTCGCCTCATCATATCACGGCAAAGTCCATCATCATCATACATTGCTTCCTCGTACCATCGCAAAGTCCTCGAATCCATACATATGAGCTTCCTCATCCGCTTCATATGCCACAAGCAGCTTTCACCATTCAAGAGCCTTTCCACTTAGCTTTTGAATCATCTTCGACCATCTTGTTCCAAATCAACTACTAGCTAACTTGAAACAATTAAATCAATCATACATTCAAACAATCAATCATTCAAACAAGATCTAATAAGCAATATTAACTATAATGGCAATTTCGTAAATAAATGAGTGAAAGTCTATCATACATGAATTATGGATTTCTAGCATAGATCTATCAAATATAAAACATGGGTTTTGTTCCTATAACTCGATAAATGAACTTGCATAGGTAAACATCTTCATAAACAATGGATCTACATGCAGACTTAAGAGAAATGCGAGAAATCACTATCTTTAACACATAAACGAACCACCACTCCAATATACTCCTTTGGATCCGTGTGAGAGATAACTACCACTCACCGAATCACCCAAACACTTCAAAAGAAACCCACTTCAGATCTGGACAGCAAATAACCAAGCTTGATCCGGCAAAATCTCGCTTCAATCGATGAAATTTCACTCGAACAGATGAAAATCTTCAACTTTGGCCCTTGAATCTTCGATCTTGGATGGATGTTAGAACTAGATTGGAATGGAGAAAAGGAGATGAAGAAATGTTGTAGTCGAGCTCTCAAAATGGCAGCACTTCGTCGCTTCAAAATCCGGTGCCAAAAAGTGCACAAGTGGTCACGTATTTATAGGCTGAATCGCCCCCCCCTTTTAGGTCGCTCAGTCCATAACTCGCGCTCGATCTTAGGTCGTTGCCGACCTAACATGTTACGACTCATGACCCAAAATTCCCACGACTCACGACCTAACGACTCAACGTCAAAAGGCTTAGCACACGTTACGACCTAACTCGTACACGAGTTATGACTCAACTGGGAGACGACTTATAAATGTCACGACCTAATGCTAATAGGCTCACGACCCAACAGGCAACACGAGTTACGACCTATCATTAAGTCGCTAACGACTTAGCATGTGCCGACCTAACTCTTAGGCGACCTAAGGCCTTAACTCGTACCAACGACTCAACCAAAACTCGGGTTAACTAGGTCGTTAACGACCTAACTCCAAAGCCCCTCTACAACCTATAAGATCCAACGGCTCACAATCCCTATGACCTAAAAAGAACGCAGACCCGCTAACTCATAAACGAGTTACGACTTACGACATAGCGAGCTACTAAGTCGCACACACGATCTAACGGTCCTAAAGCTGCGCGACTTAAAATGAATGCAGATCCACGATGCCGCGACTTAACTTCTTAACGACCTAACACCTTAAGTTGCCAATGACTTAACTCGTAAGCCGCTGCTCCACCTAACTCACTCACACACTAACTCGCTAGCCCCTAAGTCGGTCAAAACCTTAAGTCGCTAGCCCATAACTCTTATAACTCGTTAACGACTTAAAACCCTATTAACTCGAACACGACTCAACACTTAACACGTTAGCTCGTAATTCCTTAAGCCTTAACTCGTTAGCACTAACACGCTAACTCGTCCAAATCTATAGGTCGCTCCACTCGGCCTACTCTCACACGACCTGCAAATTCTACGATATATCGACACGTAAAATACGGGTCGTTACAGTAAAGCTCGCATGGGAGAATGGATTCCAACTAATGACTGGGCTACTAGGGTACCTCCCGTCATAGTACACCTCTAGAACAATTTACCGAGATTGTACCTAACGAGCTCTGCCAACAAAGGACCGGTCTACCCCTTGCTGGATTGTACCGAATATGTCATCACCATGGTTGTTCCTAACCGGTTCACTGAGCTCATATACACAACTGAATCTTGAAATATGAAAGGTCATCTAGAAAGGCGATGACATACCCTAATGGGTGCGACCCACATAGCCCTGCTACATCTCACCTATTTTAGCATTTTCGGTTGATGAGGCTTGAGGCTACGATTACCTTTCAAGAAATTAACCCATAGAATGCTCATTTCCCTCCAATGACAATGTGCTAATAACATCCATCCATAAAAGTCTGTTCTTGTTCTAAATGAAACCGAAGGCACTATTCCTACTACATCCATTTTGGAATCACTCTTAGTATTAGTAGCGATTATCCCTTGCACTTCACATATCTATCTTTGGTTCCATGCTCTTCACGATATATTCACTTCAAAAATGCATTCATTGGATCGAAGTGTTTTTCGGATAACATATCCGATCTCGGTCTCTTCGAAACAACATTTGATAATTTTTGGTGAACTCAACCCCGATTCTCGAGGAAATAAGCAGCCAAAGAAAAGATTGAAGAACGCCTCCTAACCGTTAGTGGATGAATTTCCTTATCATTGTCCTAGAAGAATGAAACGAGATATATATGCATAGTACAACATTATCGGAGATGATCGTGCCATATAACTCACGTGTTTCTCCTAGATATTTCCAAAGTTACATTTCGGTCCATTTTCGATAGTTGGTTATTTAACTATCAAAAAACAAAGATTCAATCAGGATTTTATTTCATTTGGAAAATCAACATTGGTTTAGTACATACATTCACTAGCCTACTTTAATAAGTCTTTATACATACAATTACTTGTAAATTACTTGTATATAAACACATTTAAAAGATATACATGGAAATCCCTATATTTCCATATATAGAAATAACCATATGCGTATCCCGACGGTATAAATATATCCACAAAATTTAGAAAGGTTTTCTTTTTTATTCGATTCTCAAATAGTTATAATTCCCTTTCTAATTCTTCAAGATCATTTATAAACCATTTTATAAATCTTCGAAAAACATTAATAATTCCATTACCAAGAATTCAGTCACTTATAAACTTCTTGTACATTTCAAAATCATTTTTAACACTTTATAAATCCATATATCATTTATAAACTTCTTTTATAAATCTATAACCCGCTTCTCAAATTCGTTTATAAATATCCAACCATTTATTAACTCTTTCACCTTGCGAATAACCCTTCCTTAAATCTTCGAACCATTTTATAACTCCTTTATAAAATCTTAACTTTCGACTCCATTTCCGAGTCTCAGACACATTTATAAATAATTTTAATCATTTACCTTAAAACATCACTATATGATAATAATTATTAACAATGAACATTATAAATAAATGGAAACCATTGACTTTAAATATCTTAAAATAATAATTAATCTTTCCAAAAAATTGTTGAAGAAATAATAAAAATAATTAATCTTTACTATTTTATAAATAATAAAATTTATTTAAAGCCTTATTAATAATCCTAATCCTAAATTTCAAACCATAATTATCCTTAAATAATTAATCTTTTAATTTATTCACCATTTTATAAATTCTTAAAATGTATTAACTATAAAAAAATAACTTTTAAACAATATTAAAATAATTAAATAACTTTAAAATAATATTAATATTATTATATAACTTTAAAACAAATTTAATATAATTAAATAAGCTTTGAAATTATTTTTACCTAAATCAAAACTCAAGATTCTATTATTTAACCAATTTCAATTATTAAATTTGCCAATTAAATTATCAATAAATCATTATTTTTGAAATTAGTTGTTTAATCTATAAAATTAAGCTTTCAATATTTAAAATTAATTAAAATTTCCATACTCAAATAACTAAAAAAAATTCGTTACATTCTTCCCCCTTAAATGAATTTCGTCCTCGAAATTGCCATAGTAAGAAAAATGCCCTAAACCCATTAGCTTTCCAAAACCAATTTGTTGAAATCATGTTATAACTTTTATTAAGTTTCCAAATTCATTCATATATTTATAACTAGTATCACCCACTCAATAATTTCAGGTTATACCTCAAAAATCAAATTTTAATTATCATTTTTTTTAGAATTTCTAACTCTTTAAATTTTCGAAATTTTTTGCCAACGTCTCCTTTACGTGGCTAGATCAAAAGAACCACAAGTCACCACTATGGGCCAAAACCAAAAAAAAGCAAAGTGGCACAATCATAAAACCATCATATTCAAATAACAATTTAAACATGTACCTTTTAGTTGGGCAACCAAATTTTCTTCTGAAATCAAAGGCATCAAATTAGCTCTTGATTTTAAATACCTGCATCTTATATATCAATGATATTTAATCATATGGGTCACACTCTTCATTTTCAGTTTCCAACATTTTCTTTACTAAAACCCTTCACATGACCACTCTAGTACGGACTCAGATCTGGTTCCTTGATTAGAAACCGTCGTTTTCCTTTCATAGCCATATACTATGATAGATAATTCTAGAATCAATCAAAAATCCATATCTAGAATTCGCCTTCGAGAATTGAGTGAAAAATCCTAACTCGGATCGATGTAAATCAACTCGAAATCATGTACTCGAATCTGGATCAAACCGTTATGCGAATAAAATAACATACGTAGATCTTACATATTTATTTCAATTGATTCCTTAGATATCCCAAATTCTTTTCATTCAAATTCATTTCATTTACATTCACTTATTCACAATCACTATTTACATTTCTTTATTCACATTTATTATTTACTTAGTATATTCCTTTTAATATTAATTTTCCCTCAAGAACAATTCCATCAAATTTTTTTGTTTAACACATTTCTCTCTATACTATATTTATTTACGAATTATAAAATTCTTCTTAAGTTTGTAAACATTTCATTTAACTCTTCCCATGTTTATTACCACTTCACAACTTAATTCATATTCGTTCTAAACCAAATCCAACTTTTTTAACTCAATTCTATTATTCAATTTCAATGTTTTGACCATATTCCAAAACCATATCCAACTCAATAATTTATTTAATTAGTTAATTTCATTAATCTATTTCAATCACATCAGATTTATATCAAAATTATTGCATTTAGCCTAACTTAAGTCAATTTCCTTTTCAAAATTCATCTCTGTTTAACTTATCTTAATTTAAATTTCATTCTTAAGTTTTGTTCCAAATTTACTTTTCTCAAAGTCATATTCAACAACTTAAAACAATGCTTTAACTTACTAATTTTCAAATTTTATAAGTTATCAAACTTATTTTCTCATACTTTTATGAATACCTAATGGAAAATTTCAAGAGTTTAAACATCTTATTATTATTCATTTCAAACCATTTTGGAATAATACATACACAATTCACTTTTGTGCATCAAATCATCCTTTTGGACATTAAAATCAAAACTAGTTTTACCAAAACAAAACTCCAATGATAGCAATTTTTTTGTTGGAAGCTTGAAAATGAACATTGGTGATGCTGCAGTCATCAACGAAATTATTTTCTAGCGACCGAAGTGAGTTAATTGCTTTCTATTCCTTTTAAACCTGTGACGCCCTACCTCTATACCCACGCTCGCCAAGGACACTACGGGGTAATGCCGTCAACTAGCATAGAGAATTAGGCTGTCGAGGAGCAACCATCCGTGTAATTTCTTTGTGCGAGTATCGATATGCCAGATAAAAATATAACTTTCATTTCTTTCCAAGAGGGAATCCGACATACCGATGCAAACTCAAGGCTACTACACAGTGGCTATAATATCTTCGGAAACAAATTTAGAAATTAGCATAAAATAAATCAGTCACAGAAGTTCATTTCACAAGGGTGGAAACAGATATGAATACTACACATAAAAGTGTATATCAGAGTGGTCAAACAAGATCCACAATATCACAAAAGAATAGTTACAAGAGCTACACAAAATAATAAGTATACATCAATGAGTCTATATCTCAAATGTATACAACCAAAAACTACTAATCTAAGTAGTTAGCCAAAATTTAGCGTAATCCCAGACGAGAAGTCAAGCAGAAGCATATGTAACATCTCGGTCTGACCCGAGTATTATTTAATAAGAAAATAACAAACGAATCAGTCTAACTATAAATATCATATGAAAGGATATAAAATAAGAGATATGAAAAAAATGTATGATAACCATAAATCCATACCGTGATAAGTATGTAATTGAAAACCAACTAGAGATTAATCAGTATCACAAGAATCTTCTCAAAGATCAAAAAGAATGTCATACTCTCTATTTTTATTCACCAAACCATAAATATTGACAATATATCAATGCCAATCACAAAAGTTAATGACACACAAATTCACCAATGCAAAAATATTGATATAACTTATTTATGAAACCACAAAAATTGGTGAAACACAAATTCCAGAAATCGTCAATAGAAATCCAAAAATCACAAAAAAAGGTGGGGAAAGGCCATCACAAAACGGGAGCATGAAAGCTCACCAACACGTGTATCACAAAACGGAATGCTATTCCGGGGTTGCTAACCATTTATTTTGAGCCGAGGCTCCACAAAATGGCCCGAAGACCATGGGTCGCTACCCCGCCAATTTGAGTCGAAACTCCACAAAAGCGGGGTTTAGTCTCCCTCGTAGACAAAGAGACATCGCACATTGCTAGTTTAAATCACAAAAATGGTCATCATCGATCATAAGAAGTGTCAATTACACTAAGCTAGTAAATATATGAGCTTAGCTTCAAGTCCCATAACCACTAGCTTAACTTACATATTTATGAATAAATTGTAGATCTCCACTCGAAAATTGTCACAAGAGGTTCAGTTGAACAAGTCCAAGAATTAATCGATGAAGTAAACACGAGCGTTTCATACCACTTGTTTTACTACGTCGTTTAATTAGATTTCTCAAACGGTGAGGTAAAGGTTTGTATATACTAATAGATTGAAAAACGGCTTAAGAATCGAGCTTTGTAATAAAATAGTGTTGAAATCGTTTTGATGAAAGAGTTTTGATATTTACTACTAGTATAGAAAACCTTTATGTTTTTAAAGTGACAAATCACAAAAATGATTGTAGAAACAATCAATCACTAAAAATTCACATATGAAGACGTGAATTAAATCCAAAGAAATCGATATCAAATCCATTGAAACGGATATTCCCAAAAATTCCGAAATTAGAAGTTATCAAAGGCAACTAAAGTGATAACAACTAATTGGAGAAAAATAATCGATTAAAAATTGGATATTCCAACACAATAGTCAAAATAGGCAAAACTGGGCATTTCCAAACGTCTGAGGGTTGTTCCAAACTCTGGAATTGGCTTCTGGAAATACTCCAGAAAACCCAACCAGATGTCTGAAGCACTAAACCAGACGTCGGAAATCGAATCAAACGTTTGGGGGATAGTCCAGACGTCTGGTTTTGGTCTCTGGAAATTTCCAGAAAACCAACTAGACATCTGAAGACACAGATCAGATGTCTGACCATCTTTTCAGACGTTTGGAACGTTAGTTCAGACGTCTGAAATTAGTCACTGCCTTGTTTATCATTATGTCATGTGTAACTTTTCTCCAGGGGGTGAAACCAGACGTCTGGCATTGGTCTCCATACGTCTGAACCCTAGTAAAGGCAACAGTTTTCCTAGGCCATAATGGCCAAATCAATTAGGGAGCGATCGAGCGAGCAACGACGACTAAGGATTTATGTCAAGCGACAACCCGGCCATATAAGCTCTTCGATACACCCCAAACAACATACCCAAACATCCATTAAAGGATTTTCACAAAAATTGGACTTCAAAACCAAAATTTGGTAATTCAACCATACCAATTCAAATCAAAAGCAAATGATCTTGAATAGATGTTAGGAATTCATACCTAACAACAGAGATAAATATAGACAAAGATGTGAGATAAAAATCTCACCTTTTTACACAAAAACACAAGAGAGATGCTTAAGAACAAACTAAGGTTCATTTCTCTTTGATAACACCTCTAGGATCTTCAATCTATAAACAAAGGAGAAGATTTTCCTAAGTTAGGTTTAGGAAATTTCTGAAATTGAAGAGGAATAGAGATGGAGAAGATGAAGAGAAGACTTACCAAAGCTTCTTCTTTTGAGTTTGGAGCTAGAATTTGTATTGCAAAGGAAACTTAGGTTTTGAATTTTAATTTCCCATTCCTCTCTCCATTGTTGCTAAAGCTTGAGTATTAGGAAATAGAAATGAAGCAATGAAAAGAAGAGGGGTGAAGCTTCAGTCTAATGGGATGAAACAAAACCAAAGCCCTAAGTGTAAAAGTAGCAAAATTCCACTAACTCCAAACATATCAAAGTTTATACTCAAAAAGATCGCAAACGTCATTTTGAACTCAATGGGGGCGGTCTCGAATCCTAATCTGACCATTTGCAAAAAGTAGCTTTTCGGACAATAGTCCGATTAAAGATGATTATTTAAAATAAAATATTCAAATATTCAATCTTAAAATGTGCGGGTTGTTACAGACTCCCCTCCTTAAAGAAATTGTGTCCTCGCAATCTTAAGAAATAAATGAATCAAAAAGTAACAACCATAAAAGCATATCCACACAAAAGAAGAAATTTTGGAATAAGAAGTCACCTCAAAGAGCATGAGAAAGTAAGTCCGGATGTGTTCGCTCGATGAATTCTCTAGATTCCTAAGAACAATCCTTAGGATTTGAGGACCATTGAACTTTCACAAGAGGGACATCCTTATTTCGAAGGCGTTTAATCTCCGAACCAATGATACAAATATGATGTTTCTCATAAGTAAATTAGGCGAAACTTCAATTTCTTCCACAACACCGAGCTCAAGAATAGAATCGGAATCACGAAGGCATTTCCGTAATTGAGAAACGTGAAACACGTCATGAATAGCAGAAAACTGAGCCGGTAATAAAAGGCGATAAGCTACGGAACCAATACATTCGGTGATAGGAAATGGACCAATATATCATGGTGCTAACTTTCCTGATCGACTAAAACGTACAACACCCTTCATAGATGAAACATGAATAAACACAACATCTCCAACAGAAAATTCTAATTTCCTTCTTCGGTTATCGGCATAGGACTTTTGTCTACTTTGGGCTTCTTTCATCCTATGACGAATAAGGTCAATCTTTTCTGTGGATCATGAATAAAATCTGGACCTAAAACCAGCTTCTCACCGGCCTCAAGCCAACAAGAAGGTGATCGGCATGGCCTTCCATAGAGAGCCACAAAAGGTTCCATACCAATAGTAAATTGGAAGCTATTATTATAGGAAAACTCAACAAGAGAAATATGTTCTTCCCAACTTCCACCAAAATCAAGATCACATGAACGAAGAAGATCTTCAAGAGTTTGATTCACACGCTCGGTTTGCCCATCGGACTGAGGATGATAAGTGGTGCTAAAATTAAGCTTCGTTCCCAAAGATTTTTGAAGACTCTTCCAAAATCCACTAGTAAACAATGGATCATGATCACCAACAATAGAAGAAGGAACTCCATGCAATTTTCAATTTCTTTAATAAAGAGTTTGGCCAAGAGAGAAACGGTTCGATTGGACCGAACGGGAATAAAATAGGCGGATTTAGTAAGTCTATCAACTATCACCAATAAGCTATCATGACCCGAACGAGAACGGGGAAGGCCATCAATAAAATCCATGGAAATTTGATCCCACTTCCAAGTTGGAATTTCTAAATATTGTAATAACCCACCGGCCCTTTGATGCTCGGCCTTGATAAGTTGGCAAGTCATGCAACACTTAACAAAGTAAGCAATATCAGATTTCATTCCCTCCCAATGATAAAGTCGCCTCATATCCACGTACATTTTACTACTACCGGGATGAATGGTAAATTTAGAACGGCGGGAATCTTCTAAAATGTCTTTACGAAGATCACCAATATTTGGCACGATAAGTCTACCAAATTTTCGAATACCGCCACCAGAATCAATATTAAAGTCTTTCAAACTTTCAATACAAATTTTATCCCTAAAATTTTGGCTAAGAAGAGCCAATTCGGGATCTAGCTTTTGAGCTTCAAGAATGCAGTCTAAAAGAGAAGGATAAGCCTCAAGGCTACATAAAACAAGAGATGAACATAAATCGGAAACACGATCTCGAACCTCATAAGTGGGTAAAGCCCCGAGATCATTCCATTCAGATATCATCATAGAAACAACCTCTTGTTGCTTGCGACTAAGTGCATCGGCAACACGATTTCCCTTTCCGGGAGTATAAAGAATATCAAGATCATAAGATGCAAGGAACTCGAGCCAACGTTGTTGACGCAAATTAAGTTCCTTTTAGGAAAATAAATACTTCAAAGATTTATGATTGGTATAGAGAATAAATTTATCTCCCAAAAGATAATGACACCAAATTTTAAGAGCGAAAACAATAGCCGGGAGCTCTAAATCATGAGTGGCGTACCTAGACTCGGCTGGCTTCAATTGCCTAGAAGCATAAGCAATAACATGTTCTCTTTGCATGAGAACGACACCCAAACCAACGCGACTAGTATCGGTATAAACAATAAAATCTTGATTCCCCTCAGGAATAACAAGAATAGAAGCATCAGAAAGGAGTTCTTTTAATTTCTGAAAAGAAGCTTCACATTTGTCCGACCAAATGTATTTAACACATTTCTTTGTTAAGCTAGTAAGAGGCATGCCAATTTTAGAAAAGTCTTTAATAAAACAACGGTAATAGTCCACCAATCCAAGGAAGCTATGGATTTCCGACACACACTTCGGTCTCTTCCAGTTTTGAATCGCTTCGATCTTTGAAGGATCCATGGAAATTCCGGATTCGAAAATAATATGACCAAGAAACTTCACACGAGATTGCCAAAAGTGGCATTTACAAAATTTTGCTTTTAATTGATTACTCCTAAAAGTTTCCAACACAATATGAATATGATTTTCATGCTCCTCCTCGGTTTTTGAATACACAAGAATATCATCAATGAAGATAAGAACTGTCCGATCTAGGAAGTCTTTGAAAACTCTATTCATAAGGTTAACGAAATAAGCCGGAGCATTCGTTAAACCAAATGGCATAACAAGCCATTCATAAGATCCATAACGAGTACGGAACGAAGTCAAAGGAATGCTATCCTCTGCAATATGAAGCTGATGAAAACCGGTTGCCAAGTCCAATTGTGAAAAGACTCTAGCACCACTAAGTTGATCGAATAGATCATCAATCCGAGGTAAAGGATATTTTTTTTGATAGTAAGATCATTAAGCTTGCGGTTGTCAATGCAAAGCCTAAGTGTACCATTGGATTTCTTCACCAAAATAGCTGAAGCTCCCCAAGGCGAGAAACTAGAGCGAATAAATTGCTTCTTCTCCAGTTCAGATAATTGTTTGCGCATCTCCACATTTTCTTTATTGGGCATACGATAAGGAGGACGAGTGATAGGTTGAGCTCCAGGGATGAGATTAATTTTGAACTCAATTGCTCGCTTAGGTGGTAATCCTAAAATGGGCTCAAATATGTCGGAAAATTCACGAACAACGTGAATAAGAGAAAGGACATCTTCCTCATCATCATTATCGTCATCATGAGGATTTAAAGAATATAAAGATACAGCCAAGCTGGAATCCTAATCTTTCAGATCAATAGAAATCTACTTAACAGATTGAGGGTGTCGAAGATGAATAGTCCGCTCAGGACATAGGATTCGAGCTTCATAGCGGTTAAGCCAATCCATTCCCAAAATCATTCCAAAGCCTAAGTAGAGCATAACATGAAAATCGGCTCGGAAAGAAAAATGACACAAAATAATCTCGACATCTTTACAAAGAAAACTAATTGTTGCGTATCCACCAACCGGATTCATAGTTCTCAAAGAATTCATTAAAGGAACAACACATAAAGAAAAAGTATCAACAAGTTCCTTCAATATAAAAGAATGGGACGCACCCGTATCAAAAAGAACTCGAATAGGTTGATCACGAAATAAAATAATGCCATCAAGGATAGAATGAGAAATACCTTGACCACGAGAAGTGTTACTAGGAGTTTGCACCACATTAAGATTTCCCTCCTTCCTGCCCTAAAGTTTGGGACACGAAGATATATAATGGTCCGGGCCTTTGCAATAGCGACAAGCACGGGGCTTTGAACACTTATTCGCAAAATGGCCCTTATAACCACGGTTGTAGCATTGCCCACCACTTGAGGTAGAAGTCTTAGTTGCCGGAGAGGCTTGCTTCCCTTTCTTATTGTTGGGATAAGGACCTCTGAACTTATTAGGCCTTTTCTTGTTGGTGATGTTCTGTTTAGCACTACCAACCTCAACATCACTTACTCTATCAGCCTCTTCAAGTCGAAGTGCGATATCAATGAGTTGATCAAAAGAAACTTCTAATTTTAGAAGTAATGGCTTCTTGAGATTTTTTTTCAAGCCATAGACAAATCTTTGATTCTTCTTCAATGGGGTGTTTTTGTATTCGACCCCGTATTTAGAAAGTGACTCGAAGGTTGCGACATAATCTGCCACAGAGGATTCACCTTGAACAAGGTCAATGAAACGACGAGCCAATGTCACTTTCTCAGCTTCTGGCACAAACTTTAATTCGAATCGTTCCCAGAATTTCTTCCAAGTAAGATCCGATTCATTTATTTTAGAATCAGAAGTTCATACCAGTCTAATGCTCTTTCTTGGAGCATACTAGAGACCACCTGAACTCGTTGAAGATCAATAAGATTCATGTGAGAAAAGATTCGATCGCATGATCTTAACCAAGCCTGGACTTCAATAATGGTTTCAGAACCTTTGAATGGCTTCCCACCCAAATGGGTATAATCGTTGCACAAAAGTGCAAATCCAGACTTAGGGTGAGTAGATTCCGGATTAGAACCGGTTTCTTAAGCATTCTTTACTAGATCAAGAAGCTGTTGGGCAGACATAAATACTCTATCTTGGGGAGTAGCACTAGATTGACCAGCGCTGGGACGACCAGGTCTAACCATTTCTCTTAATTAAGAAAGAAAGAAGAAGAAGAAAAAGGTTATTCACAAAATGAATATCAAACAATAATGATTGATAAAACAAGGAATCATAAAAGAAAATAGGATAGGACAGTTCGAAGACCCGAATAAAATCCTAAGGCACGACTCATAAGATGGACTTAGGACGACGATCCTTGTTAAATTATTCTACATTGTTTCGAAGTTTGGATCTGATACCAAGTTGTGACGCCCCACCTCTATACCCACGCTGGCCAAGGACACTACGGGGTAACGCCGTCAACTAGCGCGGAGAATAAGGCTGTTGAGGAGCGACCATCCGTGTAATTGCTTTGTGCGAGTACCGATATGCCAAATAAAAATATAACTTGCATTTCTTTCCAAGAGGGAATCCGACATACCGATGCAAACTCAAGGCAACTACACAGTGGCTATAATATCTTCGGAAACAAATATAGAAATAAGCATAACATAAATCAGTCACAGAAGTTCATATCACAAGTGCGGAAACAGATATGAATACTACACATAAAAGTGTATATCAGAGTAGTGGTCAAGCAAGATCCACAATATCACAAAAGAATAGTTACAAGAGCTACACAAAAGAATAAGTATACATCAATGAGTCTATATCTCAAATGTATACAACCAAAAACTACTAATCTAAGTAGTTAGCCAAAAGTCAGGATAATAATCCCAGACGAGAAGTCAAGCAGAAGCACATGTAACATCTCGGTCTGACCCGAGTATTATTTAATAAGAAAATAATAAACGGATTAGTCTAACTATAAATATCAGATGAAAGGATATAAAATAAGAGATATGACAAAAATGTATGATAGCCATAAAGCCAAACTGTGATAAGTATGTAATTGAAAACCAACTAGAGATTAATCAATATCACAAGAATCTTCTCAAAGATCAAAAAGAATGTCATACTCTTTATTTTTATTCACCAAATCATAACTATTGACAATATATCAATGCCAATCACAAAAGTTAATGACACACAAATTCACCAATACACAAATACTGATATAACTTTTCAATGAAACCACAAAAATTGGTGAAACACAAATTCCAGAATCGTCAATAGAAATCCAGAAATCACAAAAAAAGGGAGGGAAAGGCCTATCAAAAAACGGGAGCATGAAAGCTCACCAACACGTGTACCAAAAAACGAAACGCTATTCCATGGTTGCTAACCATTTATTTTTAGCCGAGGCTCCACAAAACGGCCCGAAGACCATGGGTCGCTACCCCACCAATTTGAGTCGAAACTCCACAAAAGCGGGGTTTAGTCTCCCTCGTAGACAAAGTGACATCGCACATTGCTAGTCTGAATCACAAAAATGATCATCATCAATCACAAGAAGTGTCAATTACACTAAGCTAGTAAATATATGAGCTTAGCTTCATGTCCCATAACCACTAGCTTAACTTACATATTTACGAATAAATTGTAGATCTCCACTCGAAAATTGTCACAAGAGGTTCAGTCGAATAAGTCCAAGAATTAAACGACGAAGTAAACGCGAGCGTTTCATACCACTTGTTTTACTAAGTCGTTTAATTAGATTTCTCAAACGAGTGAGGTAAAGGTTTGTATATACTAATAGATTGAAAAAAGGTTTAAGAATCAAGCTTTGTAATAAAATAGTGTTGAAATCGTTTTGATGAAAGAGTTTTGATATTTACTACTATTATAGAAAAACTTTATGTGTTAAAGTGACAAATCACAAAAATGATTGTAGAAACAATCAATCACTAAAATTTCACATACGAAGACATGAATTAAATCCAAAGAAATCGATATCAAATCCATTGAAATGGATATTCCCCAAAATTCCGAAAATAGAAGTTATCAAAGGCAACTGAAGTGAAAACAACTAATTGGAGAAAAATAATCGATTAAAAATTGGATATTCCAACACAATAGTCAAAATAGGCAAAACTGGGCATTTCCAAACGTTTGAAGTTTGTTCCAGAGGTCTAGAATTGGCTTCTGGAAATACTCCAGAAAACCTAACCAGACGTCTGAAGCACTAAACCAGACGTTTGAAATCGAATCAGACGTCCAGGGGATAGTCCAGACGTTTGGTTTTGATCACTGGAAATTTTCCAGAAAACCAACCAGACGACTGAAGACATAAATCAGATGTTTGACAATCTTTTCAGACGTCTGAAATTAGTCACTGGCTTGTTTATCATTCTGTCGTGTGTAACTTTTCTCCAGGGGAAAAACTTGACGTCTGGCATTGGTCTCCAGACGTCTGAACCCTGGTAAAGGCAACAGTTTGCCTAGGCCATAATGGCCAAATCAATTAGGAAGCGATCGAGCGAGCAACGACGACTAAGAATTTATGTCAAGCGACAACCCGGCCATATAAGCTCTTCGATACACCCCAAACAACATATCCAAACATCCATTAAAGGATTTTCACAAAAATTGGACTTCAAAACCAAAATTTGGTAATTCAACCATACCAATTCAAATCAAAAGAAAATGATCTTGAATAGATGTTAGGAATTCATACCTAACAACAGAGATAAATATAGACAAAGATGTGAGATAAAATCTCACCTTTTTACACAAAAACACAAGAGAGATGCTTAAGAACAAACTAAGGTTGATTTCTCTTCGATAACACCTCTAAGATCTTCAATCTATAAATAAAGGAGAAGAGTTTCCTAAGTTAGGTTTAGGAAATTTCTGAAATTGAAGAGGAATAGAGATGGAGAAGATGAAGAGAAGACTTACCAAAGCTTCTTCTTTTGAGTTTGGAGCTAGAATTTGTATTGCAAAGGAAACCAGGGTTTTGAATTTTAATTTCCCATTCCTCTCTCCATTGTTGCTAAAGCTTGAGTATTAGGAAATAGAAATGAAGCAATGAAGAGAAGAGGGGTGAAGCTTGGGTATAATGGGCTGAAACAAAACCAAAGCCCTAAGTGAAAAAGTAGCAAAATTCCACTAACTCCAAACATATCAAAGTTTATACTCAAAAAGATCGCAAACGTCATTTTGAACTCAACGGGGGTGGTCTCGAGTCCTAATTTGACCGTTTGCAAAAAGTAGCTTTTCGGACAATAGTCCGAGTAACAATGAATATTTAAAGTAAAATATTTAAATATTCAATCGTAAAATATGCGGGTTGTTACAAAACCCTTATAAATATTTCTATTCAAAAATATTTTCCAAATAATACTATTATTATTTTCCAGAACTTTGAAAAACATTTTCAAAACCAATGCGATCTAAATTCCTAAATTTTCAGCTTTTAAATCCTTTATAAATCGTTTTTATAACCTTATAAATCGTATATATTATATGATCTAACTTTGGTTGTAATATATCATTTTTTACTTGTTAATCTTGATTTCATTATAATATCTACTTTTATTCGATCATAACGACAAACAACAAATGATAATAGTTTAACATTATCATTTCCTAACAACCAAGCACACCATATATACCATAACAATTGCTGAAAAATTATTCCTTTATATATAAAAATAATCAACGTAAAATTATTTCGTTTACCCAATTTCAAAACAATACAATGTCAACTATTCTGTGCAAGTGTTTAGAGATCCTTATCAATGTCATTAATTACTCGTATTGAGCAGAATCCATAAGCCACTTAATAAATCAACTAACACAATATAAAACAATTTTTATATCATTAACAAATACGTGCTCAATATTTATACACTCAAACCCATTCTAGGGTGTTACTGGCCCAATCTCTAATGAGTTACCCCATAAAAGCCTAGGTTCTCGCTTAATCCTCAGCTCTAATACCAGATGTAATGAACAGGTGTTTTTGACCCTCGAAAATCGACCTTATACGTCCATTATGTCACTTTCCGAGCAATCGAATGCCGGAAGACACGTTTTCTAGAGAAACGAAAGAAGAAAGAAGATAAGAAGAAAACTAAACAAAACATAATCTCGCAGCAAAACGAGTAATCTATAATATACCATAAATCTTAACAGACAAAAAAACTGTAATATATGTATATAAAGACATCGATCAGAGTATACCAACCTATTTCAGCCTGGACAGTTATAGCAGCATGTCCTCACAATTGCAGATGAGCACAACAAGGAATACGGTGGAAAATAACCATCTATGTGATCTGGGCATGCAACTCGTCTCTTGAAGCTCCAAGCATTCAAACTAATCTGTAATATGCTCGGTCTGACCCGAGCATTATAATAAAATAACACCTGAGTTAGTCTAGAAAACAAATGTGAGAAAAATACAACCAGCTGGATTTTAAAGTTATAAAAAAAATCTTAGAAATCAAAAGGTATTTCGTAAGACCATGCCACACAAAAACACGGACAGGTTTTTACTTTATGATAATTAGAATGTTTTCTATATATAAGCCATTTATATTATAATAATGTCTAGGTGTCAAAGTAAAATATGAATATAGTTGAAATGCTTGTATCTCACATTCCAACATATTAGGCATACAACAAAAACTATAAATCTCGTATTGGAAAATGGATTCGAACTAATGACTGGGCTACTGGGTCCCGCCCGTCACAGTACAACTCTAGAACAATGTACCGAGATCGTACCAAACGACCCCTGCCAACACCTAACCGGCCTATCCCTTGTTGGATAGTATCGAATATGTCATCACCTTGGTTGTTCATAACCATTTCACTGAGCTCATATGCACAACTGAATCTTGAAATATGAATGGTCATCTAGAAAGGCGATGACATACCCTAATGGGTTCGACCCACATAGCCCTACTTCATTTCCCTATTTTAGTCATTTCCGGTTGATGAGGCTTGAGACTATGTAACGACCCGGAAATTTCGATCCATAAATTTCCAGATAGTTAGTGAAAAGAAGAAAAAGAAAGAAGAAGAAACAGAAAACTCAAACTCAGAGTCTCACATTCGCAGCGGATAAAATATAATATCACCCAAATAATAGTTTTACAAAGAAAAACTTATCTGTATATTTGCATTTTTATACATCAGAGTTACAACATATAACAACATTGGACAGTTTAAAATAATCATGTCAAGATATACAACTATAATATATACAGCGGGTACGCTCCATACGTTCCTGCTATCCAGCTCGCCTCCTGAGCTCCAGAACATCCTTACCTGGAAATCTGTAATACTCGGTCTGACCCGAGCATTACATCAAAGTAACACCCGGGTCAGGCTGGAAACCAACGTGAGTAAACCCATCTAACATGTAATACAAAAGTATGCAACTCATATAAACCCGGGGTAACTTATATAAAATCTACAACTACACCAGCTGTTATAGACATTACTATATCACACATTAATTTCTAAGTGCCATAAACTTAGATTAAATGGTCCAATTTACTTAAATCATTCCATTACAGCCTATTGATTTCACATATCAATTTATACAGATTTGAAGTGGTTTCGTGTATTCACTAATACCCGACTTCGGTCTCTTCGAATTCAATTTCTATCTTAACTTAAATTATTCAAGTGAATTACAATTCAACTTTAAATACAGGATGTCACAGTAATAAAAGATAACCACATCGTCACAGTTTAAATGAAACATATCTTATCACATAACATCACGAACCACATATTAGGGATAACAATTAAGCAAAGGCTTCCAATATCATTCTATTTATCCCTTAACTAATTTCACAAATTAATTTATCTTTAACCAAATACAGTAATTAACCTTTAATTACTTCGTTAATTAATTATCAACCATAATTATTAATCACCCTTGATCAATAACATCCAGAATTTAACTACCCTTAATTACACATTCCGTAAATTAATTACCCTTAGTTAATTATCTCAATTAATCCCTTGATTAATCCTAAAGTAATTATATCCAAATTACTTCATCATTGAACATATTTAATTACATTCAGTAATTATCAATTAATTACTTCCCTAAGTAATTACACTTTCATTAATTACATTAAGTAATTATTCATCAATCATCAAGTGTTTAAATTAGTTAAACTTAATTAACTAATCTAAACTAATCACATTAGCCCAATTAATTACATTAAGTAATTAATTCATTAATTACTTCTATTAGGTAATTAGACATAAACAATTTCACAAATGATTATTATTAATTAATTAATCTAATTAATTATCAAAATTTATCACATTAATTAATAGTTAAATAATCTTAAGTTAATGACCTTCATTAACTATTCTTAATTACTTAATTAAGAAATTAACTTATATTAATTACAAATTAATTCATATTTAATTACCACTTAATTAATCTCTAATTATTTAATTAACTATAATTTAATTAATCCTTAATCACTTGATTAATTAATCTTAATTATTAATTAAAATTAATTAACAACCCTTAATTACAGATTAATTAACCTTAATTAATTAATCCTAAGTCTTTAATTAATCAATTAAAACTCTTAATTATTTAATTAATCATCCTGTCATTAATTAATTAAATAATTAATTACCCATCTTAATTATCTTAATAATTTAATGAATCCAATCATTAAATCTTATTTATCTTTAGGATAAACATTTATTACTTATATAAAGTATTTTAAAACACTTTGTTTCAAATTTACTTTAAATTTCATTTTAAATTTCATTTAAAAATTCTAAAATGAATACAATTTTATTTAAACAAGGTTTTAAACAATTAAAAATCTTTTAATTATAAATCTGAAATACAGCTTGAACCTTTATTCCAGATTAGACTTAAATCCTTAAAGCTTTAATTACATTTTAAATTTTACCTTAAATTTTAAGAACAGAAATAAGCTTTCTGTTTAGTTTTAACTGAAACAAGCATTAACTCGAGCAACCCTATATGTTTCTACGAGACATATTCTACCTTGCTTCGAGTCATTAACTCGAATTAACCGAGATAACTCGAGTAAACTATAGCTGCAACCAAAACCTGTATCCCACCATCACCAACATGTCCCCCATTTCTCCGTGCACCTGTACACCGCCTCCGGCCACCACTGGCCATCCACGCGACCTTCCCACAGTCACAGATCATCCCTTCATGCCAAACAAACAACAACTCGATCGATCAATGATCGAAATCAAAATCGAGACGAAGGCCTCTAACGTGGAACAAACACAACCAAACTATACTCAACCTGTCAATGCCTCAATCATCGAAGCTCCGACCATCAGAAGATCCGCTACCTCGGCCACGACTTCGCTTACGACCAACCTTCCGCCTCCCAAAACGTAGAAGCACTCGATACACTGTAGGAACAGAGATTGATCGAACTACATATCCTAGATAAACTAGGGTTACAGAAAAGATCTCGCCACCGCTGCCTCCTCGATGATAAGCATCGACATCCAGTATTTTTCCCATCAACTACGATCCATCCTCCATCATTACTCCAAAGTCTCGACTCATACTAGTATTTGGCTCACCAAAAAACTTAGAATTCTCATTTCCAGTTCACACCAGAACTGCACCACCATTCTTAATTTAAATTTTTTGATTTTATTGTTAAAATTCATGAATTTGTTTATGAATTCAATTCATCATACTGAATTTACAAATTACAAGGTTTGGGTTTTGATTTTATCAAACATGCACAGATGTTTTATGTTTTACAGAGACAAACAAACTTCTATTTTGCTTCCTTAAATTTTTAAACCTCAACCTAGATAAATCAAACAACTTTTGACTTAAAAGTTACATCTTATCTGAAACTAATTAAAAGATAAGGATTTGAAACAGAAATTGTAATCCTGGGAAACCCAAACAACAGAGTAAATATTTACAGCTTGCACAGAATTATATATTCACACTAGACATTTGCTTATATACACATGCAATTTACACATTTATGTTCAATCATGCTAGCATGCAACAAAATTCATTTTAAATTTTGAAAGTTACTCACTGTCTTAGTTAAAACAGGGACTTATCTTTTATACCACAGTGATGAATATAAATATTCACACCCATTTATGTACTTAAAATCATTTTAAGCAACATGCACAGTTAAATTCAAATCATACTTATAGGATCATAGCATGCTAGCTCAAGGTATAACAATTTTTGTCAAGTTTAACTCACCTCTATGATGAAGCAGTGAAGCGCAAGCTTGAAACTGAAACTGTACTTTGAAATTTTGGTCTGCTATTGAGTTAAATCTTGGATTGCTTACAACTTGCTGATGTTTTGAGTTGAATTCATATTGCATCTGCTTTGATCATTTAATTTGCTTCGGATTTGCATTTGTTTGCTTGATCTTTCTTGATTACAGACTTAATTTTCCAGGTTGAAGCCTTTTTGCTTTTCTAGTTTTTGAAATTTTATTTTGCTTTGAATTTTTTTTCCTCTGAATAAAAATATGGTTTCAATTCTTACCTAAAATTCATTTAAAAAAAAAAGAAAGACACTTGTTATTCAAATGTCACTAAGGCTACAAGTGTTGCTTTTATGCATTAGAGAGCTTACAAATGTAAAAGGCATTTGTTTTATGTTTTTAAATTATATATATAAACTCTACTTAGCACATCTGTAATTAAGAAAGAAGAATATTAACTCTTAATAAATTCTTGTTTAAAAGTTATATTTCAATGGTTACACTTACATGTTTTTATGTTAAATGATTTACCTTTGTTAATTTGGGTGTTAACATCTTAACACTTGCCTTTATTCAAAATGTTTTTATAAAGCTTTGGTATTTATTCCACTATTTAAATCAAACTATATATAAGATATACTTATTTTAAATCTTTAATTTGATTTCAAATTTAAGTTCAATCAAATTTAAGAATCAATTCAAACAATTCATATAAATTTTAAATAAACCCAAATTCAATTGGTAATAAAAAAAATTTACTTAAAAATTTATTTATCTATATTTAAAACAACCCATCATCATTATTGTTTGAAGATAACAATTTGTCAAATATAAATAATTTGTAACGGAGATTATCACATTATTCTTCCAATCTATAAATCAGTATTTCAATTTAAATTTAAATAATTATTCAATTATCTTATACCCGGAAATCTGGGTTATCACATTCCTCCCCCTTAGAATCTTTTCGTCCTCGAAAAGGAACGAAACCAGAATTTATTAAAATATTTTAAAACCAGTTAAAATATTCTTTGATCATTCCAAAATACTTAAAAATCTATATATAATATTTTTTTTAAAAATAGTTTTTATAGAAATTATAATTTTATAACTCGATGTTTCAATAAGTCCATCTTGTTCTTACAGAAATTCGGTCATACATTGATCAGGCGTACGACTGAAAATCTATAAGTACTTAGCAGACTCGTTTTCAACACCCAATGAAAATACTTGAAAATAATTTTATTGAAAATTTAGAAAACAGTTTTTGAAAATAGAGGATATATCTTTGGTGAGAATGCTCTGGAAATCATCACCCCCATCCATGGTCACATTTACATCCAGGTTTACGTTGTCGTCGCAGCAAAAGTCCATGTAACTGCAGGCTCTTCGCGGCCTCTCGATTACGCCATGGATACCACGCAACAGATCACAGTTACACCCAGGGTTACGTTGCCGTCACAGCAAAAGTCCATCTAACTGCAGGCTCTCAGCGACCTCTGATTTTCGCTGTGGAAATGAAACTTCTCCATTCCAACATAGGTCACAGCCTACCGATGTAAAATCAAAAGTAGACTGTTGGCTCTCAACGACGCACACGACTTCCGCTATGTTATCACAGGTCGCAGTCTGCCGATATAAAATCAAACGCAGACTGTTGGCTCTCAGCAACACACACGACCTTCACTATGTTACCATAGATCGCAGTCTACCGATATAAAATCAAACGTAGACTTTGGCTCTCAGCCGCACACACGACTTTCTCTATGGTAACCTCTACTCAAGATCCCCAGGAACTAGTTTTGTCCAAACTCCTCACAGGATCAACTTTAGAACCCCCCTTGGGGCTCAAGGCAGCACCACCCGGTGGTACTCCTGAGAAGTTCATTTCAAGGGAGCGCCTTTTTCCCCAGAGCCATCATCAAAACATTTTATACTATACATATATAGTATCTTTAAATCATACACCTAGTATGATCTCATACAAAGCTCCTTTACACAAAATCGATTACTCCAAAATCGATAATTCTCAAACTAGGCTTTCCAAATTCAATATTGATTTCACCTAAAAATCAAAAGCCTTTCCACATCCATAGGTTCCCAAAAATCCTCATAAGATCCTTTGTACACACACACACAAATATATATATATATATATATATATATATATATATATGTACAGATATATATAATTTTCAAAACTTTGGATCATTTCAAACTTGTATAAAACTCCTTTTATACTTCAAACACTTTCAAAATCCTTTTCTTCTGGCAAAAGATTCAACAAGGGGGGTTTTATTTTATAAAACAAAGATATTTAACTTTGTTTACTCAAAATCAAATATTCAAATTTGATTACTCTTTTCAATATCATTTTCATTCAAATCCGTACGATGTACACATATCATTGCCATACCAATTTGATCGCACACTCGATCACACAATTTCATTTCCGAACTAGTATCGTCCACCCGACTTCCTAGTGCGGACACAGATCTGGTTTGTTGATCAGAAACCGTCATTCTCCTTGCATAGTCATAACTATGATAGAGAATATCCAGAACCAATCAACAATCCATATCCAGGTTCGCCGTCGAAAATCGAGTGGAAAATCCCAACCCGGATCGAAAAACTATCTCGAAATTCTATGCTCGAATCTTGATCAAATCACTATGCGAATAGAATAACATACGTACACCCTACGTATTTATCTTTATTGGTTATTATCCAAATCAATTTCTCTTTCTATTCACATTCACTTTAATTTTCATTCACTTACTCATAATTACTTCAATCCATTTGGATTATCACCTCTATTCTTATCTCAATTGGGTATTCAACCAATAACAGTTTAAACTCTGTCCAGTTTAAATTTAGAAAATAACTTGAAAAGTTAAAGAAACAGATAAGTAGTTGAAAAATAATTACTAGTTTGTAAAATAGGGGTAAAATAGTTAGAAAATAGTTAAAATAATTATGGAAATTTTAGATAATTGCAAAATAATAGTAAGATAGTAATTATTTTTGTAAAATAGTTGAAATATAGTAATTAGTTTATTAAACAGTTGGAAAACTATTAAACAGTTATCAAAATAATTGTAAAACAAGCATAAGATAATTTGGCTTTTAAAAGAAAGGTTGTATATATAATGAATAGCTTGGAAAAATAGGTTTATATTAAAACAATTTATATTGAAAATAGTCCAGAATCAAAACTGTTCACTTCCCAATCTTCATTCTTAATCAATTCAATTTAAATTTCCTCTTCCATTTAAATTGACCCACTTCCAATTTAAATAACTTTAAATTTCCATTGAAATTGATTCAACCGAAATTAAAGTTGAATTTACCTCAGTTTCTTTCCAAATTTAACTTTATTCAACCTTGATCTCAAATTCTACTAATTCAAATAAATTTCAATTTAACTAGTTTCAATTTTAATTCAATTCAACTCCCGTTTGAATTAATCCCAATTTCATACTCCATTTCCAAATTAAGTTGAATTATTCTTAACTTCCTCCCAAATTCAATTCAAATTCCATTTGAATTTAAAATTATTCAACTTTAATTATAATTCCAAATTATTCAAATCAATTTGGACTAATTTCAAATTGAACCCACTTCAATTTCAAATCATTTCAAATTAAACCAATTCAAATTTTCCATTTGAATTTTATACTTATACATCTTTAATCACAATTTCAATTAATTCAAACCAAATTCAATTTGAACTAATTCCAATTCAAATTTCAAATTAAAACTATCTCGAATTATATAAATTCGAGTTAAATTCACTAAGGTTGGTTTAACCCTTTAAACCAAGTTAACCTTTATTAAAAACCTTTAAACAATTCCAATTCACAACATAAAGATTTTAACAACAATAGGATGATATTATCTAAGTTATTTTAAAACATCCATTCATTTTAAATTTCTAGATCTCAAACCCAATTTGAGATCACTCAAACTCTCAATTACAATCAACCATTTAACTTCCCAAGTTAAATTTTAATTCCATCTTAAAATTTATAAATCAGGTTGATCTTTCCAACTTATTTAACTCTTCCTCAAGTTAAACTTAATTCACTTAATCATGTCAACCTTATCCAATTTGAACTTCTATTTCAAATTTTAAACTCCACATACATGATATTCCCACTTATTAAGTTCAAAACTTAACACTTTGGGTATCATATCTCATTCCAAATTATCCTTGATATCATGTATATTCACATATATACATATTTATTTCTTTTACATACCAAGTTACACTTTAAAATTTTAAAACACCTATGGTTCAAAACAATTTTTTTAAAATTTTTTTTCAAACATTTCTTATTTTAAAATAAGATCATATTCAAAGTAGTTCGAATAATATTATTTCCTTTAATATTTTGAAAATAATTTTCAAATGTTTAAATTTAGAATTCAAAACTGCACAATTTGTCCCCTCTTTAATTTACATTCTTTCAAACTTATAAGTTACTCTTTTTTTAATGGTTACTTCCTTAAAACATTTTATTATTTATTGAAGAACTGTCATTCCATTATTAAACACAATAACCATCTATTTCTTTGGTGTGAAACCAATTCTAATTCATCTTATTTTGAGATACTTCTTCAATTCAAGATTTCAATTTTAGTTTGATTCCATTTCAAACTTATCTTTATTTAATTCCAACTTCAATTTGGTTGCATTCAGTTACTTCTTATTTTGATTCTTACTATTACTTTAACTTAATTAACACTACAACCACTTTCTTAATATAATAGATAATCTATTTCTTATATAAGATTCATTTACCTTTGAAATCATTTAAAAACCTTCATATAAGAAAATAACAAGTACGCTCTCTCTTATATATATATATATATACACACACACTGTAACGTCACGCATTTTCGTTCTTCGAAAATCCGACATCGATACTCACTTTATCGACTGCCGAGAAATCGAAGGCCGGAAACACGGAATGTTATGGGTTTTAACAAAAATTTTAAGAAAAGAAAAAGAGAGAAGTAGAAGAAGATAACAGAAAATTTTAAAAATAGAACAGAAAGGAAATAAGAACGGGACAGAAGAAACAACACGGAACAACAACAGAATCTCACAATTCGCAGCGGAACAACATATAATAATAAATGAATAATCTTTAAACAAAGAACTATATCAGTTATTACATTATCATCATATTACATTACATCAAATCATCACATCAGAGTGTACAACAACATACAACAACAAACAATGCAGCGGAAAAAGAAATACTATATAAACTAGTAATACGCCATGCCATCCAGCTTGCCTCCAGCAACTCCAGAATATCCAGAATATCCTGATAAACCTAACTCTTAACTGCCCGTGTGGAAATTGGTGGGCACCCAGAGTTTAGGAAGGAAAACAATAAACTCCGAGTCAGTCATGTGACTGGTGTGAGAACTCAAAACAGTTTATTTATCTTTAAAATCAAAATAGAGGAATATTTTTAAATTCAATTCGCAATGCTTTTAAAAATGAGACTACCATAAGGCCTCCCGCACACACACACATGCAAACGCAGAATCGGAGGAGATTTCTCCTTATGATAGTCAAAGATGCTTGATACGCATTTGAAATAACATTTGATATTATTACTAGTGCATAGTGTATAACAAATCATTTCGAAAATAAAGATATAAATCTTAGCCAACATACGACCATTATCGTATGCCTACTATAGCTACTATCCAAACAGTGGTGACCACCATAAGTGAATAGCAGGTTCTACAACTAATACCGTACAAGTTTCGTATTGGGAATTGGATTTCCAACAAATGGTCAGGCCAAGGAACTTCCCATTGCCACATGAGAATGCCTCTGGATGGACATCCCGGAGAACCAAACCGGATCTCTACCAACACAAGGCCGAGTTACTCCTAACTGAGTAACAACTGACCGAATATGCCATCCCCCGGTCCTTTGGGACCTTTATCCGAGAGCGCTCTCTAATCAATTCACACAATCATAAAAACAAAGTGTTTCAACATGAGTAAGTATCTGGGCTCCATACCATGATACCACCCTTTTCCAGAAGGAAATGCACATATCCTAAAGGGCGCTACCCCTCATAACCTTGCTGCATCTTTCCTGTTTTGACCATTTCCGGGATGTGAGGCTCGACGAATTCACGTCCACAAAAACATACTTTATACAAAAGCCATGCTTTGGGTCAACAAATGATCAACACAATGATCACTAAGATAGACGATCAAATAAATGATCCTATCACAATAATCAACACAATGATCATTTCAGCATCACTCAGCATATCACATTACCAAATTGGGAATATATCGCTGATAACTTCAACTATATAACCTTTGAGCACATACGTCTCAAAGAAGGGTGTTAAGCAAAGAATAAATTCTCCGCCACCAACAGAAATATATTTGAAAGAAATCGGCTTTATATCTCAAATTGTAATGTCAGACATACAATCCATACAAGTCTGTTCCGGGCTCGAACAGAACCGAAGGCACTTACAAAGAAGTCCTTGCAATCCGGATATTCACAATCCTAATCGGATTCACCATCACATATGGAGAACTCAATACCGTAGCTACTCGGTGCAGAGTCAATCGATAGTTCATCCTATCACTCTCGCAAATACCGGTCTTCAACACCGATCTTCAAATGCGATTCACAACGACGTATCACATATTCGGAGTGGGTTATACGACCCCATGGTCCTTTCCCGGTTAACCCGAATAGTGAGCGCTTATTCAAATATAAGTGTGCATTCAAATTCAATCAATTCACATCAAATACCCATTCAAAGGGAAATACTGATAGTCGGTTATTGAACTATCACTGGATATGCACACATCACCAGATTCCAAATAATTTTCCAAATTATTTATTTTCCAAAATATCTTTACAAGATATATTATTTCACACTTCAAAAATAAATCAACATTTATTTTTAACAAGTTCCACTTTCACATATAAATTCCATAATGAATTTATATTTCAAAATATCATGCATATACAATTTCAACTATCCATTTCAATTTATCTTCAAAAGATAAATTCTAAATATTCACTTCATATTGGAAAACATTTCCATACTTATTAAAAATAAGTAATCGACAAATCTTTTTATTTTCAACCTTTGAAAATATTCAATATACTTAAATAGAATTAAGTATATATTTCATTCTTTAAGGGAAATCATTCTCTTAAACATTTTTATTTGGGCCAAAACGAATGTTGCGTAAAACATCGTTACAACAACCCAAAATCACTAGTATAGGGATTCGAAATTAAAATAGATATATAAATCCCAATATTATTCTAAACATTTCCTTTCGGAAATCATTTACTATAACAACAGTGTTATAGTCCACCATTTCCTTTTATTTCACGAAACATCTATTTCAACAATGAATGTTGAAATCTATGGTTTCGAATCTCAACACCTTTTAAAACATCGTTAGATCGTTTTAATTCTATTTAAAATATCCCATTCAAAACATTTCTTTAACGTCTTATTCACTATTCAAAAACGTGAATATACTATGTTCACAAATTCCATTATTTCTATTCTTTTTAACTTAAAGGATTATTCACTGTTTACAACGTGAATATAACTCCATTAATAGGTTATAACAATTAACTTATCAAAATAAGTCGTTTGCGGATTTATAAAACAACGTTTATAAATTCCGTTTCTATTTATTTATAAAAACTTCTTTTTTATAAATTCCTTTATTAACCTATTTGATTTCATATCTCAATTATAAACTAAAAGTTCATATTATAAGTCAATTGCTTATAAAACGATTATTTTACTAAATCGTTCTTTTAAAGACTTTCCAAACCATAAATCTTATAACTTATAAGATTTATTTATTTAACAAAATTTATTCTTCAAATAACTTCACAAATTTATAAATCTTACTATTTATAAATTTCATTTATAACTTCACAGTTTATAATTCTATAAATTTCATTCTATTATGAAATTCATTCTCACATCATTCAAACACTTATAAAAACTCGTTTTATAATGTCCATATTTCAATTTATAAATATTCATTTATAAATCTCTTAATATAAATTAATTTATATTATTCTTTTAAAACGTCTTTAAATTCCTTTATAATTCCACCATCTTGATTTATAAAATAATCAAATTTTATAAATCCTATTTTTAACTTTTATAATATATTCAAAAATCCAATTTAACTATTTTATAAGGTCATTAATTCATATTTCTCAAAAATCAGCTTTTAACTATATTTCACAAAAACTATAATTTTTATAACTTTAAAAATTGTAACGTTATTTATTTATAATGGATCAATTCCAAAAATAAAGTATATTTTCAAAAATCATTTTAAAGATCATTTTAAAATCCCAAAATTTGGGTCCAATGATGCTACACACCAAATAGTCAATCACGACTACAACGATATCATATATCAATATGAAAATCCATCAAATATCAAAATATCTGAAATCAAATAAAAACTGTTGAGGAATCCAGTTGGATCCCTCCAACCTGTTTCCTGCATCCAAAAACATTAGCACAATACCAATTTCGCTCCAGTACGAAATTATCGCTGTACATGTTCTTATTAAATATTATCCGCTTAATAACGGCGTAATAGGGTCTCATCCGCTAAACAAAAATGCAGGAAATCAACAACTGCAATATATACATATGCCAATATATATATATTGATATTATATATAATACCAATTTCACTGTTTATGAAATATTCGCGGTATATGTTTATATTAAATAACATCCGCTTACTAACGGCGTATAATGTCTATTTTAACAATCAATAATTTACAGTCATCATTCAAACATGCATTCAAATATTTTAAATCTAACTATTTAAAATAAAATCGAAATCTATTCGATTGAGTGAGAAGTTCTCACCTTGGTTTTAATTTCCGTTTTAGCTTTTTATTTCGAATAAAATTAAACGCGCGTTTAATTTTACCCGAAATTCTCACTAACTCCAAACGACTCCAAACCAACTCCATCGCGTAGTGCTCGTCCATATGATTCCAACGCAACTGAGTTTGCATTTTTTCGACCTCGTATGAAAAAGTTATGTATTTTTGAAGTTACACGTATTTTATTATACAATTTACAACATAAACTTAAATTTTTCTAACCAAAAACAATCCCAGCCCTTGGATCCAACTTGAGTGCATCTGGACCGTCCTCCCCCTCTTCCTCATCACGTTCCATCTCCAGTTATTTTACACGCATAAGAACCCAACTTGATCAAACTAGGGTTGAATTTTTCATCTCTTATACTAGACGAAACTCGATCACACAACCACCAACACGAAGCACACGACGCAAGCTATCTCCACTATGAATAGCTTGAAGTTCGGCCTCCTAGATGTGCGTGCGCACGTCCATGAACAGCCCACGTTTTCACTCCATTTCCCATCAATCCGTGAAGCCATTCGCGATCTCCACCGTTGATCTCGTAGCTCTCGTCGTGCTCTATCACTTTGTAGTTGAACATTCTTGCTAATTCTTGATGGATTTGGAGAAATCAAGGGAGGAAGGAGAAGAAAAACTGGCCATTGAATAGTTAGGGCCGGCTATGCAGTTTTAAAATTAGGTTTTATTTTTTTTTTATCAATTTATGAAGAGAATGGGTGTATTTATAAGGAACCGATCGACACTATTCACCCGGAAATTCCGAACTCCGATTTAGGCGCCGTAACCAGCGTACCTAGGGTTTATCCCGCGTTCCGGACACAATGGAACAGGTTTCGGAAGCTAATTCGGAAGTATGTGCGAGTTATGGCTACAAACGCTCAATTTAAATTAAACCGATTTAAACCGATTTCTAGGCGTTTTAATTTGTACCGGACAAACGGTAAATCCAATTAACTTGAAATTTGAAACCTTACAATAATATCACATTACGGATCCGATGAAACTGGTTTCGTCGAAATCTGAGACTTTTTGAAAAATGGCTATTTTGACTCGCCAAATTTAAATTAAAAATAATTCGATGCGTTTCGAGCTGCCACGATCAAACAATAGCTCCAATTGACACGAAAATTGAAATCCGATAATAACTAACTATTACGGATCCAATGGAACTGGTTTCGTTCAATTCTGAGACTGTTCAAAAATTGACTATTTTACTAGTCGATTTAAATATTAAAATATTCAATTTTCACAAATTAACTTTTAATTCGATTTTAAAAGTTCTAAAATATCGTTCTAACTTCAACATGATAAAATAAAATTTTACAAGTCATTTACAATCATATTTAACTCCATTTTCAATTATTTCCATAATTTAACATATTAAATTATCGATTTAATTATCCAATTAAATCCAATAATTCAAATAAAAATTTATTTGACTTATAAATTCACTTATTAATATTTAAAATTAATTAAATATTCAAATTTAAATTTATAAAAATTTTGGGTCGTTACAATCTTCCCCACTTAAAAGAATTTCGTCCTCGAAATTACAAGTAAGAAAGGTTACAGAATCTATTAAATTTCCAAAATCCATAGTTAAACTTCTTTCAAATCTTTACTAAGTTTTCAAATCATACTTAGTTATCTTTTTCAAAAACAATTACTATTGTTTAACTTTCAATTTCAAAACAAAGTTAAAGTTTTCAAAAAAATTTCCCAATTTTCTCAAAATTTTTCTAACGCCTTAAATTTCCGGAAAAATTCGCCATAGTCTCCTTTGCGCGGCTCGATCCGGAAAAAAAATGACAGTATATATATATATCACAAATATACATCTCATCAAGTAATGAGGCATCCCGAAGGGAAAAAAGTATAAAAGTACGATATTTAATCCGAGATATGTACCTTATATTTTATTAGCAAGCATATACGGCTAATATAGCGCTAAAGCGAACTCCAAATGGGAAGCAAACGCGATCCGCACCTACTAAACACTCAACAAACAACATGAGAATCATGCATATAGACAATAATCTCCATGTACAACATATAACATCATAATATCTATATATGCTAACATAGTAATGCAGTAAAACAACAAATGCAAACATCAACCAACTATCACTCATAATCAATGAATATTCATTCATATTCTCATTAATATTCAATGAATTGGTTTTCACTTTAAATCATATTTGATTTATTTACATTGGATTTTCTTACTAACATTCATTCTCAATTCAATTAGTTTACATTACTAATTAAATCCAATTCACTTTCAATTCTATTCAAATTTATTTACTTTCAATTTGAATTCAATTTCCTAGCTTTCAATTTCATTAATACTTAATGAATTATATATACAATCAATCAACAATCATATAACAACCAATGTATTATTAATTACAACCAAATTCCTTTCACTTATATTCATTCAATTTGGTTTAACATTAAATTGATTTCCATTCCAATTTATTCAACTCCCAATAACATTAGATTTTAATGAATTAACACTTATATTCATTATTCCATATCAATTATTCACATTCAATTGATTTACATTCAATTCATTCATTCAATCCAATTTCAAAAGTTGAATTTCATTTCTCTTTGAATTCACTTTCATTTACAACTCATATTCATAAATATATTCAAATAATTTCACTTTTTATATATACAAGTTTATTTCACAATTGTATATCACTTTAATTATAATTTCAATTCTTATAATTCACTTGCTTATACAATTATTCTTTTATTCAGGTTATTCAAACAACCTAACAATCAACTTATATACACTTTAATAATTCTGAAAAATTATTCCTTTATATATAAAATATAATCAAGGTAAAATTATTTCATTCACCCAATTTAAAATCAATATTGTGCCGAATTGTTCTATTCAAGTGTTTAGAAACCCCTTCGGCAAAGTTGTACATACCGTGCTGAGGAAGGTTCATATGCCACTCAATAAACCAATCATCACAATATAAAACAATTTTGTATTCACTAACAAATACGCACTCATAGCTATTATTACACTCAAATTCATTCTAGAGTACTACTGACTCTATCTCTAATGAGTAATACCCTACAGAACCATGGTTGTCGCTTAACCATCAGCTCTGATACCAAATGTAACGTCACGCATTTTCGTACTTCGAAAATCCGACATCGATACTCACTTTATCGACTGCCGAGAAATCGAAGGCCGGAAATACGGAATGTTATGGGTTTTAACAAAAATTTTAAGAAAAGAAAAAGAGAGAAGTAGAAGAAGATAACAGAAAATTTTAAAAATAGAACAGAAAGGAAATAAGAACGAGACAGAAGAAACAACATGGAACAACAACAGAATCTCACAATTCGCAGCGGAACAACATATAATAATAAATGAATAATCTTTAAACAAAGAACTATATCAGTTATTACATTATCATCATATTACATTACATCAAATCATCACATCAGAGTGTACAACAACATACAACAACAAACAATGCAGCGGAAAAAGAAATACTATATAAACTAGTAATACGCCATGCCATCCAGCTTGCCTCCAGCAACTCCAGAATATCCAAAATATCCTGATAAACCTAACTCTTAACTGCCCGTGTGGAAATTGGTGGGCACCCAGAGTTTAGGAAGGAAAACAATAAACTCCGAGTCAGTCATGTGACTGGTGTGAGAACTCAAAACAGTTTATTTATCTTTAAAATCAAAATAGAGGAATATTTTTAAATTCAATTCGCAATGTTTTTAAAAATGAGACTACCATAAGGCCTCCCGCACACACACACATGCAAACGCAGAATCGGAGGAGATTTCTCCTTATGATAGTCAAAGATGCTTGATACGCATTTGAAATAACATTTGATATTATTACTAGTGCATAGTGTATAACAAATCATTTCGAAAATAAAGATATAAATCTTAGCCAACATACGACCATTATCGTATGCCTACTATAGCTACTATCCAAACAGTGGTGACCACCATAAGTGAATAGCAGGTTCTACAACTAATACCGTACAAGTTTCGTATTGGGAATTGGATTTCCAACAAATGGTCAGGCCAAGGAACTTCCCATTGCCACATGAGAATGCCTCTGGATGGACATCCCCGAGAACCAAACCGGATCTCTACCAACACAAGGCCGGGTTACTCCTAACTGAGTAACAACTGACCGAATATGCCATCCCCCGGTCCTTTGGGACCTTTATCCGAGAGCGCTCTCTAATCAATTCACACAATCATAAAAACAAAGTGTTTCAACATGAGTAAGTATCTGGGCTCCATACCATGATACCACCCTTTTCCAGAAGGAAATGCACATATCCTAAAGGGCGCTACCCCTCATAACCTTGCTGCATCTTTCCTGTTTTGACCATTTCCGGGATGTGAGGCTCGACGAATTCACGTCCACAAAAACATACTTTATACAAAAGCCATGCTTTGGGTCAACAAATGATCAACACAATGATCACTAAGATAGACGATCAAATAAATGATCCTATCACAATAATCAACACAATGATCATTTCAGCATCACTCAGCATATCACATTACCAAATTGGGAATATATCGCTGATAACTTCAACTATATAACCTTTGAGCACATACGTCTCAAAGAAGGGTGTTAAGCAAAGAATAAATTCTCCGCCACCAACAGAAATATATTTGAAAGAAATCGGCTTTATATCTCAAATTGTAATGTCAGACATACAATCCATACAAGTCTGTTCCGGGCTCGAACAGAACCGAAGGCACTTACAAAGAAGTCCTTGCAATCCGGATATTCACAATCCTAATCGGATTCACCATCACATATGGAGAACTCAATACCGTAGCTACTCGGTGCAGAGTCAATCGATAGTTCATCCTATCACTCTCGCAAATACCGGTCTTCAACACCGATCTTCAAATGCGATTCACAACGACGTATCACATATTCGGAGTGGGTTATACGACCCCATGGTCCTTTCCCGGTTAACCCGAATAGTGAGCGCTTATTCAAATATAAGTGTGCATTCCAATTCAATCAATTCACATCAAATACCCATTCAAAGGGAAATACTGATAGTCGGTTATTGAACTATCACTGGATATGCACACATCACCAGATTCCAAATAATTTTCCAAATTATTTATTTTCCAAAATATCTTTACAAGATATATTATTTCACACTTCAAAAATAAATCAACATTTATTTTTAACAAGTTCCACTTTCACATATAAATTCCATAATGAATTTATATTTCAAAATATCATGCATATACAATTTCAACTATCCATTTCAATTTATCTTCAAAAGATAAATTCTAAATATTCACTTCATATTGGAAAACATTTCCATACTTATTAAAAATAAGTAATCGACAAATCTTTTTATTTTCAACCTTTGAAAATATTCAATATACTTAAATCGAATTAAGTATATATTTCATTCTTTAAGGGAAATCATTCTCTTAAACATTTTTATTTGGGCCAAAACGAATGTTGCGTAAAACATCGTTACAACAACCCAAAATCACTAGTATAGGGATTCGAAATTAAAATAGATATATAAATCCCAATATTATTCTAAACATTTCCTTTCGGAAATCATTTACTATAACAACAGTGTTATAGTCCACCATTTCCTTTTATTTCACGAAACGTCTATTTCAACAATGAATGTTGAAATCTATGGTTTCGAATCTCAACACCTTTTAAAACATCGTTAGATCGTTTTAATTCTATTTAAAATATCACATTCAAAACATTTCTTTAACGTCTTATTCACTATTCAAAAACGTGAATATACTATGTTCACAAATTCCATTATTTCTATTCTTTTTAACTTAAAGGATTATTCACTGTTTACAACGTGAATATAACTCCATTAATAGGTTATAACAATTAACTTATCAAAATAAGTCGTTTGCGGATTTATAAAACAACGTTTATAAATTCCGTTTCTATTTATTTATAAAAACTTCTTTTTTATAAATTCCTTTATTAACCTATTTGATTTCATATCTCAATTATAAACTAAAAGTTCATATTATAAGTCAATTGCTTATAAAACGATTATTTTACTAAATCGTTCTTTTAAAGACTTTCCAAACCATAAATCTTATAACTTATAAGATTTATTTATTTAACAAAATTTATTCTTCAAATAACTTCACAAATTTATAAATCTTACTATTTATAAATTTCATTTATAACTTCACAGTTTATAATTCTATAAATTTCATTCTATTATGAAATTCATTCTCACATCATTCAAACACTTATAAAAACTCGTTTTATAATGTCCATATTTCAATTTATAAATATCCATTTATAAATCTCTTAATATAAATTAATTTATATTATTCTTTTAAAACGTCTTTAAATTCCTTTATAATTCCACCATCTTGATTTATAAAATAATCAAATTTTATAAATCCTATTTTTAACTTTTATAATATATTCAAAAATCCAATTTAACTATTTTATAAGGTCATTAATTCATATTTCTCAAAAATCAGCTTTTAACTATATTTCACAAAAACTATAATTTTTATAACTTTAAAAATTGTAACGTTATTTATTTATAATGGATCAATTCCAAAAATAAAGTATATTTTCAAAAATCATTTTAAAGATCATTTTAAAATCCCAAAATTTGGGTCCAATGATGCTACACACCAAATAGTCAATCACGACTACAACGATATCATATATCAATATGAAAATCCATCAAATATCAAAATATCTGAAATCAAATAAAAACTGTTGAGGAATCCAGTTGGATCCCTCCAACCTGTTTCCTGCATCCAAAAACATTAGCACAATACCAATTTCGCTCCAGTACGAAATTATCGCGGTACATGTTCTTATTAAATATTATCCGCTTAATAACGGCGTAATAGGGTCTCATCCGCTAAACAAAAATGCGGGAAATCAACAACTGCAATATATACATATGCCAATATATATATATTGATATTATATATAATACCAATTTCACTGTTTATGAAATATTCGCGGTATATGTTTATATTAAATAACATCCGCTTACTAACGGCGTATAATGTCTATTTTAACAATCAATAATTTACAGTCATTATTCAAACATGCATTCAAATATTTTAAATCTAACTATTTAAAATAAAATCGAAATCTATTCGATTGAGTGAGAAGTTCTCACCTTGGTTTTAATTTCCGTTTTAGCTTTTTATTTCGAATAAAATTAAACGCGCGTTTAATTTTACCCGAAATTCTCACTAACTCCAAATGACTCCAAACCAACTCCATCGCGTAGTGCTCGTCCATACGATTCCAACGCAACTGAGTTTGCATTTTTTCGACCTCGTATGAAAAAGTTATGTATTTTTGAAGTTACACGTATTTTATTATACAATTTACAACATAAACTTAAATTTTTCTAACCAAAAACAATCCCAGCCCTTGGATCCAACTTGAGTGCATCTGGACCGTCCTCCCCCTCTTCCTCATCACGTTCCATCTCCAGTTATTTTACACGCATAAGAACCCAACTTGATCAAACTAGGGTTGAATTTTTCATCTCTTATACTAGACGAAACTCGATCACACAACCACCAACACGAAGCACACGACGCAAGCTATCTCCACTATGAATAGCTTGAAGTTCGGCCTCCTAGATGTGCGTGCGCACGTCCATGAACAGCCCACGTTTTCACTCCATTTCCCATCAATCCGTGAAGCCATTCGCGATCTCCACCGTTGATCTCGTAGCTCTCGTCGTGCTCTATCACTTTGTAGTTGAACATTCTTGCTAATTCTTGATGGATTTGGAGAAATCAAGGGAGGAAGGAGAAGAAAAACTGGCCATTGAATAGTTAGGGCCGGCTATGCAGTTTTAAAATTAGGTTTTATTTTTTTTTTATCAATTTATGAAGAGAATGGGTGTATTTATAAGGAACCGATCGACACTATTCACCCGGAAATTCCGAACTCCGATTTAGGCGCCGTAACCAGCGTACCTAGGGTTTATCCCGCATTCCAGACACAATGGAACAGGTTTCGGAAGCTAATTCGGAAGTATGTGCGAGTTATGGCTACAAACGCTCAATTTAAATTAAACCGATTTAAACCGATTTCTAGGCGTTTTAATTTGTACCGGACAAACGGTAAATCCAATTGACTTGAAATTTGAAACCTTACAATAATATCACATTACGGATCCGATGAAACTGGTTTCGTCGAAATCTGAGACTTTTTGAAAAATGGCTATTTTGACTCGCCAAATTTAAATTAAAAATAATTCGATGCGTTTCGAGCTGCCACGATCAAACGATAGCTCCAATTGACACGAAAATTGAAATCCGGTAATAACTAACTATTACGGATCCAATGGAACTGGTTTCGTTCAATTCTGAGACTGTTCAAAAATTGACTATTTTACTAGTCGATTTAAATATTAAAATATTCAATTTTCACAAATTAACTTTTAATTCGATTTTAAAAGTTCTAAAATATCGTTCTAACTTCAACATGATAAAATAAAATTTTACAAGTCATTTACAATCATATTTAACTCCATTTTCAATTATTTCCATAATTTAACATATTAAATTATCGATTTAATTATCCAATTAAATCCAATAATTCAAATAAAAATTTATTTGACTTATAAATTCACTTATTAATATTTAAAATTAATTAAATATTCAAATTTAAATTTATAAAAATTCTGGGTCGTTACACACACACACACACACACACTCTCAACTCATCCTAGGGTACCACTAACCCTATCCTTAATGGGTATCCCACCGGAGCCAAGGTTCTCTCTTAACCTTCAGCTCTGATACCAAATGCAATGACCCAGAAATTTCGATCCAGAAATTTCCAGATAGTTAGTGAAAAGAAGAAAAAGAAAGAAGAAGAAACAGAAAACTCAAACTCGGAGTCCCACATTCGCAGCGGATAAAATATAATATCACCCAAATAATAGTTTTACAAAGAAAAACTTATCAGTATATTTACATTTTTATACATCAGAGTTACAACATATACACAACATTGGACAGTTTAAAACAATCATGTCAAGATAGACAACTATAATATATACAGCGGGTACGCTCCATACGTTCCTAGTATCCAGCTCGCCTCTTGAGCTCCAGAACATCCTTACCTGGAAATCTGTAATACTCGGTCTAACCTGAGCATTACATCAAAGTAACACCCGGGTCAGGCTGGAAACCAACGTGAGTAAACCCATCTAACATGTAATACAAAAGTATACAACTCACATAAACCCGGGGTAACTTATATAAAATCTACAACTACACCAGCTGTTATAGACATTACTATTTCACACACTAATTTCTAAGTGCCATAAACTTAGATTAAATGGTCCAATTTACTTAAATCATTCCATTACAGCCTATTGATTTCACATATCAATTTATACAGATTCGAAGTGGTTTCGAGTATTCACTAATACCCGACTCCGGTCTCTTCGAATTCAATTTCCATCTTAACTTAAATTATTCAAGTGAATTATAATTCAACTTTAAATTCAGGATGTCATAGTAATCAAAGATAACCACATCATCACAGTTTAAATCAAACATATCTTATCACATAGCATCACGAACCACACATTAGGGATAACAATTAAGCAAAGGCTTCCAATATCATTCTATTTATCCCTTAATTAATTTCACAAATTAATTTATCTTTACCAAATACAGTAATTAACCTTTAATTACTTCGTTAATTAATTATTAACCATAATTATTAATCACCCTTGATTAATAACATCCAGAATTTAACTAACCTTAATTACTCATTCCGTAAATTAATTACCCTTAGTTAATTATCTCAATTAATCCCATGATTAATCCTAAAGTAATTATATCCAAATTACTTCATCATTAAACATATTTAATTACATTCAGTAATTATCAGTTAATTACTTCCCTAAGTAATTACACTTTCATTAATTACATTAAGTAATTATTCATCAATCATCAAGTGTTTAAATTAATTAAACTTAATTAATTAATCTAAACTAATCACATTAGCCCAATTAATTACATTACGTAGTTAATTCATTAATTACTTCTATTAGGTAATTAGACATAAACAATTTCATAAATGATTATTATTAATTAATTAATCTAATTAATTATCAAAGTTTATCACATTAATTAATTGATAAATAATCTTAAGTTAATGACCTTCATTAACTATTCTTAATTACTTAATTAAGAAATTAACTTATATTAATTACAAATTAATTCATATTTAATTACCACTTAATTAATCTCTAATTATTTAATTAACTACAATTTAATTAATCCTTAATCACTTGATTAATTAATCTTAATTATTAATTAAAATTAATTAACAATCCTTAATTACAGATTAATTAACCTTAATTAATTAATCCTAAGTCTTTAATTAATCAATTAAAACTCTTAATTATTTAATTAATCATCCTATCATTAATTAATTAAATAATTAATTACCCATCTTAATTATCTTAATAATTTAATGAATCCAATCATCAAATCTTATTTATCTTTAAGGTAAACATTTCTTACTTATATAAAGTATTTTAAAACACTTTGTTTCAAATTTACTTTAAATTTCATTTTAAATTTCATTTAAAAATTCTAAAATGAATACAATTTTATTTAAACGAGGTTTTAAACAATTAAAAATCTTTTAATTATAAATCTGAAATACAGCTTGAAAGATTAGACTTAAATCCTTAAAGCTTTAATTACATTTTAAATTTTACCTTAAATTTTAAGAACAAAAATAAGCTTTCTGTTTAGTTTTAACTGAAACAAGCATTAACTCGAGCAACCCTATATGTTTCTACGAGACATATTCTACCTTGCTTCGAGTCATTCACTCGAATTAACCGAGATAACTCGAGTAAACTACAGCTGCAACCAAAACCTATATCCCAACATCACCAACATGTCCCCTATTTCTCCGTGCACCTGTACACCGCCTCCGGCCACAACTGGCAATCCACGCGACCTTCCCACAGTCATAGATCAACCCTTCAGGCCAAACAAAAAAAAACTCGATCGATCAATGATCGAAATCAAAATCGAGACGAAGGCCTCTAACCTGGAACAGACACAACCAAACTATACTCAACCTGTCAATGCCTCAATCATCGAAGCTCCGACCATCAGAAGATCCGCTACCTCGGCCACGTCTTCGCTTACCACCAATCTTCCATCTCCCAAAACCTAGAAGCACTCGATCCACTGTAGGAATAGAGATTGATCGAACTACCTATCCTAGTTAAACTAGGGTTTCAGAAAAGATCTCGCCACCGCTGCCTCCTCGATGATAAGCATCGACATCCAGTATTTTTCCCATCAACTACGATCCATCCTCCATCATTACCCCAAAGTCTCAACCCATACTAATATTTGGATCACCAGAAAACTTAGAATTCTCATTTCCAGTTCAAACCTGAACTGCACCACCATTCTTTATTTAAAATTTTTGATTTTAGTGCTAAAAATCATGAATTTGTTTATGAGTTCAATTCATCATACGTAATTTACAAATTACAAGGTTTGGGCTTTGATTTTATCAAACATGCACAGATGTTTTATGTTTTACAGAGACAAACAAACTTCTATTTTACTTCCTTAAATTATTAAACCTCAACCTAGATAAATCAAACAGCTTTTGATTTAGAAATTACATCTTATCTGAAACTAATTAAAAGATAAGGATTTTAAACAGAAATTTTAAACCTGGGAAACCCAAACAAACAAAGTAAATATTTACAGCTTGCACACAATTATATACTCACATAAGACATTTTCTTATATATACATGCAATTTACACATTTATGTTCAATCATGCTAGCATGCAACCAAATTCATTTTAAATTTTAAAAGTTACTCACTGTCTCAGTTAAAACAGGGACTTATCTTTTATACCACAGTGATGAATATAAATATTCACACCCACTTATGTACTTAAAATCATTTTAAGCAACATGCACAGTTAAATTCAAATCATACTTATAGGATCATAGCATGCTAGTTCAAGGTATAACAATTTTTGTCAAGTTTTACTCACCTCTATAGTGAAGCAGAGAAGCGCAGGCTTGAAACTGAAACTGTATTTTGAAATTTTGATCTGCTATTGAGTTGAATCTTGGATTGCTTACAACTTTCTGATGTTTTGAGTTGAATTCATGTTGTATCTGCTTTGATCATTTAATTTGCTTCAGATTTGCATTTGTTTGCTTGATCTTTCTTGATTACAGACTTAATTTTCCAGGTTGAAGCCTTTTTGCTTTTCCAGTTTTTGAAATTTTGTTTTTCTTTGAATTTTCTAGGTGCAAGTAAATCCCTGTGTATATATATATATGAACATACGGGTGTGTGTATTACTGTGTGTTTGAAATTTTTTCTCTGATTTTGGTTCCAGGCTCTAGATTAGATCAAAAATCATTTGCACATGATCCAATCTTTGTTAAGGCTTATGTCTTGAACAAAATATGATTGTTATACCATAGAGTTTAGTTTAAAATTTTGTTAACTTAAAAAAATTTGTATTTTCTCTGGACAATAAAAACAAGAGAGAAAACTTAAAATAAGTCAAAATTTAATTATTATGATTGATGTATTCAGGGATATAAATCAAATACTTAAAATTAAACTAGATTTTTGAAACCAAGATCATGATTTTTAGTAAAGGGATTTGGGTGTGAATCTAGTTTGACCAGCAAATTGAGTTTGAGTAATTCCTGGCATTCTAGTTGATCCGGGGTGTCGTGATTCTTCCAGAAGGTGGAAGAGTGATTGGAGAATCAAGTAAAAATATTTGATGGATGTTCAGATGATCGTAGAAGTGGCGATGTTGGATTTTAATCTGTAAACCTAGTTTTTGGCATACTCATGTTTTGGATTTGGTTCGACTTCTCTGGTGCATCGAGTTCACCAGAACTCAGGGATGTGGAAGCGTGGGGGTTGCTGAAGGCATGGCTGGAGCCGCTGGCACTTCGGTGATCAGAGGAGCAAGAACGAGGTATTTCCAGGATTTGATGGTTGTTTCTGTTTTGTGCCAGGTTGGTCAATTTTGTTTTCGAGTGGGAATCGAAGTGGTGAGGGTCGGAATCTTGAGTGAGGTTGGTTTCGACTCGTAAGGATCATCGCTGATGGTCGAAAGCGGCGACATCGCTGGATGTGCATAGTGCACATTTGACCTCTGACGAAGTTTGGGTCGAGGCAGGAAAGTAGACTCGAGTTTTCTCAAGTAAAAGTCAGGGATAGCTCGAAGACGTAGGGTGTGTGACTCGAAGATTTCTAGGGTGTGGCTCAGGTCAAATTGTTGATTTTAGGTTTTAAGCCTGCTAGTGTTTTAAAGTTTGAAGTGAATTTGAAATTTAAGGCCAGCTCTTGAATAAAGCTTTAAACCCAGTTTAAAGTCCTAGTTTTATAAATAAATAAAGTTTTGGGAATTTGAATTGTTGAAACAAGTTTGAATGTTTAAAATATAATTTTTTTCCAATGAAAGTTTAAAACTTTACTTACAGAAAATTCTTTATAAAAATTTCTTGAACATTAGATTATAAATGTTTTATAAATTGAATTAAAATTTGACTATAGTTTAAATTTGTTAATTATATTAAACCTTAAATTTGAAATGAAGTCTGGAAGTAGATTTTAAAATGAAATGTTTTAGCTGCATATGTTAGTGAAATTAAGTCAGGATTTATCTTAAAATAATTTTGGTTTAATGATTAATGGTGATTAAGTCAATTAATTAATTAATGATATAGTATAAATTAATTAGTAATTACGGACTGTTAGTTAGTAAATTAAGGGTTAATTTGTTAAGCAATTAAGGTTTAAGTTAATTAAGGATAATTAACTTGAAATTGAGAAATCATTAACTGGATGATGTTAGATTATTAGTTAATGATTTAAGACAAATTTAAATCGTAATTAACTATAATTAATTTAAGTTTAAGTTTGATTACTTAAGAGAAGTAATTAAAGAATCGTTAATAGTTAAAGAAGATCATTAACTTGGAATTATTAAATAAATTATTTAATGTGATTAATTTTAATAACTAATTAGATTAATTAATTAAAGATAATCATTTGTAGAAATTGTTAAGTATAATTATGCATTGATTACTTAGTGAAGTAATTAGTGATGATAATTACAAGATGTAATTAATTATAAATTGGGAATAGTTTTGGGGTTGGAATGGTAGGAATAATTGGTCTATGTGATCAAGTAAAGGTTAATTACTTAATGTAATTAAAATTAATCAAGGAGGATTAATTAAGACGAATGATTATTGAATTATATTGTGTGCCTTATATTAGATGATATCTATGATAAGTGATGTGTGATGCTATGCGATAAAATATGTTGGAATCAACAGTGATATCCTGTATTTAAAGTTGAATTGTTTTTCATTTTAAATAATTGGGATAAGATGACACTGGATTCGAAGAGGCCGGAGTCGGGTATTAGGAAATATCCGAAATCACTTTGAATTTTTATAGAATGAAATGTGAAATCTATAGGTTGGAATGAAATGATTTAAATGAATTGAACTATTAAAATTTAAATTTTGGTACATAGAAAATTGAGGTGTGAAATAAGTGATGTCTATAACAAATTGTGAATTTGTAAATTAATACAAGTTACCCCGGGTTTTATTTAAGTTGTATGCTTTGTATTCCATGTTAGATGGGTTTACGCACGCTGGTTTCCAGCCCGACCCGGGTGTTACTTTGATGTAATGCTCGGGTCAGATCGAGTATTACAGATTTCCAAGTAAGGACGTTCTGGAGTTCAGGAAGCGAGCTAGATGGCAAGAAAGTATGGAGTGCTTCCGCTGTATTATATTGTGGTTTATCTGAGACATGTTGATTGTATATGTCTAGTGTTTGTATATATGTTGAAACTATGATGTACAAAAGTGAAATTTGACAAGTACAGTTTTCCTTTGTATAACTGTTATTATTTGTTGTTATATTTTATCCGCTATGAATGTGAAATGTTGGTATTTTTGATCATCTTATTCGTCTATCTCTTTTCTTCTTTTACTAACAATCTGGAATTTTCGTGTTCGAAAATTCCGGGTCATCACAGTTGGTATCAGAGCAGAAGGTTAAGCGAGAACCTTGGCTCTGGTGGGTGTACTCATTACTGATAGGGTAAGTAGTACCCTAAAATGAGTTGAGTGTGTGTATGTATATAAGAGAGCGTACTTGTTATTTCCTAATATAAAGATTTTAAATGATTTTATATAGGAATATCTTTTGATATATAAAGCAATATTTCTTTCTAATAAGTATTAAGGTAATGGGATGCTAAATTATTGAAATTAAATAAGAATTTAAGTGGTAAATATATGTATCTGAGTAGTAATTGAATAGAATTTACCATTCATATAAGGAACATTAGAAATTAAATTTGGTTTCAAATTGTTAAAGGGAATGATAAATAATATTATTCAGAATAGTTCTGAAAGTAATCTTATTTTGAAATAAGATGTTGTTTAAAACTTTGTTTGAAATTAAAAACCAAAGATGTTAAAACATAAGGTACAACTTGGTAAGAAAATTAATATAAGAGTAAAAGTTGAATTCTTCTAATTAAGTCTAACTTTTAGGTTAGGAAGGCCCTCTAGAAGTCAGTCTTTGAGAGAGATGGCTAAGAGTGAAGAATGGAAGGTTAGGCGCAGAGAGCAAAGAGCAGCTTGACGTAGGGATCGAGAAGAAAAAATTCAAGAGTATGAGAAACAGGTTAAGGAAGGGGCTGAACCAGGACCTTATGATAATGTCACCTTTTACAGATGTTTCAATAAGGGTCATTACGCAGCCAAATGCAGTAAAACAAGGGAGGAATTGGAAGGTACATTCCATCGGTTTCGCTTTGAGATCTTATGCTTTAAGTGTCGTAAAAAGGGACATTTTCTAAATCATTGCCCTGAAGTGAGGAAGGCGAAGCGTAAACCAGTTGAACTGGTCAATGAGTCGACTATTTGCTATCATTGTAAGAAGACGGAGCACATTGCTAGGAATTGTTCCAAGAGGCAAAATAGGAGTAAGGCTGTGGAACGTACTGTTGGAGGCGTGAAGGTTATTCAGATTGATGACAGGGTAGAAACATTTTGTGGCAAATGTTATAAGTGGGGACACCCTATTGAGAGGTATATGTTCGGGCTTTGCCCTTTGGAAGGAAGTCCATAAGAAGGATTCTTGTAGGAGTATTAGGGCTCTGTTCTTTCCAAACCTCTAGGTAATAGGAAGGCATCTAGATTTATGACTTCTGTAAGACTCTTATTTTAGATAAATGTATGTAATGTATGAACTACTAATATGTAGTCAATTAATGTATGGAATATTTTGTAGTAGTACAATCTAATATAAATTTTCTTTATCTATTGAGAATTGGACTCAGAATTAAATTGTTTAAAGATTTGGATTATTGGTTTAAATATAAAGTTAATTTGAGTTAAGGGGTTAAATCGACATTTGGAAATTTAACTCGAATTTATATAATTCGAGATGGGTTAAAGTTGAGATTTAGATTTCATTAGTTCAAATTGTATTTAGTTTGAATTATTTAGAATTTAAGATGGATAAGTATGAAATTCAAATGGAAAATTTGAATTGGATTAATTGGAAATAAAAATGGAAAATGAGATCAAATTCAAATGGGAATTGGGGTTAATTCTTATAGAAACTGAAATGATTTGAAATTAAAGTGGATTCAATTAAAAGGTAGTCTAAATTAATAATTTGGAATTGTAGTTAAAGTGAATATATTTAAAATCAAATGGAATTTGATTTGAATTTGGAAAGAAATTGAGGTTAATTTAACTTGAATTGAGAATAAATCAAGTCCAAGGAAAATTGAAGATATTCAAATTAGAATTGAGTCAATTTAAATGGAAGTGGAAATTTAAATTAAATTGATGGGATTGGAGGTTGGGAATTGAACAGTTTGGCTCTGGAATATTTTCAAAATAAATTGTTTCGGTACCAATCTATTTTTCCAAGCTATTTAATATATATAACCTATCTTTTTAAAGCCAAATTATTTTATAATTGTTTTACGATTAGTTTTGGAACTATTTAACAATTTTTCAACTATTTTATAGACTTATTACTATTTTTCAACTATTTTACAAATTAATTACTACTTTTCAACTATATTGCAATTATGTAAAATTTCTATAGTTATTTGTCTATTTTTCAACTATTTTACAATTACTTAACTATTTTATAGCTATTTAACAAACTAATAATTATTTTTCAACTACTTATCTGTTTTTAAAATTTTCAAGCTATTTTCTAAATATAAACTGATCGGATTTTGTACTGTTATTGATAAATACCCAACTGAGAAAAGGATTAAAGTAATAATCCATATGGAATTGAAACAATTGTGAATAGGGGTATAGAAATCATAAGTGAATAAAAATTAAAGTGAATATGAATAGAAAGAGAATTGATTTAGTTAATAATCAATGAAGTTAAATACGTAGGATGTACGTATATTATTCTATTCGCATAGTGATTTGATCCAGATTCGAGCACAGAATTTCGAGATGGCTATATCGATCCGAGTTGGGATTTTTTAATCGATTTTCGACGGCGAACCTGGATATGGATTGTTGATTGGTTTTGGATATTCTCTACCATAGTTATGGATATGAAAGGAGAATGGAAGTTTCTGATCAAGAAACCAGATCAAAGTCCGCACTAGAAAGTCAGGTGGACGATAATAGTTCAGAAGTGAAACTGTGTGGTCGAGTGAGCGATCAAATTGGTATAGCATACGAATGATAAGTGTACATCGTACAGATTTGAATGAAATTGATATTAGAAAGAGTAATCAAATTTGAATATTTGATTTTGAATAAACGAAGTTATATATCTTTATTATATAAGGTAAATCTCCCCTTGTTGAATCCATTGCTGGAAGAAAAGGATTTTGAAAGTGTTTGAAGTATAAAAGGAGTTTTATACAAGTTTAAAATGATCCAAAGACTTTTAAAGTTGTATATATCTATATATATAAAGGATATTATGAGGATTTTGTAAAAAGGTTTTGGGAACCTTTAGATTTGGAAAGATTTGGGTGAAATCAATATTGGATTTGGAAAGTCTAATTTGAGAATTATCGATTTTGGGATAATCGATTTTGTGTAAAGGAGCTTTGTATGAGATCATACAAGGTGTACGATTTGGAAGATAATATATGTGTATAGTATAAAGTGTTTTGAAAATGGCTCTGGAGAAAAAGGCGCTCCCTTGAAGTGAACTTCTCAGGAGTACCATAGGTTGGTACTGCCGTTGTAACGACCCGAAATTTTCAATCCCGAAAATTCCAGGTTGTTATGAAAAAGAAGAAAGAGATATAAGAAGAAGAACAAAATCAACAACATCTCACATTCGCAGCGGATAAAATATAATAAATAATAATAATAATAATAATAGCTTACAAAAGAATACTATATCTGTTGATTACATTTCAATACATCAGAGTTTCACATATATTCAAATGCTGGTCAAATACAATCAATATGTCACAGAATTACAATAATAATTACAGCGGAAATATTCTAAGCGATATTGCCATCCTGCTCGCCTCCTGAGATCCAGAACGTACCTACCTGAAAATCTGTAATACTCGGTCTGACCCGAGCATTACACCAAAGTAACACCCGGGTAAAGCTGAAAACCAGCGTGAGTAAACTCATCCAACATGGAATACAAGCATACCAATTTTATAGAACCCGGGTAACTCAGGTAAATTCACAAGGCCACAATTTATTCTAGTCATCACTTATCTCACAAATAAGTTTTCCTAAATACCAAGATTAAGATTTAAAATAGTCCAATCCCTTTAAAACCATTCCATTCCAGCCTATAGATTTCATATATCAAATTATAAAAAGTCGAAGTGGTTTCGGGTATTTCCCGACACCCGACCCCAGTCTCTTCAAGCCCCATGTCATCCAAAACCCAAATTATTCAAATGAAATGCATAACATTTCATATCCGAGATAACAACTCATTCAAAGCACCCAATACCTTTCAAACATCCATAAGCAAAACTTAATCACATACAATTTAATTAAGTTAATTTTAACTCAATTTCAATTCTCAATCACTTAGGATCCTTCATTTAACATTAATTAGTTTCAAATCAATTAATCAACCATTCTTTCATAATTCATCTTAATTAATTACCCTGGATTAATTATTTCAATTACATTCAAGTAATTAATTTTATGATATTAATATTCTCAATCAAATCAATGAGTAATTTTTTTTATTTACTTCACAAATTAATTAACCATAATCAATTACACTAATTCTTAATTACTTACATTAATTAATTTCTCATGAGTCACTTATGATTAATTCATCTTAATTAATCAATCTTAAATTTCATCATTGATTATATAAATTAATGATTTCCAATTATGTTTTGATTTGTTCTAATCTAAATTAATTACTTTAGTTCAATCCCAATATTAATCATTCTCGATTAATCTCAATCTGTAGTTAACTAATCTTTTATTTACTACATTTATAATTTGATCACTCCATAATTAATTATCTTAATTTATCTCTCGTTTTATCACACCAGTGATTTTATTTTATTAATTACATTAAGTAATTTCCTATTAACCCATCAAATGATCATTCCAAATTAATATAAACTTAATTAATTAACCCAAAACATTAATTAATTTAATTAATTTACTTTCCATTTAAATTATCATACCTATTTAATGAATCACCGATCATTAAAACCAACTTGATTTTAAACAGAACCATGTACTTATTTATGATTCAAGTTCAAAACCATTTAAAATTCAAGCACCTTGAGTCAAACCACAATTAACTCGAGAAAAAACCAAATCTAAAATCACTAGATCATCAGTACACATCCAAAAATTTCAATCATTCATCCAACTATTTAAGTTTAACCATTTAAAGTTAAATAAAATCCAGAGCATGAGATTACTCACCTTTGACTTTGCTGTTTGCAATCCAATCCAATTCGATTTTGTCTTCTCAGTTATGACCTTGAATAGATATCATATAAATTAAATAACACTTGAATTTTTAAATCAATAGTTTATCATCATTGACTTATTTAATTTGACCCATTATTTGATTTAAAAAAAATTAAACTAACAGTTTCTTTTAACAAACTATTTTTAGCAACTCAAAAATTAAACGAGTTAATTACATCAGCTTAATTACCAATTATTTTTATTGTTATATATATTTTTCTATGACCTATTTATATTCAATACATAGACAAAGTTCAAAATAAAAATCTAGTTCCTTACTGTACATATACAGTATCGTAAAAATAAGTCATTGATAAATATATTTATATTGAAAAAAAATTATACCTTGACTTCATCACGATCGAAATCAAAGACCGTGCAGAACCCAAACCTTTCTCACTGCCTAGATGACTAAGACCAACCTGAGCGGCCTCCAAAACGCATGCCAAAATCACAACCACCTCCAGAGACTCCCCTCTTACACTTCATCACGCCCAACACTCGATTCCAAAACCATGACACCACCTGAATCAGATCACGGCCTCGTGCGCTCCACTCGCATAGAGCACCAAGCATCGTTCCCCCTTCCAATTACTTGAAATCACAAGCCCTAATTCCGAGCTACGGTTCGACCTTCCAAAATTGAACGGCTTCACTCGACGTCGCACCCCTCGATTCGACCTACCATGGCGAAGCTCGTCGAGAGACTCGAATTTAGGATGTGGTTTTGGGTTTCAAGATGAAGTATTATGGAAGAAGAGGATTTTCGAAATCCGCTTATTGAATGAGCGGCTTCAGCCTTTCTGTTTTGAGTTGCAAACGAGAATAGGAATGGCGAAGAGAGTTCGGTCATGATTTTATTTTATTTTATTTTTTAACATCGAACTCGATTTTTTTTTCTTTCTTGAGCATCGGCCATTATTATTTTGATTGAGTTCGATTTCGTGCTTCCAGAATAGAGAAGGTAACGAGAGTGAGATATTGATGGAGTGAGGCTACTCGAACACGCGTTGAAGTGAAAATATCTCTGACTGTGTACTTAAATTTTTTTTTTATATATATAACTCGCAAACCGTCTCGTTAATTTCCACTTGAAATTCCAAACTCCACTTAAGGAATGCCGCTCGGCGATCTCAGGGTTTTGCCCGCGTCCCGAACACAATGGAATGTGTTTCGGAGGCTAACCCGATCGTATGCGCGAGCTACGGAAACAAACGATAAATTTTAAATTAAATCGATTAAAATAGTTCTACGCGTTTCGAGCTGCCGGGGTCAAACGACAACCCGATTGCTACGAAAATTGAAATCCGATAATAACTAATTATTACGGATCCAATGGAACCGGTTTCGTCAAATTCCGAGACTGTGCCTTGGAAGGCTATTTTAAATCCCAATTTAAACGATATAATTTCAAAACTGAACAAATCATCTTTAAATTAAATTTCAATCTTTCTATTATCGTCAGTATCATCATTATAAATTTTATAAGCCTTCGAATTATTTTAAACATGCTTAGAACTTTCAAATTCAACAATTTACCCAATTTCAATTATTAAATTCAATATTTGAACCATACAATTCAATGATTTAATTATCGAGTAAATATTGATATCAAGAATTCAAGTTAAAATTAATTCTTAAATATTAAAAATCGATTAATTATTCCAATTTAATTCGTTAAAATTTTCGGGTTGTCACATTCCTCCCCCCTGAAAAGAATTTCGCCCCCGAAATTACTAATCAGGAAGAATATACCATTACCCGTTTACCCTTTTCCCAAAACTCAAAATCAACATCCTACCAACTATCCTTTATTGAAGACCCACTACCATCTTAACCAACTTCCCAAAACCCTCTATAGTTTCAAACAACACCCCTTTGCTTAATTATTTAAATTCAGTTTAAAACCAAATTTTGAATTATTAAAATTTTCTCAAAATTTTTCGAACTCCCTAAATTTTCGAAATTTTTTGCCAGCGTCTCCTTTGCGCAGCTAGCTCGGTACTACTACAAAAGGCCTCTACGGGCTCCCAAATCCAAAAAAAAACAAAAGCCAAGTGGCCACATCAAAAACCCAATCCAATTTCATTTAGAAATCTTAAATAGGTACCTCTTTGTCGGGCAATTTACATTTATCTTTTGGAATCAAATCCAATTTCCTTTTCCCCTTTTTAATGCCTGCATATCTTGTTTAGCAACAATAATATCTCATCATACCCCTTTCAAATCTTTACACACTTTTCCTTACAAAAGTTTTCACATCCATTTCTATTCAAACTAGTTTCCCCACTTCATACGATTTCAATTTATTTTAAAATTTTCATATTGAATTTTATCTTTCAAGTATAACTGATTCACATTAGTTTCATCTACTAATTTATTTTAATTTCCAATTTGAAATTGTTTGACGTTAACAAAAAATTTCTCAAAAATTTTCCAAAAATTTTCTAACTCCCAAAATTTTCGAAAACTTTTGGAAGAGTCTCCTTTGTACGGAGGAGATTTTGCAATTTGACAAGAGATAAAAATATATATACATCGACCCACCCGGTCGGAAAAAGCAAAAACAGTTCATATTTCCTATTTTTATTGCGTAGGCGTACCTTATTTAGCATTTTAAGCAAGCAACTTATTAATTTAAGCAATTAGCGCAATCCAAACCAACCAAACAGTCTTCAGGTACCTGTACTTACTCAATTTAAATATGTAAGTGCCATATATATGAAGTTTATAACATTTCTCTTGCTTACACAACTACAACATATCAATTCTAAAAGAAAGGCATTCTAACTAACTTCCACAAGCACTTTATATGATTTCAAAACTAATTCCATTGTTTTCAACCAATTTATATACCATTTCATTCAGTTTTAAAGGTTTACTACTCAAGTGCTTACATTCAATTTATTTTTAAGCAAAACAAACCCGTATTCATAACAATTGATTCAAAAATCAATTATATTTGCTTGCACGAATTCATATAATTTAATTAAATCTCGTTTACCTTAAACGACAATCATTTCTACGCAATTTGATAATATCCATGTGAATCAGTAATTACTTAAGTTTTATAACCAATTAAAATTGATTCCAACTCAATTTTATTTAATTCCAATCCATTTTAATTTATTCACACCCATTTATTTAATTCGCCACATTCCATTCTTGTATACTACTAGCCATTCCCAAATTAACTCAATCCAAGCTTTAATTAATGGGCTTTCATCCTTATTTGAAGCCAAGTTTCCAAAATTTTAAGCTTAAATTAATTTACTTTAATTTAATCCAACATCAAACTTAAGTTTATCTTTATTTGACTCTCATTTAATCAAATTCCTTTAAATTCAGTTAGCCCCTCCACTTTAACTTTAATTTTAGTTTACTTTCTTAATTTATCAATATAATATGCAACACATACTTAACTCATTTATACTTCAAATTAATATGCCATCGAACTTAAGTTCAGTCTGATAATCCAATTCAAATCACAACTTTGATTTAATTTTTATTAAATCAGGCTTTGTCCATTTATTTTTTAACTCAATTAACCCATTTTAACTTCTTAATTTACCTACTTAATTCATTATCGAATTTATTTTATTAACACAAGGCCATTCTCAATTTATGTCTATTCACTTGGGATATGTTTGCAACTCAAACCATTTCTATTATAATTTAATTTCATTTCGTTTGACAACACTCCCATAATATCTAATTTACTTACAAATTTCATTAAATATTATTCAAATCACACTTGAATTTTATTTGTAATTCAAACCATCCTATTTCAATCCAACTCTATTTTATTTTTATAGCATCTCTACTTATTCAATTCATTATCAAGTCCAAGTCGAATTCTATTTACAATTCGATTTCATTACCAAATTCCATTATTAATTTACAACCATTTATTTACCAAAGTCAAATTTTATTAACATACTCAATCACACAATTATTTAACCAATTAGCCTATTTCCAATTTCTAAACCAATATTCGATTATACTTAGAAAATCACCTCATTAAAATTCCAATTTGGATTTCCTTTTTATTTTCTTTATTTAAAAATTTTAGAAGTTCTTTTAAATTTACATCATACAATTAAAATAGCTTTTTATAAAAATATTTCTTATAGCTCGATGTATCAACCAGTCCATCCTTGTTCTCACAGAAATTCAATCATACGTTGATCAGGCATAAGACTGAAAATCTATAGATACTTGGTAAACCCGTTTTCAACATCCAGTGAAAATACTTCGAAAATAATTTTATTGAAAATATAGAAAACAATTTTTGAAAATAGAGGAAATATCCTTGGTGAGAATGCTCTGGAAATCATCACCCCCATCCATGGTCACAGTTACATCCCAGGGTCACATTGCCGTCGCAGCAAAAGTCCATGTAACTGCAGGCTCTCCGCGGCCTCTCGATTACGCCATGGATCCCACACAACAGATCCCAGTTACATCCAGGGTTACGTTGCTGTCACAGCAAAAGTCCATGTAACTGCAGGCTCTCTGCGGCCTCTCATTTTCGCTGACGAAATGAAACTTCTCCACTCCTACATAGGTCGCAGTCTGCAGATATAAAATCAACCGCAGACTGTTGGCTCTCAGCGGCACACACGACTTTCGCTATGTTATACCATAGGTCGCAGTCTACCGATATAAAATCAAACGCAGACTGTTGGCTCTCAGCGGCACACACGACTTTCGCTATGGTGTACCCAACTAATAATCCTCAGGAACTAGTTTTGTCCGGACTCCTCACAGGATCAACTTTAGAACCCCCCTTGGGCTCAAGGCAGCTCCACCCGGTGGCACTCCTGAGAAGTCCATTTCAAGGAAGCGCCTTTTTCCCCAGAGCCATCATCAAAACATTTTATACTATACACATATAGTATCTTTCAAATCATACACCTAGTATGATCTCATACAAGGCTCCTTTACACAAAATCGATTATTCCAAAATCGATAATTCTCAAACTAGGCTTTCCAAATTCCAATATTGATTTTACCTAAAAATCAAAAGCCTTTCCAAATCAAAGGTTCTCAAAACCTTTTTCAAAATCCTCATAAGATCCTTTATATATAGATATATACAGATATATAAAATTTAAAAACTTTGGATCCTTTCAAACTTGTATAAAACTCCTTTTTATACTTCAAACATCTTCAAAACATTTTTCTTCCTGCAATAAATTTAACCAGGGGAGTTTTCATCTTACATATAATAAAGATGTATAACTTCTTTTATTCAAAATCAAATATTCAAATTTGATTACTCTTTTCAATACCAATTTCATTCTAATTCGTACGATGCACACATATCATCCGTACGCTATAGCAATCTGATCGCCCACTCGATCACACAATCTCACTTCCGAACTAGTATCGTCCACCTGACTTCCTAGTGCGGACACAGATCTGGTTTCTTGATTGGAAACCGTCATTCTCCTTGCATAGACATAACAATGATAGAGAATATCCAGAGCCAATCAACAATCCATATCCAGGTTCACCGTCGAAAATCGAGTGGAAAAAAAATCCCAACTTGGATCGATAACTATCTCGAAATTCTGTGTTCGAATCTGGATCAAATCACTATGTGAATAGAATAGTATACATCCTACGTATTTATTTCCATTGATTATTAGCCAAATCAATCCCATTTCTATTCTCATTCACTTAAATTTTCATTCACTTATTCCCATTTCCCTTAATTCCCATTTGGATTTCCACTTCAATTCTTATCTCAGTTGGGTATTTAAATCAATAACAGTTTGAACTCCGTCCAGTTTATATTTAGAAAATAGCTTGAAATTTTTTAAAAATAGATAAGTAGTTGAAAAATAATTAATAGTTTACAAAATAGCTATAAAATAGTTAACTAATTGTAAAATAGTTGGAAAATGGTTGAATAATTTCAGGAATTTAAAATAATTGCAAAATAGTCGTAAATAGAAAATTAGTTTGTGAAATAGTTGAAAAATAGTAATTAGTTTAGAAAACAGTTTAAAAATTGATAAATAGCTCCAAAAATAATGGTAAAACAAATATAAAACAAGTTAGCCTTAAAAAGAAAGGTTATATATATTTAATAGCTTAGAAAAATAAGTTTGTATTAAAACAATTTATTTAAAATAGTCAAGAGTCAAACTGTTCACTACCCCTACAATTCAATGTACACTTCTATTTGATTTTAATCCTGTTCAACTTTAATTATAATTTCAAATTATTCCAATCATCTGAATTATTATCAGTTGAACCCATTCCAAATTCAAATCATTTCAATATAATTTAATTCAATTTCCTATTTAAATTCTTAAACTTATACATCTTCAATCATCAATTCAATTAATTCAAACCAAATTAAATTTTGAACTAATTCAATTTTAATCTTGAATTTAAACTATCTCGAATTATATAAATTCGAGTTGAATCCTCAATGGTTGGTTTAACTCTTTAAACCAAATTAACTTTTATTTAAAGTTTTTAAACAATTTAAATTTCTAAGTCCAATTCTTCATTTCAAATTATCTTTACTTATATATTTCAAGGTTCAAATAAGAATTCAACACAATTTTATTTTACAATTTTAATTTATTATTCAATTTTATCTTCCAGTTTGAAGCCAGTTCTTAAACACGTTTATTTTACAATTCAATTATTCAAATTTATTTTATTTATACACTACCATTTCCAATTTAAAGATTTCCATTAACAACAGGATGATATCATCCAATTTATTTTAAAAACATCCATTCATTTTCAATTTCCAGATCTCAAACCCATTTGAGATCACACAAATTCCCAATTCAAATTACCACTTAACTATCCAAGTTAAATCTCAATTTCATCTTGAAATTTTCAATTCAAGTTGCTTTTTCTATACTTATTCAACTTTCCAAAGTTAAATTCCAATTTACTTAATCCAACCAACCCCACTCAAATTGAATCCCCGCTTCAAATTTCAAATTCTTTTCCTCTTATACGTTCAAAACTTATATTACTTTTTTTTATATATATCACACTTCAAGGAAAATCAAAACTCAACACCTTAGAGTTTATTCTAAATTATCTTTGATATCATGTATATCCATACATATGTACATATTTATTTCTTGACCCTTCCAGCCATATTTTAAAATTTAAACCACCTTTGGTTTACAATTCAAATCAATTTTCAAACAACCCATTGTTTGCAACAAATCCCATTTCCCTTTTATATTATTCTTATTTCTATAATTTCAAGATAAAATTTCAGTTTGAATCCCATTTCAAACCTATATTTATTTAAAGCTTTTAAATAATTTAACTCCTGAATTCTAATTTTAGAATTTCATTTTCAATTAATTAAATTTTGATTTGGTTGTATTTCTATTTCTACCAAATTTAATTCCAATTCAAGACTTCAATTTGGTTGTATTATATTACTTCTTAATTTTAATTTCAATAATCAATAACTAATCACCTAAATATTTATTAGAGTGAAATATTGCTTTATATATCAAAATATATTCTTATATAAAATCATTTAAAACCTTTATATAAGAAAACAACAAGTATGCGCTCATATAAATACATACACACACACACACACACACACACACACACACACACACACATATATATATATATATATATATACACTCAACTCATTCTAGAGTACTACCGACTCTACTTATTGAGTAATCCCCACCAGAGCCAAGGTTCTCGCTTAACCTTTCAGCTCTGATACCAAATGTAATGACCCGAAATTTTCAATCCCGAAAATTCCAGGTTGTTATGAAAAAGAAGAAAGAGATATAAGAAGTAGAACAAAATCAACAACATCTCACATTTGCAGCGGATAAAATATAATAATGAATAATAATAATAGCTTACAAAAGAATACTATATCTGTTGATTACATTTCAATACATCAGAGTTTCACATATATTCAAATGCTAGACATATACAATCAATATGTCACGGAATTACAATAATATAATTACAGCGGAAATATTCTAAGCGATATTGCCATCCTGCTCGCCTCCTGAGCTCCGGAACGTACCTACCTGAAAATCTGTAATACTTGGTCTGACCCGAGCATTACACCAAAGTAACACCCGGGTCAGGCTGAAAACCAGCGTGAGTAAACTCATCTAACATGGAATACAAGCATACCAATTTTATAGAACCCGAGTAACTCAGGTAAATTCACAAGGCCACAATTTATTCTAGTCATCACTTATCTCACATATAAGTTTTCCTAAATACCAAGATTAAGATTTAAAATAGTCCAATCCCCTTAAAACCATTCCATTCTAGCCTATAGATTTCATATATCAAATTATAAAAGGTCGAAGTGGTTTCGGGTATTTCCCGACACCCGACCCCAGTCTCTTCAAGCCCCATGTCATCCAAAACCCAAATTATTCAAATGAAATACATAACATTTCATATCCGTGATAACAACTCATTCAAACCACCCAATACCTTTCAAACATCCATAAGCAAAACTTAATCACATACAATTTAATTCAGTTAATTTTAACTCAATTTCAATTCTCAATCACTTAGGATCCTTCATTTAACATTAATTAGTTTCAAATCAATTAATCAACCATTCTTTCATAATTCATCTTAATTAATTACCCTGGATTAATTATTTCAATTACATTCAAGTAATTAATTTTATGATATTAATATTATCAATCAAATCAATGAGTGATATTTTTTTTATTTACTTCACAAATTAATTAACCATAATCAATTACACTAATTCTTAATTACTTACATTAATTAATTTCTCATGAGTCACCTATGATTAATTCATCTTAATTAATCAATCTTAAATTTCATCGTTGATTATATAAATTAATGATTTCCAATTATGTTTTGGTTTGTTCTAATCTAAATTAATTACTTTACTTCAATCCCAATATTAATCATTCTCGATTAATCTCAATCTGTAGTTAACTATTCTTTTATTTACTTCATTTATAATTTGATCACTCCATAATTACTTATCTTAATTTATCTCTCGTTTTATCACACCAATGATTTTATTTTATTAATTACATTAAGTAATTTCCGATTAACCCATCAAATGATCATTCCAAATTAATATAAACTTAATTAATTAACCCAAATCATTAATTAATTTAATTAATTTACTTTCCATTTAAATTATCATACCTATTTAATGAATCACTGGTCATTAAAACCTACTTGATTTTAAACAGAACCATGTACTTATTTATGATTCAAGTTCAAAACCATTTAAAATTCAAGCACCTCGAGTCAAACCACAATTAACTCGAGAAACAACCAAGTCTAAAATCACTAGATCATCAGTACACATCCAAAAATTTCAATCATTCATCCAACTATTTAAGTTTAACCATTTAAAGTTAAATAAAATCTAGAGCATGAGATTACTTACCTTTGACTTTGCTGTTTGCAATCCAATCCAATTTGATTTTGTCTTCTCAGTTAAGACCTTGAATAAATATCATATAAATTAAATAACACTTGAATTTTTAAATCAATAGTTTATCATCATTCACTTATTTAATTTGACCCATTATTTGATTTAAAAAAAATTAAACTAATAGTTTCTTTTAACAAACTATTTTTAGCAACTCAAAAATTAAACGAGTTAATTACATCAGCTTAATTACCAATTATTTTTATTGTTATATATATTTTTCTCTGACCTATTTATATTCAATACATAGACAAAGTTCAAAATAAAAATCTAGTTCCTTACTGTACATATACAGTATCGTAAAAATAAGTCTTCGATAAATATATTTATATTGAAAAAAAATTATACCTTGATTTCATCACGATCGAAATCAAAGACTGTGCAGAACCCAAACCTTTCTCACTGCCTAGATGACTATGACCAACCTGAGCGGCCTCCAAAATGCATGCCAAAATCACAACCACCTCCAGAGACTCCCCTCTTACACTTCAGCGCGCCCAACACTCGATTCCAAAACCATGACAACACCTGAATCAGGTCACGGCCTCGTGCGCTCCACTCGCATCGAGCACCAAGCATCGTTCCCCCTTCCAATTACTTGAAATCACAAGCCCTAATTCCGAGCTACGGTTCAATCTTCCAAAATTGAACGGCTTCACTCGACGTCGCACCCTCGATTCGACCTACCATGGCGAAGCTCGTCGAGAGACTCGAATTTAGGATGTGGTTTTGGGTTTCAAGATGAAGTACTGTGGAAGAAGAGGATTTTTGAAATCCGCTTATTGAATGAACGGCTTCGGCTATTCTGTTTTGAGTTGCAAACGAGAAGAGGAATGGCGAAGAGAGTTCGGCCATGATTTTATTTTATTTTATTTTTTTAAATCGAACTCGATTTTTTTTTCTTTCTTGAGCATCGGCCATTATTATTTTGATTGAGTTCGATTTCGTGCTTCAAGAATAGAGAAGGTAACGAGAGTGAGATATTAATGGAGTGAGGCTTCTCGAACACGCGTTGAAGTGAAAATATCTCTGACTATGTACTTAATTTTTTTTTTATATAAAACTCGCAAACCGTCTCGTTAATTTCCACTTGAAATTCCAAACTCCACTTAAGGAATGCCGCTCGGCGATCTCAGGGTTTTACCCGCGTCCCGAACACAATGGAATGCGTTTCGAAGGCTAACCCGATCATATGCGCGAGCTACGGAAATAAACGATAAATTCTAAATTAAATCGATTAAAATAGTTCTATGCGTTTCGAGTTGCCAGGGTCAAACGACAACTCCGATTGCTACGAAAATTGAAATCCGATAATAACTAATTATTACGGATCCAATGGAACCGGTTTCGTCAAATTCCGAGACTATGCCTTGGAAGGCTATTTTTAAATCTCAATTTAAACGATATAATTTCAAAACTGAACAAATCATCTTTAAATTAAATTTCAACCTTTCTATTATCGTCAGTATCATCATTATAAATTTTATAAGCCTTCAAATTATTTTAAACACGCTTAGAACTTTCAAATTCAACAATTTACCCAATTTCAATTATTAAATTCAATATTTGAACCATACAATTCAATGATTTAATTATCGAGTAAATATTGATATCAGGAATTCAAGTTAAAATTAATTCTTAAATATTAAAAATCGATTAATTATTCCAATTTAATTCGTTAAAATTTCCGGGTTGTCACAGCCTTGAGCCTCAAAGAGGGAGGTTCTAAAGTTGATCTTGTGAGGAGCCTAGACAAAACTAGTTCCTGAGGATTATGAGTAGTGTGTAGCGAAGGTCGAGGGGCGCTGATGCCTACAGAGGCATTTGGGTTATGCTATGACGACAGTGTAACTCGATGTTACTGCGATCTACTGCAGACCATATCGAAAGTCGCGAGTGCCACTCAGAGCCAACAGTCTACGTTTGATTTTATATTGGTAGACTGCGACCTATGTAACATAGCAAAAGTTGTGTGTGCCGCTGAGAGCCAATAGTCTGCGTTTGATTTTACATCGGTAGACTGTGACCTATGTAGGAGTGGAGAAGTTTCATTTTGACATCGAAAATCGAGGGCGCTGATGCCTACAGTTGCATGGACTTTTGCTGTGATGGCAACGTAACCCTGAAATGTAACCGCGATCTGTTGTGGGTTCCATGGCATAATCGAGGGGCCTAGAGTGCCTACAGTTACATGGAATTTTGCTGCGAAGGCAACGTAACCTAGGATGTAATTGCGACCATGGATGGGAGTGGTGATTTCCAGAGCATTCTCACCAAGGATATTTCCTCTATTTTCAAAACTATTTTCTATATTTTCAATAAAATTATTTTTCAATATATTTTCACTAGATGTTGGAAACGGGTCTGCCTAGCACTTATAGATTTTAAGTCGTACGCCTGATCAACGTATGACCGAATTTCTGTAAGAACAAGGATGGACTTGTCGAAACATCGAGTTATAAAAGTATTTGTATAAAAACTATATTAGTAATATTATATAGATTTTTAAAGTGGTTTATAAAAAAATCAAATAAAATTTATCTGATTTTAAGCATTTTAATAATTCTTGCTTCGTTCCTTTTCGTGGACGAAAAGATTTTAACGGGGGAGGAATGTAACGACCCGGGATTTTGACCATAGTATTATAATAAGAATTTAATCTAATTAAATAAATCAAAAGCTTTTCATTTTATAAATAAATAAGATCTTTGGACACAAACCAGTTATATATGTATATATATGTATTGCGAAGGAAAATTTGATCTGAAAATTTAAAATAAAATCTTTCAAAAATATTTAAAATAAAATCTACCTTATTTAAATTAATTAGCTGTGACGCCACACCTCTATACCCACACTAGCCAAGAACACTACGGTGTAGTGATGTCAATTAGCACGGAGAATAAGGCTGTTGAGGAGCGACCATCCATGTAATTTCTTATCACACGGTGGCTATAAATAATCTTCGGAAACAAACATAGAAATAAGCATAACACAAATCGGTCACAGACATCCATATCACAAAGGCGGAAGAAGATATGAATATATAACTAACACATGAAAGTGTACATCAGAGTAGTGGTCAAAAAGATCCACAATAATACAAAAGAATAGCAATACGTGCTATACAAAAGAATACATCTATGAGTCTATATCTCAAGTGTAAACGACAAAAACTGCTAATCTAAATGGTCAGCCAAAAGTCAGAGTAGTAAATCCCTGGGGGAGAAGTCAAGCAGAAGCACCTGTAACATCTCGGTCTGACCTGAGTATTATTTATAAGAAAATAATAAACGGATCCGTCTAGCTATAAATATCAGATATCATGATATAAACAATAGATATGGCAAGAACATATAGTAACCATAAAGACATACTATGATAAGCATGTAAATGAAGATCATCAAGAGATCAAATAATATCAAAAGAATCTTCTAAAATATCCAAATTCACCTAAACATAAAAGCTGGAAAATCATAACAATGAAAGTCATGAAAATAGGTGAAGCACAAATTCCAGAAGACTACACAAGAAATCCAGAAATCACAATATAGGAGCATGAAAACTCACAAAATGGGAGTATGAAAACTCACCTACACGTGTAACACAAAGCGAGACGCTATCTCATGGTTGCAAGCCATTAATTTTGACACACGAATGGCCCGAAGACCGTGGGGACGCTACCCTACATATGTGATGGCGAAACATCACACAAATGCGATGGCGAAACATCACAAGAGCGGGGTCTAGTCTCCCTCGCAGACAAAGAGACATCGCACAGTTGCTAGTCTAAAACGCAAAAATGATCGTCATGATCATCAAGAAGTGTCAATTACACTAAGTTAGTAAATATAAAAGTTTAGCTTCATGTCCCATAACCACTTGCTTAACTCAAATATTTACGAACAAACTGTAGATCTTCACTAGAAAATTGTCACAAAAGATTCAATCGCACAAGTCCAAGATTTAACCAACGAACTAAACGCAAGCGTTTCATACCACTTGTTTTACTAAGTCATTTAATTAGATTTCTCATACGAGTGAGGTAAAGGTTTGTATACACTAATAGATTGGAAAACGGTTTAAGGAAAAAGCTTTGTAGTAGAATAGAGTTAAAATTGTTTTGATGAAAGAGTATTGATATTTACTACTAGTATTGAAAACCTTTATATTTTAAAGTGACAAATCATAGAAGTGATTGTAGAAACAATCAATCATAAAAATTCACATTCGAAGACGTGAATAAAATCCAAAGAAACCGATAAAGAATCCATAAAATCGACCGAGAAGCCCAAGATAGTTTGTCTCGAAGAATGGTCAACTCAGCATCTCAACAAAGCAAGTTATGTTGAGTGTTTTTTCAGATAAGATCCCCTACGGAGGGGGATCCAGGGGGGCGCAACCCCCTAAGGTGGGGGTGCGGGGGCAACGCCCTTGCTACGGGGTTCGACCTGCCCGGTCAGGTCGCGGGGGTCCAGGGGGCATCGCCCCGTCCAAAAAAGGTATGACCTAGTGATTAAAGGGGCACGACCTAGTGGTCCAGCGACCTAAAGGGTAAAGGTCATGCGACCTAAAATGGGTTCGCGACCTAACACTCAAACGACCTAAGGAAAATAAGTGGCCGAGCGACCTATAAGAAGCAGGGACTTAAATAGAATCGAGGTCCAACGACCTACGGGTTAGGTCATGCGAGTTAAGGAGGTCAACGACCTAACAGAGACACGCGACCTAATAAAGGAATGCGACCTAAAGGCACGCGACCTAGCGACCTAAGCATGAAACGCGACCTATGAGGGACAGCGACTTAAGTGGGTCAACGACCTACGGAATATAGGTCACGCGACCTAACGGTTTACAAGGTCTTGCGACCTAATTGGAAACGTGGTCTAGCGACCTAGTGGTTTAAAGAAGATGGGACACGCGACCTAAGGAGATAAGGCCAAGCGGCCTACGAGCTAAAGGTTCAACGACCTAACAGGATGTAGGTCCAGCGACCTAACAGTTAAGAAGATCACACAACCTAAAATGCCATAGGACCTAACGACCTAAGGTCATACGACCTAGCGATCTAAAGCCATACGACCTAACGACCTAAGGTCATACGACCTAGCGACCTAAAGCCATACGACCTAGCGACCTACGGTCCATACGACCTAACTCCGAAGACGTTAGAAATGGCCAGAACGACCTACGACCTAAGGTCCATACGACCTACGACCTAAGGTCAATTCGACCTAAAGTCCAACGACCTAGCGACCTAAAACCAAACGACCTAATTCCGAGTGCCGAGCGAGCTAACGTTGTAGGCCATTTTAAGGTCGGAAACGATCTATTTTGAGGCTGAGACTTTTCCACGCGAACGACCTAGCATAGGCAGAACGACCTAAGTGTAGTTTTTTTTACCAAAAACACTAAAATTTGCGGTTTTTCGCCAATCCAATCCAAACCAAATGCAAATGTACATGCAAACATGATAGGGATTCATTCTCAACAGTCCAAGATAGTTATAGGCTAGATTTGTGAGATAAAAATCTCACCTTTTTACTAAAATGGATGAAGATGAAGCTTGAAATGCTATGCAAGGATCAACCACTAGCTTGAATCAATGTCTTCACTTGAGTTTTGGAGTTGATGTTGGTTTAGCAATGAAGACTTAGCTTTGGAGTTTTAATTTCTCTTTCCACTCACCATTAATGCAAAAGCTTGAGTTGGTAGGAATTTATGAAGAGTGAAGAGAAGGAGGGGGTTGAGCTTGAGTTATAATGGCTAAGCTAACCCAAAGTCCAAAGCGGGAAAAGTTAGTGAAATTTCACTAACTCCCAACCTATCAATGTTTATACTTAAAAGAGTTGTAAACGGCATTTCGAACTCAATGGAAGTGGTCTCGAGTCCTAATTTGACCGTTTGCAAAAAGTAGTTTTTCGGACCAATATCCTATTAACGACAAAATATTTAAATAAAATATTTAAATATAAAATCGATAAATATGCGGGTTGTTACAGACTCCCCTCCTTAAAGAAATTGCGTCCTCGCAATATATAAGATGGAAATAACAAGTAACAACCATAGAAGCATATTAACACAAAAGAAATTTGAAATAGGAAGTTCACCTCAAAGAGCAGGAGTAAGCAAGTCCGGATGTGTTCGCTCGATGAATTCTCTAGATTCCCAAGAGCAATCCTTAGGATTTGATGACCATTGAACCTTCACAAGCGGAACATCTTGATTTCGAAGTCGCTTGACCTCCGAAGCAATAATTCGAATAGGTTGATGCTCATAAGTTAAATTTGCGAAACTTCAATTTCTTCCACAATACCAGGCTCAAGAATAGAATCGGAATCTCGAAAGCATTTTCGTAATTGAGAAACGTGAAACACGTCATGCATGGCAAAAAACTGAGCCGGTAATGAAAGGCGATAAGCCATGGAACCAATACGTTTAGTGATAGGAAATGGCCCAATATATCGAGGCGCTAACTTTCCTGACCGACTGAAATGTACAACACCTTTCATAGGTGAAACACGAATAAAAACAAGATCTCCAACAGAAAATTCTATTTTCCTTCTTCGATTATCGGCATAGGACTTTTGTCTACTCTGGGCTTCTTTCATCCTATGTTGAATAAGTTCAATCTTCTTTGTGGAATCACGAATAAAGTATGGACCTAAAACCAGGTTCTCATCGGCCTCAAGCCAACAAGAAGGAGACCGGGATAGCCTTCCATAGAGTGCCTCGAAAGGTGCCATACCAATACTAGATTGGAAGCTATTATTATAGGAAAATTCAACAAGTGAAATATTATCTTCCCAACTTCCACCAAAATCGAGCACACAAGCACGAAGAAGATCTTCAAGAGTTTGATTCACACGCTCGGTTTGTCCATCGGACTGGGGGTGATAAGCAGTGCTAAAATTAAGCTTCGTTCCTAAAGCTTTTTGAAGACTCTTCCAAAATCCATTAGTAAACAATGGATCTCGATCGCTAACAATAGAAGTAGGAACTCCATGCAATTTAACGATTTCTTTGACAAAGAAATTGGCCAAAAGAGGAACGGTTCGGTTAGACCGAACGGGAATAAAATGGGCGGATTTAGTAAGTCTATCAACGATCACCCATAAGCTATCATGACCCGAACGTGAACGGGGAAGGCCATCTATAAAATCCATGGAAATTTGGTCCCGCTTCCAAATTGGAATTTCTAAAGGTTGCAATAACCCACCAGGCCTTTGATGTTAGGCCTTGACAAGTTGGCAAGTCATGCAACACTTAACAAAGTTAGCAATATCAGATTTCATTCCCTCCCAATAATAAAGTCGCTTCATATCAGCATACATTTTACTACTACCGAGATGAATGGTGAATTTAGAACGATGGGAATCTCCTAAAATATCTTGACGAAGATCACCAATATTTGGTACGATAAGTCTACCAAATTTTTGAATGCCGCCACGAGAATCAATATCAAAGTCTTTCAAACCTTCAATATCAATTTTATCCTTAACATTTTGGCCAAGAAGAGCCAATTCAGGATCTAGCCCTCGAGCTTCAAGAATGCGGTCTAAAAGAGAAGGATGACCCTCAAGGCTACATAAAACAAGTGATGAGCATAAATCGGATACGCGCTCTCGAATATCACAAGTAGATAGAATCTCGAGATCATTCCATTCAGATATCATCATAGAAACAACCGCTTGTTGTTTACGGCTAAGAGCATCGGCGACACGATTACCCTTACCGGGGGTATAAAGAATATCAAGATCATAAGGTGTAAGGAACTCGAGCCAACGCTGTTGATGCAAATTAAGTTCCTTTTGAGAAAATAAATATTTCAAAGACTTATGATCCGTGTAAAGAATAAATTTCTCTCCCAATAGATAATGACGCCAAATTCGAAGGGCGAAAACAATAGCCGCGAGTTCTAAATCATGTATGGCATATCTAGTCTCGGCCGGCTTCAATTGCCTAGAAGCATAAGCAATAACACTTTCTTTTTGCATAAGAACGGCACCCAAACCAACGTGACTAGCATCAGTATAAACAACAAAATCTTGATTCCCTTCGGGAATAACAAGAATAGGAGCATCGGAAAGGAGTTCTTTCAATTTCTAAAAAGTGGCTTCACATTTGTCCGACCAAATGTATTTAACTCCCTTCTTAGTCAAGCCAGTAAGAGGCACGGTAATCTTAGAAAAGTCTTTAATGAAACGACGGTAATAACCCGCCAATCCGAGAAAACTACGAATCTCTGTCACACTCTCCAGTCTCTTCCAATCTTGAATCGCTTCAATCTTTGAAGGATTTACGAAAATTCCGGATTCGGAAATAATATGACCGAGAAACTTCACACGAGATTGCCGAAAGTGGCATTTAGAAAATTTCGCCTTTAATTGATTACTCCTAAGAGTTTCCAATACAATCCGAAGGTGCTTTTCATGCTCCTCCTCGGTTTTAGAATACATAAGGATATCATCAATGAAGATGAGAACAAACCGATCGAGGAAATCTTTGAAAACTCGATTCATGAGGTCAACGAATTAAGCTGGAGCATTCGTTAACCCAAATGGCATAACAAGCCATTCATAAGATCCATATCGAGTACGGAATGATGTCAAAGGAATGCTATCCTCTGCGATACGAAGCTGATGGAAACCGGTAGCCAAGTCCAATTGTGAAAAGTCCTTAGCACCACTAAGCTGATCGAATAGATCATCAATCCGAGGTAAAGGATATTTATTTTTAATAGTAAGATCGTTAAGCTTGCGATAATCAACGCAGAGCCTAAGAGTACCATCGGATTTCTTTACGAAAATAGCCGAAGCTCCCCAAGGAGAGGAACTAGAGCGAATAAATTGCTTCGTCTCCAATTCGGATAATTGTTTGCGCATCTCTTCATTTTCCTTATTAGACATGCGATAAGGAGGATGAGTAATAGGTCGAGCTCCAGGAATAAGGTTAATTTTGAACTCAATTGCTCGCTTAGGTGGTAGACCTACAACGGGGTCGAATATGTTGGAAAATTCACGAACAACGTGGATACGAGAAATAATATCATCCTCATCGTCATCATCGTCATCACGAGGATTTAAAGAATATTAGGATGCAATCAAACAGGATTCTGAATCTTTAAGATTAACAGAAATCTGATTAACAGATAGTGGATGTCGGAGATGAATAGTCTGCTCAGGACAGAGGATATGGGCTTGATAACGGTTAAGCCAATCCATTCCCAAAATTATTCCAAACCCTAAGTAACGCATGACATGCAAATCGGCTAGGAAAGAAAAATCACATAAAATAATCTCCACATCTTTACAAAGCAAACTAAGAGTTGCGGATCCACCAACAGGATTCGCAATTTTCAAAGAAGTCATTAATGCAGTAACACTTAAGGAAATAGTGTCTACCAGTTCCTTTGATATAAAAGAATGGGATGCACCCGTATCAAAGAGAACTCTAATAGGTTGATCATGAAATAAAATAATACCATCAAGAATGGAATGAGAAATACCTTGGCCACGAGATGTGTTGCCAGGGGCTTGAGCCACGTTTAACCTTCCCTCTTTCCTGCCTTTTAGTGTGGGGCACATATGTATATAATGTTCTGAGCTCTTGCAATAGCGACAACTTTTGGGCTTCGAACACTTGTTCGCAAAATGGTCCTTAGAACCACAATTATAGCATTGCCCGCTACTAGAGGAAGGTGTCTTTGCAGCGAAGTTGCTTGCTTACCCTTTTTGTTGGGATAAGAACCTTTAAATTTGTTAGGCCTCTTTTTTTTGTTGAAGTTTGGTTTAGCGCCAACCACTTCAACATCACTCTCTCTATCGGCCTCTTCAAGACGAAGAGCGATATCGACGAGTTGATCAAATGTAACTTCTAGTTTCAGGAGTAGTGGCTTCTTAAGATTCTTATTTAAGCCATAAACGAACCTCTGGTTCTTCTTCAGTGGAGTATTTATATATTCGACCCCATATTTGGAAAGGGATTCGAATGATGCAACGTAGTCCGCTACAGAAGACTGACCTTGAACAAGGTCAATAAATCTCCAAGCCAAAGTTACCTTTTCAGCCTCGGGCACGAATTTCGATTTGAAGCGTTCCCGGAAGTGCTCCTAGGAGAGATCCGCTTCATCAATTTCTGAGATTAACAGCTCATACCAATCCAATGCTCTTTCTTGGAGCATACTGGAAGCCACCTGGACTCGATGGAGGTCAGTGAGGTTCACGCGAGAGAAGATTCTATCGCACGTTCTGAGCCAAGCTTGGACCTCGATGATAGTTTTAGTGCCTTTAAATTGCTTCCCACCCAAGTTGGTGTAATCATTGCACAAACATGCAAACCCAGATTTAGGGCGAGTAGGTTCCGGATTAGAACCAGCTGCTTGAGCATTCGTGACAAAGTCAAGAAGTTGCTGGGTAGTCATAAAAACTCCATCTTGGGGAGTTGCGGTAGATTGACCAGCACGGGGACGTCCAGGTCTAACCATTTTTCTTCCTTAAAAAAGAAGGAAAAGAAAAAGGTTATTCACTAAAAGATATATCAAGCAATCTTGATAAGTAAAACAAGGAATCATAATAAAAATAGGATGAATCGGTACGAAGACTCGAATTAATCCTAAGGTATGACTCCTAAGCTGGACTTAGGACGATGATCCTTGTTAAGTTATTCTACATTGTTCCGAAGTTTGGCTCTGATACCAAGCCGTGACTCCCCACCTCTATACCCACGCTAGCCAAGAACACTACGATGTAGTGTTGTCAACTAGCATGGAGAATAAGGCTGTTGAGGAGCGACCATCCATGTGATTTCTTATCACATGGTGGCTATAAATAATCTTCGAAAACAAACATAGAAATAATCATAACACTAATCGGTCATAGACATCCATATCATAAAAGGCGGAAGAAGATATGAATATATAACTAACACATGAAAGTGTACATCAAAGTAGTGGTCAAAAAGACCCACAATAATACAAAAGAATAGCAATACGTGCTATACAAAAGAATACATTTATGAGTCTATTTCTCAAGTGTAAACGACAAAAACTGCTAATCTAAATGGTCAGCCAAAAGTCAGAGTAGTAAATCCCTGAGGGAGAAGTCAAGCAAAAGCACCTGTAACATCTCGGTCTGACCCGAGTATTATTTATAAGAAAATAATAAACGGATTAGTCTAGCTATAAATATCAGATATCATGATATAAACAATAGATATGGCAAGAACATATAGTAACCATAAAGACATACTATGATAAGCATGTAAATGAAGATCATCAAGAGATCAAATAATATCAAAAGAATCTTCTAAAAGATCCAAATTCACCTAAACATAAAAGCTGGAAAATCATAACAATGAAAGTCATGAAAATAGGTGAAGCACAAATTCCAGAAGACTACACAAGAAATCCAAAAATCACAATATAGGAGCATGAAAACTCACAAAATGGGAGTATGAAAACTCACCTACACGTGTAACACAAAGCGAGACGCTATCTCATGGTTGCAAGCCATTAATTTTGACACACGAATGGGCCAAAGACCATGGGGCGCTACACTACATATGTGATGGCGAAACATCACACAAATGCGATGGCGAAACATCACAAGAGTGGGGTCTAGTCTCCCTCGCAGACAAAGAGACATCGCACAGTTGCTAGTCTAAAACACAAAAATGATCGTCATGATCATCAAGAAGTGTCAATTACACTAAGTTAGTAAATATAAAAGTTTAGCTTCATGTCCCATAACCACTTGCTTAACTCAAATATTTACGAACAAACTGTAGATCTTCACTAGAAAATTGTCACAAAAGATTCAATCGCACAAGTCCAAGAATTAACCAACGAAGTAAACGCAAGCGTTTCATACCACTTGTTTTACTAAGTCGTTTAATTAGATTTCTCATATGAGTGAGGTAAAGGTTTGTATATACTAATAGATTGGAAAACGGTTTAAGGAAAAAGCTTTGTAGTAGAATAGAGTTAAAATTGTTTTGATGAAAGAGTTTTGATATTTACTACTAGTATTGAAAACCTTTATATTTTAAAGTGACAAATCATAGAGGTGATTGTATAAACAATCAATCATAAAAATTCACATTCGAAGACGTGAATAAAATCCAAAGAAACCGATAAAGAATCCATAAAATCGACCGAGAAGCCCAAGATAGTTTGTCTCGAAGAATGGTCAACTCAGCATCTAAACAAAGCAAGTTATGTTGAATGTTTTTTCAGATAAGATCCCCTACGGAGGGGGGTCCAGGGTGGTGGCAACTCCCCAAGGTAGGGGTGGGAGGGCAACGCCCCTGCTACGGGGTTCGACCTGCCCGGTCAGGTCGCGGGGGTCCACGAGGCAGCGCCCTGTCCAAAAACGATATGACCTAGTGATTAAAGGGGCACGACCTAGTGGTCCAGCGACCTAAAGGGTAAAGGTCATGCGACCTAAAATGGGTTCGCGACCTAACACTCAAGCGACCTAAAGAAAATAAGGGGCCGAGCGACCTATAAGAAGCAACGACTTAAATAGGATCGAGGTCCAACGACCTACGGGTTAGGTCATGCGAGTTAAGGAGGTCAACGACCTAACAGAGACACGCAACCTAATAAAGGAATGCGACCTAAGGCACGCGACCTAGCGACCTAAGCAGGAAACGCGACCTATGAGGGACAACGACTTAAGTGGGTCAACGACCTACAAAATATAGGCCACGCGACCTAACAGTTTACAAGGTCTTGTGACCTAACTGGAAATGTGGTCTAGCGACCTAGTGGTTTATAGAAGATGGGTCACGCGACCTAAGGAGATAAGGCCTAGCGACCTACGAGCTAAAGGTTCAACGACCTAACAGGATGTAGGTCCAACGACCTAACAATTAAGAAGATCACACGACCTAAAATGCCATATGACCTAACGACCTAAGGTCATACGACCTAGCGACCTAAAGCCATACGACCTAACGACCTAAGGTCATATGACCTAGCGACCTAAAGCCATATGACCTAGCGACCTAAGGTCCATACGACCTAACTCCGAAGACGTTAGAAATGGCCAGAACGACCTACGACCTAAGGTCCATACGACCTACGACTTAAGGTCCATTCGACCTAAAGCCAACCGACCTAGCGACCTAAAACCAAACGACCTAATTCCGAGTGCCGAGCGACCTAACGTTGTAGGCCATTTTAAGGTCGGAAACGAGCTATTTTGAGGCCGAGAATTTTCCACGCGAACGACCTAGCATAGGTAGAACGACCTAAGTGCAGTTTGTTACCAAAAACACTAAAATTTGGGGTTTTTCGCCAATCCAATCCAAATCAAACGCAAATGTACATGCAAACATGATAGGGATTCATTCCCAACAGTCCAAGATAGTTATAGGCCAGATTTGTGAGATAAAAATCTCACCTTTTTACTAAAATGGATGAAGATGAAGCTTGAAATGCTATGCAAGGATCAACCACTAGCTTGAATCAATGTCTTCACTTGAGTTTTGGAGTTGATGTTGGATTAGCAATGAAGATTTAGCTTTGGAGTTTTAATTTCTCTTTCCACTCACCATTAATGCAAAAGCTTGAGGTTGTAGGAATTTATGAAGAGTGAAGAGAAGGAGGGGGTTGGGCTTGAGTTATAATGGCTAAGCTAACCCAATGTCTAAAGCGGGAAAAGTTAGTGAAATTCCACTAACTCCCAACCTATCAATGTTTATACTTAAAAGAGTTGTAAACGGTATTTCGAACTCAATGGAAGTGGTCTCGAGTCCTAATTTGACCGTTTGCAAAAAGTAGCTTTTCGGACCAATATCCGATTAACGACAAAATATTTAAATAAAATATTTAAATATAAAATTGATAAATATGCGGGTTGTTATATTAACACTCTATATTTTAACATTTAATCTAGATATATGCATACGAATGTAATATAGATAATGATGTTTAAAATAAAATGAATATTATTAATATTAAATATAAGTATAAAATATAAGTATCAAACATATGAATATAAATTAAATGTTTGGATAGTTAAACTTTAAATTGAAATAAAACTAAGAATTTATGTTAGTAATAAAATATATGGTATTATGAAAACATAAGTAAACACCTAAGGAGATTATAGAAAATATATAATCTATGAGATACATGTATAGGCAAGAAGATAAAATAAAAAAAAATTCTACCTACAAGAATCAAATTAGATAAGGTTGTAGACTTGTAAGGAAGCATGGCATTTAATACTATCATCTCAGCCACCAAAATAAAGTCATTTCAAATGTGTAAATATCATTTCAATTTTCAGGAGAAAAATCTTTGACTCAAGAAAGAAAAAACAATTTTGTACAGCAAAGCCTACCCCTGTAAAAACCAGTTTTCTATATATGCATGCCCCCTCGTTCCAGTTCATTTACAACATAGCAAATCAGGGAATAAGTAGGCATGTCATCTAACAATTAAAGCTTAATTAACAACTCAACTAAGAAAGAAGATTTAGGAAGATCGGGCTAGCAGTTTTAGATAAAAAACAAATAGTTGTTCTCTGCTCAAACACTTGTTACAGGTGAGTATTCCAACCTGGTTTCCTCTGATTGTGTTTGAAATGCCTGTGAATAACATCACTATTTAAATGTTTATGCATATGGTTCTCTGGCATGCTAAACTCTGAAATAAGTTTGTTTGGTGAGTATATTTGTAAGTAAATCCCTGTGTATATATATGAACATATGGGTGTTTGTATTACCCTGTGTTTGAAATTTTTCTCTGATTTTGGTTCCATGCTCTAGATCAGATCCAAAATCATTTGCACATGATCCAATCTTTGTTAAGACTTATGTCATGAACAAAATATGATTGTTATACCATAGAGTTTAGTTTAAAAATTTGTTAAGTTAAAATAAATTTGTATTTTCTCTGGATAATAAAAACAACAGAGAAAACTTAAAATAAGTCAAAATTTAATTATCATGATTGATGAATTCATGGATATTAATCAAATACATAAATTAAAACTTGATTTTTGAAACCAAGATCATGATTTTTAGTAAAGGGATTTGGGTGTGAATCTGGTTTGACCAGAAAATTGAGTTTGAGTAATTCCTGGCATTCTAGTTGATCTGGGGTGTCATGATTCTTCCTGGAGGTGGAAGAGTGATTGGAGAATCATGTAAAAACATTTGATGGACGTTCAGATGATCGTGGAAGCGGCGATGTGGGATTTTAATCTGTAAAACTAGTTTTTGGCATACTCAGGATTTGGATTTGGTTCGACTTCTCTGGTGCATCGAGTTCACCAGAACTCAGGGATGTGGAAGTGTGGGGGTTGTCGAAGGCGTGGCTGGAGCCACTGGCACTCTGGTGATCAGAGGAGAAAGAAAGAGGGGTTTCCAGGATTCGATGGTTGTTTCTGTTTTGTGTCAGGTTGCTCGATTTTTTTTTTCGTGTGGGAATCGAAGTGGTGATGGTCGGAATCTTGAGTGAGGTTGGTCGCCGACTCGTGAGGATCATTGCTGATGGTCGAAAGAGGCGGCATTGCTGGTACATGTGCATGGTGCACATTTGACCTCTGATGAAGTTTGGGTCGAGGCAGGAAAGTGGACTCGAGTTTTCTCAAGTAAAAGTCAGGGATTGCTCGAAAACGTAGGGTGTGTGACTCGAAGATTTTTAGGGCGTGGCTCGGGTCAAACTATTGATTTCGGGTTTTAAGCCTGTTAGTGTTTTAAAGTTTGAAGTGAATTTGAAACTTAAGGCTATCTCTTAAATAAAGTTTTAAACCCGGTTTAGAGTATGGATTCAAATTAACTTTTGCATCTTAGTTTTATAAATAAATAAAGTTTTGGGAATTTAAATTGTTGAAACAAGTTTGAATGTTTAAAATATAATTTTTTCCAATGAAAGTTTAAAACTTTACTTACATAAAATTCTTTATAAAAGTTTCTTTAACATTAGATTTTAAATGTTTTATAAATTGAATTAAAATTTGATTATAGTTTAAATTTGTTAATTATTTTAAACCATAAATTTGAAATGAAGTCTGGAAGTAGATTTTAAAATGAAATGTTTTAACTGCATATGTTAGTGAAATTAAGTCAGGATTTCTCTTAAAATAATTTTGGTTTAATGATTACTGGTGATTAAGTCAATTAATTAATTAATGATATAGTATAAATTAATTTGTAATCACGGACTGTTAGTTAGTAAATTAAGGGTTAATTTGTTAAGTAATTAAGGTTTAAGTTAATTAAGGAATAATTAACTTGAAATTGAGAAATCATTAATTGGATGAGGTTAGATTATTAGACAATGATTTAAGACTAATTTAAATTGTAATTAACAGTAATTAGTTTAACTTTAAGTTTGATTACTTAAGAGAAGTAATTAAAGAATTGTTAATAGTTAAGGAAGATCATTAACTTGGAGTTATTAAATAATTTATTTAATGTGATTAATTTTAATAATTAATTAGATTAATTAATTAAAGATAATCATTTGTGGAAATTGTTATGTATAATTACACATTAATTACTTAGTGAAGTAATTAGTGATGATAATTACAAGATGTAATTAATTATAAATTGGGAATAGTTTTGGGGTTGGAATGGTAGGAATAATTGGTCTATCTGATCAAGTAAAGTTTAATTACTTAATGTAATTAAAATTAATCAAGGAGGATTAATTAAGATGAATGATTATCGAATGATATTGTGTGCCTTATATTAGATGATATCTATGGTAAGTGATGTGTGATGATATGTGATAAAATATGTTGGAATCAACAGTGACATCCTGTATTTAAAGTTGGAATTTTTTTCATTTTAAATCATTGGGAAAAGATGACATTGGATTTGAAGAGGCCGGAGTCAGGTGTTAGGAAATACCCAAAACCACTTCGAATTTTTATAGAATGATATGTGAAATCTATAGGTTGGAATGAAGTGATTTAAACGAATTGAACTATTTAAATTTAAATTTTGGTACTTAGAAAATTGAGGTGTGAAATAAGTGATGTCTACTAAAAATTGTGAATTTGTAAATTAATACGAGTTACCCCGGGTTTTATTTAAGTTGTATGCTTTGTATTCCATGTTAGATGGGTTTACTCACGTTGGTTTCCGGCCTGACCCGGGTGTTGCTTTGATATAATGCTCGGGTCAGATCTAGTATTACAGATTTCTAGGTAAGCTATTCTAGAGTTTAGGAGGCGAGCTGGATGGAAAGAAAGTATGGAGTGTTTCCGCTGTATTATATTGTTGTATATATGAGACATTTTGATTGTATATGTCCAGTGTTTGTATATATATTGAAACTCTGATGTACAGAAGTGAAATTTGACAAGTATAGTTTTCCTTTATATAACCGTTATTATTTGTTATTATATTTTATCCACTGCGAATGTGAGATATTGGTATTTCTGATCGTCTTATTCGTCTATCTCTTTTCTTCTTTTACTAACAATCTATAATTTTCGGGTTCGAAAATTTCGGGTCATTACACCTTCCGTTCAGTATATTTCTAGAGGAATGTACCGAAGGTCAACAACTTTATAACCTTCGCACCTGGCAAGACCGGCCTACCAGCAGACTCATTTGGTGGTGGATAAAATCGAATATGACATCACCCCGGTCATTCTCGACCTATATGAGGGCTCTCTTAGCATACACAACATAATTGACATATATAGAGTAATCTAGAAAGGAAATGTCAAAAACCTAATCATTGTGAACCACAAAGCCTTACGACATGCCCTGTTTAAGCCATTTTTGGACAATGAGGCCCGAGTTAAGGATTACCATTCACATAGAACATTCCACTCGGAATGCCACATTGCCAATTCCATCACAAACCATTGATTTCCACAATGTACTACCTCTGAGCTCTTACATTTCAGAGAAGGGCTTATCTGCAATTGACTTACTTTCTACACCACCAAACAGATGTACGTTCATAAAAATCAATGTACGTGCATTTTAGAAATGTAATGTCAGACATTTGTCCATACAAGTTGTCCAAAAATAAGGCAAAACTAAGGCACTCTCCTACTCCATCCTATCAAGAATCATCCCTAAGATTAGTAGCGAGCAGTCCTTGCGATGAAGAATTTTAGAATGAAGTAGTATTGCCACTTTATATATATATATATATATATATATATATATATATCTGTGTGTGTGTGTGTAATGTGAAATCGCGGGGCTAGTGTCAAGCAGCCCTACATCTTGAAGATCTCCATCTTCGAAAAACATCATTTTAAACAAATTTGCACTTGGATACGTTGGTCCGAAGTGGTTTTCGGATAAACCTGATCTCAGTCTCTCTGGACCAACAATAGATAAGAGGCCCATAACCTCATAAGGAAACCAAGTCTCGTAGACTTAACATGGTTCGAACTCTCAACTTTCTATCCTATGGCCAAGAAGGAAGCTCAGTAGATTGGAGTACCATAGTCATTGCGCACAACTCGAATCATCATTCTTAACACCAAATGATAGCCATTCCTACTCAGTTGGCCTCGTACTAAGTGCACACCAATCAGTTTCCACATAATGCCAGGGAAAAAAAATGGCAAAAAATACAGTCTAGCACATAAGGAGTCACTAGGCCTCTTTCCAAATGTCAATCTCAAAATATCTTTAAGAAGATATGTTCTCATAACCATTTTAATCTTTCAATATTTGGAAAAAATTCCATATACTTATCTCAATGGTATAAGTATATTCCCAAACCATCTCATTTTCAACACATCAAAAATATCTCTATATACTTAAATCCATAATAAATATATTAACAAATATTTTGAGGAAAGCTTCATAATTTCCAACACATGCTTTACCGGTTCAAATCGAATGTTTTGTAATCGCTACGACAACCCAAACTAGTAGTATAGAGATTTAACTATTAATTATTATATAGATCTCGTATCCTATATAAAACATTTCCTTTTGGAAATCAATTACTATAACAACAATGTTATAATCTACGCCTTTCTTGCTTTCTCGAAAACTTTATTACAACAATAAATGTTGAAATCTATATTTTCATTAATTAGTACTCTTAAAATCACTTTTAACCCAAGTAAACTCCACCTAAAAATATAACTTTCAAACCATTCCTTAAAAAATTATTTTAACTTTTAAAACATGAATGTATTTCCTATATAAAAATCCATATTCAAATCTCAACATAAATCATTTACATATTTATAAAGCTATACTTACAAATTTATTCTATCTTATAAAACATCCCTTCATAAAATCTCTTTATTTATAAAATTCTGGTTATAAGTCCATTCCTTTATAAATCTCATTTATTTATAAAATCCCATTTACACATCAATTTATCAAATATCAATTACAAATAATTTTTAATATTTATAAAACTCCATTTATAAATCTATTTCTCTATTTATTAAGTACTGCTTTTATAAATCTTTTATGTAAGCCATTTCAAAATTATTTGTTCCGGACTATTTCTATCTTTTTTAAAATTGTATTTCCTTTATAATAAAAGATGCACTTATTTATTAAGTTTTTAAAAACTTTATAATACAGTTCAAAAATATCAATTTAACATATTTCATAAACTATCAGTTTATAATACCAAAATCTAACTTTTTATTTTATTTAAAATAAACTCCTTCTTCTAATAATCCAAGAATGGTTATTGAAAACATATGTTATTTCAAAATGACTTTAAAATCCTTCTAAATAAACATCTTCACTTAATATTATTTCGAAATACCAAAAATAAGGCCAAGTGCTACTATATCACTAAACAAACAAAATCATGTCCATGTCATCAAATATGGCATATAACAAATCATATATCACAACATATATGGAAAGTAAAATCCACAGTGGAGAGGAATCCCGTTGAATCCCTCCAACATTTCCCCCTACATCACATATAGTATATAATTAGATAATATAGGCATTCTGCAACTAGGGGGTATATATGAAAAGGTCATCCGCTCTAAGGGCGAGAATAAATCTAAACCAGTGGATAAGATAGTACATCATCCAAATAACCAACAAACAAGCCCTAATAAAAATATCCACACTTATATAAAATGTAAGTGTGCTAGCGAGGTGTGTTTGACTCATCGAAATTCCTGTTATCGCTATGGTGTTCAGGTTTGAAAGAAAAATCGAACAACCATTGAATTTTAATATAAATTGCTACAAACTCTGAATTTAATGAATCTAACTCCATTTTATAGATTATCTAAATATGAACGCAATGGTGAAAACGGCGCCTCGATTGGACCTCGTATGAACAAGGTACGACCGTTAGAACATCACGAGATTAATTATAATTCACTTAAATAATTCAATAATTAGCTTATTACCCTTGTTTATGAACCTAGGGCGCACTTTTCAAAACAAACGTGGCTTCATCATCTTGCCACCACCGCCATAGTTGATCGCATGCTGCCCCACTGTCATAGACGAACACCCTGATCTCACTAAGCCTCAAGCCACTGGTGCCACCTTCTGAAACATCGCCAATCATTAGAAAGTTGACCATAATCGTCGCGCCTTTTAACCAAGATCTACCCACCATCCTAGATCATTGGATAATCCATCACCGCCCATGAGTTTGTCTTCCCTAGCTCTACAACTTTGTAGTTGGCGACTTCACCATATTTAATCCAATCAATGCGATGAACGTATGTCGTCGGATCATGGAGAATAATGAGTGGCGGCAACGTATTTTATTTTAGTGGTTTTGCAAATTGAAGGAAGTTGAGGTCCTTCTCTAGAAAATTTTCAAAGCACTATCCATCACTAATATTTTCGAACTCTAAACGTGGCGTGTCGTTTGGCATTCTATATGTAATACCCCTATTCCTTACATAGTGGAACTAGTATCGGGACACATTTCATCATCTACGGAAGTTAGCTTTCAAAATAAAATTATATTAAATTTAATTCCTTTTGTTAATTTCTATATGTTTCGAGCTCGCACGACTAAATGATAAGTCTGATTGCTATAAAATTCATTAACATATAATAATTCACTATTATGGATCCAATAGCACTCGTTTTGTCAAAATCCGAGACAGTGTCCGAAAGGCCATTTTCATCTGTTCATTAAAACGAATTATTACTAAACCAGTTTAATCACTTTTAATTCAAATTTAAAAGTTTATTATCTTTATTCTTATTTAAAAAAAATTTAAATAAGCTTTCATTTTTAAACAAATTAAAACCAAATATTTGAAATTTAAGTTGTTTGACTTATAAAATTAACTTTTCAATATTTAAAGTTAATTAAATATTTCTAATACAAATGACCAAAATCCTGGGTCGTTACAAACTTTTCTTCTTAAAAGAATTTAGTCCTCAAAATTCCCAAGGTAAGAAAAATGCCACAAAACCCATTAACTTTCCAAAATAAATTAGCTGAAATAGATCATAAAATTGTGTATGACATAAAATTCATTTATCGATACCGACTAATATCATTCCAAGTTATAACATAAAAATTAAATTTTGGTTATCAAAATTTCTCAAAATTTTCGAACGCCTTACATTTGTGGATAATTTTGTTGTCGTCTCCTTTGTGCGGCTTGATCGAAAAATTTAGAATATATATTTAATCACATAATATACGTCTTACATTAAGGATGAGGCATCCCATAGGAAAAAAAATTACGATATGTAGTCCAAGTTTTGTACCTTTTCTTAATATTAGCCATAATATACAAACAATATAATATAAAAGTGAGTTCCAAGTGCAAGCCATACACCATCCGTACCTATTAAACACTTAGAAATAAGTGAGAAAAAGTATATAGAAAGTAAATCACTATATTACTTAGACTGTTTGTAACGACCTGCAAATTTATCTCTTTGATAAATTATATCTATTTTTAAAATATTTAAGTATAAGCTTTTTAACATAGATTATGTTGTCTAAATAATAAATAATTATTGTAATCTTATTTTGAATAAATATTTAAAAATAATATATACTTTGAAAAATATCGATAAAATGACCGAAAACCGTTTTATCAATAAATAGCTCTATAATTATCAGAATTCGGGCACAGAGCCGGATACATACACTTATTTATCCATATAAACAAGTATATGAAATAAAATATTTTATTTTACTTTTGGGAGTAAATAGTACTTATAACATCATCAATAATGGCATTATATTTAATAATTGATTTGATGAATTTAAATTGAGATTTAATAAATATTATATTTATTCGAATAATTATATTAAAATGGTAATAATTCGTTTTAATTAGTTATAGATTGATAGTAAATCATTTATAATAGTTTTATAAAGACATATACTTGATTTGAAAATATAAGAAATTTTGTATCGCTTTATCGATATAGCAGCACTTTTTGTAAACAATTAATTAACATTAATTTATATGGTTTTATAATTCAAAAGTGGTCATTTTGTTCAATTAAGAATGATAAGAAATTATTTTTTAAATTTTGTTTACATTTATATGTAAATTAATTTATAAGTGAAAATGTAATCGGGAATTGGCTTCGCGATTTTCAACGGTTTAATGAACGGATGTTGTTCAAAGTTGTTTTTTCTCTTGTGCACATACATATACATGCACATACATGTCACATGCATACTATACAAATAATCATATAAAATAACAAAAATATATATAAGAATAATATTATGGTATTATTTACAAAATATCTAAGATATTTTACCAAAATCAAAGGCAAACATCAACTCACTTACACACCATCATTGTGACGCCCCACCTCTATACTCACAATAACAAAGGTTATTACAAGGAATAACGTCTGCTATTGCGAAGAACAAGGCTTGTTAGAAGCGACCATCCGAATGTTATGCCTTAGACGAGTATTGATTATATCGATAGGAGTTGTGTAATTACTCCCAAAGATATATATTCAATCCAAATCTAAAACGAAACTACGGTGGCTAAAGAAAAATTCAGAACAACTCATAATAATAACAACACTGATAAGTATAATCACATCAGAACAGAATTATCATATATATATAGCGGAAAACAAGTTTAGATACATGCTTCAACAATAGATAATTCACATGATCTAAATGTACACATACACATACATCATAATATATATGAGTCGAGAGTCAACACACCAAAAGTAACCCCTCGAAGACTAAACAGAAGATGGAGTGAAATCCCAAAAGCTGAAGATGCAACTGAATCAGAGAGAGTGACTATCCTGAAATAACTCGGTCTGACCTGAGTATTATTTAAAAGAAAATAACAAACATATCAGTCTAATTTAAACTTCAGAAATGAGTGTATACTAAACAACACTTAAGCAAATAATTATAGTCTCGAACAAGACTATACAACGTAAATAATCACCATAGTTTAAATGAAGAAATCTCAATTTAAACTCCATCAAAATCAGCTTTTAAATTCACAATTGAATTCAAAACAGAAATAGACAAATTTATAATCTCGGATGAGACTATACATAAATTATAATCTCGGATGAGGTTATACACAAAATTATAGCCACGGTTGAGACTATACAACATAGTAATCAACATACTTTAAAGGAAGAAATCCATTAAACATCATCAAAATCAACTTCCCAATTCACAATTGAATTCAAAGCAGCAGTAGGCAAAAATCTAGAAATCAATTAAGATAACTAGACAAATCAACAGTCACAAAATCTAGAAATCAAAATAAGATAACTAAAAAATCAACATAAAAGATGGATCGATCCCAGCAGATGGCGAGTTTTAGCTACGCCGCACGTGCATCTCAGATGGCCGAAGCCTACCAAGTACTATAAATTTTGGCGCCCATCAGATGACCCAAAGGTCCGCAGAGTGACCCGAAGGTCTAGTACTGGTAATTGACCCGAAGGTCCATCAGATGACCCGAAGGTCCAACAAATGACCCCAAGGTCCAGCAGAGTGGCTCGAAAGCCCAACAAAATCATCAAACAGCAGATGTTTCAATTAACGAGTCCGGAATTAACCGAAATAGTAAAAGTGTGGTTCCATACTCCGCACTTTTGCTAAATCGTTTAAATCTCTTCATCGTTTCCTTGAAAGTGCAAGATTGTGTATTTTATAAAAATAACATTTTACGTTCTCAAACGGACAAGTCTGGAATTAAGCGAATCAGTAAATTGAGGGTTCATAGTCCTCAATTTTGCTGAAGCGTTTAAATCGTTTCCTCATTCTTTTGAAAACGTAAGCTGCAAAATTTTTGAAAACAATTTTATTTTAAAACGATTTTAAAACACGTAATTAAAACAGCAACAACTATAGCAATATCGACGAGGAAATTGCACTTTACCAAACACCGTAAAAACAGATATAAAATCAGCGTTGCGGGATAATCGATTAAAAATTCACTTTACATTAACGGTTACTGACGTTAAAATAACAGTAATTTATATTCGTCAAAAATGTCGTCAAAACGATACGCTTCAAAAATATAATACTGGTGTAAAAATTCCGTTATAAAAATAACGGCACAAAATACGTTTATAAAACGTAACACCGGTTCAACAAAATTTAAATAGTGGACTACACCACTATATTTTCAACAAATTATTGCACTGCCTGGACTTAACTCTTAAACGCACGAATTAAAATATACACATGCACTTGGACACATTTTCACATGCACTGCAACATGCGCGTAACACATATATGCAAAAATATCAATTTTGGGACTCGATACCAAATGACCTGGAACCATTTACAATTTTGTGTTTCATGGTGCATGATCTAATACACGCAAGGAATAAAATGACCTGGAACCATTTGCATTTGGAAAAAAATATATGCATGCACTTAATACACGCAAGGAATAAAAATGACTTGGACCATTTGCATTTGGAAAAGAATATGCATGCACTTGTACACGCAAGGAGTAAAAATGACTTGGACCATTTGCATTTGGAAAAGAATATGCATGCACTTATACACGCAAGGAGTAAAAATGACTTGGACCATTTGCATTTTGAAAACAATATGCATGCACTTAGTACACGCAAGGAGTAAAAAATTGACTTGGACCATTTTCATTTGGAAAAGAATATGCATCACACGCAAGGAGTAAAAAATGACTTGGTCCAATTTTTCGGGTATTGCATGCTTTCATGGCAATGCAAACACACTTTTGGAAACTCAACATGCATGTATGTAATATAATATCTAGCTATACTTAATTTTTGCATGCACGTTACAATACTGAAGTTAAAAAATTAAAACAAACTAGCTATAAATTCTCACGCACACGCAACACGTGGATTACCACGTTTCAAACATCTTCATGTATTATAGATTGCATGCAACATGACAATTGAAAACGCCTAACTATATTTTTGTGTTACTGGAAAAATCTTTATAAACAGAAAGTTAAGCAATTGATATACAAATATCAAACACTCGATTTTTTTTTTTAAGGATTTTAGGCAGTACTACAACTGAAGTGATGCATGCACACCCACTATATGGGTTGGGAACTCATGCATGAGAACCTATATTGCCACCACCTGACAGTTGCATGAAATTATAACATAAAACAGAGGCCTGGGGAACAAATATAGGTTCACGCAATTAAACAAATGTCCAGTACAACGTCTGCACACATGTATTAAAAACTCTGGACACTATTTACAAATGCACGCATATACGAAGAAATCGAAATGCAGAAAATGAAAATAATTTGAACAAAATTCCCGGATGTACGCAAAATAGTCTAGAACTCATTTATGTGCAACAGAGTTTGTATAAACCAAAATGAACAACAGTAAAGCACCAAAATAAAAATAGGCATCATAGTTTTCAAATTAGAAATGTGAGCTTGTACTCACCTTAGACTCGTTTCAAACCAACAGGCAACAAGGATTCAAGCTTTTTAACCAGCTTGCAACTAGGAACCATAAGAGAGAAAAATCTTTGAACCGCCATTGATACTTCTACCGAGTTATTGAAGGAAATGGTAACCCAAATGAATGATCCTGTTTTTTTTTAATTTGAGAACAAGTGAAAAGCAACTATGTGTTGGCAATATATTTTGTACAATAGCATTTATGAAAACGTGCCTTAGTGGAAAAAGGGACAAGGCTGCATATAAAATGATCATTATGACAGCAAATGCAATGTGTTCAAGTGATAGCAACAGTCTTCATTTTTGCCTTTATTTGAACCCATTCTTTTTTTTTACACGGCTTGTACAAAATAGGTTGGACAGAGTACTTGCAAAGTGTGACAGCAAGTTGTTTTAATCTTGCTTTAGAAACTTTTATTAAAAACACACGGCTAGTATAAAGATGATGATAGGGAATTATATGTTCACTCTTGCTAATGAATTGCCTATTCATTTTTTTTTCTCACACGTGAAAGCAAATTTTGTTATTTGTTTCAATTGATTTTTGCAGCTGACTACCACTTATGCTCAACTGATTTGTAAATAATATTGCACATACATTTTTCTTCAAATTTCAAATTAAAATCTCCATTTTAATTTTTTTTTCGACGGTAATAAAATTACGGTCGTTACAAACTCCCCTCCTTATAAAAATTGCGTCCCTGCAATTTTCATACTAGAAGTTGTTTATAACATCAATTATTTATCACAACAAAGGTTAAAATAGAAAAGATGGATATGAAATGCTCATCCATACCCGAAGAGGAGAGAAAACTAGGATAAGAACACTCGATGAATTCTCTGGTTTCCCAAGCGCAATCCTTGGGGTTTGCAGACCATTGAATTTTCATAAGCGGGACTTCTTTGTTCCGAAGGCGTTTAACCTCCGAAGCTAGCACACGACTAGGATTTTTGTACAATAGAAAATTTGGATGAGATCTCAAGATCTTGCAACATCTGAAGATCAATAATAGAATCTGAACCTCGAAGGCATCGACGAAGCTGGGATACATGAAATACGTCATGAATTCCAGAAAACTGAATAGGTAGCGATACACGATAAGCAACAGGGCTCATGCGTTCCATAACGGGAAACGATCCAATATAATGAGGAGCCAATTTCCAGGAGCTACCAAAACGCCCCAACTCCTTCATCGAGGAAACACGAATGAATATGAGATCGCCAACAGAAAATTCCAAAGGCTTCCTACGATGATCGGCATAAGATTTCTGCCTATTCTGAGCCTCTTTCGTTTTCTTTCCAATAAATCAATCTTCTCAGAAGGTTCACGAATACAATCAGGGCCAAGAACTAACTCCTCCTCGGGTTCCCACCAACAAAATGGTGATCGACACGGTCTTCCGTAAAGAGCTTCGAAAGGAGCCATACCGATACTGCATTGGAATTTGTTATAATAAGCAAATTCGACAAGAGATAATTAGTCTTTACAACTACCACCAAAATCAAGAAGCAGTCTAATTGGATTTTGATAGGAATAATATAGGCTGATTTGGTCAAACGATCACAATCACCCAAACACTAGAATGGCCCGACCTCGAACGAGGTAGACCATCAATGAAGTACAAAGAAATTTGATCTCATTTCCATAATGGAATCTCAAGAGGATGCAAGAGACCACTAGGACGATGGTGTTTTGCTATAATAAGTTGACAAGTCATGCAACGACTCACATAAATTGCAACATCACGCTTCATACCTTCCCAAAATTATAAGCGCTGCATGTTAGTATACATCAAACTACTAACCAGATGGATAGTATACTTAGAACGATGACAGTCCTCAAGAATGTCATTTCTAAGATTAGGAAAACTAGGCACGATCAACCTTCCCTTCTTCTGAATACTACCTTGATCATCAATATCAGCAACAAGATCCAACAACTAGGATGAGCTTCCATGCTAAATAAAAGCACGGAAGAATCAAAAACTGAATGACAGTCTCTAATATCATAATGAGATAAAGATTCCAATATATTCCACTCTACTAGCATTATGGAAACAACAACCAGCTGCTTGCGACTAAGCGTGTCAGCAACTCGATTACCCTAATCAAGCATATACAGAATATCAAATTCATATGAAGCTAGAAATTCGAGCCAACGTTGTTGTCTCAAATTAAGTTCTTTTTGAGTAAATAGATACTTCAGAGATTTGGGATCAGTGAAGAGAATAAAACGCTCGTCCAAAATTAATGTCGCTAAATCTTTGGAGCAAAGATTATAGCGGCCAACTCCAATCATGGGTAGCATAACAAATCTCGTTAGGCTTTAGTTGTCTAGAAGCATAGGCAACCACTCTATTCTTTTGTATGAGAATAGCACCGAAATCAATACGGCTAGTATTGGTACAGATAAAGAGTCTTGGTTCCCTTCGGGAACCACAAGGATAAGAGTATCGAAAAAGAGTTCTTTCAAATAATCTTCTTTCCTGAAAAGCTAGAACTTTCAAATTTTACAATTATCTTTACGAAATCATTTTCTATAAAAATTTACTTTTTATAAGTCAATTTATTGTGTCAAATTGTCTCATCAAAGCGTTTAGGAGATTCCTATCGATAACGTTGATCAAGCGCATCGACCAGAATTCTTAAAGCACTCAATGGGCAATACAATCACAAAATCATCTTCTATATGATAAACAAAAATCTAATTATACTTGTACATAAATCTTATGAAAAAGATTTGCAAATTTTTAAATTGATTTTTTCATCCAAAATCAAAAATATACAAATGGAGTCATCGAAATATTCGTAGAATACTTGTTTCACAAAATGGATGAAATAAGCTAGTGAAACTGAATGACATAATGAGTCATTCATCAGGATTATAACGAGCGCAGACTGTGGTAAGTGGAATGCTATCTTCCGCAACTCGTAGTCAAATGAAAACCGATAGCTAGATCGAGTTGGGAGAAGAGCTTAGCGCCACTTAACTTATCGAACATGTCGTCGATCTTAGTTAATGGATACCTATTTTTGATAGTGAGCTCGTTAAGCTTGCGATAATTAATTCAAAGCCTAAGAGTACCATCTGGCTTCTTACGAAGACAAGGGAGGCTCCCCAAGGAGATGAGATAGAACGAATAAATTGCTTGGCTTCCAATTCAGATAATTGTTGCTTGAGTTCCTCATTTTCCTTAGCAGACATCCTTGTAGGAGAACAACTGACAGGATGAGCAACAGAGATAAGATCAATACGGAACTCAATTGCCCTATTCGGCGGCAAACACGAAATAGGCTCGAAGACATCAGAAAAATCACAAACAACCGGAATATTAGCTAAGACATCCTCCGATTCAAAGGAAGAATTGAAAGCATTGAAGTATGATCCACGCTTCAAAATATAATAGATAACTGTTCGATAGCATTGGGATGCTTGAGATATAAAGTTCTTTCAGGACATAGGATTAAACTTCCTAACAGACGAGCCAATCCATTCCCAAAATCATATCAAAACCAAGATGATCCATAACATGCAGATTCGCATGAAGGAAAAGCCACATAAAATAATCTGAACATCAACACACAACAAACCAAGAGTAGCGGATCCACCAATAGGATTTACAATTCTCAAAGGGTCGCAAAGACTAAAAACATCTAAAGGAATAACAACAATAAGCTCCTTTGACACGAGTGAACGCGATGCAGCCGTATCGAAAAGGACTCTAATAGAATGGCCATGAAATAAAATAAAACCTTCCTAAACAGAAGGAGTAAAACCTTTGGGCTGAGAAGAATCACTAGAAGCTTAAGCAACATTAAGCTTCCCAGATTTGAAACCCTTAGGAGTAGTAGGACGATCAAAAACCCAATGACCTTCTACAATTCTAAAATTGCAAAGGAATTTAACAAATGGAATACTACGGGAATATAGGATATATTCCTAGACATATTCCAACTTATTAGAGAGGATAAAAGTTTAAGAACAACGAAGGATAGATTAGAAAGGCACGAATAAGACTCTCGAATTGTTGTACCACATGTTTCATTCTGCTTCTGTTCTGTGTTATTATAATTTGTTCTGAATCTCAGCTCTGATACCAAGCTGTGATGCCCCACCTCTATACTCACAATAACAAAGGTTATTATAAGGAATAACGTTTGCTATTGCGAAGAATAAGGCTTGTTAGAAGCGACCATCCGAATGTTATGCCTTAGAAGAGTATTGATTACATCGATAGGAGTTGTGTAATTACTCCCAAAGATATATATTCAATCCAAATCTAAAACGAAACTACGGTGGCTACAGAAAAATTCAGAACAACTCATAATAACAACAACACTAATAAGTATAATCACATCAGAACAGAATTATCATATATATATAGCGGAAGACAAGTCTAGATACATGCTACAACAATAGATAGTTCACATGATCTAAATGTACACATACACATACATCATAATATATATGAGACGAGAATCAACACACCAAAAGTAACACCTCGAAGACTAAACAGAAGATGGAGTGAAATCCCAAAAGCTGAAGCTGCAACTGAATCGGAGAGAGTGACTATCCTGAAATAACTCGGTCTGACCCGAGTATTATTTAAAAGAAAATAACAAACAGATCAGTCTAATTTAAACATCAGAAATGAGTGTATACTAAACAACACTTAAGCAGATAATTATAGTCTCGAACGAGACTATACAACATAAATAATCACCATAGTTTAAATGAAGAAATCTCAATTTAAACTCCATCAAAATCAGCTTTTAAATTCACAATTGAATTCAAAACGGAAATACACAAATTTATAATCTCGGATGAGACTATACATAAATTATAATCTCGGATGAGACTATGCACAAAATTATAGCCTCGGTTGAGACTATACAACATAGTAATCAGCATAGTTTAAAGGAAGAAATCCATTAAACATCATCAAAACCAACTTCCCAATTAACAATTGAATTCAAGGCAGTAGTAGGCAAAAATCTAGAAATCAATTAGGATAACTAGACAAATCAACAGTCACAAAATCTAGAAATCAAAATAAGATAACTAGAAAATCAACATAAAAGATGGATCGATCCCAGCAGATAGCGAGTTTTAGCTACGCCACACGTGCATCTCAGATGGCCGAAGCCTACCAAGTACTATAAATTTTGGCACCCATCAGATGACCCGAAGGTCCGCAGAGTGACCCGAAGGTCTAGTACTGTTTTAATTGACCCGAAGGTCCATCAGATAACCTGAAGGTCCAAGAAATGACCCCAAGGTCCAGCAGAGTGGCTCGAAAGCCCAACAAAATCATCAAAATCATCAAACAGCAGATGTTTCAATTAACGAGTCCGGAATTAACCAAAATAGTAAAACTGTGGTTCCATACTCCACACTTTTGCTAAATCGTTTAAATCTCTTCATCCTTTCCTTGAAAGTGCAAAATTGTGTATTTTATAAAAATAACATTTTACGTTCTCAAACGAACAAGTCTGGAATTAAGCGAATCAGTAAAAGTGAGGGTTCATAGTTCTCAATTTTACTGAAGCGTTTAAATCGTTTCCACATTCTTTTGAAAGCGTAAGCTTTAAAAATTTTGAAAACAATTTTATTTTAAAACGATTTTAAAACACGTAATTAAACAGCAACAACTATAGCAATTTCGACGAGGAAATTACGCTTTACAAAACACCGTAAAAACAGATATAAAATCAGCGTTGCGGGATAACCGCTTAAAAATTCACTTTACATTAACGGTTACTGACGTTAAAATAACAGTAATTTATATTCGTCAAAAATTTCGTCAAAACGATACGCTTCAAAAATATAATACCGATGTAAAAATTCCGTTATAAAAATAACGGCACAAAATACGTTTTTAAAACGTAACACCGGTTCAACAAAATTTAAATAGTGGACTACACCACTATATTTTCAACTAATTATTGCACTGCCAGGACTTAACTCTTAAACGCACGAATTGAAATATACACATGCACTTGGACACATTTTCACATGCACTGCAACATGCGCGCAACACATATATGCAAAAAATATCAATTTTTGGACTCAATACCAAATGACCTTGAACCATTTACACTTTTGTGTTTCATGGTGCATGAATTAATACAGGCAAGGAATAAAATGTCCTGGAACCATTTGCATTCGGAAAAAAAAAATATGCATGCACTTAGTACACGCAAGGAATAAAAATGACTTGGACCATTTGCATTTGGAAAAGAATATGCATGCACGTGTACACGCAAGGAGTAAAAATGACTTGGACCATTTTCATTTGGAAATGAATATGCATGCACGTGTACACGCAAGGAGTAAAAATGACTTGGACCATTTGCATTTGGAAATGAATATGCATGCACTTGTACACACAAAGAGTAAAAAATGACTTGGACCATTTGCATTTGGAATATGCATGCACTTAGTACACGCAAGGAGTAAAAAAAAGACTTGGACCATTTGCATTTGGAAAAGAATATGCATCACACACAAGGAGTAAAAAATGACTTGGACCATTTTTTCAGGTATTCCATGCTTTCACGGCAATGCAAACACACTTTTGGAAACTCAGCATGCATGTATGTAATATAATATCTGGCTATACTTAATTTTTGCATGCACGTAACAATATTGAAGTTAACAAATTAAAACAAGCTAGCTATAAAATCTCATGCATACGCAACACGTGGATTACCACGTTTCAAACATCTTCATGTATTATAGCTTGCATGCAACATCACAATTGAAAACGCCTAACTATATTTTTGTGTTACTGGAAAAATCTTTATAAACAGAAAGTTAAGCAATTGATATACAAATATCAAACACTCGATTTGTTTTTTTTTAAGGATTTTAGGCAGTACTACAACTGAAGTGATGCATGCACACCCACTATATGGGTTGGGAACTCATGCATGAGAACCTATATTGCCACCACCTGACAGTTGCATGCAATTATAACATAAAACAGAGGCCTGGGGAATAAATATAGGTTCACGCAATTAAATAAATGTCCGGTACAACGTCTGCACACATGTATTAAAAACTCAGGACACTATTTACAAATGCACGCATATACGAAGAAATCGAAATGCAGAAAATGAAAATAATTTGAACAAAATTCCCGGATGTACGCAAAATAGTCTAGAACTCATTTATGTGCAACAGAGTTTGTACAAACCAAAATGAACAACAGTAAAGCACCAAAATAAAAATAGGCATCATAGTTTTCAAATTAGAAATGTGAGCTTGTACTCACCTTAGACTCGTTTCAAACCAACAGGCAACAAGGATTCAAGCTTTTTAACCAGCTTGCAACTAGGAACCATAAGAGAGAAAAATCTTTGAACCGCCACTGATACTTCTACCGAGTTATTGAAGGAAATGGTAACCCAAACGAATGATGCAGTTTTTTTTAATTTGAGAACAAGTGAAAAGCAACTATGTGTTGGCAATATATTTTGTACAATAGCATTTATGAAAACGTGCCTTAGTGGAAAAAGGGACAAGGCTGCATACAAAATGATCATTGTGACAGCAATTGCAATGTGTTGAAGTGATAGCAACAGTCTTCATTTTTGCCTTTATTTGAACCCATTCTTTTTTTTACACGGCTTGTACAAAATAGGTTGGACAGAGTACTTGTAAATTATGACAGCAAGTTGTTTTAATCTTGCTTTAGAAACTTTTATTAAAAACACACGGCTAGTATAAAGATGATGATAGTGAATTATGTGTTCACTCTTGCTAATGAATTGGCTATTCATATTTTTTTTCTCACACGTGAAAGCAAATTTTGTTATTTGTTTCAACTGATTTTTGCAGCTGACTACCACTTATGCTCAACTGATTTGTAAATAATATTGCACATACATTTTTCTTCAAATTTCAAATTAAAATCTCCATTTTGAATTTTTTTTTCGACGGTAATAAAATTACGGTCGTTACAATCATCATCACACACATGGAAGCATAAGTGGGTGGCCTTGCCATGCATCTTGAGGGGACAGTGTAATGACCAGTCTTTATGACCATTTAAAAATATTCAATCTAATTTATTTATCGAATATAGATGGTTAGGAACAAAAATTTATATTGTTATTAATGAAAATATATCGAATGGAAGCGATAATCTAAATTGAATCTGTAAATGACAAAACTGCAATAAGAGAAAAGTTTCAATCAGTATATGAATTGAAATAAACAATATTAAATTGTATTAATTTAATAACTAAAGTATGAACAATAAATGTCATTTAAGTAAAGAAATTAAATAAATGTGCAATGAGATAAAAGATGATAACAAATTTCAATATAACCTTTTGATATTGATTGTAAGTAATTGAATTCGAATTAACAAATGTTTATTCTTAAATATGAGACTGATTGGTTGTTAATAAAAGAAGAACATAAATCGAATGAATAATTTTCTTATATTTGAAATATCTGAATCTATAAATTTATTAAAAGTATATTAAATTTTAAAATGCAAAATTTATGAATATGATATATATATATATATGTATGTATATATATATAAATATATACATGCATTAACTTCATGATGCAGACTTCAATCTTTTGATGACAAAAGTATATATGTACGTACATGTGTTTCACCATTTCAAACTAATGATAAAATATCTATATACCTATATACAAATATATACAAGCTCCGTTATGGAAAATTTCGAACTTATGATGACATATATATATATATGTATATATGTATGTATAAACTTTATGATGGAAAATATCTGGTATATGTATATGTAAGTAGGTAAAGAGGCATATGGTAAAAATATGTATTCGTAAATGTACATATATATATGTATGTATGTATATGTATATGTATATGTTTGTAAATACATATATTACATGTTAAGCTTCATAATGGCAAATTTCAAACTTATGAATATATATGGGTATATGTTTATAAAAATAATGCATATGGAAATATATATATATATATATATATATATATATATTTGTATATGTATATATGTATGTATATGTATATGTAAATATGATAAAATAAATATGTATATGTGAATATATATATCTATATATATGTATGCGTGTATACACGGGGAGCATCATCATGGCAAAAATCAATTCAACTAATAAAAATATAAAATCAAGCAACCATGAGATCAAATCAAGCTCACATATGAAATCAAATCACATATAATGAATCAAAGCACCCAGAAATCAAATCAGCCCACATTAAAAAAAATGAAAAAAAATTAAATTGTGAAAGATGCATGTACATGTGCACAGCCTCCCTATGCTTGCACTGTACACTTCATTCTTCGTGTATATATATATACATATGTATATATATACCTATATATACATACATATATATAGACATATATATATATACATACATATATATATAGACATATATACACACACATATATATACATACACACACACACACACACACACACACACATATATGGCCAGGCTTGATTCATTGTTCACGCTTATTAAGAAAAGCAAAAAAAGAACTACTAACAAAAATAAGTGAAGGTGATTCAACAAGCAAGGCAATGTTCATCCTTTTTTAAAAAAAGTGAGTAAACAACTTCATATTGTTCCTGCTTTAAATACTTACTTATATAGTTGTTGTTTGGATGAATCTTTGAGCTATGTTAATTGTATATGTATCTGGCATACGGGTATATGAGTGAATATTTGCTTAGACATGAATGGATTCCACATGTACAACAAAGAAGTATTGCCCTTCTCCTTGGAGATTCCTCTGCTCATGTTTATTGTTAAAACAGTCACAAGCTTTCAACTTTAAAAATCCAGAACTCAGAAACCTTTCAGTTTTTAAACATGATTTCAAAACAAAAGTTGCTTGATTTTGACAATGGTTTGATTTAAAATTTATTTCATCAAATTTCAATAGTATGGAGGAAACAAAACCTATATTACAGTAGGTAGGTCAGTTAAGGAACTAATTCAAACATCACAATTTATCGAATGGATTATACAGTTTAACCGTTATCGAAAAGCATGATTTTTAAAATGGATTTGGGGATTTTTAATGGAGTATGGAGGATGAAATATTAAGATGAATGGAAGTGGGTGAATTGCAAAATTCCAGCGATTTGGTTGATTGCGTGGCTTGAAACTGGGCGTGGAGGAGGTGTATGTGTTGATGTAGATGGGAAAAATAGTGCATGGTTTTTCTATAGTGTGTCTAGTGGAACTAGGAGGTTTAAGGGATTAGGACTGGGTTGTTTTGGGTTTCGGCTTCAGGATAATGGTGATGACGAAGGATAGATATGGGCGTGTACATGGCGGGAAATGGAAGAGGGGTAGTGGCGAGTCTTGTGGCAAAGCTTGGTGGTGGATGGTCGAGTATGGTGGCCAGGCGAGGTGGTTGAAAGGGGACGGCTTCGTTTAGGTTTCGGGTTTGTGTTCGAATTTTCGAAGGAGGGAATTGCCATGGTTTCCGGTGGGTGGACGTGGTGTAGTGATCAACGGCAACATGCGAGGATGAACGGCGGCAAGGATCGATGGCTGAGGGTGGCGTGTATTTGATCATGTTCGTGCACGATACCCTGGAATGGAAGAAAATAAGAGAGGAAAAAAAAAGAAGTAGGAAAGGGAAGAAAAGGTTGGGCCTGGGTTATTGTGGTGGGCTGGGTTGGTAAGATCATTGGGCTAACAAGAAAATAATTTGTTTGGAAAAATAAATAAATTAATTTACTTAATAACCTTTAAAATTAAAAAAAAAATTCGTCTTCATTTAAAACCCAAACGACGTGCAGTATATTGCCTTGTGATCTTATCGTCCAGTATTTTTATCTGAACCAACATTGCTGAGTTTTCTGCAAATGTGAAAATTTAATGATCTAAACAATTAAAAGAAAACGAATAAGAAAATTCTTGGGTGATTAATCTTAGTTAAATTAATTGGTATATTTTAATGAACTATTTAATTTTAAAATATTTAAAATAAACTATTTTATTTAATTTCTTTAATTAACAAGTAATCAGAATGAAAAATAAAACGATCAAATGCTAAGAGGACTAATTTTTTATCATGAGAAATTAATATTCAAATCTACAATACACATGCATACCAAAAACAAAATACTAATTAAGCTAAAATAAAAAACTGAATAAATCTTATTTTTCTAAACATTCATTATTCAGTATATATTCAACCATTCAAACAAACCCAACCTTAATTAGCTAACATAATCGTACATTTATTGAATAATTCTTTTTCATAACTAAAGAAAATTATGTCTTACATCATTAATTAAGGTAAGAAAAGAAGAAGGTAACATGAAAAAGAAAGAAAGAAAGTGAATGATTTCACAACTCTATTGCTCACATATATGTAATGATGTATCTTTTTAGTACAATAAACACATGCTAGTTTTATCTTAGAAAGAAGCAAATCAAAAGTAGACCAACATTTAAAGGAAAATTGGAATAAATCGTCCTAGTAAAAAGTGTAAACTAAAGGTTGTACCAGTATATTTTATCTAACATAAAATAGTCTTAAAAAGACCCCTAATTAAATCCTGACATTATTGACAATTCTCATGTTATTTAAGTCCTAACACTATTGACATGCTATCCTTATAAATTTCTTCCTTCCACCATTATCTGCAAATTATGTCAAAATGCAAAAACAAAATTTGAAGCTTTAGAATCCTCACCTATCATGTTAAACAGTTAAGAATTTCTTGTTGAAAATTAAAACTGAAATATTAAATAAAAATATAGAAGTTCACAAGTGAGTTGTTTTTTTTCCTCTTTAAAACACGATAAACATGGAAAGTACTAAATGATAGGGAAAAAAGAATAAATTTGGTAAAATCAAATCAATAAATGTGCATCACTTATCAAAGGAAAAATATTAACATTTTGGAAATATAAATAAGGTAAAAACAAATAAGTAAATTTGTACTGTTTTTATAAAGTAAAACTTGATGTTTTGATGCATCCCCTAAATAAAATTAATTGTGTACTATTTTGGTCACATTTAATATATTTTGGTTGTTACTCCTCTTTATTATAATTCATAAGCAACAAAACTTCACATATCAAAGGACAACCAAAGGATAGATGAAAGTGACACAAAAAACCAGAATATCTGTACAATAAGAAACATATGGTAACATAACAAATTAGAGTGCCATGTCAAGAAATTTAGGAACAAAATGAAAAGGCTAATTGATATTATTATTCATAATATATATTCATTGTTCATTCATCCAGTCCAATGACAAAAGCCAAAACCACAACCATAAGATACCAAAACACATCAAACTCACAAAATCAAATGTTTAATCATCAAGAACCAAGATAGAAAAGAAAACACCAAATTCAAAACATACCAAAACGCATCAACTCACAAATTCAGTTCAAGCGTTGGTGAACTCAGTCTTAGCCTTAGTCCCTTCAGAAACAGCATGCTTTGCAAGTTCACCAGGAAGAACAAGACACACAGATGTCTGAATGTCCCTAGAAGTAATGGTCGGCTTCTTATTGTACTTGGCCAATCCAGAAGATTCTTGAGCAGGCTTCTCAAAAATGTCATTGATGAACCAGTTCATGATTCCCGTTGCTTTGGTCGAGATACCCATCTCAGGATGGACTTGGTTCAACACCTTAAAGAATCTTAAAGTATCTAGAACTACAACAAAAATGCTAATATCAAAACCCTAAGTCCCCACCGTTATCTTCTCATTTTCGAACTTCTAAGATCTCCAAATGAAAAATCTTAAAGTATGTAGAACTACAACAAAAATGCTAATATCTTTATTTTTTATATCATACTTATTAATGTTCAACAAAAATGATTCTAATATTTCACAAAGAGACAACATTAGTTTTGAAACTGAGTGGATCAAAAGTGAAAGTTTTATTAGCTGATCCATATAACTCTTAATTAAGAAAGTAATTAACGTATTAAACAAAAAGTTATGATTTGATTTTTTTTGGTTTTAATACTTTAGCTCGATGATTTATGGAAAAATATGTTAGCACTATTATTGTGTAAAAGGAGAGCAATTTAGTCACATATTGTTTTAATACAATGAGTGGTCTACATTAGGTAATTTTTTATGCATGAGCATAGTTGGACTTCTTGAGTAATATTAAATGCACTCATTGTTTACTCGAGATGCAAGGATTTGGGAAATAGAAATATTTTGTATGAAATGGGTATAAATCGTAAAAGTATTAGTAAATATTTTCAGTTAATTTGGAAAAAAAATTTAAGGTGGAAAATTTGTATTGGTGATTTAAATGAATTTGTATAAAGAATTTTATGCAAACGAAATAAGAAAGGGGGTAAGTAAACATTTACATTGGTGGAAATGTTTCGTCAGAACGAAATGTGTGTGTGTATTAATAATGAAGATGGTTTTTATGGGAATCATCATTATAATGATTTCGTGATGTCAAAATTTTATTATGTATGTTGGGAAAATTATTAAAAATGATTAAATGGATAATGTTTGGCCAGCGTTGAGGATTTGTGGATATAAATATAAAGTTCTTTATGTGTGTGTGTATTAAAAATGAAGCTTTAATTTTTCCTTTGAAAAGGGAAATATAGTTGTTAAAATAAGAAAATCTTTAATAAATGAAGTAAATGGGAAAACAAGATTTTTGGTAAAATTTATTTGGGAAAATAATATTTTATAAAGGTTACGCAAGTTGATGGAGTAAGAGGAAATTTAAGAAATTATAGATAATTTATTTTATAAATTAATGCATTTTATAGATGAATTAAATGTAGAGTTTTATTTAAGTTGAAAGTTATTTTATCCTTGTGTTCATAAGGAGAATATTTCTTATAATGTATGAAAAATATAGGGAAACAAATATTTTGAGCAAGCATCGATTTTGAGAAAATTTATTTTGGTTATATGAATTAATACAAATAAATAAATTGTTTAAAAGGGGAAAAAAATAAAAAGGGAACGTATTTTTAAGCTAAAATCTAATCTAGCCTACTTGTTCTCAATATCTTTTTACCTCTTCTCCATCCCAATGGACATAATAATAACTGTCTCTTCTTTTTCTTTAACCCTAATCTAAGTAATAAAATTCAAATAAAATCTTAGAAACTCCAAATAAATCATATATTCAATGTAGACCATCTTTATCCCTTTCTCTATCTTTAAACTTCTCTATCATATAAATTTCATGGTTTTTGGATAGTGTCAATTTTGGAACAACAGTAAAAAGTAGGACATTTGGGGATAAAATAATTAAATGGTGAATCACTAGTGTTTTGTAAGGAAATTTAGGCTCTTGAAGCATATCGCATTTTCATTTGTGAGTGTAATAGCTTTATATGTGTTTGCTTGTATATTCTATTGTGCATAAAAGTTGATGTTGACGCTTTATGTCGGGTTGTTTGCTATGGTTTTTGGGTATACTTGCTTCTATGATGGATGGCGATGTTGAAATTTTGTTTTGATGATAGAACGAATTGCCTTAAAAGTGTAGATGATAACAAATTTTTGGGCCAAAATTAACTTGTAACAAAATAAGCATAGGTTTTGATTCATTTTATCACTTTTATCGAATCATGATTTATCAGAAAGCCGATTCAATTGGTTAAAATTTTCATGATTACCACTTTTCAAGATTCGGCTGTTAAATAACTCGAAATATCTTTCAAGTTGGACTTTTTTTAGGTCTATTATAAATTTCAATGTTAACTCTCTATAGTATTTATGTCATAGCATCAAAATTAGAGAGCTGATTTTGGCGATCTTTAGCCAATTTCGAAGATAGTCTGAAGTACTGTAACTTTCAATTTCAACATATTTGAGTAATTTGATGTTTAATGCCTTGAGAAAATGTAACAGGTTAGACCAATTTATTGGCTTATTATATATTTTCAATTTCTTCTTTCAATCTTTCTATAATTATTGATGTTCATAACCCAATTAAATGTGAAAAAGAATACATATATGTATTTATGTGGCTTTAATGTTTACTTTGAAGGAAAATATTTTGGTATGTATAATTAAGAGGTTGGTAGGATTCATTTCTTTGGAAATGTGATGAAGTTTGTGTTATGCTTATAAGGTAAAGAGTGCATAATGAAAAGTGTTTTGAACTTAAATTTCTATAAAAAAAATACCATTTAAAGTATATATCTTTGTGTGTGTGAGGTGTTATAAATTTAAGTGTTCAAAATAACAGATGTTTTTATATCTATTTTATACTTTTCATATTGTGTTGTGTTAGTTAATTTTTTAATTTAAGTATAAAAATAATAAATTCTAAAATAAAATGCTATGTGATAGTAATTGCAGATATTATAATCATGAGAAATTCATCCCATTAAAAATATTACATTTTCTTAAATATTCCTAGTCAAGATGTTTTGAGATATGATATCGGTTCATCCATCGAGATTGTGGCATGCAATGCTCTAAAATTATTGGATAGTGTATTACTCATGGCTGCTGGAGGCGTCAAGTGGTTATGTACTGATAGTTATTGGATAATTACGGAACGACCAACTCGAGAGTTACCTTATTAATAATAACTGAGGTCATATATGAAATCTCGAAATGACGATATTATATTGTTCTTTTGACTTGAGAATGTTGTTGAACTTTAATTGGATAGTCTGCTTTGGTTATAGTGAATCATAACATGTCGCCCATCAAATGACTTTTAGGTCTGACTTAAGCATTGGAAGTGAAATGCTATTCAATAGAGAATTCATCTCCTCGGTTGTATGAGTTTGGTATCATGGTCAGCTATAGTCAACTCAAAGTCAATGTTTTTGGCCAGAGTAGTATGGTTAATAACAATTTTTATTATTGAACCAATGACTTTGTATTTGGATTAAACAAGTTGAATATGAGTGATACTGGAATTTAGAACAATACCTAGTTCCATAAGTCGTAAAGTGACATATCTTTGATGAAGAAAATTTGTATAAATAATCGTTACTGCCAAGTAACACTTACAATAATAAAATAGGAATTTATTGAAAAATGAGTATGTAATAAATTCAGCAAAATTTTCAAATCATTAGCTAAGATGACGTAAGAATGTTAATATTCGAATTGTTCGATATTTATCATTGACTGAATTTACACATTTGAGTCACACACCTATAAAGTTTAATACTCCGAAATACCATACGATTTAATTAATGTATAATGTTTGTAAATTTATTAAATTAATTAATATTTATGAAATATTAATAACTAAATTTTTATTTGATTTTTGGTGTCATATTGGATGTGGGTGTAAAAGTTATATATGTACTATCGACGTACGATATCGATAAGTATTTAAATTTGATTTAGATAAGTTAATCATAAAATGTGTTTGTAAATTTTAAAGGCGCATAAAAACTCATTTATTGATTGGCCTTCGGAGAAGAGGCAATTCGTTATGTATAGATGATGAGATTCCATTGAAACAGAGCCAATTTCAATAGATGATTAGACATTCTTATTGACATACATCCAGTAGGAATTGAACCTACGAATTTTCCAATTATGAATCTTCGTAATAGTTATTAAATTAATTCATAATAATGGAGTAGATTCTGTATTTATTACTCTTTATGTTTCTATTTTATTCCTCAACGTGATTGCTAAATCTGCATAATTTCCCTTTCAAATATGGTTACTTGATGCTTTAGAAGGGCCCTTATGTATATATGGCTAGAGTTCTAAGAGGAATTATATATGATATTAAGAAGGATGGGTTAAGGTGATCACATTAGGTATATCCAACTAAGGTATTTAAAAATCCTATTTACTTAGAATTTACTTATTCCATTGTTTGGAAAAAAAAGCCTTCTACTATAAAGGATTTAAGTTATTTCACCCCTTTATCCTATAAGGTGAAATAAAATTTTGGACAGGAAAAATGAAAAGTAAATATGTTTCCTTAAATCTAATTAAAACCTTCAACAGTTCATTTGGAATTTTATGTTAAAATATGTAAAAAAAATCTTCTTGAATAAATAAACTCTAAATCTAAAACATACAGCCTTATGGATTTTCTAATTTCAAAATATTATTAGTTATTCAAAAAATATAAGTTGTTCAAATAACTCAAAAAAGTCATAGTTTCTCCGTATAATTGGTAGAAATGATTGAACAAAGGAGATTAGATTTCCACTTTTTACTCCAATAGAAACCTGTATAAACCCATTAGACTCATTCATTTGTCTCTTTCTCTACCCATGCAGCTGAAAACTCCAAGGCTTACAACAACTAAATTTCAAAAGAAAAAATCATACAGAAACATTTAAAACAAAAACCGGTATTCATCTATAGTCTGCGGCAATTTCTAAAGGTGGTTCGATTGAATTTAGGAGTTGGTTCTTCATTTAACGTGCATATCATTGGCTACTATTTTAGTAATATTTCAATTTCTATGATAATATTATCTTTGTATATTTTGTTAGCATATTCATGCTGCATAGATTCCTATTCTTATAACTACCTTTTGTTGACCAATCTTATGTATATATTGATTGATTCAATAAAAAAACATTAATACATTTTTAAACATGTATATTATTTTCAATCTTACTAACATATTTAAATATATATTTTTGAAATTTAAAATAATTCTCAAATAACTTTAATAATTATGTAATGTAAAAATATAATTATATATATAGAAATTAGGTACTTATTATTTTAAATTGATTTTTAAATATATGTATTTGTGGATTTAAAAAAGGTGATTTCTGCGCTTTAATTATTAATATAAGACATTTTAAATTATTTAAATAAATTAATGCACATATTGTAAAAGAAATTGTATCAATTCCATTTGGATTGTGTGTGTGTGTATAAATTATTTAAAAAAAATTCGAGGGCGAAATAAGAAAATTAATTTTTCATACATACATAGATATATATATATATATATATATATATATATATATTTACTTACTAATTATTTGCAAACACACACACACACATATATATTATATTAATGTAAAACATATGTATATGTCGAATAAAATAAATAAATATTTTTTTTAGATTATATATGTATTATTTAAATTTTTAAATAGATATTTACTTAGATCTAGATCTATTTTTAAGCTGTAAATTATCACAAGATATTTTAAGATATCAATTTCAAATTATTTTGAATTAGTCAAAATATTTTAATAAAATCAACAATTATTACAAACATACATACACACACACATGTATACACACACACACACATACATATTCGAACAAAATAATGCGTGACAAATGTAAATGTAACGATCGTAATTCCACACATTTCAAGCTGAAAATAAACCACACATGTCCAACCCGATTTGAAAAAAAAACACCAATAGTTAGGTGAAAGAAAGAAGAAAGAAGAAAAGAGAGAAAGGAGAAAGAAAACCAAACAATATAGAATCTCATAACATAATGGAACAACGTGTAATATCAATGATCTCAATTGATTTTTCAAAGTTATAATTTATTTCAAAAATAAAGGTATCTCATAAGACCACATTGCAAATAAACACAGATAGGTTATCACCTTATAATAACAAAAAACCTTCATATAAAATCATCTGGTATTATAATAGTGTCTAGGATACAAATACATATTAATCATAGAAGAAATTGTTACATTGATTAAATTCCAGCATAATAGGTACACAACTAAAATTGTAAAGGCTCGTATTAGAGAATGGATTCCATACAATGGCCACTAAGGAACTACCTTCCATTCAGTATATTTGTAGAGGAATGTACCGAGGATCAACAACTTTAAAAGCTTTGACCTAGCAAGACCGGCCTACCCTCAGACTGATCTGGTGGTGGAAAAAATCGAATATGACATCACCCCGGTCGTTTTCGACCTATACGAGAGCTCGCTTATACATAGCATAACCGACATATATAGAGTAATCTAGAAAAGTGACAAACATACCCTAACGGCTGCAAACAAGATAGCCTTACGACATGACCTGTTTAAGCCATTTTCGGATAATGAGGCCCGAGGTAACGATTACCATTCACTTAGCACATTCCAGTTCGAATGCCTCCATCACACATCATTGATTTCCACAAATGTGCAACCTCTAAGCTCATACGTTTCAGAGAAGGGTGTTAAGTGTAAGAGAGTTACTTTCAACACCACCAAATAGATGTACCTTCATAAAAATCGATGTATGTGCATTTTAGAAATGCAATGTCAGACATTTGTCCATACAAGAGGTCCAGAAACAGCGCAAACTTAAGGTACTCTCCTACTACATCCTATCGGGAATCAGCCCTAGGATTAGTAACAAACAATCCTTGCATTGAAGAATTTTAGAATGAAGCGGTACTACCACTATATATATGAAATATGGAATCGCAAGTGTGAAGACCCGCAAATCCGTACTCCTTGAATATACACTAATCTCCATAGATTAACTCAAGATGAACAGAAATACGAATTCTCAATGTTTAAGAAAAAGAAAAGAAAGAAGAAGAGAGAAAAAGATAGAAAAGATAGCGAAAAGAAAATAGAAAATAGAACGGAACAGAACACAACACAACAATATCAGAATCTCACAATTCGCAGCGGAACAACATATAATAGATAAATGAATAATCTTTAAACAAAGAACTATATCAGTTATTACATTACATTACATCATTACATCCTATCATCATCAGAGTGTACAACATCATACAACAACAAACAGCGGAAAAGAAATACTATATATAATAATAAGCCATTCCATCCATCTTGCCTCCAGCAACTCCTGAATATCCAGAATATCCTGATAAACCTAACTCTTGACTGCCCGTGTGGAAATTGGTGGGCACCCAGAGTTTAGGAAGGAAAACAATAAACTCCGAGTCAGTCATGTGACTGGTGCGAGAACTCAAAACAGTTTATTTATCTTTAAAATCAAATAGAGGAATATTTTTTAAAGTCAATTCGCAATGCTTTTAAAAATGAGACTACCATAAGGCCTCCCGCACACACACACAATGCAAACGCAGAATCGGAGGAGATTTCTCCTTATGATAGTCAAAGATGTTTGATACGCATTTAAAAGAACATTTGATATTATTACTAGTGCATAGTGTAGAGAAAATTCATTTCGAAAATAAAGATATAAATCTTAGCCAACATAGACATTTCGAACTATGCCTACTATAGCTACCATGTTCAATAGCGGGTTACCGCCATATTCCATGGCAGGTTATACAACTAAAAACGTACAAGGCTCGTATTTGAAGAATGGATTTTCCAACAAATGGTCAGGCCAAGGAACTTCCCATTGCCATATGGAAACGCCTCTGGAAGGACGCCCCGAGAACCAAACCGTTCTCTGCTAAACAAAGCCGGGAACCCCTTTTCCTAAGGAATATTACAAACCCTCAGATATGCCACCCCCGGTCCTTTGGAACCTTTAAACGAGAGCTATCTAACCAACATCACACCATAATAATAAGTGTTTCAACATGAGTAAGTATCTGGGCTCCATACCATGATACTACCCTTTTCCAGAAGGAATGGTCATACCCTAGGGAAGCGATCCCTGAAAACCTTGCCTCACAATTCCTGTTTCGACCATTACCGGTTTGTGACGCTCGACGAAGTCTCGTCCACAAAAACATACTTTATACAAAAGCCATGCTTTGGGTGAACAAATGATCATAGAAATGATCACCAAGATAGACGATCAAATAAATGATCCTATCACAAATAATCAACACAATGATCATTTCACAGCAACACTCAGCATGTCACATTACCAAATTGGGAATATATCGCTGATAACCTTCAACTACATAACCTCTAGGGTGTTAAGCTAAAAGAATAAATTCTCCGCCACCAACAGAAATATATTTGAAAGAAATCAGCTTTATACCTCAATTTGTAATGTCAGACATACAATCCATACAAGTCTGTTCCGGGCTCGAACAGAACCGAAGGCACTTACAAAGAAGTCCTTGCAATCCGGATAATCTCTAATCACGTCCGGACTTCCCATCACATATGGAGTCTCTATACCGTAGCTACTCGGTGCAAAGACAATCGACGAGTTGTCCTTTCGCTTTCAAAAAGATCCGGTCTTCAACACCGGTCTTCAAATGCAATTCATAATGACGTATCACATATTCAGAATGGGTTATACGACCCCATGGTCCTTTCCCGGTTAACCCGAATAGTGAGCGCTTATTCAAAAATAAGTGTGGCATTCAAATTCAAACAAATGACATCAATTACCCATTCAAAGGGAAATATTGATAGTCGGTTATTGAACTATAAATGGATATGCACACATCACCAGTTTCCAAATAATTTTCCAAATTATTTATTTTCCAAAATATCTTTACAAGATATATTATTTTCAATACTTCAAAAATAAATCAATATTTATTTTTAAACAAGTTCCCCTTTCTTTTATAAATTCCATAGTGAATTTATATTTCACAATATCTACTAATATACGATTTTCAATAGGTTTCAATATTCCTTTTCAATTTATCTTCAAAACGATAAATTCTCAAAATATTCACTTTATATTGGAAAACATTTCCATACTTATTTAATAAGTAATTCACGAACCTATTTATTTTCAACACTTGGAAAATATTCAATATACTTAAATCGAGATTAAGTATATATTTCATTCTTTAAGGAAATCATTCTCTTAAACATATTTATTTGGGCCAAAACGAATGTTACGTAAAACATTGTTACGACAACCCAAAATCACTAGTATAGGGATTCGAAATTAAAATAGATATATAAATCCCAATACTATACAAAACATTTCCTTTCGGAAATCATTTATTATAACAACAGTGTTATAGTCCACCATTTCCTTTTATTTCTCGAAAACGTCTATTTCAACAATAAATGTTGAAATCTATGGTTTCGAATCTCAACACATTTTAAAACATCGTTAGATCGTTTTAATTCTATTTAAAACATCAAATCTAAACATTTTCTTTAACATATTATTCACTATTCAAAAACGTGAATATACTACGTTAACCAATTTCATCATTTCTATACATTTCATTTTAAAGTATTATTCACTGTCTAAAACGTGAATATAGCTCCATAAATAAGTTATAACAATTTACTTATCAAAATAAGTCGTTTGCGAATTTTATAAAACAACGTTTATAAATTCTATTTCTATTTGTTTTATAACTACTTCCTTTTTATACATCTCCTTTATTAACCTATTCGATTTATAACTCAATTATAAACCAAAAGTTCACATTATAAGTTAAATGCTTATAAAACGATTATTTTACAAAATCGTTCTTTTAAACTTCATAATTATAAATCTTATAACTTATAAGATTCAATTATTTATCCAAATATATTTGTTAACGTCAAAATTCAAACGCTAACACCCCGGTGTGTAGATAACAGTTGTGAAAGCACCACCCGTGGACACGGGAACAAGATTCAGGTAAAGAGATTACAGAAAAACAGTAAGAGAACACAAGTTTTATAGTGGTTCGGCCCAAAATCAAGCCTACGTCCACTTATATTCACTTTATTGATGATACAAGTACAACTTATACAATATTCTTCAATTACAATCCACTTCGGACAAGTAGCTCAAACTTCGGTGAAGAATAATCTTTCGAGTTCATCTTGAATGATTATGATTCCTTCTTGAAGTGTGTAGTAGCGTCCTTGGTGTTTGGAGTGCTTGAAGTGTTGCTTGAGTTGTGTAAACGGCAGAGTATCGGCGCTTCGAGAATGAGCCAAAAAGGTCCCTTGAATGTTGGTGATGGTCGTGTATTTATAGGGGCTTTCGGTGCTTGGTCGGAGGTAGTGGCCGAGATGGGTTAAGTCGTAGGTCGGCTCCGGGTCAGGCTGAGTTATATGTCGCCCTCCTTCTCTCAGGCACGGTCTCCGGTCTAAGTGAAAGACGCGTGCTTCTTTAGCTCCAAACCTTAAGTGTTGGGTCGCCGCCGAGTTAGTGTGCCATGTGCTAAACTATTTCGCTACTTCATCCTTCACACCCTTAGACCGGTTACGACTTACCATAAATCATAAGTCGGCCACGACTCATAGGTGGGTGAGTTTGTGCTTAACAGTTAGGTCGGCATCCATGTTAAGGTATTAGGTCGGCATACTTCTTAACCAGTTAGGTCGGCATCGAGTTAGATCGGATCCTTCCCCGCATCCTTTAGGTCGGCAACACTCTTTGAGATGCTAGGTCGGCCCACCTTTATCCATTGGGTCGGCAAGTAATGCGAATGGTTAGGTCGGCCCACTTTCCAAGCTTTAGATCGGTGAGCCATAACCAAGACAGGGTTAACATTTGCCCCTCGAAGTACATGCCTTAAGATTAAGTCGTGTGCTTCGACACCTCTTAGATCGGCTCCTCCTAGGTCGGTAGGTCGCGCACGACCTATCAGTTAGCGCCGTTTCGCATCTCTTCACCGTGGGATATAAACTGGCTCTCTTCCTTCTTCTTCTTCACTTAATTTCCTGCTCAATTCCGCCATTAAAGTACTCTTGAGTTCCTTAGGGCGATTTCATCCCACCTGATCACCAGCCACTCCTACTCTTTAGTGCGTAAGTGATTCTACTCCTCTTATGACTGCAAATTACTACCAAATCACGAACTATGTCGCTCAAATTCGAACCGCCTCTTCGCACGGTGCTTCATTACAGATCCTGCCATGCTTAGGTTGCTCTCTTAAATGATCGATGAAGTAATGAAGGTGGTTCGTCGTTTTTAGGCTGACCGTTCGGGATTATCATGTGATAAATTTGAGACGACTTCGATTTGGTTTAGTGGATGATCCGGCAGCATGAAATGGTATGAATGAAGTAGGGGTTTTTGTGGGTGGAGTGGTTATTGGGCTAACGGGTTGAGCGAGATACCGGCTTGGACGTGATTTTAGGTGACCTAACTTATGGCCGATCTGATTGGGTGCGACATGAATCTTGAGTCGGTACCGAGCCAATACTTGGGGAAACTTACCGACCTAACCTTTAAGGCCTGAACAGCAACCGGGTTAATACTTGGAGAAACTTTTTCCTTTTGAATCAGGGCCTGCTTCCCCACCTCTCTCTTGCGACCTAGGGAACTGCCGAGTTAAAGGAGTAGGAACCCTACATTAATGTGTGGGAGATTCTTAAGGCATAACCGAGTTAGCACTTAAGCATTTAACCAAGCTTGCCGAATCGAATTGCTATGATTTCGGCCAACTTCAGACTTAGCCTTTCTCTTTTTTTTTTTTAGGTTGTAGCCGAGATACGACTTAGGCCTTGGACATGCTGGCACTTGAGAGTGTCAACTAACTTTAATCATTTTGACTTGGACTGCCAATTTAAGTGGAATAAACTTTGAACTATGATCAAACTTTGAACAGGGATTAAACTTTGAACTGCCCCAACTTTAAATTTGTTTAAACACATTATGTCACTTCACAGATCATTCTCATTTTTAAGCTACCAACCTGTTGAGAATAACAAACAAACAAAGGAAAACAAGGCGCACATACTGCCATTGACAGCCCATATTAAATGGCAGATTAGTCAAGACAAGATAAGCATCATGAATATAATGCATGAAATGTTGTGAATTAATCGACTAAAGTAGAATATTAATGCAAAGTATCAACAATTTGAACTGACTTGTTTGCATCAACATTATATTTGCATATTCAAACTCAAAACAAAGATTCCTGGTCTTTATAACTAACAAATGTTTGTTAGGTTTTATTCCAGTTGCCTTTGCTTATTGTTTGATTGATACTTGTACAACACTTCACACACTTTAGGAAACGTGCACCTTCATGTTTGAATACCCAGTTGTTTATGTAGAATGACTTCCCTCCAACAAGAAGAAATGGTAGCTCAAGAGGAAGAGACTTTCCCGGTAGCTGTTCCCATAGAGAATCCTCCGGAGAGAACTTCGACCATTCTAACCCCAAGAATGTTTATTCAGATACGCACTCAATTCGGCTTTGCTGAAAGTGATGTCTTATTGCCCGGGCCAAGCGACACTGCTGATAATCCTCCTTACGGTTTTGTTGCAGCCAATCGCCAAATGTGCTTAAGTGGGGCAATTCCCCCTTTCAATGACTTCCTTCGAACTCTTCTTCTCCGGTTGACGATCTCTCCATTTCAACTTCATCCTAATGGTTATGCCATCTTGATGGGGTTGTGTGTTTTGTTTAGAAGAACTCTTGATCGCCTACCGAGTTTTGAAGAAATTCGCTATCTGTGCTCGTTTACAAAGAGTAAAGATCATCCTTCACTCATTATTGTGAGAAGTGCTAGAAACCGCAAGCTCCTTTCCGATCTCACTGAAAGTGTTCATGGATTTTTGAACCAGTTTTTCTTTGCTCGCTACCCTCCAGGGTTTTATGCCATCTGGAGAATAGGAAGTAAGACTAGTGTTTCCATTTTTTCGTTTTTGAAACTTTTTTCGAGATCCGAACTTTCAGTTGCTAACTTCATTCTTTGCTCTTTTCAGCACTTCCTCTCCCTTCTAGAGATCCGATTCATAAACAAGTTTTTGAGAGGTTGAGTGCCGTGGCTGCGGAAGAAAGGAGCATAAAATTTCTGCTGAAGGATGAATTTTTACACCAATACGGGCTTCTACACGCTTCTCGTTCTACACATGCTCATGAAGTTCCAACAGAAGTTCCCGATTCTTCGATGAAAACTCCTGATGCCCCGGTTACTGTCGAACAACTTACATCAAAAGAGTCTAATATTGAAGCTTCATTGGTGAAGTGTTCCACTCCTACCGACATTATGGGGTCATCTAGTAAGACGGTGCTTCCCCCGATCGAGGAAGAAGAAGAACCTTCACGGCCTCTCGGGGGATTAGCTGATGTAGGAATTGAGAAAACAAGTCCCACCAAGCATGATGGTGACGATGTTTATGAGGGGTTGAGCGACATAATAGTGACTTCGCAGGAGCTTTTTAGAGATGACGTATCTAAAACTATCTCTCCTGTAATTGAGGCGACGTCTCTTCTTCGACAAACACCAACACAAACATCAACTCCTCATACCCAAGCTATCATCACCTCTGCACCAAAGAGTGGTTTGTAGCTTAATGCGTGTAGCTTGCACATCACACAACACTTAGGATTTTCCAGCACATTTATGCACTTATCTTCTTATACTTTAAAGATTTCTAAAGCTTATCTTTTCTTATTTCAGATTCTTCAATGACACGCGGCGGATCATATTATCAGGATTTCCGACGCTACGGGGGGCGTGGTCAATATGATTATCGGCGTTACTTTCCCTCCTATAGAGAGTCTGACGAAGAGAGGGCTGCTCGAAAGGCTCGTGAAAGGAGGGATGCAGAAGAGCATTATGACAGAAGGGATAGGGATGAGCACCATGATTCTCTGCAGAGGAGTGATGACTCGCACAAAAGGAAATCTCACGACGACCGAGGAAAAGGTCATGTAGCTGAAGATTCAGGCAAACGAGCCCGACATGGTGAGAGACATGGTTCCACTATTCCCGAAAAGCCTACTGCCCCTGCCCCTCTTGACATTACTTCCGACTCTCCTGCTCTTGGGAAGGAGGACATCCAGACAATAATAAGAAGGCCTAAATTTCAAGTGGGACCTGGTCCGGCCACTTTACAAAGTCGTTTTCCACAATGGTGTTTAAAGGGTGTGAGGTTCGATCTCGACCTAGTCCCTATTGACAAGCCTGCTATGCTACGAAATCTTGACGCCGTTAAACTTGATATCGAGAGGATGTCAAACTGGCAGAAGCTTGTTGATGAGCTTCAACGAGTTAACCGCGCCAACTTAGAGGCTATGCTCACCATGGAAAACGATAAGGCTGAGTGGCAAAAGGTGCTTGAGTAGCACGACACCGAAATGAGGAGCATAACTTCCTATAACGAGGAGCTCGAAGCAAAGGTTGAGAAGTTGAAAGATGAGCTTGCTGCTTCCTCTACTTCATACTCTCAAAAAGAAGAAGTGCTTCTCAGACAAGTTAGAGATGCTCATGCCAGTCAAAGGGATGCCGAAGATAGGCTCGAGGCACAAAAAAGAATCAGTGAAGGCTATGTCTCTGATATTGCTGAGCTTCGAAAGAAAAACAACTCCCAGGAGGCGGAGATACAAATGCTTTAGCTTCAGCTTGCCAAAACTGAAAGGGAGCGCGATGAGGCTGTCGCCGGCAAAATCGCAGCCGAAGAATCTCATGAGGCGACCAAAAACAGCTTCGGCTCAACACTATTCGACTTCTACTTGCATAGCGTCTTGGGGCGTGGAAGCCTCGCCTTTCTTGGTCCCAAGTATGAGATCACTTTAGCTGAAGTGTGGGAGGCCGCCCTCGATATGCTTGGTGCTGAAGGTGCTGGTTATGACGAGTCAGCCCTGGAAAGGCATTATTTTGATGAAGACGCTCGCGCTGCTCTTGCCAGGGGAAAGGAACAACTTGCCAAACTAAGAACCGAGGTGACGGAAGGGGACCAGCTGGGGAAGACCACTTCAACTACTCTAGTCCAGCCACCTTCTTCGTCTGAAGTCGACATTATTGGTTCCAGTTCCCATCTCGCATCTCCCACCAAAGTTACCGCTGATATTACAAGCACACAAGGCGGAGACGAGGGTGAAGAGAGTGCTGATGCGCAAGCTTATGAAGTCGATATCAGGAAACCAGCTTCTCCAGGTAACTTCACTGTTAATCTCGCTACTGTCAATTCTGCTCAAGCGGGTTACCCGTTTATTTCACATGAGTTTCACGAGCTCCTTGGCTATTTTCTCAACCTTGACGAGCCTTCATCTCCTCTCTTTACTGACTTCATTGGTGAACCTTCATCTCCTCTTTTTACTGACTTTAACCTTTTTTCTTCTGTAGAGAAAGTACCAAGCACTGCTCAAACTTCTACTCCTCCGGTCATCCTTCCTTCATCTCTTCAGGCGGTGCCTCCTTCTGCCTCGCAACCTGGATCACAGGAGGAACAAATAGAGGCTCTTCACGGCTTGGATGATCCCATCACTTCGCAAGAGCAGAAAGATGAGAGACCTGAGGGAGGTGACATATCCCCGGAACGGACTCCTTCTGACGACATTGTTCTATCAAAACTTGTCACTCCGGGGAGTGAGTCTTCCTCACAAAGGAGAGAGAAGCGTGGGATATCAAAGAGGAGGGGGAAGAAAATCACCGCCACTGAAGAGGAGCCGGAAGTCGAACCGGTTACACCTACCTCTCCTACTTCCCTTATACCCACTGGCCGACCTGGAAAGCTGGTCATTCGACCGGGTAAAGGATCCAAAGGAGGGAAGAAGAAGTGAAGATTTTAGCTTTTTGTCTTTTATATGAACTGGCCGAGAGTTGTGCGGGTATCGCCCCCCGCTTTTATCTTGAAAACCTGTATCTGCATTATAGTTGAATAAAATGATTCTTCGTTTGTACAAACTTCTGTTTGAATTTGAGAATGCATTTACTATTTATTTTTGCACAAGTTTGTTTATATAACATTGCAGCGGGCTTATGGTATGTTGTTTGAGTATTACTTTACTGATGCAGCTATACTACTATACCATGTTGCCCCCATACCTTAAGCTTGTTGCAATGTTTTATACTTCGAGGGGACTTGCACTCTTATTTGTTAAAGAATAATTATTTTATTCTTTAAAGAAAATTTTATAGAGTACAACTCCCTTCGTATAAGTTTTTACGCTTTGTCGTTCGAAGAAATCACTTTTTTCTTTTGCTTATGTGCATATTTTACCAAGTGAATTCCTCTATGTGGGAAAGCGGACCTCTGAAGGGTACTTTAACTTCTTTTCTTTTTACGATCATTTTCCATTTGAAAGTTAAAGTACGCTTTTGATGAGGATTTTTTTTTTTTTTTTTTTATGCAAAATTGTACCTCTGAGGAGGGATTTTTCACGTTTCAACACTTGGAAGTTTTATTTCAATCTCGGTGAAACGTGTACCCCCAAAGAGTTGTGCCTTCGAAGAAAGCCTTTTCACGTTTCAACACTTGGAAGTTTTATTTCAATCTCGGTGAAACGTGTGCTTCCAAAGAGGTCTTTTTTTTTTATTGTGTCCCCGGGAGGGGGTCGTACCTCTAAGGAGGGATTTTTTTACGTTTCAACACTTGGAAGTTTTATTTCATTCTCGGTGAAACGTGTACCCCCAAAGAGTTGTGCCTTCGAAGAAAGCCTTTTCACGTTTCAACACTTGGAAGTTTTATTTCAATCTTGGTGAAACGTGGGCTTTCAAGAAGGTCTTTGTTTTTGCATTTCAACTTTGGTGAAGTGAGATTCCGAAGAGCGGTTATAATACTTCAACTCCTGGTGAAATGGGCCTCCGAAGAGGGCTTTTATTTTGTTTACATTTCAACTCTGGTGAAGTGAAATCCCGAAGAGCGGTTATAACACTTCAACTCCTGGTGAAATGGGCCTCCGAAGAGGGCTTTTATTTTGTTTACATTTCAACTCTGGTGAAGTGAAATCCCGAAGAGCGGTTATAACACTTCAACTCCTGGTGAAATGTGCCTCAGAGAGGGTTTTCATCGCCTGGAAGTTACTCTCTCATGGTTGGAGGGTCATGACTCCTCCAATCTTTTTTGTTGAGTAGAGAACTTTCTTTTTTGTGGCGTATGACCCATTAGAGGTCTTTTATCCTCCGAAGAGTTGCGCCTCCGAAGAGGACTTGTGCCGCTGATGGTAGCTTTGGTTGTTCCTCTGTTCACTTGCTTATGCCTTTTCAGCGATCCCTTTTTTTTTTTTTTTTCAAGTTTTCATTCCCCTTTCTCTCACAAGTGGCTTGTTTAATCCAAGGAAGTGTACTTCATTGCCAGGCAAGTTCGTGAGAACGGGCGCTAGCTTCCTAATTGGATGTTTGTTTGTTCAAACAATCTTAATTTATCAGCAAGGGCTCGTTTCTATCGAAATCATTAGCCGTTCAATTGAAGTATTTCCTATCTAGGATTTGAATTCGGGGTCTTTGTGACTTGAAATTTGTTTGTTGAATGATGGTGAGAATCGCTCGGTCTTATGATGCGCAAGTTTTATTTCCATTGTCTGCAAAAATTTAAATCGACATTTTAGCAATACATTTTATGTATTTTTATATCGAAAACAAAGCAAACATATAATGATAATAAGGAACACAAGATTTATAGTGGTTCGGCCATGAAATTGGGCCTACATCCACTTTATATTCTTTCATTATTTACTTGCATCAGTTTCACAATTGCTTTCAATTACAAGAATCATACATTCATAATTCTTTTTACAATTTTTCAACAAAATTTTCAAGTAAAGTATGGACGCAAGTGGTTGCTGTTCCATGCCCTTGGAATTTGATCTCCATCAACAGTGGTGAGCTTGAATGTGCCGTCAAGAAGCTTCTGACCTATTACATATGGTCCTTCCCAATTTGGCCCAAACACACCTGTTGCGGTCATAATTCTTTTCAGGACTAGATCTCCAATTTCAAAGCTGCGTTGACGAACTTTGGAATTGAAATGTCTGGCTATCCTTTGCTGATGAGCTGCAACTCTGAGGTTAGCTTCATCTCTTTTTTCATCAAGGAGATCCAGCGCTTCAAGTTGCAACTTTTCATTTTCTGCTTGATTGAAATGGATTCTTCTGTGTGAAGGGACCTCTGTTTCAACCGGGATCATTGCTTCCGATCCGTATGCTAACGAAAAAGGAGTATGCCCAGTTGCAGTTTTGTGAGTAGTTCTGTATGCCCATAGTGCAAGTGGTAGTTTATCGACCCAACCACCTTTTGCTCTTTCGAGTTGCTTTTTGATGGTTGATTTGATGATCTTGTTCACTACTTCCACTTGCCCGTTTGCCTGCGGATGAGCTACTGCCGAAAAGCTTTTCTGGATTTTGAATCGTTTGCAAAAATCCTGGAATTCCTCGCTTTCAAACTGAGTACCATTGTCTGTGATTATTTTCTGAGGCACACCGTATCTGCAAATGATATTCTTGGTCACAAAGCTTATCATTTTCTTTGAAGTGATCGTAGCCAATGGTTCAGCTTCAGCCCACTTAGTAAAATAATCAACTGCAACAATAGCATATTTAATCCCTGATTTAGCAGTTGGTAGCGGCCCAATGAGATCCATTCCCCAAATTGCAAATGGCCATGGACTGACCATCTGTGTGAGTTCGGTAGAAGGTGCTCTAGGAATTTTGGCATATCTTTGGCACTTGTCACATTTTCGGGAGTAATCTGCGGCATCCCGATTAATTTCTGGCCAAAAATATCCGTATCGGAGAATTTTCTTTGCTAGTGTTTGACCACCTGAATGATCACCGCATTCTCCTCCATGCACTTCAGCTAGGATTGTTTTGGACTCTTCCCGGGATACACATCGAAGCAATGGCATTGAGAATCCCCGTCTGTACAATCGGCCATCCTGAATTACATAGTGAGAGGCCTTCCTTAGAAGCTTTCGTCTTTCTATCGAGTTTTCTGGCAGAGAACCCCTGAGTAGGTAATCCAGTATTGGAGTCATCCATGACTCTTGTTCTTGAGATACATTCATAATCCAGTCTATATCCATCTCGTCTATACTTGGCGCTGAAAGGACTTCTACAGGGACCAATCCCAATAGTTGAGCTTCACCAGAACTTGAATACTTTGCGAGGGAATCTGCCTTCATATTCTCTTCCCGAGGAATGTGGCTTATTGAATGGTGATCGAGTTCATATAGGAGTTCCCAAGCCTTTGACAAGTAGGAAGGCAGGTTTCCACCTTTTGCTTGAAATTCCTTCTTGACTTGGCATACAATAAGCTGGGAATCACTGAAAATTTGTAGTGCTCGAATGTTTAGCTCTTTAGCGATTTTCAGACCTGCAATAAGAGCTTCGTATTCTGCTTCATTGTTTGTTGAAGGAAATTCCAGTCTTAGTGCATGACATAATGATCGACCTTCAGGAGTTTCAAGTACCACTCCGGCTCCAGAACAGTAGTCATTTCTTGCGCCATCAACATACATCTTCCACTGGATTGGAGAATCATTGATCGCTTTTTCCTCACCATTATCTTTCTCTGTGAATTCTGCAATGAAATCAGCTAAAGCTTGTCCGTTGATTGCTTTTCGAGGGTGATAGGTGATGTCATTTGACTAAGTTCAATGTTCCATTTTAGAAGACGACCCGAAGTTTCAGGGCGAAACAGGACTTGCTTCAGAGGTTGATCAGTGAGTACTTTGATAGGATGAGCTTGGAAATATTGCCTCAGTTTCCTCGATGCAACTAGTAGGCAATAGGCGAGTTTTTCCAACTTGGAGTAATTCAGCTCTGCCCCAGTGAGTCTTTTGCTGATATAGTAAACTGGATGTTGAATCCTTTTGTCTTCCCGTATCAGCGCTGCACTTAGAGCATGAGATGATACTGCCAGGTATATAAGAAGATCCTCACCATTGCCTGGCCTAGAAAGTATCGGAGGCGTTTCCATATGACGGATCAACTCTTCAAAGGCTTTTTGGCATTCGGGAGTCCATTCAAAGTTCTTCTTTCCTTTTTTCAAGGCATCGAAGAATGGGATGCATTTATCAGTAGCTTTGGAAATGAACCGACTCAAAGCGGCGACCTTTCCGTTGAGACTTTGCAATTCCTTCTTCGTTCTAGGAGCTTTAACTTCTTTTAAGGCGGTAATTTGAGCCGGACTGGCCTCAATGCCCCTAGCACTGACGATAAAACCTAAGAACTTTCCGGATTCGACCCCAAATGTACATTTCAGAGGGTTAAGTTTCATTCTGTATTTCCGAAGGACTGCGAACATCTCTGCTAAGTGTTCAATGTGATCCGCTGCTTTCCTGGACTTTACTAACATGTCGTCGACATAGACTTCCATAGTTTTGCCCAATTGCGGTTTGAACATAGCATTAACAAGTCTTTGGTAGGTTGCCCCTGCGTTTTTTAATCCGAAGGGCATAACTCTGTAGCAATAAAGTCCAACATCTGTAATAAAGCTTGTATCCTCCTGATCCGGCTCATGCATCATGATTTGGTTATAACCGGAGTAGGCATCCATGAAGGATAACAATTCATGTCCCGCAGTTCCGTCTACCAGTTGATCGATCCTGGGTAATGGGAAGCAATCTTTGGGGCAAGCCTTGTTTAGATCAGAAAAATCGATGCACACTCTCCATTTCCCATTAGCTTTCTTGACCAACACAGGATTTGAAACCCAATTCGGATATGTAGATTCTTTGATGAAGTTATTTTCCATGAGTCGATCAACTTCTTCTTTTAATGCTGCTGACCTTTCTGGACCCTGGGTTCTTCTTTTCTGTTTAACTGGCATAAACTTTGGGTCAATATTCAGAGCGTGTACCGCAACTTCCGAGGATATTCCACACATATCGGCATGAGTCCAAGCAAAGACATCCAAATTCGCCTTCAGGAAAGATATCAAGATGTTCTGAATCGAAACATTAAGCTGCGAACCCACATTCAACACCTTATTTGGGTCCTTTGGGTCAACAGGTACCGGAACTGTTGTTTCCACCGGTACTACTCTATTCTCCCCTGTACTGGCTTTTCTGGGATCCATTTCTTTCCGTGCCCCGCTGTGCTCGCCAGTGCAGGGTCCGCTCTGTAATTGCTACAAAGCTGGTTCCTTGATGCGGACTGGAGTTGCCGCATCCTTTCCCATTTCCCTTTTTCTTGACTCTCGCAGCTCTGTCCAATAGCATTCTCGCGCAGCATTTTGATCCCCTTTTATAACTCCTACTCCATTGTCAGTAGGGAATTTAATAGTGAGGCACCACGGGGCTAGGATAGCTTTGAATGCTGCGAGTGTTGGACGGCCAAGAAAAGCGTTATAAGCAGAATATTCATCGACGATCACAAAGGTTTGCTTTCGGACCACTTTCCTTTCTCCTTCCCCAAGTTCTACAAACAGATCGATGGTTCCTACTGGTTGCTTTGGCTCCCCGGTGAAGCCAACGATTTTCTGTGATGAGGCTTGCACATCGATCATAGGGATCTTCATCTGGTCAAATGTCTTTTTGAAGAGGATATTACATGATGCTCCGCAGTCAATGAGGACTCTTCTGACAATGGCTGGTCCAATACCAGCCGAGATGACCAAGGGATCTAAAGTAGGAGCTTCAATACCTGTAGAATCTCTGGCTCTGAAAATAATATCATCACTGAAAGTTTTCTGTTGTTTAAGGGGCGTAGTGTCCTCTAGAACAAAGACGTTTTCTTCGGCTAGAGCATATTTCAAAGCCCTGGAATATCTCTCCATCTCACCCCAACTCTTGCCAGCTGGGTGAGGTCCTCCGGAAATGACATTGATAACGGGCCTTCCAGATTCATGCCCCGTAGCTTTCTCACCTGCCCCAGGCTGATGAACAGGAGCCCGCTGCCCCTGACTCGATGATGCAGGATTGTTGCTATTCTTTTTCACAAATTGCTGCAACTTGTTTTCTCTTAGCAACTCTTCAATCAGATTTTTCAGCTGGCGGCATTCATCAGTTTCATGACCTGGTTGATTGTGGAAGCGGCAGAATTTCCCACTTTGTATGGCTTTTCTCCCAGTTCTCAAAGGGATAGGTTTAGGGAAATCGACGGAATCTTTAGTGGCCAGGTAGATGTGCTCCGGTGTATGTGATAATGGAGTATATTCTGATGGCTTGAAGGATCGGGGCTTCTTCAGATTACCCTGTTTCTTCCCATTACTATTCTCCCTTTTTTGCCCCACCGATTCATTCTTGCGTGGAGCGACAGTGTTGTCTTCTGCTTTTTCCAACACTGTCTTTACTGGTAAAGGACGGCTTTCCAAGCGAATGAATTCGTCTGCTTTTTTGTAGAACTTTTCGAGAGAGGTTGGCTCCTTCATATTTAACCATTTCCCAAATTCGCTTGACTTATCGATAGCCCTCATCAGATAAGTCAATATCATTCGTGGTTCAGCATTGTCCACCTCAGCCAGTGCTATATTGAAGCGGTTCAAGAAGGATCTGATAGACTCACCAGGATTCTGCTCTAAACTCGATAATGACATGATATCCTTGGCCTTCGAAGCATATAGCCTAAACTGCTCCTTGAATTTTCTGGTCAAGTCTGAAAACTGATCGATAGATCGAACTGGCAACTTGGTGAACCACAGTAAAGCCACGCCTTCCAGGTATACGGGGAAATATCGGCACTTTATTTCGTCGGAGGCCCTGGCACCTGTCATGTGCCAATCATATTTATACAAGAACTCATTCGGATCACTTGTCCCTTTGTAAGATGGAATAGTTGGAGGGACAAACTTCCTTGGAAATTCCGCCTTCAAGATTTTTTCAGTAAACGGAGTTTTACTTGGAGCGAAACCCCATTCCTTCTCATCTTCGACCCTTTGCATACTTTCTTTCATGATCTGCCGGACCATTCCAGAAAGATATTCTTCATCATGTCGAGTTCTAGATCCACTGGCCTCAGGTACTGCCTGCTCAAAGGGACTAGTAGGCCTTTCAGGAGCATTTCTTTCATTAACATCATGAATGTTGCCAGCATAGTTCCTTTCATTACCAGCCGGTTGATTGTTTGCCCCAAGTAAGTCGTTCAACTTATTCAGAATCAGAGCATTCTGGGCACTTTGAGCCTCTAGTTGTGCATTTTGGGCGTTTATCTGCTGGTTTAGCCCTAGAATCACAGCATCCAATTCCGCTTTCGTAACTCCAACAGATGGAGTGGGTAGATTAGGTATAGGGGAAGCGGAGGTTCCCTCTTGAATGTTCCCAGATCTGATAGATCTACTTTTCCTTCCAGGAGCCATAATCTCAGATATACTTCTGGTTTTTAAGGAAATTCTTTCTTCAAATCTCTGTGAAGCAATGATGAGAGCACCCGTTTGGTAAGCGGGAGGTCCTGAGTTCAATTCTCAGTGAAAGCACCAAAAATGTTAACGTCAAAATTCAAACGCTAACACCCCGGTGTGTAGATAACAGTTGTGAAAGCACCACCCGTGGACACGGGAACAAGATTCAGGTAAAGAGATTACAGAAAAACAGTAAGAGAACACAAGTTTTATAGTGGTTCGGCCCAAAATCAAGCCTACGTCCACTTATATTCACTTTATTGATGATACAAGTACAACTTATACAATATTCTTCAATTACAATCCACTTCGGACAAGTAGCTCAAACTTCGGTGAAGAATAATCTTTCGAGTTCATCTTGAATGATTATGATTCCTTCTTGAAGTGTGTAGTAGCGTCCTTGGTGTTTGGAGTGCTTGAAGTGTTGCTTGAGTTGTGTAAACGGCAGAGTATCGACGCTTCGAGAATGAGCCAAAAAGGTCCCTTGAATGTTGGTGATGGTCGTGTATTTATAGGGGCTTTCGGTGCTTGGTCGGAGGTAGTGGCCGAGATGGGTTAAGTCGTAGGTCGGCTCCGGGTCAGGCTGAGTTATATGTCGCCCTCCTTCTCTCAGGCACGGTCTCCGGTCTAAGTGAAAGACGCGCGCTTCTTTAGCTCCAAACCTTAAGTGTTGGGTCGCCGCCGAGTTAGTGTGCCATGTGCTAAACTATTTCGCTACTTCATCCTTCACACCCTTAGACCGGTTACGACTTACCATAAATCATAAGTCGGCCACGACTCATAGGTGGGTGAGTTTGTGCTTAACAGTTAGGTCGGCATCCATGTTAAGGTATTAGGTCGGCATACTTCTTAACCGGTTAGGTCGGCATCGAGTTATATCGGATCCTTCCCCGCATCCTTTAGGTCGGCCCACCTTTATCCATTGGGTCGGCAAGTAATGCGAATGGTTAGGTCGGCCCACTTTCCAAGCTTTAGACCGGTGAGCCATAACCGAGACAGGGTTAACAATATTCTTTAATAACTTCACAAAATTTATAAATCTTACTATTTATAAATTTCATTTATAACTTCACCATTTATAATTTTATAAATTCCATTCACTTATGCAATCCATTTTCACTTCATTCAAACACTTATAAAAACTCGTTTTATAATTCAAATGTTTTAATTTATAAATATCAATTTATAAATCCTTTATAAAATCAATTTATACTATTATTTTAAAACATCTTTAATCTCCTTTATAATTTCACCATTCTCTTGATTTATAAAATAATCAAATTTTATAAATCCTATTTTTAAACTTTTTATAATAAATTCAAAAATCCAATTTAAACTATTTTATAAAATCATTAATCCATATTTTCTCAAAAATCAATCTTTAACCGTATTTCTCAAAATCATAATTTTTATAACTTTAAAAATTATAACGTTTATTTATTTAAAATGGATCAGTTCCAAAAATATTTGATAAACGTATACTTTCAAAAATCACTTTAAAAATCATTTTAAAATCCCAAAATTTGGTTCAATGATGCTACACACCAAGTAGTCAATCACGACTACAACGATATCATATATCGATATGAAAATCAATCAAATATCAAAATATCTGAAATCAAATAAATACTGTTGAGGAATCCAGTTGGATCCCTCCAACCTGTTTTCCTGCATCCACAAACATTAGCACAATACCAATTTCGCTCCAGTACGAAATTATCGCGGTATATGGGATTTAAAATATTATCCGCTTAATAGACGGCGCAATAGGGTCTCATCCGCTAAAAAAATGCGGGAAATCAATAACTCCAATATATACATATGCCAATATATATATTGCTATTATATATAATACCAATTTCGTTCCGGACACAATGGAATAGGTTTCGGAAGCTAATTCGGACATCTGTGCGAGTTATGGCAACAAACGATCGATTTAAATTAAACCGATTTAAACGATTTTCTAGGCGTTTTAATTTGTACCGGACAAACGGTAAATCCAATCGACACGAAATTTGAAACCTTACAATAATATCACATTAAGGATCCGATGAAACTAGTTTCGTCGAAATCCGAGACAGTTTGAAAAATGGCTATTTTAACTCGCCAAATTAATATTAAAAATAATTCGATGCGTTTCGAGCTGCCACGATCAAACGATAACTCCGATTGCTACGAAAATTGAAATCCGATAATAACTAACTATTACAGATCCAATGGAACTGGTTTCGTCCAATTCTGAGACTGTTCAAAAATTGACTAATTCACTAGTCGATTTAAATATTAAAATATTCAATTTTCACAAATTAACTTTTAATTCGATTTTAAAAGTTCTAAAATATCGTTCTAACTTCAATATGATAAAATAAAATTTTACAAATCATTTTCAATCATATTTAACTCGATTTTCAATTATTTCCATAATTTAACATATTAAATTATCGATTTAATTATTCAATTAAATCCAATTATTCGAAATAAAATTTATTCGACTTATAAATTTCACTTATTAATATCTAAAATTAATTAGATATTCAAATTTTAATTACTAAAAATCCTGGGTCGTTACAATCTTCCCCCCTTAAAAGAATTTCGTCCTCGAAATTATCAAGTAAGAAAAGTTACATAATCTATTAACTTTCCCAAAACAAATTTTAAACTTCTCACCGTACTTTACTAAGTTTTCAAATCATACTTAGTTATCTTTTCAAAAACAACTACTATTGTTTAACTTTCAACTCTAAATCAAAGTTAAAGTTTTCAAAATTTTCCAATTTTCTCAAATTTATTCTAACGCCTTAAATTTCCGGAAAAATTCGCCATAGTCTCCTTTGCGCGGCTCGATCCGAAAAAAAAATGACAGTATATATATCACAAATATACATCTCATCAAGTAATGAGGCATCCCGAAGGGAAAAAGTGTAAAAGTACGGTATTTAATCCGAGATATGTACCTTATATTTTATTAGCGAGCATATACGGCTAACATAGCACGAAAGCGAGCTCCAAATGCGAAGCAAACACGATCCGCACCTACTAAACACTCAACAAACAACATGAGAACATGTATATAGACAATAGTATCGATATACAACATATAGCAACACAATAACTATATATGCCAACATAGCAAATGCAAACAAACAACAAATGCAAACATCAACCAACTATCATTCATAACCAATAAATATTCATTTATATTCTCATTAATATTCAATGAAATAGGTTTTCAATTTAATCACATTTGATTCATTAACAGTGGATGTTTACTAACATTCATTTTCAATTAGTTCATATTCACTAATCCATATTCAAGTTGGTTCACTTCTAAATCAAATTCAATTCTATTTAAGATTCACTTAACTTCCAATTGAATTTATTCAATTACTTTAGCTTTTAATAACATTAGATTTTAATGAATTACACTTACATTCATTATTTCATATCAACTTAATTCACATTCAATTGATTAACATTTAATCCATTAATTCAATTCAATTACAAAAGTTGAATTTCATTTATATAACTTAAGTTCATATCTATCATTTAACTTTATTAATTTTACTTTGATACCCATATCAACTTCATTCAATCATCTCTTAAGTTATACTTCATTTTATAAACATCACTTGTTTTTACATAACTTAAATTCCCACTTATAAATCAATTCAGCTTCCAAATTCTAAAGTAAATTTCCATTTAACTTTAAATTCATTTTTATTTACAACTTATATTCATAAATATATTCATATAGTTTCGCTTCTCATATATATAAGTTTATTTCACCATTGTAAATCACTTTAATTATAATTTAATTCTTATAATTCTTTTGCTTATCAATTATTTTTTTATTCAGATTATTCAAACAACCAAACAATCAACTTATATACACTTTAATAATTCTGAAAAAATTATTCCTTTATATATAAAATATAATCAAGGTAAAATTATTTCATTTACCCAATTTAAAACAATATTGTGTCGAATTGTTCTATTCAAGTGTTTAAAGATCCCTATCAACAACGTTAATTACTCGTATTAACCAGAATCTATATACCACTCAACAAACCAATCATCACAATATAAAACAATTTTATATTCACTAACAAATACGCTCTCATAGCTATTATTACACTCAACTCATTCTAGAGTACTGCTGACTCTATCTCTAATGAGTAATACCCAACAGAACCATGGTTGTCGCTTAACCATAAGCTCTGATACCACCTGTGAAGACCCGCAAATCCGTACTCCTTGAATATACACTAATCTCCATAGATTAACTCAAGATGAACAGAAATACGAATTCTCAATGTTTAAGAAAAAGAAAAGAAAGAAGAAGAGAGAAAAAGATAGAAAAGATAGCGAAAAGAAAATAGAAAATAGAACGGAACAGTACACAACACAACAACATCAGAATCTCACAATTCGCAGCGGAACAACATATAATAGATAAATGAATAATTTATAAACAAAGAACTATATCAGTTATTACATTACATTACATCATTACATCCTATCATCATCAGAGTGTACAACATCATACAACAACAAACAGCGGAAAAGAAATACTATATATAATAATACGCCATGCCATCCATCTTGCCTCCAGCAACTCCTGAATATCCAGAATATCCTAATAGACCTAACTCTTGACTACCCGTGTGGAAATTGGTGGGCACCCAGAGTTTAGGAAGGAAAACAATAAACTCCGAGTCAGTCATGTGACTGGTGTGAGAACTCAAAACAGTTTATTTATCTTTAAAATCAAAATAGAGGAATATTTTTTAAAGTCAATTTGCAATGCTTTTAAAAATGAGACTACCATAAGGCCTCCCGCACACACACACAATGCAAACGCAGAATCGGAGGAGATTTCTCCTTATGATAGTCAAAGATGCTTGATACGCATTTAAAAGAACATTTGATATTATTACTAGTGCATAGTGTAGAGAAAATTCATTTCGAAAATAAAGATATAAATCTTAGCCAACATAGACATTTCGAACTATGCCTACTATAGCTACCATGTTCAATAGCGGGTTACCGCCATATTCCATGGCAGGTTATACAACTAAAACCGTACAAGGCTCGTATTTGAAGAATGGATTTTCCAACAAATGGTCAAGCCAAGGAACTTCCCATTTCCACATGGAAACACCTCTGGAAGGACGCCCCGAGAACTAAATCGTTCTCTGCTAAACAAAGCCGGGAACCCCTTTTCCCAAGGAATATTACAAACCCTCAGATATGCCACCCCCGGTCCTTTGGAACCTTTAAACGAGAGCTCTCTAACCAACATCACACCATAATAATAAGTGTTTCAACATGAGTAAGTATCTGGGCTCCATACCATGATACTACCCTTTTCCAGAAGGAATGGTCATACCCTAGGGAAGCGATCCCTGAAAACCTTGCCGCACAATTCCTGTTTCGACCATTACCGGTTTGTGAGGCTCGACGAAGTCTCGTCCACAAAAACATACTTTATACAAAAGCCATGCTTTGGGTCAACAAATGATCATAGAAATGATCACCAACATAGACGATCAAATAAATGATCCTGTCACAAATAATCAACACAATGATCATTTCACAGCAACACTCAGCATGTCACATTACCAAATTGGGAATATATCGCTGATAACCTTCAACTACATAACCTCTAGGGTGTTAAGCTAAAAGAATAAATTCTCCGCCACCAACACAAATATATTTGGAAGAAATCAGCTTTATATCTCAATTTGTAATGTCAGACATACAATCCATACAAGTCTGTTCCGGGCTCGAACAGAACCGAAGGCACTTACAAAGAAGTCCTTGCAATCCGGATAATCTCTAATCACGTTCGGACTTCCCATCACATATGGAGTCTCTATACCGTAGCTACTCGGTGCAAAGACAATCGAAGAGTTGTCCTTTCGCTTTCAAAAAGATCCGGTCTTCAACACCGGTCTTCAAATGCAATTCATAACGACGTATCACATATTCGGAATGGGTTATACGATCCCATGGTCCTTTCCCGGTTAACCCGAATAGTGAGTGCTTATTCAAAAATAAGTGTGGCATTCAAATTCAAACAAATCACATCAATTACCCATTCAAAGGGAAATATTGATAGTCGGTTATTGAACTATAAATGGATATGCACACATCACCAATTTCCAAATAATTTTCCAAATTATTTATTTTCCAAAATATCTTTACAAGATATATTATTTTCAATACTTCAAAAATAAATCAATATTTATTTTTAAACAAGTTCCCCTTTCTTTTATAAATTCCATAGTGAATTTATATTTCACAATATCTACTAATATACGATTTTCAATAGGTTTCAATATTCCTTTTCAATTTATCTTCAAAAGGATAAATTCTCAAAATATTCACTTTATACTGGAAAACATTTCCATACTTATTTAATAAGTAATTCACGAACCTATTTATTTTCAACACTTGGAAAATATTCAATATACTTGAATCGAGATTAAGTATATATTTCATTCTTTAAGGAAATCATTCTCTTAAACATATTTATTTGGGCCAAAACGAATGTTACGTAAAACATTGTTACGACAACCCAAAATCACTAGTATAGGGATTCGAAATTAAAATAGATACATAAATCCCAATACTATACAAAACATTTCCTTTCGGAAATCATTTATTATAACAACAGTGTTATAGTCCACCATTTCCTTTTATTTCTCGAAAACGTCTATTTCAACAATAAATGTTGAAATCTATGGTTTCGAATCTCAACACATTTTAAAACATCGTTAGATCGTTTTAATTCTATTTAAAACATCAAATCTAAACATTTTCTTTAACATATTATTCACTATTCAAAAACGTGAATATACTACGTTAACCAATTTCATCATTTCTATACATTTCATTTTAAAGGATTATTCATTGTCTAAAACGTGAATATAGCTCCATAAATAAGTTATAACAATTTACTTATCAAAATAAGTCGTTTGCGAATTTTATAAAACAACGTTTATAAATTCTATTTCTATTTGTTTTATAACTACTTCCTTTTTATACATCTCCTTTATTAACCTATTTGATTTATAACTCAATTATAAACCAAAAGTTCACATTATAAGTTAAATGTTTATAAAACGATTATTTTACAAAATCGTTCTTTTAAACTTCATAATTATAAATCTTATAACTTATAAGATTCAATTATTTATCCAAATATATTCTTTAATAACTTCACAAAATTTATAAATCTTACTATTTATAAATTTCATTTATAACTTCACCATTTATAATTTTATAAATTCCATTCACTTATGCAATCCATTTTCACTTCATTCAAACACTTATAAAAACTCGTTTTATAATTCAAATGTTTTAATTTATAAATATCAATCTATAAATCCTTTATAAAATCAATTTATACTATTATTTTAAAACATCTTTAATCTCCTTTATAATTTCACCATTCTCTTGATTTATAAAATAATCAAATTTTATAAATCCTATTTTTAAACTTTTTATAATAAATTCAAAAATCCAATTTAAACTACTTTATAAAATCATTAATCCATATTTTCTCAAAAATCAATCTTTAACCGTATTTCTCAAAATCATAATTTTTATAACTTTAAAAATTATAACGTTTATTTATTTAAAATGGATCAGTTCCAAAAATATTTTATAAACGTATACTTTCAAAAATCACTTTAAAAATCATTTTAAAATCCCAAAATTTGGTTCAATGATGCTACACACCAAATAGTCAATCACGACTACAACGATATCATATATCGATATGAAAATCAATCAAATATCAAAATATCTGAAATCAAATAAATACTGTTGAGGAATACAGTTGGATCCCTCCAACCTGTTTTCCTGCATCCACAAACATTAGCACAATACCAATTTCGCTCCAGTATGAAATTATCGCGGTATATGGGATTTAAAATATTATCCGCTTAATAGACGGCGCAATAGGGTCTCATCCGCTAAAAAAAATGCGGGAAATCAATAACTCCGATATATACATATGCCAGTATATATATATTGCTATTATATATAGTACCAATTTCGTTTCGGACACAATGGAATAGGTTTCGGAAGCTAATTCGGACATCTGTGCGAGTTATGGCAACAAACGATCGATTTAAATTAAACCGATTTAAACGATTTTCTAGGCGTTTTAATTTGTACCGGACAAACGGTAAATCCAATCGACACGAAATTTGAAACCTTACAATAATATCACATTACGGATCCGCTGAAACTGGTTTTGTCGAAATCCGAGAAAGTTTGAAAAACGGCTATTTTAACTCGCCAAGTTAATATTAAAAATAATTCGATGCGTTTCGAGCTGCCACGATCAAACGATAACTCCGATTGCTACGAAAATTGAAATACGATAATACTAACTATTACAGATCCAATGAAACTGGTTTCGTCCAATTCTGAGACTGTTCAAAAATTGACTAATTCACTAGTCGATTTAAATATTAAAATATTCAATTTTCACAAATTAACTTTTAATTCGATTTTAAAAGTTCTAAAATATCGTTCTAACTTCAATATGATAAAATAAAATTTTACAAATCATTTTCAATCATATTTAACTCGATTTTCAATTATTTCCATAATTTAACATATTAAATTATCAATTTAATTATTCAATTAAATCCAATTATTCGAAATAAAATTTATTCGACTTATAAATTTCACTTATTAATGTTTAAAATTAATTAGATATTCAAATTTTAATTACTAAAAATCCTGGGTCGTTACAGCAAGGCTAGTGGCAAGCAGTCCAACACCGTGAAGATCTCTATCTTCAAAAATCATCATTTTAAACAAATCTGCACTATCGAAGGCATACATTGGTCTGAAGTGGTTTTTGGATAAATCTGATCCTAGTCCATCCGAACCAACAATCGATAAGAGGCCTTTAACCTCATAATAAACAAAGCCTCGTATACTTATCATGTTTCAAACTCTCAACTTGCTATTCTATGGCCAAGAAGGAAGCTTAGTAGATTGGAGTAACTTCGTCACTTCGCACTACTCGAATCATCATTCTTAACACCAAACGATAATCAAGGCTACTCAGTGGCCTCATACTAAGTGCACGACTAATCAGTTTCCACATCAAGTAAAGGAACAAAAATAGCCAAAAATACAGTCTAGCACATAAGCAGTCACTAAGCCTCTTTAATTATCTTTTATTAATTAAATCACTTTCCAAATATCAGTCTCAAAATATCTTTAAAAAGATGTGTTCTTATAACCATTTTAATCTTTCAGTATTTGGAAAAAAATTCCATATACTTATCTCAATGGTATAAGTATATTCACAAACCATCACATTTTCAAAAATTAGAAAATATTCCCATATACGTAAATCCGTAATAAGTATATTCACAAATCTTTGGAGGAAAGCTTCATACTTTCCAAAGCACGCTTTATTGGTTCAAAATGAATGTTGTGTAAAACATCGTTATGACAACCCAAAACTATAGTATAAAGTTTCTACTATTAATATTTATATAAATCTCATATACTATATAAAACATTTCCTTTTGAAAATCAATTACTATAACAACAATGTGATAGTCTATGCCTTCCTTGCTTTCTCAAAAATGTTTATTACATCAATAAATGTTGAAATCTATGTTTTAATTAATTTGTACATTTAAAATCACTTTTTAAACCCATTAAACTCCATTTAAAAATATAACTTTCGAAACATTCCTTTAACAGATTATTTTAACTTTTAGAACGGGAATATATTTCATGTACATAAATCCATATTCAAATCTCAACATAAATCATTTGCATATTTATAAAACAATGTTTATAGATCTCCATTCTATTTTATAAAACATCCTTTTATAAACTCTATTTATTTATAAAATTCTGGTTATAAATCCACTCCTTCATTAATCTGTTATAAAATCCTATTTATAAATCTATTTACCAAATATTAGTTACAAATCATTTTTAATATTTATAAAACTCCATTTATAAATCCATTTCTCTATTTATAAAATATTGCTTTCATAAACCTTTTATATAAACTATTTCAGAAATATTTGTTTCAAACTATTTCTACCTTCTTTAAAACTGTATTTCCTTTAAAATAAAAGATGCACTTATTTATTAATTTTTCTAAATCCTTTATAATACAGTTAAAAAATCACTATTTAACATATTTCACAAACTATTAGTTTACAATACCAAAATATTACCTTTTATTTTACATAAAATAAACTCCTTGCTTTAGTAATTGAAGAATAATTATTAAAAACATATGTTATTTCAAAATTACATTAAAATCCTCTTAAATAAAAATATTTTATTATTTTGAAATACCAAAAATAAGGCCAAGTGCTACTATAGGACTAAATAAACAAAATCATGTCCATGTCATCAAATATGGCATCTAATAAATCATATATCAAAATATATATGAAAATTAAAATCAATAGTGGAGAGGAATCTTGTTTAATCCCTCCAAACTATTCCCTTGCATCACACACAATTTATAATCAGATAATATGGGTACTCCACAACTAAGCGGGTATATATAAAAAGGTTATCCGCTCCAAGGGCGGGAATAAATCTAAACCAACGGATAAGATAGTAAATCATCCAAACAAGCAACAAACAAGCATCAATAAAAATGTCCACACTTACATAAAATATAAGTGTGCCGGAGAGTTGCGTTTAACTCACCGAAATTCCAGATATCGCCAAGGTGTTCAGGTTTGAATTCAAAATCAAACGGGCATTCTATTTTAACACGAAATGCTAGAAGCTCTGAATTTGATGAATCCAACTCCATCGTGTAAATTATCCAGATATGAATGAAATGGTGAAAACGACGCCTCGATCGGACCTTGTATGAACAATATACGACCGTTAGAACATCACGAGATTAATTAAATTATAATTCACTTAATTAGTTCAATAATTAGCATAATTACCCTTGTTCATTAACCTAGGTCGCGCTTTTCAAAACCAACGTGACTTCATCTCCTTGCCATCGTCGCCATAGTCGATCGCTCATCGCCCCACTATCGTAGATGAACACCCTGATCACACCGAGCCTCAAGCCACTGCTTCCACCTCCTGAAACATCGCCCACCACCAAAAAATAAACCATAATCGTTGCGCCTTCTAACGAAGATCTGCCCTACCACCATGGATCGGTCAACAATCCATCACCTGCAATGGGTTCGTCTTTCCTAGCTCTACAACTTTGTAGTTGACAACTTCGCTTGTATTTACTCCAATCAATGCGATGAACATGAGCCGTTGGATGATGGAGAACTATGAATGGCGGCCGCATATTTTATTCTAGGGTTATGCAAATTGAAGGATGTTCACGTCCTTTTATAGAAAATTTTCAAAGCACTATTCTTCCCTAATATTTTCGAACTCTAAACGAGGCATGGTGCCTGACGTTCCATATGTAACACCTCTATTCTGAACACAATGGAACTAGTATCGTGACCTAATTCCATCATCTATAGAAGTTAGCTTTCAAAATAAAATTATATTAATTTTAATTCCCTTAATTAATTTCTACATGCTTCGAGCTCGCATCACTAAACGATATGTATGATCAACACAGAATTCTTTAACAAGTAATAATTCACTATTACAGATCCAATGGCACTAGTTTCATCAAAACCCAAGACAGTGTCCCCAAAGGCTATTTTCATCCGTTAATTACAACTAATTATTATTAAACCATTTTAATCATTTCTGATTCATATTTAAAAGTTTGCTATCTTTATTCTTATTTGAACAGAAATTAAATCAGCTTTCGAAATCATTTTTATTCTCATTAAATCCCTATATTTGAAATTTAAGTTGTTTTCTTTTCAATATTTAAAATTAATTAAATATTTCAAGTTTGAATGACCAAAATCCTGGGTCATTACAGGCTTCCCTCCTTAAAAGAATTTCATCCTCGAAATTGCCAAGGTAAGAAAAAGGCCACAAAACCCATTAACATTCCAAAATCAATTAGTTGAAATAGATTACAAAATTTTCTACATCTTTAAATTCATTTACCGATACCAACTAATATCATTCCAAGTTATAACATAAAAATCAAATTTAGTTATCGAAATTCTCAAAATTTTCTAACGTCTTACATTTGCGGAAAATTTTGCAATCTTCTCCTTTGCGTGGCTTAATCGTAAAATTTACAGATATATTAATCACATAATATACATCTCATCTCAAGGATGAGGCATCCCATAAGGAAAAACAAAAAATTACGATATATAATCCGAGTTTTGTACCTTTACTTGATATTAGAAAGAATATATAACCAAAAAAATATAAAAATGTGTTTTGAATGCATATCATACACCATCCGTCCCAACTTAACACTAGCTATAAATGAGAACAGGTATATGGAAAGTAAATCACTATATAACTTAGACTATTTGTAACAACCCACAAATTTATCACTTTGATAAATTATATTTATGTTTAAAATATTTAAATACAAGCTTTTCGAAATAGATTATATTGTCTAAATAATAAATAATTATGGTAATCTTATTTGAATAAGTATTTACAAAAAAAATCTATACTTTGGAAAAATATCGATAAAATGACCGAAAACCGTTTTATCAATAAATAGCTCTATAATTATCAGAATTCATGCACAGAGCTGGATACATACACTTATTTATCCATATAAATTATAATATGAAATAGAATAATTCATTTTATTTTTGGGAATAAAAATTATTTATGACATCATCAATAATGGCATCATATTTAATAATTGATTTGATGAATTTAAATTGAGATTTAATAAATATTATAATTATTTGAATAATTATTTCAAAATGATAATAATTCATTTTAATTAGTTATAGACTGATAGTAAATCATTTATAGTAGTTTAAAAAAGATATTTACTTGATTTAAAAATATAAGAAAATTCTATCGCTTTATCAATATAACATCACTTTCTACAAACAATTATTTAATATTAGTTTATATGGTTTTACAATTCAAAAGAGGTCATTTTATTTAGTTAAGAATGATAAGAAATTAGTTTTCAAATTTTTTTTACATTTATATGTATAATATAAGTGAAAATGTGATCGGGAATTGGCTTCTCGATTTTTAACGGTTTAATGGACGGAAGTTGTTCAAAGTTGTTGCAACGTTGTTTGTTTGCTTGTGCTTATACATATACATGCATATACATGTCACATGCAAACATATACATATAAATACACATATATAAAAACATGAATATATATAAGGATAATATCATGATATTATTTACAAAATATCTAAGATATTTTACAAAATCAATGGCAAACATCAACTCACTAACACACCATCATCATCACACACATGGAAACACAAGGTATATGGCCTTGCCGTGCATCTTGAGGGGATGAAGGGAGTGTGGTCAAGGGGAAAAGAGCAATTGTACATTTAGATATTTATTTCCAAATTATTCCTATAAATACCCACCATTCTCTTCATAATTTTACACACTATTCTACTTCATCTTCTTCCCTATTCTTAATATTTTCAATGGCTATCTACTTTAAGGAAATTTTAAAGATAAATATAGCAAAAATAAATTAAATTTATTCAAGTATATACTATGTCAATCCACTTCAGAACCAAGTGCATCGCCTTCTTTCCACCTTCCAAACTCATGCCCACTATTCTCCATCAATAAGGATGAGCACTCCACCTCCTTCCAACCTAGGTCGAGCTTTCCCAAGGTTTCGGGCTCAAGTCCATAGACTTTGGTTCGATCATAGAGAAACTATAGTCTGTTTTCCTAAGTTTAATATCCAATAACGGTGAGAAACTGTCTATATATGCAAAACGATGATGTGATATGAATGCTATGGATATTTACTTTGCTTTAATCATTAAGTATTGGTTTTTTAATATGGTTGTTTAATTGTGTAAATAAGTTACGTTAAATACACATCGATATTACACAAGGAAATAACTTTCTAAATCATGTTATAAAAGTGACATGTAATCATTAAACCCCTTTGGAATTATTTAAAATGGTTTATAAATGTTTTATAAACACTAAAATCCAATTTGGTGTAGTTTTGACAAGTTATGAAAATTGAGTCAAAAATAGGCATGTTGCGTAACAGCTGTTCGCGATTTTGCACCATAGAAAGTTAAATCCATTTAAATGATTGATTCAGAGTCAGAATTCTTTGTAATAATTCCGAATTCTTATAGTCGTAGCTTTCAAAAAAAGACAAAGATTGAGATTTCATTCAGTAGATTTTAAAGTATGAGAAAAATAAGTTTTCAAAATAGTCGTGGTCTGGCAGTTAGAAACCAAAGCAATAAATTATATATAAATGGTATTTTTAATTATTTAAAAATATTGAATAAATTCTATAAATATTTTAAAATATCTTAAAAGAGATTTGAGCTATAAAAATGGATTTTGAAATGATAGAAATGTTGTTTTGACCAAATAAGCTTAAAGCACTATTCGCAGCACTTTTGTAGCACTTATAATAACTTTTGAAATATGGGTTTAAACTTGTATTCTTTCCCAAATCTTTCATAAATATTTTCAAATAAATAATTAACTATTCTAAAGATAATGTGAAGGTTATATAATTTATTTCATAAGAGTTTAAATAAACGATTTAAAGAAGTTGTTGTAATTAAGTGATTTAATCTTGGCTCTAAAAGTCGATGAGTAGACTGGATTTTTCTATTTGTGAGATTCGGATGGAAGATGCTTAATCTAAGGAGATGTTCAGGAGGATCCAATGCCCTGGCTCTCCTGGCGTCTTTCTTGGTTGAGGAATAGATATGGTCGAGATGTCAAAAACGAGACAAGTATAAAAGATTTAATAATTAAAATTAAGTAATTGCATTTTGGATTTATTATAGATAATCTTCTTATACTTGGTGATAGATTCCAAAGAGGGAACCCATACTACCCATGTGAATTTGAGAGGTGATTACACTGCCATTCGGTGGATAGTAAAGGATGAATAAAGAAATTAACGTTGAGTAGAATTAGTATAATTTCTATGGATCCATTTTACTTGAGTACTAACTAATTTTGATTAACCATCTTACATAACACGATTTCAACCTGCATTGGAATTATTTTAATGGATCCTTTTAATTAAAATTTATTGGTTTGGCCTTACAGTAAATGATATCTTAAATAACATTATTTTTGACATGTTTAAATGATATGATTTGGAAATAGGAAATCTTTGTAAAGATTTAAATAAATAATTTGGAAATATTTTTCTAAGTAAAGGATGAAATGATTTGGAATTATTCCATGATTTAAAAATGTTTAATTAAACATATATTTGGTAAAGGAGGTTTAACTATTCCATATATACTTGAAAGAAGGGTTTTAATGATATATATCTCTAGAAGATATATTTGATAAAGAGAAAGTAATTAATCAAATATTAAGCACACAGTTACTTAACATCTTTTTATCGATGATTGCTTCAAAGAATCTAGGGTTAGATTTGGGTAATTCTTATCCAAGAACAACTTTTAACAAATTTACGAGTTCAAAAGTGAAGATATGTTGAAGAGAATGAAGTTGAAGGCCGGGATCTTCATAAGAAACGTCTACTTGTTGATAATTTCGAGGTAGCTCTTGAGATAAATAAATAATAGTGGTTTCTTCATTCTATTATCTTCGTATGCAAGGACTAGTCGCTACAAATCTTAGGGATAATGCCTGATAGAATGTGGTAGGAGAGTGCCTTTTATTTGCCCTGCTTCTTGACAACTTGCATGGATAGATGTCTAACATTACATTTCAAAGATCACAATGCATTGATCTCTTAAATTGTACATCTATTTGGTGGTATGGGAGGTAACCCCTCTTATACTTAATGCCCTTCTCTAAGACGTATGAGGTCAAAGGTTGCACTTTTGTGGAAATCAATACTGTGTTGTTGGAATGACAATGTGGGCATTTTAAGTGAAAATGATTTAAGAAATATAAACTTGACCTCATGCTTCACATCTAGGGAAATGTGAAACAGGGATTGCTTTAAGGCTAAGTGGATCGCAACCAATAGATTATGATATCACCTTTCTAGATTTATTTATTTCTACCTGCTATGACGTCAAGGTTAAATTATATCGTGTATGCTTTGGGTCCCGGATATGCCGGTAACGGCATAGTGATAGCATATTCGGTGCCATTCACCACTAGACGTTATGCGGATGGGCCAATCGTAATTCGTAGAGTTTTGGAAGATGTCGATCCTCGGTGCATCCCTCAAGAGATGCACTGTATGGGAGGTAGTATCTCACCACTCTATTCATTGAAAATCAAAATCTCCAATAAGTGCCTTCGATTTTTGTTGTAAACTTATTCTGCCATTAAATTTAACCAATGTAACAATTTCGACTATTGGAACATGTTTATTTGAAAGGTTTTCAAGGAATGTCATTAAAAATAATATCTTTGGATTTCACGTAAAAATGATTTTGTTATCATAATGTAAAAATCTATTCCGTGTTTATGAAATACCTTTTGTTTTCAATGAACTCATATGTTGAGTTTCTCACGCCAGTCACATGACTGACCCATATTTTATTATCTTTCCCTTAATCTTTGGGTGCCCATTTTTTTCGGGCATCCCAGTAGTTAGGTGTAACGAACTGAGATTTTCGACCCTCGAAAATCAACACTAATGCGTCCATTGTATCACCTACCGAGCAATTAAATGCCGAAAGACCCGATTGTTATGGAAAAGAAAGACGGAAGAAGATAAAAAGAAAACTAAACAACATAGATCCTTACAGCGGAACAAATAATCTATGATATACCATGAATCTTCACACTAAAACAAAACTATAATATATGTATATACGGGCATCAATCGGAGTATACTGACCTATTCCAACATAGACAGTTATAACAACCTATCGTCACAATTGTTGATAAACTCAATAATGAATACAATGGAAAATAACCATCTACGTGAATACGTCTTTGGCCCTTCAACTCGTCTCCTTAAGCTCCAAGCGTTCAAACTATTACTTAATATGCTCGGTCTAACCCGAACAATATAATCAAATAACAGCCAAGTCAGTCTGGAAAACTAGCATGAGAAGAATACTCCCAACTAGATTTTAAAATTATATAAAAATCTTTGAAGTCAAAAGGTATCTCATAAGACCACGCCACACATAAACATGGACAGATTTTTACCTTACGATAACCAATACGTTTTCTATATAAAATCCATTTATATTATAAATGTCCAGGGGTCAAAGTAAAATATGAACATAGCTGAAATGCCTGTATCTCACATTCCAACATATTAGGCATACAACTAAAACCTTAAAGCTCGTATTCGAGAATGGATTCAAACAAATGACCGGGCTACTGGAGTACCGACCGTCACAATACACCTCTAGAACAATGTACCGAGATCGTACCAAATGACCATTGCCCATACACGACCGGTCTACCCCTGCAGGATATATCGAATATGCCATCACCCTGGTTAACCATTTCACTAAGCTCATATGCACAACCGAATCTGGAAATATGAACGGTCGTCTAGAAAGGCGATGACATACACTAATGGGTGCGACCCACATAGCCTTGCTAAATCTCCCATGTTTTAGCCATTCCCGGTTGAAGAGTCTTGAGGCTATGATTACCTTTCAAGAAATTTACACTTAGAATGCTCATTGCCCTCCAACAACAGTGTCTTGATAGCATTTATCCATACAAGTCCGTTCTTGTTCTAAACGAAACAGAAGACGCTATTCCTACTACATCCATTTTGGAATCACCCTAAGGATCAGTAGCAATTAGACCTTGCACTTCACATCTCTATCTTCAAGTCCATGCTCTTCACGATTTCTTTACTTGGAAAATGCATTCGTTGGATCGAACTGGTTTTTGGATAACATATCCGTTCTCGGTCTCTACGAAACAACGTTCGATAATTTTTTGGTGAACTCAACCCCGGTTCTCTAGAAGGAATCTTTGAGTAAAAACCATTTAATCATCAATTATTCAATTTCAATGAGGGGATGCAATGACTCAACAAAATCTAGAGAAAGAAGTTGTTCTTCGGACAAAATTCATTTCGTTTGTCTAAAGAAAGAAAAATTATTTAATTTAGGAAATATCCATCTGAATTATTTTTAGTCCGGTTGCGAGGTAAATAAGCAGCCAAAGATAAGATCGAAGATTGCCTCCTAACCATTAGTGGATGGATTTCCTTATCATTTTCCTAAATAAACGAAATCAGATTTATACGCACATTAAAACATCATTGGAGATGACTACGTGTAGAGACCCAACCTCCTATCTCCAGGAAGTCGCATCGCTAATAAGAAAGAAAGGGATAGAAAAGAGAAAGAAAGAGAAAGAAGAACACAAACAACATCAGAGAACTCACAGCGGAACGAATAAAATATAATATATCACAAAATATATTACATAGTATCTCATTATATCAGAGTACACAACTTATCCAACACATATTAGACAGTTATAAACATCTGTCTAATTCATACAACTCAAGTATACAAGAGAAACAGATATAACATACATAACGGAATTAATATATATCTACACGTCGAAGCCTCCTGCTCCTTATCTCCTCCAGAATTCGTCAAGCTAACCTGAACTACTTGACTACTCATACATAATATGAGTACCCAAGAGTTTAATAAAACAGAAATAAACACTCGGGTCAGACAGGGGTCTGGTGTGAGTAAACGGATTAAAATTGCTTAACTTTAGAAAACCTTTGAAAAGAAAAGGTATCACGTAAGACTTCCCACACATAAACATGGAAAAGTTTTTACCTTACGCTAACCAAAACATTTGATAGGAAATCCAGTGATATTATAATAGTGTCTAGGGTTTTCAAGTAAATAAGAAATAGCCGAAATTGTTACATGATTAAATTCCAGCTACTAGCCACAAAAGTGGGTAAAACAATCAAAACCGTAGGGTCTCGTAGGGAAAATGGGTTTCCATCGATGGCAGGGCTACTGGGGTACCGCCGGTCACAGTACGTGGCCTAGATCAACGTACCGAGGAGTATTCCCACTCCCCTGCAACACAAGGCCGGAACCATCCCTTACTGGACAGTCCCGAACACGACAACCCCGCAGTTGGCCGCGACCCACCTGCCCACACAGCCGAATAAAAAGGGACTTCTAGACAGGGGAAAATCTTGCTCTCCAGTGGGAGCTACCCATGAAGCCTTGCTGCACCTCCCCTGTTTTAGCCATTCCCGGTTGATGAGGCTTGAGGCTGCGATTACCCTTATAGGACATCAAATCTTATAATGCTCATCGTCCGCCTGACGATGTGCTGAAAGCATTCAATCCATACAAGTTCGTTCCGGGTTCGAACGAAACCGAAGGCACTATCTCATTGCACTCATTTTGGAATCACCCTCAGAGTCAACGACCATAGCCCTTGCACTCTGATTCGCCATCTTGAATCTATAAGGACTATTCCGTCAAACTCATTACGGAATCACCCACAGAGTTATACTGACGTATAGCCCTTACACCTCAAGTCTTCACTTGCTCCACTTGGATACACGACCTAACGTTTAATTGGAATCGGTGTGGTTTTCGGATTCCAAATATGGAAACCCGATCCGGGTCTCTTTGAAACCAAACGCCTTTTTAATGTCCAAATTATACTCAAGGGTTTAAACAGTTTAACTTAATTCAGGATGATATATAAACAGATGGATGAATTATATTATCATAACAGATAATTCATACTAACATTCATCTTCACAAAGCAGCATATCACATAATAGAGATATCCAGTATCAACCAATATCAACATCCAATATCAATCAATCATCCAATATTAATCATTCATCCAATATTAATCATTCATCCATAACAGAATTGATTAACTCTAATCAATTGGATTACTTAAATCATTCTTCATTTATTTATCCCAAATAAATAAATTAATCATCTCTAATGATCTTCACTAATTAATCTTCTTTGATTAATTATTCTTTAATTACATTCAAATAATTACCCTATCCGTATTCAGTAATTAACCTTAATTACTATCATTAATTACAATAATTAATGATCATTCATTATATAATTAACTATAACTAATTACATTAATTCTTAATTAATTACAATTAATTAATCACACTTAATTAATTACTTATATTAATCAACCTTGATTAATATCCTAAATCACACTAATTAGTGATCCTTATTAATTAATAATTACTTTAATTAATTAACTAATTAACTTATAATTAATCAACTCATTAATCATAATTAGTAATTAACAATTTATAATTACTTATCTTAATTAATTAAATTCTAATTTAATTATTTCAATCCTTGATTAATTAATTCAATTAATTAATCCTCAATTACTTCATTAAGTAATTATTAAATAATTAAATTAATAAATAATTCCTTAATTAATTACTTTATTAATTAATTACAATTTTAATCAATTACTCTTGGTAATTAATCTTAAATTAATCTCATTTATTAATTAATTAATCACATTGATTAATTAACTAAATAATTAAGTAATTAATTCTTAATTATTTACATAAGTAATTATCTCTAATTACTTTCATTAATGAATCTTAATTAATTCCTTAATTAATTACTTAACAAACAATTAACTTCATCATTAAATAATTATTAATTCTTTAATTAATTAATCACTTTATAATTAATTAACTTCAACAATTATATTAATCAATTCTTTAATTGATATCATTAAGTGATTAACCAATAATCACTTCAACTAATTACCCTATGAGTAATTACCATTAATTACTTCCATAAGTAATTAACTTCCTTAATTACATTCAACGATTAATCATAAATTACTTTATTAAGTAATTACACTTAATTAACCCATAATTAAGTGATTATTTAAAATTTAATAAATTATTAACTAATTATAATTCAAATCCTTAATTAATTAAGAGAATATTAATCTTAATTAAACTTTCCTTATTAACAATCAAATTTAATATTCAAATCAAGATAAATTAACCTTATTTATCTTGTAATGAATTAAATCAAATTTTAACATCTCAAACCATCTATCCTATTTGGTTTTCAAAATCATAATGATAATCTTATTTAAAATTTAAAAACAAATTTCAAAATTTTCAATACTTTAAAATATTCAAATTAATCTTATTTATTTCAAATATAAATTTGAAATCCTAAGATTGAATCATTACTTAACCTTTGATTTAATATTTAAATTCAAAATATCCTTTTTAAATTGAAATCCAAAATGTAATTAAATTATTTCCAATATGAAATCCCTTTAAATAAATTTAAATTGAAATAAATTATATAATTTCAACTTATACTTTATGAATTTGATTATCATTAAATTTTAAAACAACAAGTTTAGAGTTTTATTTTTATTTCTTTTATAAAGCTATTATCAGACAACACCCTAGGGAAAAACCCGAAGCAAACCATCCTCCATCCCGTGTTAACCCCGAAGCAAACCCAAATCCAACCTGACTTCGAGTTATACACGATACAAGCGCGAGCTGTTCTTCGAGTTCAACTCGTCCTCCCCAGTATGATTTTTCCCCCATTCCAAACCGAGGGAAGCTTTCTTCTCCAATCCAAAAATTTGCAGTGTACACTATGTACACGCGTGCATATTGCACGTCGATCCAAACATCACCGAACCTCCCACCGGACATCCCCATGTCGCCGATAACCCCCTCATGCCATCCCTCAACCCAGATCCCAAAACCCAATGTCGATTCAAAATTTAGCCCTTCAGCCGAGCTTACATGAACAACAACCAACAGAAAAAGGATCACCGCCGGCCAACCCCACGCCGATGTGCCCTGCTGTACCCACCACATCACCGCCACGACTCGAGCTCCACTTCCCCCCAAGTGCGATCACCCCCAAACCTTCATTCGCGTCGCAAACTCCTCAACAGTTAAGCCCAGTAACACAAGCTTTAAAACCCTACTTTGATTAAATTCGAAATATTTTGCCATTTAAAATTTTTAATTGTATTTTTCCCCAAATCTCTAACATGCAAGCAAGCTTCACCCGAAAAATCAAATCGAATTATTATCTAAATCATCCATAGTTCACAATATTTCCCAAAATGTTCAAACTAAAATTTTTCTTGATTCCTTAAACTAGAAATCATAATTTTATTTTTAAAATTCCTAATTTTTGAAGACAAAACAGAACATATAAGTGAATTCAAAAATCTACAAGCTTGAATTCCACCTATTTCCCCAAATTTCACTGTAATTTTAAAAGTTTACAGTATTTTCATTTTTCTTTTATATTCATATGTGATTTAGAAATTACAGAAACTACTCTTAAGTTTCTACTTATCATTAACATGCAAAGTTTCATTTAAACGTTATAATCAATCAATGGAGTAGTGGAAGATTTAAGTTTTCTGAAGAATGAAACAGCCTGTCTAAATGAAACAGGAAGCATGGTGTTTTCATTTTTGCATAAATACACAGAGTTATGAACATAACTACAAATTCAATAACAACTGAATGATTTCCAGGCCATATAAGTCAAACTTTCAGATCATCATATGCATATAATAAATCCCAAATCAACTGTTTTTAAAATTGTTTACTCACTTGATATAATTGCAGAGCAGTTTTCTTTCCCCCAGGTTTGAACTTTAAATCTGGAAAATACTTTTGCTTTTGAACCTTCCTTTGCATGCTTCAATCTTTGATTTAAAATGTTGAAACTTCAGTTGTTGATCTTTATTTTGACATGCAGGTTTGTTGAATTGCAGAGATTTTGCAGTTGAACTTCCTTTTAGTTGCAGGTTGTTCATGCATATGCAGGTTACAGATTTGCATATTTTATCCTACTTTGGATTCAGATTTGACAAATAGTTTAGGTTTTTTTTTAATTTCAGATTTTAGAAAGTAAGTTTCTAGTTTTAGTTAGGAAAAACAAACAAAGAAAAGTGTTATGTTTTTATTAAAATTAAAGAAAGTGAATTTTCTTAAAAAGAAGACACTTGTCACTAAAATTACATTTGTCATCTTATTAACTTACTTACTTTACAAGTGTTTTTGAGATAATAACATGTTTACACAAGTTTGAAAAATTTTAATTAATTTTTCTCTTAATTTTATATGTTAACATAAACTAACATATTTAATTCAGTTTATTAATTAATACTTACATGTGAATATAAATTTAATCCTTTTAATGAAAATTTTGGAAAACCAATTATGATTTAAATGAATCTTTTTACTTGTGTTCAAAAATCTAATACATTTATACATATACATTAATAACCATTTCAAATTTAAACACTTTTAAAGAAATAAAACAAAACTTTATCTAAATCCTTTTTATAATCTATCATATTAAAAATAAATAATTACCTTATATTTTGAAAGCAAATAAATAAATCTTTAAATTTAATCTTTGGAAACTATTAAGTTTTAAAATTACAATATTCATTCATACATCAATTTGTTAATAGATTAAATTAAATTTCAAAACAACTCAAACTATAACATATACATACATATATATTACAATTTGAAAAACTTTAATTTGAAACAAAAGATCCCATATTTACAATATATATCAAATGTATATATTATAAATAGAATAAAAATTAATTAGCTTTTGAAAAACAATTCTTATCAATATTTAAATTGTCAGAAAGATATTGATTACCATTAACATATTAAATAACCTTTAAAAGAATAAATTTATCAGTTTAAAATTAAAATTACAAAGAAAAATTATCAAACCAGTAAAATTATTTACACAGATTATTAAATTTATATTGCCCAAAATTCTGGGTCGTTACAATCCTCCCCCCTTAAAAGAATTTCGTCCTCGAAATTTAAAAGCAAAGGTAATTTAATGATCCAGCACAGATTTTAATTTAAATTAGCAAAGCATTCCTAACAACCAGTTACTAACATCCATAGCAATCAATTTAAACAAACAAATCTAACTAATTATTCTGACATACGTCAGAATAAAACTCTAATACTATTTCGAGTTTCCCAAGTAAAAATTACCGGGAGACTCGCTCTATAAAAGCCAACAAACTGACTACACAACCAAAATCCAGAGCTCTTCTCTTCTTTAGATTCACCAATCTGAACAGAATATCAGATTGTACTCAAATCCAGCTCAACATCCAACTCCAACTGAACTACAGATTCAACAACCAATGATGAATCATACACGTACTCCCTCAGAGACACATGTTGCAAAATGAATTCCAGCTATCAAATCTGGCAATTCAATCTTATCCTATCAAAAACACAGATAAGAAATCTCAAATGCCCCAGCACTAACCAACCAAACTTATCCAATATATGTTCTCTTAACCAGAGAATTCTAGCAACACTGAAGTCTCCAACTTCAAATACCAAACTCCTTATCTCATATCTGCATAACTCAACAGACAATCCAAGGCTGCCAAACTTCTTCCGATCAGCTCAACCTATGATGATACTTCCAGAAACAACAAGATCAAAACAAACAATTCCTAGATCCTGATCAACAGAAAAGTCTTTCCAAAAATCCGTCGAAATCTAGAACTCAAGCTCTATTACTCAAGCAATAGCAAACTGAACTCGCTTCCTTCCTTGCACAGCAGCTACCTTGCTTCCGCTGCGCAACTCTGATTCTAAAATAGATGAGAGTACCGCTGATGAACACGAATACAAACTTATCCAATATATCCGGGAAATTTTGTTCATCAAATCCATCAAAATATAAGTGACACATCTGACTCAGTCACACATCCTTACAACAGAATCCTATTCCAAAAGCAAGATCAGTCCAATTCCAATTCCAGAAATAATTCTGAGCTGCTAAACCAACTCTCCTTACCGAAAACTATCCAACCACCAGGCTAACTATCAACATCGCTTCTGGAACCAAAACAAATGGAACTCAATTCCAGATGCAAACAAACTCCTGATTGCATCAGCAGCTCCTACTTCTACAGGAGAATCCTCAGTCTCAACAAAAGATAACCTAAGAAAAATTCCCAAATTAATCGCAAGTCACTTTTGCGATCCTACCTAGTTCGGATTCCAAAGAAACTGTCCTCTCTTTACCCATTTAGAACAACTTAAAGCTTTTCCAAACAAGGTTAACCTTTCAAGAAAACATCACCTCCTTCAGTCCAGACTGCTGAAAGAGAACCACAAAGAGTCCTGAACCATCGGAGAAACAACCAACACTGTTGCTTCCAAACTCTACCTCGATGATACTGCGAAGCCATAAGATCTCCTCGACAGCACACTGAACACTTCGAGTTGCACTTCTACCACAGCTAACCAAAGACTTCATCCCAAAGGTTTCTTCAAAACCAAAACCTTCAACAAACCACACAACTGACTTCCAAGATGGCAAACAACTCTTCAAGAAACTCGGGCTCCAAACCAAGCATCTATATCTCGCTTTCCTTAAGGAATAACAGTGAGACCATGCCTGGAGAGAAACAACTCATAGACCTTAGCCTCATATCCCAAAATAGCTAATCTCCTTGCTGAAGATCCAAACAACTTATACACAGATAAATCATCTCTACGGAAGATAAAGACTACTTCTCAACTACTTCTAAAACTGCTTCAAGAAAAAAACACCTTCAGAAAATATTCAAGGATACTGCATCTCATCACGCAGTTATCAAGATATCATTACTTACTCCTGCACTTCCAACAAATCCAAACACTAGGAAAAATTCGCTTACCCGAGCGAAATTCAAACTTATACTTCAAAGATAAACTCCGAATCTTCAAAATATTTCCTTCGGATATCAGAGAAATCATTACTTCGAACTGCAAAACTTACTCGAGACGGTATTAGGTCTACAGTCTCGACAAATATTTCCAACCTCAAACATATGGACCTCTTCCATTAGTAGTAGTCGTGTTACACACACACACCACTACTCCATCTATCTACCTCTAAAACTTATGTTGGAAAATCCGAACAGAAGACCCAACCTATTATGTAGATATATATATATATATATATATATATATATATATATATATATATATATATGTGTGTGTGTGTGTGTGTGTGTGTGTGTGTGTGTGTCTATATATATATATTTATATATAAAAATTACAAGTACGCTCTCTCAAGAAAGACACCACTACAGAGCCTAGGTATTCACTCAACCTACTGCTCCCTAAAGAAAGACATACTTCAGAGCCTAGGTATTCACTCAGCCTAATGCTCTGATACCAAATGTAGAGACCCAACTTCCTATCTCCAGGAACTCGCATCGCTAATAAGAAAGAAAGGGATAGAAAAGAGAAAGAAAGAGAAAGAAGAACACAAACAACATCAGAGAACTCATAGCGGAACGTACAAAATATAATATATCACATAAAATATTACATAGTATCTCATTATATAAGAGTACACAACTTATTCAACACATATAGACAGTTATAAACATCTGTCTAATTGATACAACTCAAGTATACAAGAGAAACAGATATAACATACACATCGGAATTAATATATATCTACACGTTGAAGCCTCCTGCTCCTTATCTCCTCCAGAATTCGTCAAGCTAACCTGAACCACTTGACTACTCATACATAACATGAGTACCCAAGAGTTTAATAAAAGAGAAATAAACACTCGGGTCAGACAGGGGTCTGGTGTGAGTAAACGGATTAAAATTGCTTAACTTTAGAAAACCTTTGAAAAGAAAAGGTATCACGTAAGACTTCCCACACATAAACATGGAAAAGTTTTTACCTTACGCTAACCAAAACATTTGATAGGAAATCCAGTGATATTATAATAGTGTCTAGGGTTTTCAAGTAAATAAGAAATAGCCGAAATTGTTACACGATTAAATTCCAGCTACTAGCCACAAAAGTGGGTAATACAATCAAAACCGTAGGGTCTCGTAGGGAAAATGGGTTTCCATCAATGGCAGGGCTACTGGGGTACCGCCCATCACAGTACGTGGCCTAGATCAACGTACCGAGGAGTACTCCCACTCCCCTGCAACACAAGGCCGGAACCATCCCTTACTGGACAGTCCCGAACAAGACAACCCCGCAGTTGGCCGCGACCCAACTGCCTACACAGCCGAATAAAAAGGGACTTCTAGACAGGGGAAAATCTTGCTCTCCAGTGGGAGCTACCCACAAAGCCTTGCTGCACCTCCCCTGTTTTAGCCATTCCCGGTTGATGAGGCTTGAGGCTGCGATTACCTTTATAGGACATCAAATCTTAGAATGCTCATCGTCCGCCTGACGATGTGCTAAAAGCATTCAATCCATACAAGTTCGTTCTGGGTTCGAACGAAACCGAAGGCACTATCTCGTTGCACTCGTTTTGGATCACCCTCAGAGTCAACGACCATAGCCCTTGCACTCTGATTCGCCTTCTTGAATCTATAAACACTATTCCGTCAAACTCATTACGGAATCACCCACAAAGTTATACTGACGTATAGCCCTTACACCTCAAGTCTTCACTTGCTCCACTTGGATACACGTCCTAACGTTTAATTGGAATCAGTGTGGTTTTCGGATTCCAAAATATGGAAACCCGATCCCGGTCTCACCGAAACCAAACGCCTTTTTAATGTCCAAGTTATACTTAAGGGTTTAAACAGTTTAACTTAATTCAGGATGATATATAAACAGATAGATGAATTATATTATCATAACAGATAATTCATACTAACATTCATCTTCACAAAGCAGCATATCACATAACAGAGATATCCAGTATCAACCAATATCAACATCCAATATCAATCAATCATCCAATATTAATCATTCATCCATAACAGAATTGATTAACTCTAATCAATTGGATAACTTAAATCATTCTTCATTTATTTATCCCAAATAAATAAATTAATCATCTCTAATGATCTTCACTAATTAATCTTCTTTGATTAATTATTCTTTAATTACATTCAAGTAATTACCCTATCCATATTCAGTAATTAACCTTAATTACTATCATTAATGATCATTAATTAATTAATTAACTATAATTAATTACATTAATTCTTAATTAATTACAATTAATTAATCACACTTAAATTAATTACTTATATTAATCAACCTTGATTAATATCCTAAATCACACTAATTAGTGATCCTTATTAATTAATAATTACTTTAATTAATTAACTAATTAACTTATAATTAATCAACTCATTAATCATAATTAGTAATTAACAATTTATAATTACTTATTTTAATTAATTAAATTCTAATTTAATTATTTCAATCCTTGATTAATTAATTCAATTAATTAATCCTCAATTACTTCATTAAGTAATTATTAAATAATTAAATTAATAAATGATTCCTTAATTAATTACTTTATTAATTAATTACAATTTTAATCAATTACTCTTGGTAATTAATCTTAAATTAATCTCATTTATTAATTAATTAATCAAATTGATTAATTAACTAAATAATTAAGTAATTAATTCTTAATTATTTACATAAGTAATTATCTCTAATTACTTTCATTAATGAATCTTAATTAATTCCTTAATTAATTACTTAACAAACAATTAACTTCATCATTAAATAATTATTAATTCTTTAATTAATTAATCACTTTATAATTAATTAACTTCAACAATTATATTAATCAATTCTTTAATTGATATCATTAAGTGATTAACCAATAATCACTTCAGCTAATTACCCCATGAGTAATTACCATTGATTACTTCCATAAGTAATTAACTTCCTTAATTACATTCAACAATTAATAATAAATTACTTTATTAAGTAATTACACTTAATTAACCCATAATTAAGTGATTATTTAAAATTTAATAAATAATTAACTAATTATAATTCAAATCCTTAATTAATTAAGAGAATATTAATCTTAATTAAACTTTCCTTATTAACAATCAAATTTAATATTCAAATCAAGATAAATTAACCTTATTTATCTTGTAATGAATTAAATCAAATTTTAACATCTCAAACCAGCTATCCTATTTGGTTTTCAAAATCATAATGATAATCTTATTTAAAATTTAAAAACAAATTTCAAAATTTTCAATACTTTAAAATATTCAAATTAATCTTATTTATTTCAAATATAAATTTGAAATCCTAAGATTGAATCATTACTTAACGTTTGATTTAATATTTTAATTCAAAATATCCTTTTTAAATTGAAATCCAAAATGTAATTAAATTATTTCCAATATGAAATCCCTTTAAATAAATTTAAATTGAAATAAATTATATAATTTCAACTTATACTTTATGAATTTGATTATCATTAAATTTTAAAACAACAAGTTTAGAGTTTTATTTTTATTCTTTTATAAAGCTATTATCAGACAACACCCTAGGGAAAAACCCGAAGCAAACCATCCTCCATCCCGTGTTAACCCCGAAGCAAACCCAAATCCAACCTGACTTCGAGTTATACACGATACAAACGTGAGCTGTTCTTCGAGTTCAACTCGTCCTCCCCAGTATGATTTTTCCCCATTCCAAACCGAGAGAAGCTTTCTTCTCCAATCCAAAAATTTCCAATGTACACTATGTACACGCGTGCATATTGCACGTCGATCCAAACATCACCGAACCTCCCACCGGACATCCCCATGTCGCCGATGACCCCCTCATGCCATCCCTCAACCCAGATCCCAAAACCCAATGTCGATTCAAAATTTCGCCCTTCAGCCGAGCTTACGTGAACAACAACCAACAGAAAAAGGATCACCGCCGACCAACCCCACGCCGATGTGCCCTGCTGTACCCACCACATCACCGCCACGACTCGAGCTCCACTTCCCCCAAGTGCGATCACCCCCAAACCTTCATTCGCGTCGCAAACTCCTCAACAGTTAAGCCCAGTAACACAAGCTTTGAAACCCTACTTTGATTCAATTCGAAATATTTTGCCATTTAAAAATTTTAATTGTATTTTACCCTAAATCTCTAACATGCAAGCAAGCTTCACCCGAAAAATCAAATCGAATTATTATCTAAATCATCCACAGTTCACAATATTTCCCAAAATGTTCAAACTAAAAATTTTCTTGATTCCTTAAACTAAAAATCATAATTTTATTTTTAAAATTCCTAATTTTTGAAGGCAAAACAGAACATAAAAGTGAATTCAAAAATCTACAAGCTTGAATTTCACATATTTCCCCAAATTTCACTGTAACTTTAAAAGTTTACAGTATTTTCATTTTTCTTTTATATTCATATGTGATTTAGAAATTACAGAAACTACTCTTAAGTTTCTACTTATCATTAACATGCAAAGTTTCATTTAAACTATATAATCAATCAATGGAGTAGTGGAAGATTTAAGTTTTCTGAAGAATTAAACAACCTGTCTAAATGAAACAGGAAGCATGGTGTTTTCATTTTTGCATAAATACACAGAGTTATGAACATAACTACAAATTCAATAAAAACTGAATGACTTCCAGGCCATATAAGTCAAACTTTCAGATCATCATATGCATATAATAAATCCCAAATCAACTGTTTTTAAAATTGTTTACTCACTTGATATAATTGCAGAGCAGTTTTCTTTTCCCCCAGGTTTGAACTTTAAATCTGGAAAATACTTTTGCTTTTGAACCTTCCTTTGCATGCTTCAATCTTTGATTTAAAATGTTGAAACTTCAGTTGTTGATCTTTATTTTGACATGCAGGTTTTTTGAATTGCAGAGATTTTGCAGTTGAACTTCCTTTTAGTTGCAGGTTGTTCTTGCATATGCAGGTTACAGATTTGCATATTTTATCCTACTTTGGATTCAGATTTGACGAATAGTTCAGGTTTTAATTTTGTTTTTTAATTTCAGATTTTAGAAAGTAATTTTCTGGTTTTAGTTAGGAAAAACAAACAAAGAAAAGTGTTATGTTTTTATTAAAATTAAAGAAAGTGAATTTTCTTAAAAAGAAGACACTTGTCACTAAAATTACATTTGTCATCTTATTAACTTACTTACTTTACAAGTGTTTTTGAGATAATAACATGTTTACACATGTTTGAAAAATTTTAATTAATTTTTCTCTTAATTTTAAATGTTAACATAAACTAACATATTTAATTCACTTTATTAATTAATACTTACATGTGAATATAAATTTAATCCTTTTAATGAAAATTTTGGAAAACTAATTATGATATAAATGAATCTTTGTACTTGTGTTTAAAAATCTAATACATTTATACATATACATTAATAACCATTTCAAATTTAAACACTTTTAAAGAAATAAAACAAAACTTTATCTAAATCCTTTTTATAATCTATCATATTAAAAATAAATAATTACTTTATATTTTGAAAGAAAATAAATAAATCTTTAAATTTAATCTTTGAAAACTATTAAGTTTTAAAATTACAATATTCATTCATACATCAATTTGTTAATAGATTAAATTAAATTTCAAAACAACTCAAACTATAACATATACATACATATATATTACAATTTGAAAAACTTTAATTTGAGACAAAAGATCCCATATTTACAATATATATCAAATGTATATATTATAAATAGAATAAAAATTTAATTAGCTTTTGAAAAACAATTCTTATCAATGTTTAAATTGTTAGAAAGATATTGATTACCGTTAACAGATTAAATAACCTTTAAAAGAATAAATTTATCAGTTTAAAATTAAAATTACAAAGAAAAATTATCAAACCAGTAAAATTATTTACGTAGATTATTAAATTTATATTGCCCAAAATTCCGGGTCGTTACACTACGCCATATAACTCATGTGTTTCTCCAAGATATTTTCAAAGTTACGTTTGGGTCCATTTTCTATAGTCCGTTATTTAACTATCGAAAAACAAAAATTTAATTAGGATTTTATTTCATTTGAAATCAACATTGGTCCAGTATATAAGAAATCACTAGCCTCCTTTAATAATTCTTTATACATACAATTACTTAGCAAATTACTTGTATATAAACACCTTTAAAAGGTATACGTGCAAATCCCCATATTTCCATATTTGGAAATAGCCATATATTTATCCCAACGGTATTAGCATATCCATAAAATTTAGAAAGGTTTCCCTTTTATTCGATTTTCAAATCGTTTATAATTCCCCTTATAATTCTTGAAGACCGTTTATAAATGATTTTGTAAATCTCCGAAAAATATTAATAACTCCTTTACCAAGAATTCAATCACTTATAAACTTCTTGTACATTTCAAAATCATTTATAACTTTTTATGAACACATGCACCATTTATGAACTTCTTTCATAAGTTTATAAACCTGCTTCTAAAATTCGTTTATAGATATCTAACCATTTATAAAGTCTTTCACCTTGCACATAACCTTTCCTTAATTCTTCGAACCATTTTATAACTCCTTCATAATCCATTTTATAACTCTTCATAAACCATTTTACAACTCCTTCATAAATTATCCAACAAATCTCTATTTTTTGAATTCAAGTTATTTAATTTATAAAATTAACCTTTCGATATTTAAAATTAATTAAAATTTTCAAACTCAAATAACTAAAATTCTTGGCCATTACATTCTTCTCCCTAAAAGAATTTTGTCCTTGAAATTGCCAAGGTAAGAAAAGTGCCCCAAACCCATTAGCTTTCCAAAACCAATTTGTCGAAACCTTGTTATTCGTTTACTAAGTTTCCAAATTCATTCATAGATTTCTAACTAATATCGTCCCATTCAATCATTTCAAGTTATAACTCAAGAATTAAAGTTTAGTTATCAAAAATTTCATCAGAATTTCCAACTCTTTAATTTTTTGAAAAATTTCGCCAGCATCTCCTTTGCGCGGCTAGATCAGAACAACCGCAAGTCACCACTATGGACCCAAACCAACAAAAGTAAACAAAATCCGAGTGGCATAATCATAAATCCATCAAATTCAAACAACAATTTAAACATGCACATTTTAGTCGGGCAACCGAATTTTCTTCTAAAATCAAAGGCATCAAATTAGCTCTTGCTTTTATAAACCTGCATCATATTTATCAGTGATGTCTAATCATATAGTTCACAATCATATTGTAATATTGCCGCTTTTACGTTAAATTTAAATGGGTAATTAATTTGATTTTTTGAATTAAATAGTGAATTAATTTGAATTTTCCAAATTAAATAAGATATGTGCTTATTTATTTATATAAATAGATAGTAGTTTAAAATTTGAATTTGAATTTTTTCCAAAATAAAAATGTGTGTTTATATATAGATTGAGAATAGAATCTTGATTTGGAAATTCAAGATAAATATTTTTAAAATAGAATGGATTTGAAAAAAACTCCATTTCAAAATTAATAGAAATTTGTTTTCTAATTTATAATATACACTTCTCATATATATATTGAAAGTTATATTAGAATTCAATATAGTAAATTTTCAAAAGCTATTTGAGATTAGATTTAATATAAAGATTTAAAATACATTTTCTTTTTTAATGAATAAATATAGTTATATATTTATAAATTTAAAATATAATACATATGTTAAGTTATAACACATAAGAGATAAATAAATCCACAAATTATAAAATGGAAAGGTTTAAAACACAATTTATAAATTAATTTAAAATAAGGGCTTAAACATAAATTTTTTGTTTATGACATTTGTAAAATAAATGCTAACATATATTAACATGTGTAGGCTTAAGTATACTTAATATTAACAAGTATAAACATTTGTAATTTGAGAAATCATACAAATGAACAAGTGGCAAATTGATTTTCTCTAGAAATTTAAATCCAATAAAATGTTGCTGAAGAAACCTTGTTACTTCATTTTCAAATTGAAACTTATCATATTACATCCTCTTTTCTAAAACCTTTATCATCTTTCAAAAGAAAAATCAAAACTGAGATCAAAATAAAATCGAAACAGAAAGCGACATATGATTTCAAACCTAGAAACTCAAAGATCAAGCAGGATAAAAACATTATGTATAAAACCATCTCAACAATCAAAACTAAAATATCATAGAAGCATCTTAAACCTGAAGCCTGTGGAAATCAAAGAAGAATACAACTCAATCCTGAAGATAAAAGATCGGACAGAGGCTAGGGCTGCTTCCTTCCCACCGCGTCGTTTTAAAATTATGTGGCAAGGCACGATTCAAAGTCTCAGATCATCCAATCAAGTGCAGATTTAAATTGAATAACCATTCCAGTTTTTTAAAATCTGAAATCAAGCTTCAGATTTCGACCTGGGAAATGCAATGCAAGTTCAGGCTTCAATTAAAACTATAAATCAGAAAACAGATCAAGCTCTTAAATATGGAATTCGAAACACTTCCAGTTTCAGATCAAAAATATGAGATTCAACTCATAATTATCGTGCAAGATTAACTCATATTCATCAGATCAAAATCCAGCGCAGTTTCAAATTTCAACATTCTAGGAAAATACTATTTCTGCTTTCAAACCATCCAAGTGGGTAAACCTTTTGAAATTCTAGAATTTAATCCGTTGTTTGAGTTCGTGCTTGAAGTAAGGTTGAACATTTATTGCATGTGAATAAATCTCTGTATATATATGTATGGTTATGGTAATGCATGTCTGTACACATAAAAATTTGCTCTGTTCCAAGTTTCCAAAATTCAAAAACCTGTTAAAAAATCAAATTCTTCTCCTCCGATTCATTTTAGGCTTTAAAATCTAAACAAACAAGATTTATTTAATCAAAATCTAACCACTAAAAATAGATTTGAGAGAAATTTGAATATAGATTTCACTTGGAAGATGAATATGTAGTTAACTCAAATAAATTTCAAAAATTAAGTATCATAGATTCTTGATTTAGTTATATAATCTGTTTCGCTTTTGTAAATAATGATTTTTAAAAGAAAAATCACATTTTTTAGTTTAGTAAATCATGGGAATTTCGTAGTTGATCGAAAAATGGGTTTTTACGAAGTTCTGGTGATTGGAGAACTATTGAGGGTCGGGCTTGCTTCCAGATGTGCTTGAGTGGTCGTCGAACATGGAAAAAATGTTCAGGAAAATTCTTGATCGTAGTGGAAGGTTGACGAGATCGATCTAAGGTTTAGGCCCAGTATTTTATCAACCGTGTTCTCGAAGCAATAGAGTCGTCATCGTTGAATAGGAATCGATTGGGGTTGTTGGAATTGAAGCATTGAAGTCAGACGAAGCTTCAGCTAGAATCGCGTGGCCTTTGGTGGCCTGAGGTGGCAAGGTGATCGAATTTTTGTCGAACGAGCTTTTCTTCCGGTTTGGGTCATGATGCAAAATTTCAAATTCTTTGTCGTTGGGGGTTCCTGAGTGGTTTGCCGGGTAGGGGAGATCGTCGTCGACTCGACGATGATTGTGGCATCGATCAGAGTTCGCCAGAGTAACTGTGCACGTGCACGAGCAGGTCTTTTGGTTTGGAAACGTTGTATTATGAAGAAGAGAAATGACTAGGTTTTTGTTCGTGATGAATCATGTTTGACTCGAAGATGAGAGTGGTGAGGGGAAACTCAAAGTAAGGCTTGGGATTTCTCGAGTTTGTCTCGGGACTGTTTGTGTTGGTGTGATAACAGCTTCCAAATTTTAAAAAAATTCAAATTTAAACATGTTTAAACCATTTATTTTAAATAATAAATATTTTGTTTAAATCTGGGAGCAGTGAAGAGTTTTGAAAATAAATCATTTTGAAATTATTAAGTTTAAAATGTTTAAAAAAATATATATCCATTATTTGTAAAAAGTTTATATTAAATAAACTTAATAATGAAGCTAACCAAATGTTTTTAAAATTATTAACTTAAAAGCTTAAGTTAATTTGTTTGTTAATAATGATTTATTACCAAGGTTTATTGATTAAAGATAATTACTTGAAGCATTTACTTAAATTAAAGATTAATTTAGAATTGATTGATTTATTGAGATTGATTAATTAAAGGTTGATCAATCAAGTGGTTAAAGAATAATTACTTATTTAAAAGACAATTTATTATTAAAGGTTAATTAATTAGTGTAAGTAATTAAGGTGTAATTACTTCTTTGAAATTAATTAAGGATAATTAATCAATTAAGATTAATTAATGTAAGTAATTAAGGTAATTAATTACTTAAAGATAATTACTTAATCAAAAGTAATTAATTAATGATTAAAGTAATTAATCAAGTGATTAAGATTATTTTGTAATTTATTAATATAAGTGATTGGGGATAATTATTTATTGTAATTAATTAAGGATAATTAATTAAATGATAATTAATAAAGGGTTAATTTATTAATGTAATTAATTAAAGGTAGTTAATTAAAGGATAATTAAATAATTAAAGGATAATTATTTAATGATTAAAGGTTAATTGATTACGGTTGATCAATTAATTATTGGAGATTGATTAATTAACTAATTTATTAAAAGTTAATTAATAAATGATTAAAGGAAAATTAATTAAAATGGTTTGTCATTAATTAATATTAATTACCCAAGATTAGCGATTTATGCATAAGTAATTAATCTGATTTAAATTTGTCAGATGATTAATTGATCTTGCTTATGGTTGTTTGGATTGCATTGAATGCTTTGAATTGTTTGATATCCCTGATGTATGATGCTTTGTGATATGTATCATTGTGATTTGAGCTGTGATGAATCTAAGTCATTTATCTGTGATGAATGTATATTATTTATTTATGAATCTGTGCATGAAGATAAGCGTTATAGGATTATATCGCTTATCGATAGTGCTGTGCTTGGATGTGATGATTGATGATGTTGCACTATTCTGTAGAACCCCTGGACCACACCATTCACACCGAAATATGGGTTTCATGAGGAAATCGGTTAAGTCATAGATATTTGAATTTAAGATAATGAAATGGTTTTAAAAGTTGAATTTTGAATCCAAGTGGTTTTGGAAATGAAATTGGTTTGAACATGAAAAGCTGTTGAAAAGGAAGTTTTAAAATTGGAATTTAGCTTGAAAATAATATATCTTATTTAAGATTTGAATTACTTTGGAAACTATATTTGAAAGGGTTATATAAGTTATACTATATATATGATTTTTAAACCATCTTTAAAGCATTTAAAAGTATTATTTTGAATTTAAATTAACCCAAGTTCATACTTTAAAGAATATAACTTGCGTATATTTGGTCGGATTTTACCAAAACGAAAACCCTTATTTTTTGAATAATAATAGCTTTCATATAAAAAAAGGATTTCCTATTCGTGTTGAAAGGATTTCAAATTCAAAATGAACATTGTTTTATTAGCTATGAATGAATCTTTGTGAAAGATTGTTGAACTTTGTTTTCAAAGTGAAGAGGATCTAAAAGGTGTATCTTTTGTATAAAAGATTGGAATTGTAATTGTTTTGAAAGCTTTGAACGAATCTTTGTGAAAGATTTGGTGAATCTTGTTATAAAATAGAAGAATATCTTCAAGAGTGAATCTTTTATTTTAAAGATTAAAAGTGGGAAATTATTTAAACCATTTGAAAGAAAGGTTGTGGGCTTTAAGTTGTGACTTAACTAAGATCTCACTATATCCATATGGTTTTAAAATTAAGCGCTCATTATTCGGTTTAGCCGGGAGAGGACTTGTGTCATATAACCCATTTCGAATAATGATACGATGTAAATGGGTAGCATTTGAAGGCTAGCGGTGAAGACAGGGTATTTTCGAGAACGAAAGGATTATTCGTCGAATGTCTCTCCACTGAGTCGTGCCGTTAAAGAGATCTCCATATATGATGGGGAGTCCGATCGGGACTATGAATACCTGGATTGCAAGGGCATCTTTGAAGTGCCTTAGGTTCTGTTCGAACCCGGAACAGACTTGTATGGATTTATATTTGACCTTACACTTTGAGATGTAAAGCTGGTTTCTATCAAATACATTTCTGTTTGGTGGCAGGGAATTTATTCTCTTAGCTTAACACCCTTCTTTGAGATATACGAGCTTAGATGTTATGTAATTGATGGTTACTAGTGATACATTCCCAATTTGGTAATGTGGTATATGAAGTGCTGCTGATCATTTGTTGATCAAAGCAAGGCTTTTGTGTAAAGCGTAGTTTTTGTGGAAGATACTTCGTCAAACCTCACAACTCGAAAATGGTCGAAATAGGAATCGTTGCGGCTAGGTTATGAGGGTCGTGCCCTTTAGGGTATGTCATTTCCTTCAGGATAAAAGTGGTATCATGGTATGGAGCCTAGATATTTAACCTATATGGTTGCTGGAAACTTATTGCTTTGTGGTTGTTGGTGTTGAGGTACATTGGACAAAGGTTGGTAATGACCGGGGGATGGCATATTCGTGTTAGCAGTTACCTAGTTATAGAGGTAACCTGACCTTGTGTTGGCAGAGATCCGGTTAGGTTCTCGGGGGCGTCCCTCCAGAGGCATCCCATTCTATAACGATCCTGACTCGGCCTTCGAAAATCGACACCGAATACGATACTCATATTCCAATGCCGTAGATCCAAACGTCGAATCTGGTTCGCCGGAGCTTATAACACCATTAAGTACAACACAACGGAAGAAAAAGCATAATATCATACATACCTGATACAATATCCAGATACAATGATGATACAATAGAATGATACAACTGAATTCAAACACTAACAGAGATACAAGAAATAGCAGTGGAAAGGAAATAGATAACACCAGCAGCGGAATAACAACTTCAAAGGAATGCATCTCCAAATCCAATGCTCTCATCCAAAGCTAGCTCGAACCAACATCACGTGACACCTAAATAAGCAGGTCTCGTCCACATCCAAAGATTGGACTAACTCCAGATAATCTACTAAACCTGACTATATGAAAACCCAACTCTGGACTGCCCGTGTGGAAAATTGTGGGCACCGAGCGTTTAGGATAGGAACAATAAACACCGAATCAGTCATGGTACTGGTGTGAGTAACAAAAGAAGTTATTTATCTTTAAAACAACAATAAGAGAAGTGAAAATATCCGCAATGCTTTTGGAAAATGAAACTACCATAAGGCCTCCCGCACACACACAATGCAAACACAGAATTGGAGGAGATTTCTCCTTATGATAGTCAAAAATGCTTGATACGAGAAAATTTCTGATATTATTATTATAAGTGCACAGTGTAGAAAACATTTCGAAAGTAGAATATAAATCTTAGACAGCATAGGCATTTCGAACTATGCCTACTATAGCTACCATCTAAACAGTGGTGACAACCATAAGTAAATGGCAGGTTCTACAATTAAAACTGTACAAGGCACATATTGGATGAATGGATTTCCAACAAATGGTCGGGCTAAGGAACTTCCCACTGTCCATGGATACGCCTCTGGCGGGACGTCCCGAGAACTTAACCAGCTCTCTGCCAACACAAGGTCGGGTTACCTCTGTAACTAGGTAACTACTACACGAGCATGCCACTCCCCGGTCCTTTGGGACCTTTGTCCGAGGCACCTCTAAAGCAACAACCACACAGTAAATGAGATTGGAGCCACCACATAAGTAAATATCTGGGCTCCATACCATGATACCACCCTTTACTAGAAGGGAATGACACACCCTAAAGGGCGCAACCCTCATAACCTTGTCGCATCTTTCCTGTTTCGACCATTTTCGGGCTATGAGGTCCTGATGCAATCTCGTCCACAAAGCTACGCTTTATACAAAAGCCATGCTCTGATCACAAATGATCAACAAATGACCAACACACAGTAGCACTCAGCATGCCACACTACCAAATTGGGAATATATCGCCGATAACCTTCAACTACATAACCTCTGAGCTCATACGTCTCAAAGAAGGGTGTCAAGCTAATAGAATAAATTCTCCGCCACAAACAGATGCGTATTTGAAAGAAATCTGCTTAATATCTCAAAGTGTAGTGTCAGACATACAATCATACAAGTCTGTTCCGAGTACGAACAGAACCGAAGGCACTTCAAAAGAAGTCCTTGCAATCCGAGTGTTCACAATCCCGATCGGACATTCCATCACTTAGGGAATCTCTATAACGGCGCGACTCAGTGCAGAGACAATCGATAGGTTATCCTATATTTTTCACAAATGCCCCGCCTTCACCACCGATCTTCAAATGCTATCCATATCGACGTTTCATTATTCGGATTGGGTTATATGACTTAAGGTCCTCTCCCGGCTAAACTGAATAATGAGCGCAATATTTAAAATATATGGATATGGGATTTCAGTTAAGTCACAATTTAATAGAAAACCAAAACTTTCTTTCAAATGGTTAAACAGATTTACCATTTCAAATCTTTATACAAAAAGATTTATTTCACAAAGTTTCACCCAATTCCATGAAGATTCATTTACATAGCTTTCAAATAGATTCCATTTCAAAATTGGATTGACTCATCCAATCTTTAAATCGAAGATTTAATTGATCGCTTTCAAAACAATTCCATTTCAAAATTGGATTGACTCATCCAATCTTTAAATCGAAGATTTAATTGATATCTTTCAAAATGATTTGCAATTTAAATCTTTTATAACATAAAAGATTCACCCTTCAAAATTCTCTTCGTTTTCAAAACATGTTCATTCATCTTCACAAAGGTTAATTTATAGTCTTCCAACTATTTACATTTCCATTTCAAACTTGAAATCATTTTAACACAAATTAGGAATTCATTCCTTATATGAAAGCTTTATTATTTGGAAACAAATAGTTTTCGTTTTTGGAAAAACTGATTACAAATTAAAGCCATTCAAGTATAGAACTTGAATTCAAATTTACATTTCCAAAACCACACTATTTAAATGGTTAAGACCCCATATAAGCATCTTTTATTACTTGTATAATGTTTTAGACCAAAATTTCAAGTAATCGAATTCAATTTCAACATTGAATTCGAATTTAAACCAAATGATTCAAATTCCAAGTTTTTTTATCAAGTTATTAAAAATATCTTACATTTTTAAAACAGCTTTTCAAAAGCTTTTCACTTTGAACCCAATCCATTTCCAAACCATTTGAATCAAAATATTCAACTTTTAAACTATTTCAAAATCTGTGACTTAACCGATTTCCTCGTGAAATCCATATTGGAGTGTGTATAAATGTAGTCAAGGGGTTTAACACAATAGTCCAAAATCATTCAATCATCACAGATTAAAACATAGAAATATAGTTGATAAGCGATATAAACTGTAACGCTTATCATCCATTCACAGATTTACAGATAATATACAAATGTAAATAATGAATAAATTATACACAGCTCAATCCATAGAACAAAATATCACAGATCAGATAAGACAATCAATTCCTCATTCAATATAATCATTCATAAGTAAGGTCAAGTATTCAATAGTCATTTATAAGTAGGATTAGTTAATCGTTTAATCCTAATAAATTTAATTTATTTCCAATTAAATAAATTATTATGAATTAATTATCCAATCTTGATTTATTAATTACAAATCATTTGATATCAATCAATTTATCAAACACTTTAATAAATTAAATTATTCTTAATTTATCATATTAATTAAATCTCTAAACCAATTTCATGATAAATCAACCCTTTAATTAAATCATTTTAAGAAATTAAATCTTTATTTTCTTACCATTAAGCAACCATCTCATACCAATAAATCATTAATTACCAATTAATCTTTATGAGTAAATAAATCAAAATACCTAATTTAAATTACAATTAGTAATTATATCTTTTTATTACTTTCATTAAGTAATTAACAAATTTACAATTGATTATCTTAGTTAATAAATCTAATTAATTATTAAAATTTAGCCCATTAATTAATACTTAAAAACCCTTAGTTAATTATCTTCATTAACTAATAACATTTCTTGATCACTTTTAAATTAATCTCTAATTATAAACCAATATAAATCATTAATTTATAAATTAAATAAATTATTATTCCTTAATTATCTTATAAATTAAATCATTTTCACCGTTTAATTATTTCTCTGATAATTTATTTCTTTATTAATGATTTAAATAAAAATCAAAGTGTATTTTAAAAACATTACTCTTTTTGAATTTAAATTTGAATTCCATTTTAAATTCAAGATTCAAAATGATTTACCATTTAAACATTAACCAAATTCAAATATCAATTTTTAAACTTTTAAAATAAATGTAAAACATTTATTACTTATTTATGAAACTTATATAAGAAAAAGCTTTTAAACTAACTTACTTAACTATGTAAATTCAGATTTTAAAATACATAAATTATTTAACTTGTAAATTCAAGTTTTAAACAATTCATATACTTTCCATTCAAAACCTATGTAAAAACTAATTTACATTCAAGACTTGGATTCAAAGTAACTTGAATCCATTAGTTTAAACATTTGATTTACAACTTTGTTTTAAAGCCTTGATATTTAAATCTTGATTTAAAAATCCAATTTTCATTTTTAAAACTTTAAGATTCAAAAGTTTCATTGGAAACCTGAACTTAACTTTGAGTTTAAACTAGTGTTCAAATGATGTTTTCAAAATTTAACTTTAATTTTTAAAGTTCAGAAAACTGTCAGTTTTTTTATAAACCTGAAAACCCAACATTTAAATTATTTAAAACTTTATTTTATTTCATATTAGAATTCAAAAGTAAATTCGAATCCACACTTCAAACTGTTTTAAACTTTATCTAACTCTAGCTCACAAATTTAAACTTTATTTAAGTTTGTTTAAATTCAAGTTACAGTCAGGTTTTAGAAAAAAAACCTGTAACCAGACTAAACTAACCCGAGGCAAACAATATATTGCTTCGAGTTCCACACCCCAAAAACGTCGAGTACACACTCAAGTCACTCGAGACAAGCTCGAGTTCCACCTGCACATTTCCAATTGTCAAATTCCAGATCACCAGAGTAGTTGTCTCGTGCACGTGCACAACTCCGATGATCTTCTCCGGTCATCGCCACTAGGTCGAACAAGTCACCAACAAACCTCAGACCATCCTCCAACCACCTGATACTCCATCATCGTTTCGAATTGAAAATGGAGTTTTAAAACCCAAACCTGGAACAAGAAAGAAACCACCCCTTTGAAAGCTTTCAACGCGCCGTTCACCCAACCTCGGCCACCTGAACACGTGAAACTCCGTCCATGAACTCGTCTTCGACAAAGCTACCACCTCCCGAGACCACGTGCAACTCGATGCACTGAGGTGGTCGCGGTGATCAAAATCTCAACACTATATAACTTAGGGTTTACCAGCTAAAACGCATGCCGCTGTCGCCACCGTCATCTTCGCCACCACCGGTCATTTTTCCTACCACCACCATAGCTTCCTCTATCACCACGAGCAACACTGATTCCCCCAGTTCAACACGTTATCGGAAATTGGCAAAATGCCAATTTCGATTATCACTGAACTGCTCTCGAACTACCTCACTATATATCGCGAAACCTACTTTAAAAATCATACCTTTCAATAAGTATTCGAGTCATGTATTTGAATCAATATTTTATGAAATTCGAAATTTCCAGAAAAACAAAATTTTTACTGTAAAAACTTGAATTTTCATTTCATATGCATTTTGACTTCACGTAACCATTTTTAAGTTATAACTCATACTTAAATACAACTATTTTGTTTTGAAACCAAAGCCTGATATTAATTAGAAAACAATAAATTGGATTTTCTTTGTTGTTTTTGCACTTTGAGACTAAACAAAGAAGCTACCGTTATCCTAATGCCTGCATACATCAAACTTCAGAAATTTGCAAACATACTTCCAAAACAATATTGATCACAGCAAAAATTATTCAAACTAGTTTATACTTTAAATTTTTGAAGTTGGAGTTACTCACCTTTGTTTTGAGAAAGCAGAGAGGAACTTGGTTTCTGTTGAACAAAGATAGGCATTTTATTTTCTTTCATAATTTTGAATTTGTTTAAAGCTTCAAACAGGCTGCAGGCTTCAATTTACATTTGCTTTCAAGTTGAATCTTCATTCTTTTTTTCTTTTTCTTTTTTTTACCAGAGAAACTTGTTTCTCCCACGTTTAAATTTTCCTTCTTTGTTTTGATGTTTCTAAACTGAATTTTATTTAACTTTTAGTTGATATTCACTTTTAAATGCTACTCGAAACTGAGATGAAGTTAATATAAACAAAGAGGTGTACATGGTTTACTAGTTTTTTGTACAGGATATTATTGTGTTTGTTTATACAATAGGGTACATTACTTTGTACAATACTAGGCAGAGATATCTTTTTAATATGGTGGCTAAATAATTCGAATTGACTTTATTTGCTGCCAAGATGATGGCATTTAATGCATATGTACCCAATTTTGTTCACATATGAATTGTATATGTGCAGTTTATATTTTGTAGATATTTTCTTTCTTTTGCTTTCTTGCTTATGGAGGCTGAACATCTTGTATTGTGGCCGAGATGATATAGCATTAATTGCTAGAGTCCTTTATGTTTTCATTTGCAAGCTATTATTTATACTTGTTTATTTGTACAAAGATATTTTCTATTTATACTTTGTTTATTTTTTTGCCTGCTTTCATTTTTGTTTTGTTTGTCTCATTTCTTTGCCTTGGTGCTTCATATGTCTACTTAAGTATTCATATTTTATTTACATGCATCATGATTTCGCTTAGCTTTTGTATATGTACTGGGATGATTTCATTTTGGTGCTAATAAGATGCAGTGTATCCCATTTTGTTTACAACTTATGTCATTTGTTTTGCTTTGGCCTTATCACTGTATAAAATAAAATGAACTTCTTTTATTTTAAACTTAGACTATCAAATGCTACATTTAACTATTATCTATTTTTATACTTTATATAATTATAGAATTATTTACTATGTTCATTTCATATTTTATATAATTATAATCTATTTGAAATATTTTGTTTAACATTTATATCAAAAATGCAAATACAAAATTATTTTTCTAAGATATTTGCATTTTGGAAAAACTCAAATCAATTTATCAATAAATTTCACAAATTTTATTCAAAATTAAAATAAATTATCAATTTGAAATAAATTAAAATTCGGGATCGTTACAGATTCCCCTCCTTAAGAAATTTCGTCCCCGAAATTTGCAGACACGAAAACAAGACAGATAGATGCACAAAGATAGAGAAACATCTTTTCATATCAAACTAAATACTTATTCTGCATTTGGCTTACCAAATCAGAATATCACCAACATGAGAACAAACTTATATGATACTATACAGGATAGTCGGGTTATCCAGATCTACGAAATATGCAGGGGCACTGGTTAGTCGGATGGATAACTAACCATTCATAGAATATATTGGATCCCAGAGAATAGATAGACAAATGGATTCGATTTACCACAATTCTAAAACACTAGGTATGGATTCAAAACTCAAGTCGGAATATCTCAAAATATATACCAATTTGTCCCCCTTTGGACTTCGATCAACCCAAGAAATTACAATAAATTTTCAAATTTGGTTTTAAACTAAATCGTTTTACCGATACAATTCAAATTTATCCTTATATTTCATTAAACAATTTAACTCAATTTAAAATTTCTAATTTATAATTTTCAGTTCCAAATTTTCAATTCATATTAGTTAAAGTTTAAATGGAAAAACTGATAAGAAACCGATGAAGATACGAAGTAAAAATTTTCAACAACAATCCGTAGGGCTATCATCACATCGAAACTTCTTCTTGTAGCCGGTACGAAGCAATCAAAAAGAATTTAGAAACGAATCAAAGGAAATTGATAGAGAATGATTGTTTCCTCTATCGCAGAGTATTATCCATTTATAGTCGTACTCCCCTATCCCCTATCTCGTTCTCTTCTTGCACCCATACTTACTATCGATGAATAGTAGAGAATTTACTGAGGCATTCGAACGGATATCTTAGGGATGCACTCATTCTAGGGTATACTTCACCCTATCTCTAATGAGCTACTTAATGTGTTATATTCCTAAGCTAAAGTTCAACCTTAGCTTTGATACCACTTATAACGATCCTGACTCGGCCTTCGAAAACCGGCACCGAATACGATACTCATATTCCAATGCCGTAGATCCAAACGTCGAATTTGCTTTGCCGGAGATTATAACACCATTAAGTACAACATAGCGGAAGAAAAAGCATAATATCATACATACCTGTACATCCACATACAATGATGATACAGTACAATGATACAACTGAATACAAATACTAACAGAGATACAAGAAATAGCAACTGAAAGGAAATAGATAACACCGGCAGCGGAATAACAACTTCAAAGGAATGCATCTCCAAATCCAATGCTCTCATCCAAAGCTAGATTGAACCAACATCACGTGACACCTAGATAAGCAGGTCTCGTCCACATCCAAAGATTGGACTAACTCCAGATAATCTACTAAACCTGACTATATGAAAACCCAACTCTGGACTGCCCGTGTGGAAAATTGTGGGCACCTAGAGTTTAGGATAGGAACAATAAACTCTGAGTCAGTCATGGGACTGGTGTGAGTAACAAAAGAAGTTATTTATCTTTAAAACAACAACAATAAGAGAAGTGAAAATTATCTGCAATGCTTTTGGAAAATGAAACAACCGCCTCCCCGCACACACACAATGCAAACGCAGAATTGTAGGAGATTTCTCCTTATGATAGTCAAACACGCTTGATACGAGAAAATTTCTAATATTTTTATTATAAGTGCACAGTGTAGAAAACATTTTGAAAGTAGAATATAAATCTTAGCCAGCATAGACATTTTGAACTATGCCCGCTACAGCTACCATCTAAACAGTGGTGACCACCATAAGTAAATGGCAGGTTCTACAGCTAAAAATGTACAAGGCACATATTGGATGAATGGATTTCCAACAAATGGTCTGGCTAATGAACTTCCCACTGTCCATGGGTACGCCTCTGGCGGGACATCCCCAGAACTTAACCAGCTCTCTGCCAACACAAGGCAGGGTTACCTCTATAACTAGGTAACTACTACACGAGCATGCCACTCCCCGGTCCTTTGAGACCTTTATCCGAGGCGCCTCTAAAGCAACAACCACAGTAAATGAGATTGGAGCCACCACATAAGTAAATATCTGTGCTCAATACCATGATACCACCCTTTACCAGAAGGGATTGACACACCCTAAAGGGCGCGACCCTCATAACCTTGCTGCATCTTTCCTGTTTCGACCATTTTCGGGCTGTGAGGTCCTGATGCAGTCTCGTCCACAAAGCTACGCTTTATACAAAAGCCATGCTCTGATCACAAATGATCAACAAATGACCAACACACAGCAGCACTCAGCATGCCACACTAACAAATTGGGAATATATCGCTGATAACCTTTAACTACATAACCTCTGAGCTTGTACGTCTCAGAGACTGGTGTTAAGCTAAGAGAATAAATTCTCTACCACCAACAGATGTGTATTTGAAAGAAATCTGCTTAGTATCTCAAAGTGTAGTGTCATACATACAACCATACAAGTTTGTTTCGGGTTCAAACAGAACCGAAGGCACTTCAAAAAAAGTCCTTCCAATCCGGATGTTCACAATCCCGATCGGACTTCCCATCACATAGGGAATCTCTATACCGGCACGACTCGGTGCAGAGACAATCGATAGGTTATCCTATCTTTTTGACAAATACCCGGTCTTCACCACCGGTCTTCAAATGCTATCCATATCGATGTGTCATTGTTCGGAATGGGTTATATGACACAAGGTCCGCTCCCGACTAAACCGAATAATGAGCGCAATATTTAAAATATATGGATATGGGATTTCAGTTATGTCACAACTTAATAGAAAACCAAAACTTTCTTTCAAATGGTTAAACGGATTTACCATTTCAAATCTTTAAACAAGAAGATTTATTTCACAAAGTTTCACCCAGTTCCATAAAGATTCATTTACACAGCTTTCAAAATGATTCCATTTCAAAATTGGATTAACTCATCCAATCTTTAAAACGAAGATTTAATTGATAGCTTTCAAAACGATTCCATTTCAAAATTGGATTGACTCATCCAATCTTTAAATCGGTGATTTAATTGATATCTTTCAAAACGATTACAATTTAAATCTTTTATAATGTAAAAGATTCACCCTTCAAAATTATCTTCATTCATCTTCACAAAGGTTATTTTATAGTCTTCCAACTATTTACATTTCCATTTCAAACTTGTAATCATTTTAACACTAATTAGGAATTCATTCCTTATATGAAAGCTTTATTATTTGGAAACAAATAGTTTTCGTTTTTGGAAAAACTGATTACAAATTAAAGCCATTCAAGTATAGAACTTGAATTTAAATTTACATTTCCAAAACCACTAAATGGTTAAGATCCCATATAAGCATCTTTTATTACATGTATAATATTTTAGACCAAAATTTCAAGTCATTGAATTCAATTTCAACATTGAATTCGAATTTAAATCAAATGATTCAAATTCCAAGTTTTTTTTTCAAGTTATTAAAAATATCTTACATTTTTAAAACAGCTTTTCAAAAGCTTTTCACTTTAAACCCAATCCATTTCCAACCCATTTGAATTAAAATATTCAACTTTTAAACTATTTCAAAATCTATGACTTAACCGATTTCCTCGTGAAATCCATATTGGTGTGTGTATAAGTGTGGTCAAGGGGTTTAACACAATAGTGCAACATCATTCAATCATCATAGATTAAAACATAGAAATATAGTGGATAAGCGATATAAATTGTAACGCTTATCATCCATTCACAGATTTACAGATAATATACAAATGCAAATAATGAATAAATTATATACAGCTCATTCCACAGAACAAATATCACAGACCAGATAAGACAATCAATTCAAGGCAACTCATTCAATACAATCATTCAAAAGTAAGGTCAAGTATTTAATAGTCATTTATAAGTAGGATTAATTAATCGTTTATCCCTAATTAATTTAATTTATTTCCAATTAAATAAATTACTTATGAACTAATTATCCAATCTTGATTTATTAATTACGAATCATTTGATATCAATCAATTTATCAAACACTTTAATAAATTAAATTAGTCTTAATTTATCATATTAATTAAATCTCTAAACCAATTTCATGATAAATTAACCCCTTAATTAAATCATTTTAAGAAATTAAATTTTTATTTTCTTACCATTGAGCAATCATCTCATACCAATAAATTATTAATTACCAATTAATCTTTATCAGTAAATAAATCAAAATATCCAATTTAAATTACAATTAGTAATTAACCCTTTTTATTACTTTCATTAAGTAATTAGCAAATTTACAATTGATTATCTTAGTTAATAAATCTAATTAATTATTAAAATTTATCCCATTAATTAATACTTAAAAACCCTTAGTTAATTGTCTTCATTAACTAATAACATTTCTTAATCACTTTTAAATTAATCTCTAATTATAAACCAATCTAAATCATTAATTTATAAATTAAATAAGTTATTATTCCTTAATTATCTTATAAATTAAATCATTTTCACCCTTTAATTATTTTGGAGATAATTTATTTCTTAATTAATGATTTAAATAAATATCAAAGTGTATTTTAAAAACATTACTCTTTTTGAATTTAAATTTGAATTCCATTTTGAATTCAAGATTCAAAATGATTTACCATTTAAACATTAACCAAATTCAAATATCAATTTTTAAACTTTTAAAATAAATGTAAAACATTTATTACTTATACGTGAATCTTGTATAAGAAAAAGCTTTTAAACTAACTTACTTAACTATGTAAATTCAGATTTTAAAATACATAAATTATTTAACTTGTAAATTCAAGTTTTAAACAATTCATGTACTTTCCATTCAAAACCTATGTAAAAACTAATTTACATTCCAGATTTGAATTCAAAGTAACTTGAATCCATTAGTTCAAACATTTGATTTACAACTTTGTTTTAAAGCCTTGATTTTTAAATCTTGATTTAAAAATCCAATTTTCATTTTTAAAACTTTAAGATTCAAAAGTTTCATTGGAAACCTGAACTTAACTTTGAGTTTAAACCATTGTTTAAATGATGTTATCAAACTTTAACTTTAATTTTTAAAGTTCATAAACTATCAGGTTTTTTTATAAACCTGAAAACCCAACATTTAAATTATTTAAAACTTTATTTTATTTCATATTAGAATTCAAAAGTAAATTTGAATCCACACTTCAAACTGGTTTTAAACATTATCTAACTCTAGCTCACAAATTTAAACTTTATTTAAATTTGTTTAAATTCAAGTTACAGTCAGGTTTTAGAAAAAAAGAACTTGTAACCAGACTAAACTAACCCGAGGCAAACAATATATTGCTTCGAGTTCCACACCCCAAAAACTTCGAGTACACACTCGAGTCACTCGGGACAAGCTCGAATTCCACCTGCACATTTTCAATTGTCAAATTCCAGATCACCAGAGTAGTTGTCTCGTGCATGTGCACAGCTCCGATGATCTTCTCCGGTCATCGCCATTAGGTCGAACAAGTCACCAACCAACCTCAGACCATCCTCTGACCACCTGAAACTCCATCATCCTTTAGAATTCAAAAAGGAGTTTTAAAACCAAAACTTGGAACAAGAAAGCAACCACCCCTTCGAAACCTGTCAACACGCTGTTCACCCAACCTCGGCCACCTGAACAAGCGCAACTCCAGCCATGAACTCGTCTTCGACCAAGCTATCACCTCCCGAGACCACGTGCAACTCAATGCACTGAGGAGGTCGCGGCGATCAAAATCTCAACAACCATAAAACTTAGGGTTTACCAACTAAAACACATGCCGATGTCACCACCGTCATCTTCGCCACCTCCGGTCATTTTTCCTACCACCATCGTAGCTTCCTCTATCACCACAAGCAACCCGATTCCCTCAGTTCAACATGTCACCGGAAATTGGTCGAAATGTCAATTTCGATTATCACTGAACTGCTCTCGAACTACCTCACTAAAAATCGCCAAACCTACCTTAAAAATCATAACTTTCAATAAGTATTCGAGTCATGTACTTGAATCAATATTTTATGAAATTCGAAATTTCCAGAAAAACAAAAATTTTACTGTAAAAACTTGATTTTTCATTTCATATGCATTTTTACTTCACGAAACCATTTTTAAGTTATAAATCATACTTAAATACAACTATTTTGTTTTGAAACCAAAGTCTGATATTAATTAGAAAACAATAAATTGGATTTTCTTTGTTGTTTTTGTACTCTAAGACTAAACAGAGAAGTTACCATTATCCTAATGCCTGCTTACATCAAACTTCAGAAATTTGCAAACATACTTCAAAAACAATATTGATCACAGCAAAAATTATTCAAACTAATTTATACTTTAAAATTTTAAAGTTGCAGTTACTCACCTTTGTTTTGAGAAAGCAGAGAGGAACTTTGTTTCTGTTGAACAAAGACAGGCATTTTATTTTCTATGATAATTTTGAATTTGTTTAAAGCTTCAAACAGGCTGCAGGCTTCAATTTACATTTGCTTTCAAGTTGAATCTTCATTCTTTTTTTTCTTTTTCTTTTTTTTTCCCAGAGAAACTTGTTTTTCCCAGGTTTAAATTTTTCTTCTTTGTTTTGATGTTTCTAAACTGAATTTTATTTAACTTTTAGTTGATATTCACTTCAAATGCTACTCGAAACTGAGATGAAGTTAATATAAACAAAGAGGTGTACAGGGTTTACTATTTTTTTGTGTAGGATATTATTGTTGTTTGTTTATACAATAGGGTACATTACTTTGTACAATACTAGGCAGAGATATCTTCTTAATATGGTGGCTGAATAATTCGAATTGACTTTGTTTGCTGCCAAGATGATGGCATTTAATGCATATGTACCCAATTTTGTTTACATATGAATTGTATATGTGCAGTTTATATTTTGTAGATATTTTCTTTCTTGCTTATGGAGGCTAAACATCTTGTATTGTGTCTGAGATGATATAGCATTAATTGCTAGAGTCCTTTATGTTTTCATTTGCAAGCTATTATTTATACTTGTTTATTTGTACAAAGATATTTTATATTTATACTTTGTTTATTTTCTTGCCTGCTTTCATTTTTGTTTTGTTTGTCTCATTTCTTTGCCTTGGTGCTTCATATGTCTACTTAAGTATTCATATTTTATTTACATGCATCATGATTTCGCTTAGCTTTTGTATATGTACTGGGATGATTTCATTTTTGTGCTAATAAGATGCAGTGTATCCCATTTTGTTTACAACTTATGTCATTTGTTTTGCTTTGGCCTTATCACTGTATAAAATAAAATGAACTTCTTTTATTTTAAACTTAGACTATCAAATGCTACATTTAACTATTATTTATTTTTATACTTTATATAATTATAGAATTATTTACTATGTTCATTTCATATTTTATATAATTATAATCTATTTGAAATATTTTGTTTAACATTTATATCAAAAATGCAAATACAAAATTATTTTTCTAAGATATTTGCATTTTGGAAAAACTCAAATCAATTTATCAATAAATTTCACAAATTTTATTCAAAATTAAAATAAATTATCAATTTAAAATAAATCAAAATTTGGGATCGTTACACATTCGGCGTAGGAAGTTTCTTTGTCTGACCATTGTTGGAAATCCTATCATCCAATACGCGCCTTGTACGGTTTTAGTTGTATAGCCTGCCATTCACTTATGGTGGTCGCCACTGTTTAGATGGTAGCTATAGTAGGCATACAATAATGGTTGTATGCTGGCTAAGATTAATATTATACTTTTGAAAGGTTTTCTGCACTATGAACTAATAATAATAATATCAAAATGGTTTTCGCATATCAAGCATGTTTGACTATCATAAGGAGAAATCTCCTCCAATTGTGCGTTTGCATTGTGTGTGTGGCGGGAGGCCTTATGGTAGTTTCATTTTTCCAAAAAGCATTGCGAATTGCTTTTAAATTCTTTTGTCTTGCTTTTGATAAAGATAAACTGTTTTCGTTTGCTCACACTAGTCCCATGACTAACCTGGAGTTTATTGTTCCCTTTCTAAACTCTGGGTTCCCACAATTTTCCAACGGGGCAGCCGAGAGTTAGATTTTCAGATAATCAGCTAGTAGATGTAGATTTGATATTTTGGAAGTCTTTGGATTTTGGCTATCGCTTTGTGCTTCTCTTCAACATTCGGGATCAGACTTGCTACAAGTCAAACATGATGGTGATTCGAGATTTCGATTTTGAGTTTTGGAGCTTTGGATTTGGGATGCAGTTTGTGGATTCATTCTCTCTTGGAGAATATGTTGGATTTATCTTTCCACTGTTATGTATCTCTGATTATGTGATATTCATTGTATCAGAATATTGTATCAACTATTGTGTATCGATGATATTATTCATTTCTTCGGCTGTGTTGTTATACTCAATGTGTTATAAGATCCAGCAAACCGGATTCGACATTTGAATCTGCGACAGTCGAATACGAGTGACGTATTTGGGTATTAATTTTCAAAGATCGAGTCAGGGTTGTTATAGTGGTATCAGAGCGGAAGGTTGAGTAGCTCAGGAGTATAACACATTAGCTAACTCATTAGAGATAGGGTGAAGTATACCCTAGAATGAGTATATCCCTAAGATAACTGTCCGTATGCCCTAGTAAATTCTCTTACTATCTACTAATAGTGAGTATGAGTGCAAGAAGAGGACAAGGTAGGGGACAGGGAAGTACCACTACAAATGGTCAATACCCCATGACAATGGAAACAACTTTCTCCATCAATCTCTTTTCAATTCTTTGATGGCTTACTGGCAGCTACAAGAAGAAGCTTCAGTGCGATGGAGGCCCTACGAATCGTTATAGATAAGTTCCTATTTCGTATACTCTTCATCGGTTCCCTGTTAGCTTTTCGTTTTTAAACTTTAACGAATTTGAAATTTTATTTAAAATAAATTGGTAAACAGAAAATGAAGTTAAATTGAATTGTATCTGTTTTTTTATTCTTTTGGGTCCAGATACATTCTACGAATGGTTAGTTTCCCTTCGGACTAATCAATACCCCTGCATATCTCATAGAAAGGCCGACCCGAATACTTCATAAAGTGTTGAAAAAGTTGTTCTCGTATCTATTGATGATATTCTTATTTGGGAAGCCAAATACAGAATAAATATTCAGTTTGATTAGGTAAAAAATTCTTCATCAGTTCTTTGTTGTCTCCCTGTCTAGCAATTTTCGGGGACGAAATTTTCTTAAGAGGGAATCTTTAACATTCCCGTTTTTAAGTCAAATTTAAATGGGTAATTAATTTTATTTTTTGAATTAAATGGTGAATTAATTTGAATTTTCCAAATTAAATAAGATATGTGCTTATTTATTTATATAAATAGATAGTAATTTGAATTTTGAATTGAATTTTTTCCAAAATAAAAATGTGTGTTTATGTATAGAATGAGAATAGAATCTTGATTTGGAAATTCCAAAGAAATAATTTTAAAATAAACTGGAGTTGAAAAAAACTCTATTTCAAAATTAATAGAAAATTGTTTTCTAATTTATAATATACATATTATATATATTTTGAAAGTTATATTATAAATCAATATAGTAAATTTTCAAAAGCTATTTGAGATAAGATTTGATATAAAGATTTAAAATACATTTTATTTTTAAATGAATAAATATAGTTTGTATATTTATAAATTTAAATATAATGCATATGTTAGCTATAACACATAAGAGATAAATTAGTTCACAAATTATAAAATGGAAAGGTTTAAAACACAATTTATAAATTAATTTAAAATAAGGGCTTAAACGTAAAAATTTTGTTTATGACATTTGTAAAGTAAATGCTAACATATATTAACATATGTAGGCTTAAGTATACTTAATATTAAAGTGTAAACATTTGTAATTTGAGAAATCATACAAATGAACAAGCGGCAATTTGATTTTCTCTAAAAATTTATATACAATAAAATGTTGCTAATGAAAACCTTGTTGCTTCATTTTTCAGAATGAAACTTATCATATTACATCCTCTTTTCTAACACCTTTATCATCTTTCAATACAAAAATCAAAACAGAGATCAAAATAAAAATCAAAACAGAAAGCAACATATGATTTCAAACCCGTAAACTCAAAGATCAAGTAGGCTAAAAACATCAATTATAAAATCATCTCAATAATTACTACAAAAATATCACAGAAGCATCTTAATCCTGAAGCCTGTGGAAATCAAAGAAGAATACAACTCAAACCTGAAGATCAAAGATCGGTTTCAAAATTATATGGCAAAGCAAGGTTCAATTTCTCAGTTCATTCAATCAAATGTAGATTTAAATCGAATAACAATCAACGTTTCCAGTTTTTTAAAATATGAAATCAAGCTTCAGATTTCAACCTGGGAAAGGCTATGCAAGTTCAGGCTTCAATTAAAACTACAGATTAGAAAACAGATCAAGCTCTTAAGTCTGGAAATCGAAACACTTCCAGTTTCAGATCAAAAATATGTGATTCAACTCATATACATCATGCAAGATTAACTCATATTCATCAGATCAAAATCTAGAGCAGTTTCAAATTTCAACATTCCAGGCAAATCCTATTTCTGTTTTTAAACCGTCCAAGTGAGTAAACCTTTTGAAATTTTGGAATTTAATATGTTGTTTGATTTTATGCTTGAAGTAAGGTTGAAACTCTCTTGCATGTGTATAAATCTGTGTGTATATGTATGGGTGTGGTTGTGCATATCTGTACACATAAAAATTTGCTCTATTCCAGGTTTCCAAAATTCAAAACCTGTTAAAATTTCAATTCTTCTCCTCTGATTCATTTTAGGCTTTAGAATTTAAACAAACTAGGTTTATTCAATCAAAATCTAACTGCTAAAAATAGTTTTGAGAGAAATTTGAATATAGATTTCACTTGGAAGATGAATTTGCTGTTAACTCAAATAAATGTCAAAAATTAAGTATCATAGATTCTTGATTTACTTATATAATTTGTTTCACTTTTGTAAATAATTATTTTTAAAGAAAAATTACATTTTTTAGTTTAGTAAATCAGGAGAATTTGGTTGTTGATCGGAAAATGGGTTTTGACGAAGTTCTGGTGATCGACGAACTATTGGGGGTTGGGGTTGCTTCTAGAGGTGCTTGTGTGGTAGTCGAACGTGGGAAAAATGTTCAGGAAAATTCCTGATCGTAGTGGAAGGTTAACGAGATCGATCTAGGGCTTAAGCCCAGTATTTTATCAATCGTGTTCTCGAAGCAATGGAGACGTCATCGTTATATCGGAATCGATCGGGGATGTTGTAATTGAAGCATTGAAGTCAGGCGAAGCTTCAGCCAGAATCGCGTGGCCTCTGGCGGCCTGAGGCGGCGTGGTGATCAAATTTTTGGCGAGCGAGTTTTCTTCCAGTTTGGGCCGTGATGCATAATTTCAAATTCGTCGTCATTGGTGGTTCCTGAGTGGTTTGGCGGCTAGGGGAGATCGTCGTCGACTCGACGATGATAGTGGCATTGATCGAAGTTTTCGCCAGAGTAACTGTGCACGTGCACGAGCAAGTCTTTTGTGTCCGGAAACGTTGTATTATCAAAGAAGAGAAATGACTCGGGTTTTTATTCGTGATGAATCATGTTTGATTATAAGACAAGAGTGGTGAGGGGAAGCTCAAAGTAAGGCTTGGGATTTCTCGAGTTTGTCTCGGGACTGTTTTGGTTGGTGTGATAACAGCTTCCAAATTTTAAATGAATTCAAATTTAAACATGTTTAAACCATTTATTTTAAATAATAAATATTTTGTTTAAATATGGGAGCAGTGAAGAGTATTGAAAATAAATCATTTTGAAATTATTAAGTTTAAAATGTTTAAAAAATATATATATATATATATATATCCTTTATTTCTAAAAAGTTTATATTAAATAAACTTAATAATGAAGTTAACCAAATGTTTTTAAAAAATTTAACTTAAGAGCTTAAGTTACATTGTTTGTTAAAAACGATTTATTACCAACGATTATTAATTAAAGATAATAACTTAAAGCATAATTACTTAAATTAAAGATTAATTTATGATTGATTAATTTATTGAGATTGATTAATTCAAGCTTGATTAATCAAGTGGTTAAAGAATAAATACTTATTTAAAAGATAATTTATTATTAAAGGTTAATTAATTAGTGTAAGTAATTAAGGTGTAATTACTTATTTGAAATTAATTAAGGATAATTAATCAATTAAGATTAATTAATGTAAGTAGTTAAAGGTAATTAATTACATAAAGATAATTACTTAATCAAAAGTAATTAATTAATGATTAAAGTTAATTAATCAAGTGATTAAGATTAATTTGTGATTTATTTATATAACTGATTGGGGATAATCATTTATTGTAATTAATTAAGGATAATTAATTAAATGATAATTAATCAAGGGTTAATTAATTAATGTAATTAATTAAAGATAATTAATTATAGGATAATTAAATAATTAAAGGATAATTATTTAATGATTAAAGGTCAATTGATTAAGGTTGATTAATTAATAATTAAAGATTAATTTATTTATTTATTAATTAAAAGTTAATTAATAAATGATTAGAGGAAAATTAATTAAAGTGGTTTGTTATTAATTAATTAATATTAATCAACCAGGATTAGCGATTTATTCATAAGTAGTTAATCTGATTTAAATTTATCAGATGATTAATTGATTTTGCTTATGGTTGTTTGGATTGCATTAAATGCTTTAAATTGTTTGATATCCCTGATTTAGGATGCTTTGTGATATGAATCATTTTGATTTGAGCTATGATGTAATATTAATCTGTGATGAATTTATATTATTTATCTGTGAATCTGTGAATGAAGATAGCGTTATAGGATTATATCGCTTATCGATATTGCTGTGCTTGGATTGTGATGATTGATGATGTTGCACTATTGTGTAGAACCCCTAGACCACACCATACACACATGAAGAAATCGTTAAATCACAGATATTTGAATTTAACATTATGAAATGGTTTAAAAAGTTGAATTTTGTATCCAAATGGTTTTGGAAATGAAATTTGCTTGAATATGAAAAGCTTTTAAAAAGGAAGTTTTAAAATTGGAATTTGGCTTGAAAATAATATATCTTATTTAAGATTTTAAATTATTTTGGAAACTATGTTTTGAAAGGGTTATACAAGTTATACTCTATATATATATATATATATATGGTTTTTAAATTAACCATCTTAAAGTACTTTAAAAGTATTATTTTGAATTTAAATTAACCCAAGTTTATACTTTAAAGAATATAACTTGTGTATATTTGATCGCATTTTTCCGAAACGAAAATCCTTGTTTTTCAGATAATAATAGCTTTCATATAAAGAAAGGATTTCCAATTTGTGTTAAAAGGATTTCAAGTTTGAAATGAAAATCGTTTTAGAAGTTATGAATGAATCTTTGTGAAAGATGGTTGAACTTTGTTTTCAAAGTGAAGAGGATCTAAAAGGTGTATCTTTTGTACAAAAGATTTGTAATTGAAATTGTTTTGAAAGCTATGAATGAATCTTTGTGAAAGATTTGGTGAATCTTGTTTTAAAATTGAAGAGTATCTTCAAGAGTGAATCTTTTATTTTAAAGATTAAAAGTGGGAATTTGTTTAAATCATTTGAAAGAAAGGTTTTGGGCTTTAAGTTGTGACTTAACTAAGATCCCACTATATCCATATGGTTTTAAAATTAAGCGCTCATTATTCGGTTTAGCCGGGAGAGGACTTTGTGTCATATAACCCATTATGAATAATGATACGACGTAAATGGGTAGCATTTGAAGGCCGGTGGTGAAGACCAAGTATTTTCGAGAACGAAAGGATTACCCGTCGAATGTCTCTGCACCGAGTCACGCCGGTATAGAGATCTCCATGTGTGACGGGGAGTCCGATCGAGATTGTTAATACCCAGATTGCAAGGGCTTCTTCGAAGTGCATTCAGTTCTGTTCGAACCGAAAAAGACTTGTATGGATTTATGTCTGACATTACACTTTGAGATGTAAAGCTGGTTTTTATAAAATACATTTATGTTTGGTGGCGGAGAATTTATTCTCTTAGCTTAACACACTTCTCCAAGACATACGAGCTCAGAGGTTATGAAGTTGATGGTTATTAGTGATACATTCCCAATTTGGTAATGTGTCATACGAAGTGCTGCTGATCATTTGTTGATCAAAGCATGACTTTTGTGTAAAGCATAGCTTTGTGGACGAGACTTCGTCGAACCTCACAACCCGGAAATGGTCGAAACAAGAATCGTTGCGGCAAGGTTATGAGGGTCGCGCCCTTTAGGGTAAGTCATTTCCTTCTGGATAAAAGGTGGTGTCATGGTATGGAGCCCATATATTTAACCTATGTGGTTGCTGTAAACTTATTGTTTTGTGGTTTTTAGTGTAGAGGTACCTTGGATAAAGGCCGGTAACGACCGGGGGATGGCATATTCATGTCAGTAGTTACCTAGTTACAAAGGTAACCTAGCCTTGTATTGGCAGAGATCCGGTTAGGTTCTCGGGGGCGTCCCTTCAAAGGCGTTCCATTCAGTGTAGGAAGTTCCTTTGCCTAACCATTATTGGAAATCCAATAATCCAATACGCATCTTGTATGGTTTTAGTTGTATAACCTGCCGTTTACTTATGGTGGTCACCACTGTTTAGATGGTAGCTATAGTACGCGTACAATAGTGGTTGTATGCTGCTAAGATTAATATTATACTTTCGAAAGGTTTTCTGCACCATGCATTAATAATATCAAAATGGTTTTCGCGTATCAAACATGTTTGACTATCATAAGGTGAAATCTCCTCCAATTGTGCGTTTGCATTGTGTGTGTGGCGGGAGGCCTTATGGTAGTTTCATTTTTCCAAAAAGCACTACGAATTTCTTTTAAATTCTTTTGTTTTGCTTTTGATAAAGATAAACTGTTTTCTTCTGCTCACACTCGTCCTATGACTAACCTGGAGTTTATTGCTCCCTTTCTAAACTCTAGGTGCCCGAAATTTTCCACATGGGCAGCCTGGAGTTAGATTTTCAGATAATCAACTAGTAGATGTAGATTTGATATCTTAAAAGTCTTTGGATTTTGGTTATCGCTTTGTGCTTCTCTTCAACATTCGAGATCGGACTTGCAGCAAGTCCAACTTGATGGTGGTTCGAGCTTTCAATTTAGAGTTTTGGAGCTTTGGATTTAGGATGCAGTTTGTGGTTTCATTCTATCTTGAAGAATATGTTGGAGTTATCTTTCCATTATCTTTCCATTGTTATGTATCTCTGATTATGTGATATTCATTGAATCAGAATGTTGTATCAACTACTGTGTATCAATGATATTATTCATTTCTTCCGCTGTGTTGTTTTACTTAATGCGTTATAAGCTACGGTTAACCAAATTTGACGTTTGAATCTGCGACAGTCGAATATGAGTGACATATTTGGGTGTCGATTTTCGAAGGTCGAGTGAGGGTCGTTACACATATTATTCCCCATTTTCAATTTCCAAACCTTGCTTTACTAAAATCGCATGATGTACATATATCATCCATATGCAATATCAAATCTGATCACTCGTCCGATCATACAATTTCACCTCCGAACTAGTATCGTTCACACAACCACTCTAGTGCGGACTCAAAATCGGTTCCTCAATTAGGAACCATCATTCTCCTTACATAGCCATAAACTATTGTAGAGAATTCTAGAATCAATCAAAAATCCATATCCAACATTCGCCGTTGAGAATTGAGTGAAAATTCCTAACTCGAAATGATGTAAATCATCTCAAAATCAAGTACTCGAATCCGGATCAAACCGTTATGCGAATAAAATAACATACGTAGAACATACGTATAGCTATCCCAAATTCTTTTCATTCACATTCATTTCATTTACATTCACTTATTCACAATCACTATTCATGTTTCTTTATTCACATTTATTATTTACTTAGTAGATTCCTTTCAATACTAATTATCCCTCAAGAACAATTCCATCAAATTTTTATGTTTAACACATTTCACTCTATACTATATCCATTTATGAATTATAAAATTCTTCTTAAGTTTATAAACATTTCATTCGAATCTTCCCATTTTTATTACCACTCACAAATTTAGTCATAACCGTGTTAAATCAAATCCAATTTTATTTAACTCAGTTCCATTGTTCAATTTCAATATTTCAACCATATTCCAAAACTATATCCAACTCAATAATTTAATTAATTAGCTAATTTCGTTAATTTATTTCAATCTCATCAAATTTATTTAAAAAATTATTGCATTTAGCCTAACTTAGATCATTCCTTTTCCAAATTCATCTTTGTTTAACTTATCTTAAGTTAAATTTCATTCTCAAGTTCAGTTCCAAATTTACTTTTTGTTAAAATTCATATTCAACAATTTAAAGCATTGCTTTAACTTGCTAATTTTCAAATTTGATAATTTATCAAACTTATTTTCTCATATTTTTATAAATAACTATATGAAAATTTCTAGAGTTTAGACGTCTTATTATTATTCATTTCAAACCATTTTGAAATAATATATAAATAATTCCCCTTTGTCTATCCAATTATTCTTTTGGACTTTACAGTAAAAACTAGTTTTACCAATAAAAAACTCTAATGACACCAATTTCTCCCTTGGACACTTGAAAATGAACATCGATGATGTTGCAGCCATCATCGAAATTAGTTTCTAGCGACCGAAGTGAGTTCAATGCTTTCTACTCCTTTTGAACACTTTTAAATATTTCTATTCAAAAATATTTCAAAATAATACTATCTTTATTTTCCAAAATTTTGAAAAACATTTTCAAAACCATGGGATTTAAATTCCCAAATTTTCGGCTTTTAAATCCTTTATAAATCGTTTTTATAACCTTATAAATCACATATTATATGATCTAACTTTGGTTATAATGAATCATTTTTTACTTATTAATCTTGCTTTCATTACAATATCAACTTTTATTTGGTTACAACGACAAACAATAAATGATAATAGTTTAACATCATCATTTCCTAACAACCAAGCACACCATATATACCATAATAATTTCTGAAAAATTATTCCTTTATATATAAAAATAATCAAGGTAAAATTATTTCATTTACTCAATTTCAAAACAATACAATGTCAAACTGCTCTGTTCAAGTGTTTAGAGATCCTTATCAACGACGTTATTTACTCGTATTGAAAAGAATCCATAAGCCACTCAATAGATCAACCAAAATAATATAAAACAATTTTTATATCATTAACAAATACGCAGTCATATATTTATACACTCAAACCCATTCTAGGGTGCTACTGATCCTATCTCTAATTATTCACCCCATCAAAGCCAAGTTTCTCGCTTAATCTTCAACTGTGATACCAAATGTAACAAACCAGGGTTTTTGACCCTCGAAAATCGACATTAATATGTCCATTGTATTACCTGTCGAGCAATCGAATGCTGGAACACCCGATTGTTTGGTAAAAGAAAGAAGAAAGAAGAAAGAAGATAAGAATAAAACTAAACAAAACATAATCTTAGAGCATAACAAATAATCTATAATATACCATAAATCTTTACACAAAATTTTACATACACACACTCACACACATAAAACAGAGTATACTAACCTATTTTAGCTTGGACAATTATAAAAGCGTATCCTCACAATTTCTGATAAACACAACAAGGTATACAGCAGAAAACAGCCATCTATGTGAATACATCTCTATGCCTCTAATTCGTCTCTTGAAGCTCTAAGCATTCAAACTAATATGTAATATGCTCGGTCTGACCCGAGCATTATAATTAAATAACACCCGAGTCAGTCTGGAAAACCAACATGAGAAAACACACCCAATTGAATTTTAAATTTATATAAAAATCATAGAAATCAAAAGATATCTCTTAAGACCACGCCGCACATAAACACGTTCAGATTTTTATCTTATGGTAACAATAACATTTTCTATATAAAGTAGTTCTATATTACAATAATGTCTAGGGATTAAAGTAAAATATGAATATAGCTGAAATGCTTGCATCTCACATTCCCACATATTAGGTATACAACTAAAATTGTAAAGCTCGTATTAGAGAATGGATTCCAACTAATGAATGGGCTACTGGGGTACCGTCCATCACAATACACCTCTAGAACAGTGTACTGAGATCGTACCCAACGACCCCTAGCAATACACGACCGACCTACCTCTTCCTGGATAGTATCGAATATGCCATCACCTTGATTTTTCCCAACCTTTTCACCGAGCTTATATGTACAACTGAATCTGGAAATATGAATCGTCATCTAGAAAGGCGATGACATACCCTAATGGGTGCAACCCACATAGCCTTACCGCATCTCCCCTATTTTAGTCATTCCCAGTTGATGAGGCTTGACGCTATGATTACCTTTCAAGAAATTTACTCTTAGAATGCTTATTGCCCTCCAATGACAATATACCGACAGCATTCATCCATACAAGTCCGTTCTGTGTCTGAACAAAATTGAAGGCACTACTCCTACTACCTCCATTTTGGAATCACCCCAAGATTAGTAGCGATTAGCCCTTGCACTTCACATCACTATCTTCGATTCCCTGCTCTTCACGACATCTTCACTTCAAAAAAACATCTATTAGATCGAAATGGTTTTTAGATAACATATCCAATCCTAATCTCTTCAAAACAACGTTCGATAATTTTTGGTATCAACCCTGGTTCTTTAGGAAATAAACAGCCAAAGATAAGATCGGAGATCACCTAGTTATTCGATGGACTTCCTTATCGTTATCCTAGAAGAACGAACGAGATTTATACGCATGGTACAACATCATCGGAGATGACTGCGCCATATAACTCACGTTTCCCTTGGATATTTCCAAAGTTACGTTTGGGTCCATTTAGTCCATTATTTAACTATCGAATAACAAACATTCAATCAGGATTTTATTTCATTTGGAAAATCAACATTGGTTCAGTATATAAGCAATCACTAGCCTCCTTTAATAAGTCTTCATACATACAATTACTTTGGAAATTACTTGCATATAAACACCTTTAAAAGATATACTTGCAAATCCCTATACTTCCATATTTAGAAATGACGATATACTTATCCCAACGGTATAAGTATATCCACAAACTTTAGAATGGTTTTCTTTTTATTCGATTCTCAAATCTTTTATAATTCCTCTTACAATTTTCCATAAACCATTTTATAAATCTCTAAGAAAGATTAATAATTCCTTTACCAAGAATTCAGTCACTTAAAAACTACTTGTACATTTCAAAATCATTTAAATCTCTTTGTGAACCCATATACCATTTATAAACTTCTTTTATATATCTATAAACCCGCTTCTAAAATTCGTTTATAAATATCTAACGATTTATAAACTTTTCACCTCGCAAATATCCCTTCCTTAATTGTTTGAACCATTTTATAACTCCTTTATAAAATCTGTCTTTCAACTCCATTTCCGGGTCTCGAAAACATTTATAAATAATTTTAATCATTTACCATAAAACATCACTATATGATAACAATTATTAACAATGAACATTATAAATAAATGGAAATCGCTAACTTTAAATATCTTAAGATAATAATTAATTATTCCAAAATATTGTTTAGGAAATAATAAAAATAACTAATATTTAGCATTTTATAAATAATAATAATTTATTTTAAAACCTTATTAATAATCCTTATTATTAATTTCAAACCATGACCATTTTTAATTAAATAGTCTTTAAATTTATTAACCTTTTTATAAATTCTTAAAAAATATTAACTGAAAACAAATAACTTATAAAAAATACTAAAATAATTAAACAACTTTAAAATAATATTAATATTATTATATAACTTTAAAACAATTTTAATATAATTATGTAAGCTTTGAAATTATTTTTATCTAACTTAAAACTCAAGATTCCGTTATTTAACCAATTTCAATTATTAAATTTAACAATTAAATTATGCAATAAATCACTATTTTTGTAATTCAAGTTATTTAAATATAAAATTAACCTTTCAATATATAAAATAATTCAATATTCCAAACTCAAATAACTAAAATTTTAGGTCATTACATCAGGTTTTGTTTTGAGCATTTTGGAAGAGCTCGAAGCATGGAGTTAGAAGATTCTTCTGAAGATTTTTATCTATTATTACCACACTCGTGTGCTGTTGTATTCTGCATTTGTAAAGAACGATATTTATAACTGTCCATGTTAATGTAAATTTAAACTCTGATAAATGTTTTTAAAAATTTCACTGTAAAGATTATATATTGAAATAATATATGTTATTTCATTCATGTAAGATTATGTTCTGTATTTATTTTCTTCTTTCCATTAACTGGCTGATTTTTGGCACTTGAATTTATGGCACGTGAATACCGAGGATGTATTGTTTCAATTTTCAAGGGTAGAAAATCTTGTTCGTCACACTAATATAACCACGAAATGCAAGTAAACAAACCATTATGCAACCTTCTTAATAGTGTTTATAGTTACTAGTAAATAAAGTTAACTAAACATAGCATACAATCATACCAAAGCACGTATGATGTCCATAGATCATCCATACACAACATCTAATCCGACCGCTTTTTTGATCACACAATTTCACTTCCGAACTAGTATCGCTCGCTCGACTTCTCTAATTCGGACTCCGATCTGGTTCTTTGATTAGAACCATCATTCACCTTGTATAGCCATATACTATGATAGTGAATTTTAGAACAAACCAAAAATTCATATCCAGTATTCACAGTGAATAATCGAGTGAAAAATCCTAACTCGGGTCAATGTAAATCACTTTGAAATCATGTACTCGAATTCGGATCAAATAGTTATGCGAATAAAATAATCTACGTGTTAGTCCGTGAGATGATGGTTTTGATGACAACAACCTTAGAATAGATTATAAAATATAAATACTAACAGTATAAAGTTTAGATATATAAGTAAATATAGGATTTAACCATGCAGGTACCAAGAATGAAGACTGTACAGTATAGAGATTCAAGATACCAAGATTGAAGACTCATGAGTAACAAGAATAACAAGGTTATCAAGAGTTCAAGTTTTCAAGTAATTTACTTTTAAATTAGGTGTTTTGTTAAAACTCCTAGAAAAGCACTGTCATCTTAAAATCCAATTTATTCATGGAACAGAATCCACTTTGAGCCCGTTAAAGGGATGGAACCCTAAGTAGGATGAAACCTATGAAAAATCTAGTGGAACATTGTTTTGTATCCGCTAATTTTTATTCAAATGATTTTCAAAATTATCTTGTTTCCAAAATGATTTTGAAACCTTCTTTTTAAAAGAATCAAAAACATCTATCCTGATTTTAAATATTTTTAGCCTCAAAATATTCTCTAATTTCAAAGTCAAATTATCCTTGTTTTTAAACTATCTTTTAAATATAATATATTTAACTTTTTAATATTTATATACTTAGATTTAAATAAAATTATAGTAAAATCTCATATATACCAAAATATTATTCTCTATATTTATTTATGTATTTCAATTATATTTAGGTATATTTATAAGGTTTAAAATAGTTTTAATATAAGATAGAGGTTATTTTCATAGAAAATCAAACCACAAAAAAACCCTTTGGGATGTCGACATACCCATGGTGACCATGTCGAATAGTGTCACTTGAGTTCAAAATTTAAATTTCAAAAGAAGTGTCTATTCGTCATAACTCTTCATGAATGAACATGGATGTTGTTCTTTTATGAATATGGGTTAGTTTCAACGAATTTTGATTCAGTTTTTCTGGTTTTTCACTCCTCTTCTTATTCTTCCACATTTCTATATACATATTCTTACCATTACTCTGTCGAAATCAACAATGAATCAAACTTGATCATTTCTAGTTTGATTCTCTATCACTATCTCAATAAGATTCTCAGTGCTTTTTAGAGTTATAGTTTTCTTTGTAATCTATTAAGCGAGAAAAGGTGTGATTGTGGCCTTGGAAATCAATCAAGCGAGATCAAATGTGATTGTAGCCTTGGGAAATCAATTGGGTGAACTTGTTGCTCGTAAAATCAAGTATCTCTATCCAGAGGATTGTGATTCTGGAGGGTGTAGCTCGTAGCCTTGAAATCGAGGGTGTAATTGTACAATTGCTTTTGAAAGGAAATATGTACTTGTCTGTGGGACTGGATGTTGGGTAACTCCGAACCAGTATAAAATCCGGTGTGTTCTCTCCTTTGCTGCTTTACTTTATTTCTGCATCTGTGTTTATTTCTACAATCATATCTGTGTCTGAATATTGCATACATCCGTGTTCAAATTAATATAAACACAAAAAGATTTAGTAATTCTTTATAAACACTATTCACCCCCCCTCTAGTGTTAATCCTATCCTTAAGATTCGTAATCCGCATTTCTAACACTACGTACAACTTACATATTTATTTCAATTTATTTCTTTACTATAACAAATTCTTTTTTTATTTGCATTCATTTTATTCCTAGTATATTTCTTTTAATAATAATATCATCCAGGAATCATTCCATAAAATCATTACTTAAGGTTATTATGAACATTTTATACAACATAACTTATTTTTATTATCTCTTTTAGGCTTAAGTTCATATTTATTTTAAATCACAATCAATTTTATTTAACTTTACTTAAGTTAAATTTCATTTCATAACTCAATTTCAAATTTTCTTTTGTTAACCAAATTGTTTAACCTTTTAATTTTTTTTGTTTTACTTTCCATTTTCTCAAATTTATAAGTAATATAAACTTATCTACTTATAATTTGACACTCTCCTACATCCTAATAGTGTATAAAATTTCCAATTTGGATTACTTAACAAATTTAAATTATTTTTTTAAAATTACTATTTTTCAACTTATAAATTACAAAAAGTTATTTTCTTATATTTTCACAAAACAATTAAGTGAAAATTTTAAGAATTCAAACAGTTGGTTTTTTGAAACACTGTGAAATCATAATATATACATAACTCCTTTGTATGTCAAATCATACTTTTAAAATTGAAATAATCTTTGTTGGCGAAAATAAAACTCTATTTGACCAAAATAAATTTTTATAGCAAATTGCTGTAGTAGCAATCCGTCACTTAGAAACTCGAAAATGAACGCCGATGATATTGCGATCATTACCCAAATTATTTTCCAATGACTGAATTGAGTTTAGTGCTTTCTTACCTCTTTTAAATTCCATTTTAAAATATTTCTAATCAAAATATTTTCAAAATAATACTATTATTTTTTCTTCCAAACCCTTTGAATTTTTTTTTTCAAAATCACTAGGATTTAAATTCTCAATTTCTTGTTTTGAATCCATTTTTATTTATAACCCAAATTTATAAATATATTTATACAATTTCATTTTCTTATTTTATTTATAACTCACATCTATAACTCATACTTATATAATTTCACTTCTTATTAGAAATGTTAATTATTTTAGTTATAATCTATAATTTATAATTCACATTTATAAATTCACTTTCTTGTATAACTCGTTTTACAATTGTTTATCTTTGTTTAGATTATAAAAAACAATCTTATAAACATTATACCTTAAATCCAACCAACATACCATATATAACCATAATAATTTCTGAAAAATTATTCCTTTCTATATAAAATATAATCAAGGTAAAATTAGTTCATTTACCCAATTTCAAAAAGATGCCATGTCGAATTGCTATGTTCATGTATTTAAAGATTCCTATCAATAATGTTAATTACTCGTATTGATAAAAATCCATAAGCCACTTAACAGATCAACTAACACAATACATAACATTTTTATATTACTAACAAACACTCGCTCATACACACACACTCAAACTAATTCTTGGGTACTACCGACCCTATCTACAATGAGTACCCCCACTAAAGCCTAGGTATTCGCTAACCTAAGTTCCGATACCAACTATAATAAACCGCAATTCCGCACTTTTCAAGCTGGCAATAAGTCACACATGTCCAACTCGAACTGAACGAAAATGCGAATAGTTAGGGGAAAGAAAGAAGAATGAAGAGAAGGGAGAAGAGGGAAAGAAAACCAAACAACGTAGAATCTTATAATGCACAGAAAAACAAATAGTATAATATCAATGACCTTTATAAAAGAGAAATTGTAATATACATAAATCAAATCAGAGTACGATAACAAATCACTAATCATCAACCTGGACAGTTATAACAGCCTGTCCTCATAAATGCTGATAATTCTAAGCAACTAATGCAACAGAAAATAAAAATGTATGTGAGTACGACTGGAAGACCTCTAGCTCATCTTTGGAAGCGCCAAAGCATCCAAATGGAATCTATAAATGTACAAGGTATGACTTAAGCAATAAAAGGGAAGAATGCCCGGATCAGTCTGGTAAACTAACGTGACAAAACACATCTCAGTTGAATTTTCAAAGTTATAATTTTTTTTGAAAAATAAAGATATCTCATAAGACCATGTCACAAACAAACACAAACGGGTTTTCACTTTGCAATAACCAAAACAATTCATATAAAAGTCTCTGATACTAAAATAGTTTCTAGGATTTAAATACATATTAATCATAGCTGATATTGTTACATCGATTAAATTCCCTCTTAATAGGCTTACAATTAAAACCGTAAAGGCTCGTATTAGAGAATGGATTCTGTACAATGGTAACACAGGATGTGACGCCCCACCTCTATACCCACGCTAGCCAAGAACACTACGGTGTAGTGCTGTCAACTAACACGGAGAATAAGGCTGTTGAGGAGAGACCATCCATGTAATTGCTTATCACACGGTGGCTATACATAATCTTCGGAAACAAACATAGAAATAAGCATAACACAAACCAGTCACAGACATCCATATCACAAAGGCGGAAGAAGATATAATATAGAACTAACACATGAAAGTGTACATCAGAGTAGTGGTCAAAAAGATCCATAATAATACAAAAGAATAGCAACACGTGCTATACAAAAGAATACAACTATGAGTCTATATCTCAAGTGTATACAACAAAAACTGCTAATCTAAATAGTTAGCCAAAAGTTAGAGTAGTAAATCCCTGGGGGAGAAGTCAAGCAGAAGCGTTGTAACATCTCGGTCTGACCCAAGTATTATTTAAGAAAATAATAAACGGATCAGTCTAGCTATAAATATCAGATGACATGATATAAAATAAAAGATATGGCATAAACATAAAATATCCATACTGACATACTACTATAAGTATGCAAATGATGATCAACAGAAGATCAATCAATAAGAGATAAATCAATATCACAAGAATCTTCTCAAAGATCCAAAGAGGGCATCATACCCTAAACTTATACTCATAACAAGTCAATGACATAAATTCCAGAAATCAACACAAGAAATCCAGAAATCACTGAAAAAGGGAAAGAGGCCTATCACATGTCGGTCCGAAGACCATGGGGAGCTACCCCATATGGGTGAGTCGGAATCACCCAGATTAGGTCTAGGCTAACCAAAAAGCAAAAAGGTATGTGTGAGTGGAATCACACAAATGGTGTCTAGCCTAACCTCGCAACAAAAAGGTATGTGTGAGTGGAATCACACAAATGGTGTCTAGACTAACCTTGCGGACAAAGAGATATGTATGAGTCAGAATCACACCCATGAGGTCTAGTCTAACCTTGCAAACAAAGAGACATCGCACAATTGCTAGTCTAAATCATAAAATGATCATCATGATCAACGAGAAGTGTCAATTACACTAAGCTAGTAAATATAAAACTTTATCTTCGTGTCCCATAACCACTTCCTTAACATAAATATTTACGAACAAACTGTAAATCTTCACTAGAAAATTGTCACAAGAGGTTCAATCAAACAAGTCCAAGAATTAACCGACGAAGTGAACGCAAGCGTTTCATACCACTTATTTTACTAAGCCGTTTAATTAGATTTCTCATCCGAGTGAGGTGAAGGTTTGTATATACTAGTAGATTGGAAAACGGTTTAAGAAAAGAGCTTTGTTATTGAAAATAGAGTTGAAATCATTTTGTTGAAAGAGTTTTGATATTTACTACAAGTATTGAAACCTTCATATTTCTAAAGTTGTTGTCCCGCCTTTTTAGCAAGGCCGTGATACCATAAAATCGACCGAGAAGCCAAAGATAGTTTGTCTCGAAGAATGGTTAACTCAGCATCTCAACAAAGCAAGTTCTGTAGAATGTTTTTCAGATAAGATCTCCTACGGAGGGGGGGTCCAGAGGGGTTGGCAACCCCCCAAGGTGGGGGTGCGGCGGCAACACCCCCGCTACGGGGTCCGACTTACCCGGTCAGGTCACGGGGGTCCAGGGGGCAGCGCCCCATCCCAAATGGTACGACCTAGTGAAGACCTAAGGGAGGATAGGATCGAGCAACCTAAAGGTTGCGACCTAGGGTACACGGGACCTAAGGGAAACTCGCGACCTAACATGGCCAAGCCAAGGTGAGGTGCGACTCAACCAGGCGAGCGAACTAAAGGAGGCGAGCGACCTAAGGAACTCGCGACCTAACAATAGCACATGCCAAGCGACCTAATGTTTTAAGGCCGAACTACCTAATTAAACTCGCGACCTGAAAATGACAAGGCCGAGCGAGTTCAGGGGATTATGCGACCTACGAGTTAAAGGGGTCGAGCGACCTAACGGGCTCACGACCTATGGGTTTACGACCTAACATGGGAACGACCCAAAGAGGCACGCGACCTAGTGGTTGAACGACCTAAAGTTGCAAAGGCCAAAGTGGAACGACTGTCGCGACCTAGCGACCTAATGTGCCACGCGACCTAACGACCTAACTAGGTTGAGCGAGTTAAGGCCTTAACGACCTAAAGGAATGAAGGTGTCACGACCTAAGGGATAAAGGTCCTACGACCCAGAGGGGAAATAAGGTCTAACGACCTAGGGTGTATAGGTCAAGCGACCTAACGGTTTATAAGGTCGTGCCACCTAACTGGGTGAAGGTCATGCGACCTAACAGGGAAGCCACCAAGCAACCAAATGAAGAACAGGGCATGCGACCTACGACTTAGCAGCACACGACCTACGACCAAGCGGCACACGAACTACGACCTAGCGACCTAACTCCGAACAACAATTTGTGCCAGTGCGACCTAAGTGCAGAAAATCACCAAAAACGCTAAAAATTGGAGTTTTTCGCCAATCCAATCCAAACCAAATGCAAATGTACATGCTAAAGTGATACGAAATCATTCCCAAACATCCATGATAGTTATAGACAAGAATGCGAGATTAAAAATCTCACCTTGTCACCAAATTATTAAGGTAAAGATTGAAGGTGAATGGAGAAGCAACTACAAGCTTGAATCCAATGCTTTTCCTTGAATATGGAGTTGAATGATGGAGTTGGAGTTGAAACCTAGGCTTGGAGTTTCTAATTTCCCTTTCCACTCACCATTAATGTTAAAGTTTGTGTTTGGTAGGAATTTAGGAAGAGTGAGGAGAAGGAGTGAAGTGGGTTTGAGTTATAATGGCTAATCTTACCCAAAGTCCAAAGCAGGAAAAAGTAAGTGAAATTCCACTAACTCCAAACCTATCAATGTTTATACTTAAAAAAGTTGTAAACGACATTTCGAACTCAATGGAAGTGGTCTCGAGTCCTAATTTGACCATTTCCAAAAAGTAACTTTTCGGACCATTATCCGATTAATGACAAAATATTTAAATAAAATATTTAAATACAAAATCGATAAATATGCGGGTTGTTACAGACTCCCCTCCTTGAAGAAATTGCGTCCTCGCAATATATAAGATGGAAATAAAAAGTAACAACCATAAAAGCATATTAACACAAAAGAAATTTGAAATAGGAAGTTCACCTAAGAGTAGGAGTAAACAAGTCCGGATGTGTTCGCTCGATGAATTCTCTGGATTCCGAAGAGCAATCCTTAGGATTTGAGGACCATTGAACCTTCAGAAGCGGAACATCTTTATTTCGAAGTCGTTTGACCTCCGAAGCAATAATTCGAATAGGATACTGCTCGTAAGTCAAATTCGACGAAACTTCAATTTCTTCCACAACACCAGGCTCCAAAATAGAATCGGAATCTCGTAGGCATTTCCGTAATTGAGAAACATGAAACACGTCATTCATAGCAGAAAATTGAGCCGGTAATGTAAGGCGATAAGCCACAGAACCAATACGTTCAGTGATAGGAAATGGCCCAATATATTGGGGTGCTAACTTTCCCGGTCGACTGAAACGTACAACACCTTTCATAGGTGAAATACGAATAAAAACAGGATCTCCCACAGAAAATTCTAACTTCCTACTTCGATTATCAACATAGGACTTTTGTCTACTCTGGGCTTCTTTCATCCTATGTCGAATAAGTTCAATCTTCTCTGTGGAATCACGAATAAAGGCTGGACCTAAAACCAGCTTCTCACCGGCCTTAAGCCAACGAGAAGGAGTTTGGCATGGCCTTCCATAGAGTGCCTCGAAAGGTGCCATACCAATACTGGATTGGAAGCTATTATTATAGGAAATTTCAACAAGTGAAAAATGATCTTCCCAACTTCCACCAAAATCAAGCACACAAGCACGAAGAAGATCTTCTAGAGTTTGATTCACATGCTCGGTTTATCCATCGGACTGGGGGTGATAGGCAGTACTAAAATTAAGCTTCGTTCCTAAAGCTTTTTGAAGACTCTTCCAAAATCCACTAGTAAACAATGGATCTCGATCGCTAACAATAGAAGTAGGAACTCCATGCGATTTAAAAATTTCTTTGATAAAGAGTTTGGCCAAAAGAGGAACGGTTCGGTTAGACCGAACGGGAATAAAATGGGTGGATTTAGTACGTCTATCAATGATCAACCATAAGCTATCATGACCCGAATGAGAATGGGGAACGCCATCTATAAAGTCCATGGAAATTTGGTCCCACTTCCAAATTGGAATTTCTAAAGGTTGCAATAACCCACCAGGCCTTTGATGTTCGGCCTTGACAAGTTGGCAAGTCATGCAACACTTAACAAAGTTAGAAATATCAGATTTCATTCCCTCCCAATAATAAATTCGCTTCATATCAGCGTACATTTTACTACTACCGGGATGAATGGTGAATTTAGAACGATGGGAATCTTCTAAATTATCTTTACGAACATCACCAATATATGGTACGATAAGTCTACCAAATTTTCGAATGCCGCCACGAGAATCAATACCAAAGTCTTTCAAACCTTCAATATCAATTTTATCCTTAACATTTTGGCCAAGAAGAGCCAATTCAGGATCTTGCCCTTGAGCTTCAAGAATGCGGTCTAAAAGAGAAGGATGAGCATCAAGGCTACATAAAACAAGTGATGAGCATAAATCAGATACGCGCTCTCGAGTCTCACAAGTGGATAAAATCTCGAGATCGTTCCATTCGGATATCATCATAGAAACAACTGGTTGTTGTTTACGGCTAAGAGCATCGGCGACACGATTACCCTTACCGGAGGTATAAATAATATGAAGATCATAAGGTGCAAGGAACTCGAGCCAACGCTGTGGACGCAAATTACGTTCCTTTTGAGAAAATAAGTATTTCAAAGACTTATGATCCGTATAAAGAATAAATTTCTCTCCCAATAGATAATGACGCCAAATTCAAAGGGCGAAAACAATAGCCGCGAGTTCTAAATCATGTGTGGCATATCTAGTCTCGGCCGGCTTCAATTGCCTAAAAGCATAAGCAATAACACATTCTTTTTGCATAAGAACGGCACCCAAACCAACGTGACTAGCATCAGTATAAACAACAAAATCTTGATTCCCTTCGGGAATAACAAAATAGGAGCATCGGAAAGGAGTTCTTTTGATTTCTGAAAAGAGGCTTCACATTTGTCCGACCAGATGTATTTAACTCCCTTCTTAGTCAAGCCAGTAAGAGGCACGACAATCTTAGAAAAGCCTTTAATGAAATGACGGTAATAACCCGCCAATCCGAGAAAACTACGAATCTCTATCACACTCTCCGGTCTCTTCCAACCTTGAATCGCTTCAATCTTTGAAGGATCCACGGAAATTCCAGATTCGGAAATAATATGACCGAGAAACTTCACATGAGATCGCCAAAAGTGGCATTTAGAAAATTTCGCCTTTAATTGATTACTCCTAAGAGTTTCCAATACAATCTGAAGATGTTTCTCATGTTCCTCCTCGTTTTTTGAATACACAAGAATATCATCAATGAATATGAGAACAAACCGATCGAGGAAATCTTTGAATACTCGATTCATGAGGTCAACGAAATAAGCTAGAGCATTCGTTAACCCAAATGGCATAACAAGCCATTCATAAGATCCATATCGAGTACAGAATGATGTCAAAGCAATGCTATCCTCTGCGATACGAAGCTGATGGAAACCGGTAGCCAAGTCCAATTGTGAAAAGACCTTAGCACCACTAAGCTGATCGAATAGATCATCAATCCGAGGTAAAGGATATTTATTTTTAATAGTAAGATCATTAAGCTTGCGATAATCAACGCAGAGCCTAAGAGTACCATCGTATTTCTTTACGAAAATAGCCGAAGCTCCCCAAGGCGAGGAACTCGAGCGAATAAATTGCTTTGTCTACAATTCGGATAATTGTTTGCGCATCTCTTCATTTTCCTTATTGGACATGTGATAAGGAGGACGAGTAATAGGTTGAGTTTCAGAGGTAAGATTAATTCAGAACTCAATTGCTCGCTTAGGTGGTAAACCTAAAATGGGATCGAATATGTCGAAAAATTCACGGACAACGTGAATTCGAGAAATGACATCTTCCTCCTCATCATCATCATCCTCTCGAGGATTTAAAGAATATAAAGATGCAGTCAAAGAAGAATCTGAATCTTTAATAATAATAGAAATCTGATTTACAGATTGCGGATGTCGGAGATAAATAGTCCGATCTGGACATAGGATATGAGCTTCATAACGGTTAAGCCAGTCCATACCCAATATCATTCCAAAGCCTAAGTAACGCATAACATGCAAATCGGCTAGGAAAGAAAAATCGCATAAAATAATCTCCACATCTTTACAAATCAAACTAAGAGTTGCGGATCCACCAACAGGATTCGCAATTTTTAAAGAAGTCATTAATGTAGTAACACTTAAGGAAAAAGTGTCTACCAGTTCCTTTGACATAAAAGAATGGGATGCACCCGTATCAAAGAGAACTCTAATAGGTTGATCATGAAATAAAATAATACCATCAAGAATGGAGTGAGAAATACCTTGGCCACGAGATGTGTTGCCAGGGGCTTGAGCCACATTCAACTTTCCTTCCTTCTTGCCTTCACATTTGAGGCATTGATGTATGTAATGATCTGGGCTCTTACAATAGCGACAAGATTTGGGCTTAGAGCACTTATTCGCAAAATGATTCCTAGATCCACAGTTGAAGCATCTCGCACCACTAGGGGAAGGATACTTTGCCGTAGGGATTTCTTGCTTACCCTTTTTGTTGGGATAAGGGCCTTTGAATTTATTGGGCCTCTTTTTGTTGTTGAAGTTGGGTTTGGAAGCTACTACTTCAACATCACTTTGTTTATCAGCCTCTTCCAGACGAAGAGCGATATCTATAAGTTGGTCGAAAGGAACTTCTAACTTTAGAAGTAATGGCTTCTTGAGGCTTTTGTTTAAGCCATACACAGACCTCTGGTTCTTCTTCAATGGGGTGTTGATGTATTCAACCCCATATTTGGAAAGCGACTCAAAGGCTGCGACGAAATCAGTCACAGAGAACTCACCTTGAACAAGGTCTATAAAGCGTCGAGCCAGAGTTACCTTCTCTACTTCTGGTACAAATTTTAACTCGAAGCGTGTCCGGAATTGCTCCCAGGTAAGGTCCGCTTCATTGACTTCAGAAATAAGAAGTTCATACCAGTCCAATGCTCTCTCTTGGAGCATACTGGAAGCCACCTGAACACGGTGAAGATCGACGAGATTCATGCGAATGAAGATTCGATCGCAGGTCCTCAACCAAGCCTGGACCTCGATGATAGTTTCAGAGCCTTTAAATTACTTCCCACCCATGTTGGTGTAATCATTGCACAAACGTGCAAACCCAGATTTAGAGTGAGTAGGTTTCGGATTAGAACCAGCTGCTTGAGCATTCGTGACAAGGTCAAGAAGTTGCTGGGTAGTCATAAAAACTCCATCTTGGGTTGGGGCACTAGATGGTCCAGCTCTGGGACGACCAGGTATAACCATTTCTCTTCCTTAAGAAAGAAAGAAGATAAAGAAGAAGATTATTCACAAATGAATATCAAGCAATCTTGCTAGATAAAACAAGGAATCATAAAGGATATAGGATGAATCGGTACGACAAATCGAATTAATCCTAAGACATAACTCGTAAGGTGGACTTAGGTCGATGATCCTTGTTAAGTTATTCTACATTGTTCCACAGGTCCAAGGATTGAAACCTGGCTCTGATACCAAGCTGTGACGCCCCACCTCTATACCCACGCTAGCCAAGAACACTATGGTGTAGTGCTGTCAACTAGCACGGAGAATAAGGCTATTGAGGAGCGACCATCCATGTAATTGCTTATCACACAGTGGCGATAAATAATCTTCGGAATCAAACATAGAAATAAGCATAACACAAATTAGTCACTGACATCCATATCACAAAAGGCGGAAGAAGATATGAATATAGAACTAACACATGAAAGTGTACATCAAAGTAGTGGTCAAAAAGATCCACAATAATACAAAAGAATAGCAACAAGTGCTATAAAAAAGAATACAACTATGAGTCTATATCTCAAGTGTATACAACAAAAACCGCTAATCTAAATAGTTAGCCAAAAGTCAGAGTAGTAAATCCCTAGGGGAGAAGTCAAGAAGAAGCACCTGTAACATCTCATTCTGACCCGAGTATTATTTAAGAAAATAATAAACGGATCAGTCTAGCTATAAATATCAGATGAAATGATATAAAATAAAAGATATGGCATAAACATAAAATATACATACTGACATACTACTATAAGTATGAAAATGATGATCAACAGAAGATCAATCAATAAGAGATAAATCAATATCACAAGAATCTTCTCAAAGATCCAAAGAGGGCATCATACCCTAAACTTGTACTCATAACAAGTCAATGACATAAATTGCAGAAATCACTGAAAAAGGGGAAGAGGCCTATCACATGACGGTCCGAAGACCATGGGGAGCTACCCCATATGGGTGAGTCGGAATCACCCAGATGAGGTCTAGGCTAATCAAAAAGCAAAAAGGTATGTGTGAGTGGAATCACACAAATGGTGTCTAGCCTAACCTCGCAACAAAAAGGTATGTGTGAGTGGAATCACACAAATGGTGTCTAGACTAACCTTGCAGACAAAGAGATATGTGTGAGTTGGAATCACACCCATGAGGTCTAGTCTAACCTTGCAAACAAAGAGACATTGCAAAATTGCTAGTCCAAATCATAAAATGATCGTCATGATCAACGAGAAGTGTTAATTACACTAAGCTAGAAAATATAAAACTTTATCTTCGTGTCCCATAACCACTTTCTTAACTTAAATATTTACGAACAAACTGTAAATCTTCACTAGAAAATTGTCACAAGAGGTTCAATCAAACAAGTCCAAGAATTAACCGACGAAGTGAACGCAAGCATTTCATACCACTTGTTTTACTAAGCCGTTTAATTAGATTTTTCATCCGAGTGAGGTAAAGGTTTGTATATGCTAGTAGATTGGAAAACGGTTTAAGAAAAAAGCTTTGTTATTGAAAATAGAGTTGTAATAATTTTGTTGAAAGAGTTTTGATATTTACTACTAGTATATAAACCTTCATGTTTCTAAAGTTGTTATCTCGCCTTTTTAGCATGTCCGTGATACCATAAAATCTACTGAGAAGCCAAAGATAGTTTGTCTCGAAAAATGGTCAACTCAGCATCTCAACAAAGCAAGTTCTGTAGAATGTTTTTTAGATAAGATCCCCTACGGAGGGGGGTCCATAGGGGTTGGCAACCCCCCAAGGTGGGGGTGCGGGGGCAACACCCCCGCTACGGGGTTCGATCTGCCCGGTCAGGTCGCGGGGGTCCAAGGGGCAAAGCCCCGTCTAAAATGGTACGACCTAGTGAAGACCTAAGGGAGGATAGGATCGAGCGACCTAACGGTTGTGACCTAGGGTACACGTGACCTAGGGGAAACTCGCGACCTAACATGGCCGAGCTAAGGTGAGGTGCGACTCAACCAGGTAAGTGACCTAAGGAAGCGAGCGACCTAAGGAACTCGCGACCTAACAATAGCACAGGCCAAGCGACCTAACGTTTTAAGGCCGAACGACGTAATTAAACCCGCGACCTAAAAATGACAAGGCCGAGCGAGTTAAGGGGATTGTGCGACCTACGAGTTAAATGGGTTGAGCGACCTAACGGGCTCATGACCTATGGGTTTACGACCTAACGTGGGAACGACCCAAAGAGGCACGCGACCTAGTGGTTGAACGACCTAAAGTTGCAAAGGCTAAAGTGGAACGACTGTCGCGACCTAGCGACCTAATGTGCCACGCGACCTAATGACCTAACTAGGTCGAGCAAGTTAAGGCCTTAACGACCTAAAGGAATGAAGGCGTCACGACCTAAGGGATAAAGGTCCTGCGACCTAGAGGGGAAATAAGGTCTAACGACCTAGGGTGTATAGGTCAAGCGACCTAACGGTTTATAAGGTCATGCGACCTAACTAGGTGAAGGTCATGCGGCCTAACAGGGAAGCCACCAAGCAACCAAATGAAGAACAGGGCATGTGTTATCCCGCTTTTTGGCAAAGCCGAGATACCAAAAGATCGGTCAAAAATGGAAGACAATTCGTCTCAGAGATTGGTTGCACTTCACTTTGCTATAGATATCGATGAATTCTGTCCGAACCTGGATCAGGCCACAATCGATAAGACATGACAAGCAAGATCATGAAAGCCAGTGTTTCAAATTTCAGGTTAATCGGAGTTCGTATGAGCGAGATATGATCGATGCAAGTTAGCCAAAGTACACAGTTCGAAACCATCGGCTTGTTGTGAAGCTGTCCATTTCGAACCGATGGGGTTCGAATCCATCAGTGACTGCCTTATTCGAATCCATCGGTTCGCATACGCTTCGAGTCGATCGAGTTCGAACCGATCAGGCATGATTTTGATCACTTCGAATCGATCGGTCCGAACCCATCAGATGGGCGTCACCTCAACAAGTTCGAATCCATCAGGCTCCATATACTTCGAAGCGATCACATTCGAATCCATCAGCACGTTCGTATCCACGCTAGAGCACTGTTTCGTACCCATCAGTGGGTTGCATCCTCATATCCATGAATTTCGTATCGTTCACGCCAGTGCCTAGTTCGAATCGATGATCATTCGAACCCATCGCGGGGCTTCAGTTCGTATCCATCACAAGTATCGGTGCGAACTTACCATCGATGCGAAGGAAGCCCCCTCTCCTCGGTTCGAACTGGGAAGATGGAGGACAACGCGAGACTTACGTAGTTAATTGATTCAAACTATGCAACGGCCATTGATACGAACGAGGCGAAACTCACGGCTACGAAACAGTCAATTCGGCGATAAAAGTGGATCTATCCCTAAAGCGCGCACCACGTCATCACTCAGGCACGCGCTTTGATCGATTCAAAACCATCGATTTGAAGTGATCGATTCGAGCCAAACAGCCAACCGAAAATCACCAACTCGAATCGATAGTATCTCCTAAACCACTGATCCAAATGCAACGAAATTTTCACAGTAGCTTCCATACAAGGTAAAGATTGTTCCTGCCAAGTTTCAGCTCGATTGGATCATTTTTTGATGGGTTCGAAATCACTTCGAATCGATCTCAGATCGAGTCGAAACTTGGTGGGGTCGGTCGCGTGGGCCCACTCACGTGCCAAAAAAGGTCTCCCAAAGTTTGAGGGAGATCTGGGCCTCCAACGCCTATAAATAGCACCCTGAAGCCTTCAGATAGGGGGATCTTTTCGGAGCTTTCACTAATGAACGTCCAGACTTTGCCGGATTGAATTCCATACTTCATTATCATTGTTGTATTCAGATTTCAAAGCTATCATCAACTGTAATCCACTGTAATTGATTAATATCATCAAGTGAATCAATAAAGAGAGAACCTTCAAAGTGGACGTAGGCAAGGTCGCCGAACCACTATAAATCCTGTGTTTGTGATCGTTATCTGTGAATTATTGTGATTGTTGTTGTTAAGATCTGAATTCTATACTGATTGTTGCTGATCTGTGTTGATAAACGGGTGCTTTCACGGTATTAGGTGTTTGTGACCAATTTTGGCGCAAACATTTTGGTGCTTTCACTGAGAAGGCTAATTTAGGAGTCCTACCAATTAGAAGTTGATTCAGAAAGTTTGAAAGTTCAGATTTGAGAAATTATGACGAGACAATCAAGCAGGAGGCCAAGGCCAGAGAGAAGTGAACAACAAGGAAGTCAAGAGGCTTCCTCAGGAGCGAATCAATCGTCGATCTTCATCACCAGGGACGAGATGGAGACAATGATAGAGAAACAAGAGGAGCTGATCCAGAATTTATTTCAACAGATAGGACAGCTTGGAGTACAGAATAGGGAAGCCAATGGAGTCCAGAACGGAGCAGGACCATCTGGCAGAGCACCTGGATTAGGAGGCGCACCCATGGAGAACGTTGATCCAATTTTGGAGAGAGAAAGAGGAGCATCTGCGCAACCTGGGAGTAGTAGAGGAGTGAACTCTCAGTCAAGGGAGCAGATCCCAGAGTTCCCTTGTGAACTCGGGGGGGCAGGTTGAAAGTAATGAACGAAGATTACATCTTGGAGACAACGACAAGTTGGCAGAGATGGTTAGGCGAGCTTTGAGAGGCGGTTCGATGAACAAAGATTTGGAGGATGTTAATAGGAGTCCATATACTCCAGCAATCAGGCAAGTTAGGAACCCACCAGATTTCAAGTTACCATCGTTGGACATGTATGACAGGAGAACGGACCCCACGGTCCATCTGACGAAATATATGAGGCATATGGAAGTGCTGGGGGCATTAGAGGAGGTTATGGCCTGGTGCTTTCCATTGTACTTGGCGGATATTGCGGCGTTATGGTTCAGGCAACTAGAGAATGGATCCATCGGAACATGGAATGATTTAACTGAGAGATTTATGAGGCAATTTAGGGTTCACATTACAAGACCCGAGAATGTGATGACTCTGGCAACTTTAAAACAGAAGGCTGGAGAGACGTTGAGGAGTTTTCTGACGCGATTCAATGCGGCAGCAGCATCGGTGGATCGGCCAGATCCATCCATGGTTATGATGGCAGCTGTTTCCGGAATAGCTGATGGCACGGATTTCAAAAATTCATTGACAAAAGATCCACCTATGGATCTAGGAGAATTCTATCACGAGGCAGAAAAGTTCTTGCGATTGGAAGACGCAAGTGCGGAAAGAGAAGAAGGAGATGAGCTTAATGTTTACACGGTCAAAGATGGAAATCCTCCTGAGAAAGGTACAGAAACTAGAGGGGGAAGCGAAAGGCGGAGAGTGGCTATAACAGGTCGATGCGACCATGAAAGGAACCAAGATTTACCACATACTCAGAGCTGAACGAGAGTTTGGAGCGAATCTACCAGGATACCAAAGAACAGGTCCCGTATCGCAGACCAATACGAAGGGACCCAACTTCCGACGAAAGGAAATCAGATAAGTATTTCATATTTCATGAACTGAACGGTCATAACACTAATGATTGCAGGCATCCGAAGGACGAGGTGGAAGGGCATATCAGGAATGGTATGCTCCTTCAGTATGTGAGGAAACGGACTCCAGCGATGGAGCCAGAGCGCCCGCCGTCTGCCTCAGCTAGAGGTGGCCCTGAGACGGGACAACGTCTGATTATCCATTGATTGATTAAAATCACGATGAACAAGTTGTAAACCTCTCACTAATGCGGTTAAATCATTTACACATGTGAGCGATCGCGCACGACCCATAGGCATGCTCTGAATGACTACCAACCGCACCATAGTTAGAGTTTACACTTTGACATCCCTGCTTTGCTTTCTGCTTTGATTTTGATTTGAACATTTAGATTCTGTTTTTATGGACATTTCTGTTGTGAGATTCGTATGATCATTGCTTCGATATTTGCAATTCCATGAAAGAATTTATCTTCATGCCCATTGGATCACGAACGGTCCACGAGCACCTTTTGTATGGCGACGAACCGCCAGAGTCTTTGATTCAGAAACTCCCCCGAACATGAACTCCGGCATCGATAATACTAAGTCCCCCCCCCCCCCGGGCACACATAGTTCGCCTCGAACGACAAACGAACGCGAACGATCACAATCAGCCTCGAACGGCACACGATCACGAACGATCACAAATCGCCTCGAACGGCATTCGACCGCGAACGGTCACGATTCACTTATATGACAGTTGATCGCGAACGATCATTTTCTGCCTCGAACAGCACCGACCGCGTACGGTCGTGATTAACTTATTATGAAATCCGACCTCGAACGGTCACCATTCTCCTTGAACGGCACTTGATCGCGAACGATCACCATTTGGCGCGAACGGCATTGACCGCGAACGGTCCCATCTCTTCAATTGCCGCGAACGGCATCGACCGCGAATGGTCCCATTCAATCTTTTGCCATGAACAGCATCGACTGCGAACGGTCCTATTCCATCCTTTGCCGCGAACGGCACAGACCGCGAACGGTCCCGATTCACCTCAAGTGGCATACGATCCCGAACGATCGACGCATGGATTTATACGCTTGACCGCGCACGGACGCACTTCACCGCAAATGACTTGATCGCGAACGATCGTCATTTGAAGTTAGGCGCTTGACCATGAACGGCCGCATTTCATCCCAAATAGCTCGATCCCGAATGATCGTCATTTGGGGACATATGAAACTATCATGTTCTTTATAGGTTGATGATAGGATATGAACATCCAGCTCAAGGCATTACGAAACACACCTTCCTACCGAAAGGCATGTTTTGGGAGGCAAATGTTATCTCGCTTTTTGGCAAAGCCGAGATACCAAAAGATCGGTCAAAAATGGAAGACAGTTCGTCTCAGAGATTGGTTGCACTTCACTTTGCTATGGATATCGATGAATTCTGTCCGAACCCGGATCAGGCCACAATCGATAAGACATGACAACCAAGATCATGTAAGCCAGTGTTTCAAATTTCAGGTTAATCGGAGTTCGTATGAGCGAGATATGATCGATGCAAGTTAGCCAAAGTACACAGTTCGAAACCATCGTCTTGTTGAGAAGGTGTCCATTTCGAACCGATGGGGTTCGAATTCATCAGTGACTGCCTTATTCGAATCCATCGGTTCGCATACGCTTCGAGTCGATCGAGTTCGAACCAATCAGGCATGATTTTGATCACTTCGAATCGATCGGTCCGAAACCATCAGATTGGCGTCACCTCAACAAGTTCGAATCCATCAGGCCCCATATACTTCGAATCGATCACATTCGAATCCATCAGCACGTTCGTATCCAGCTAGAGCACTGTTTCGTACCCATCAGTGGGTTGCGTCCTCGTATCCATGAATTTCGTATCGTTCACGCCAGTGCCTAGTTCGAATCGATGATCATTCGAACCCATCGCGGGGCTTCAGTTCGTATCCATCACAAGTATCGATGCGAACTTACCATTGATGCGAAGGAAGCCCCCTCTCCTCGGTTCGAACTAGGAAGATGCAGGACAATGCGAGACTTACGTAGTTGATTGATTCAAACTATGCAACGGCCATTGATACGAACGAGGCAAAACTCACGGCTACGAAATAGTCAATTCGGCGATAAAAGTGGATCGATCCCTAAAGCGCGCACCACGTCATCACTCAGGCATGCGCGTTGATCGATTCGAAACCATCGATTCGAAGTGATCGATTCGAGCCAAACAGCCAACCGAAAATCACCAACTCGAATCGATCGTATCTCCTAAACCACCGATCCAAATGCAACGAAATTTTCACAGTAGCTTCCATACAAGGTAAAGATTGTTCCTGCCAAGTTTCAGCTCGATTAGATCATTTTTTGATGGGTTCGAAATCACTTCGAATCGATCTCAGATCGAGTCGAAAATTGGTGCGGTCGGTCGCATGGGTCCACTCACGTGCCAGAAAAGGTCTCCCGAAGTTTGAGCGAGATCTGGGCCTCCAACGCCTATAAATAGCACCCTGAAGCCTTCAGATAGGGGGATCTTTTCGGAGGTTTCACCATTGAACGTCCAGACTCTGCCGGATTGAATTCCATACTTCAATATCACTGTTGTATTCAGATTTCAAAGCTATCATTAGCTGTAATCCACTGTAATCGATTAATATCATCAAGTGAATCAATAAAGAGAGAACCTTCAAAGTGGACGTAGGCAAGGTCGCTGAACCACTATAAATCCTGTGTTTGTGATCGTTATCTTTGAATTATTGTGATTGTTGTTGCTGAGATCTGAATTCTATATTGATTGTTGCTGATCTGTGTTGATAAACGGGTGCTTTCACGGTATTGGGTGTTTGTGACCAATTTTGGCGCAAACATTTTGGTGCTTTCACTGAGAAGGCTAGTTCAGGAGTCCTACCAATTAGAAGTTGATTCAGAAAGTTTGAAAGTTCAGATTTGAGAAATTATGACGAGACAATCAAGCAGGAGGCCAAGGCCAGAGAGAAGTGAACAACAAGGAAGTCAAGAGGCTTCCTCAGGAGCGAATCAACCGTCGATCTTCATCACCAGGGACGAGATGGAGACAATGATGAAGAAACAAGAGGAGTTGATCCAGAATTTATTTCAACAGATAGGACAGCTTGGAGCACAGAATAGGGAAGCCAATGGAGTCCAGAACGGAGCAGGACCATCCGACATAATACTTGGATTAGGAGGTGCGCCCATGGAGAACGTTGATCCAATTTCGGAGAGAGAAAGAGGAGCATCTGCGCAACCTGGGAGTAGTAGAGGAGTGAACGCTCAGTCAAGGGGGCAGATTCCAGAGTTCCCTCGTGAACTCGGGGGGCAGGTTGAAAGTAATAAACGAAGATTACATCTTGGATACAACGACAAGTTGGTAGAGATGCTTAGGCGAGCTTTGAGAGGCGGTTTGATGAACAAGATTTGGAGGATGTTAATAGGAGTCCTTTTACTCCAGCAATCAGGCAAGCTAGGAACCCACCGGATTTCAAGTTACCATTGTTGGACATGTATGACAGGAGAATGGACCCCACGGTCCATCTGACGAAATATATGAGGCATATGGAAGTGCTGGGGGCATCAGAGGAGGTTATGGCCCGGTGCTTTCCATTGTACTTGGCGGATATTGCGGCGTTATGGTTCAGGCAACTAGAGAATGGATCCATCTGAACATGGAATGATTTAACTGAGAGATTTATGAGGCAATTCAGGGTTCACATTACAAGACCCAAGAATGTGATGACTCTGGCAACTTTAAAACAGAAGCCTGGAGAGACGTTGAGGAGTTTTCTGACGCGATTCAATGCGGTAGCAGCATCGGTGGATCGGCCAGATCCATCTATGGTTATGATGGCAGCTGTTTCCGAGATAGCTGATGGCACGGATTTCAAAAATTCATTGACAAAAGATCCACCTATGGATCTAGGAGAATTCTATCATGAGGCAGAAAAGTTCTTGCGATTGGAAGACGCGAGTGCGGAAAGAGAAGAAGGAGATGAGCTTAATGTTTACACGGTCAAAGATGGAAATCCTCCTGAGAAAGGTACAGAAACTAGCAAGGGGAAGCGAAAGGCGGAGAGTGGTTATAACAGGTCGATGCGACCACGAAAGGAACCAAGATTTACCACATACTCAGAGCTGAACGAGAGTTTGAAGCGAATCTACCAGGATACCAAAGAACAGGTCCCGTATCGCAGACCAATGCGAAGGGACCCAACTTCCGGCGAAAGGAAATCAGATAAGTATTGCATATTTCATGAACTAAACGATCATAACACTAATGATTGCAGGCATCCAAAGGACGAGGTGGAAGGGCATATCAAGAACGGTATGCTCCTTCAGTATGTGAGGAAACGGACTCCAACGGTGGAGCCAGAGCGCCCGCCGTCTACCTCAGCTAGAGGTGGCCCTGAGACGGGACAACGTCTGATTATCCATTGATTGATTAAAATCATGATGAACAAGTTGTAAACCTCTCACTAATGCGGTTAAATCATTTACACATGTGAGCGATCGCGCACGACCCATAGGCATGCTCTGAATGACTACCTACCCCACCATAGTGAGAGTTTACACTTTGACATCCCTGCTTTGCTTTCTGCTTTGATTTTGATTTGAACATTTAGATTCTGTTTGTATGGACATTTCCGTTGTGAGATTCGTATGATCATTGCTTTGATATTTGCAATTCCATGAAAGAATTTATCTTCATGCCCATTGGATCGTGAATGGTCCACGAGCACCTTCTGTATGGCGACGAACTGCCAGAGTCTTTGATTCAGAAACTCCCCCGAACATGAACTCCGGCATCGATAATACTAAGTCCCCCCCGGGCACACATAATTTGCCTCGAACGGCAAACGATCGCGAACGATCACAATCAGCCTCGAACGGCACACGATCGCGAACGATCACAAATCGCCTCGAACGGCATCCGACCGCGAACGGTCACGATTCACTTATATGACAGTTGAACGCGAACGATCACTTTCTGCCTCGAACAGCACCGACCGCGAACGATCATGATTCACTTATTATCAAATCCGACCTCGAACGGTCACCATTCGCCTTCAACGGCACTTGATCGCGAACAATCACCATTTGCCGCGAATGGCATGGACCGCGAACGGTCCCATCTCTTCAATTGCCACTAACGGCATCGACCGCGAACGGTCCCATTCAATCTTTTGCCATGAACAGCATCGACTGCGAACGGTCCTATTCCATCCTTTGCCGCGAACGGCACAGACCGCGAACGGTACCGATTCACCTCTAGTGGCATACGATCCCGAACGATCGACGCATGGATTTATACGCTTGACCGTGTACGGTCGCACTTCAGCGCAAATGACTTGATCGCGAACGATCGCCATTTGAAGTTAGGCGCTTGACCATGAACGGCCGCGTTTCATCCCAAATAGCTCGATCCCGAACGATCGTCATTTGGGGACATATGAAACTATCAAGTTCTTTACAGGTTGATGATAGGATATGAACATCCAGCTCAAGGCATTACAAAACACACCTTCCTACCGCAAGGCATGTTTTGGGGGGCAAATGTTATCTCGCTTTTTGGCAAAGCCGAGATACCAAAAGATCGGTCAAAAATGGAAGACAGTTCGTTTTAGAAATTGGTTGCACTTCACTTTGCTATGGATATCGATGAATTCTGTCCGAACACGGATCAGGTTACAATCGATAAGACATGACAAGCAAGATCATGAAAGCCAGTGTTTCAAATTTCAGGTTAATCAGAGTTCGTATGAGCGAGATATGATCGATGCAAGTTAGCCAAAGTACACAGTTCGAAACCATCGGCTCGTTGAGAAGGTGTCCATTTCAACCGATGTGGTTCGAATCCATCAGTGACTACCTTATTCGAATACATCGGTTCGCATACGCTTCTAGTCGATCGAGTTCGAACCAATCAAGCATGATTTTGATCACTTCGAATCGGTCGGTCCAAACCCATCAGATGGGCGTCACCTCAACAAGTTCGAATCCATCAGGCTCCATATACTTCGAATCGATCACATTCGAATCCATCAGCACGTTCGTATCCACGCTAGAGCATTGTTTCGTACCCATCAGTGGGTTGCGTCCTCGTATCCATGAATTTCGTATCGTTCACGCCAGTGCCTAGTTCGAATCGATGATCATTCGAACCCATCGCGGGGCTTCAGTTCGTATCCATCACAAGTATCGATGCGAACTTACCATTGATGCGAAGGAAGCCCCCTCTCCTCGGTTCGAACTAGGAAGATGCAGGACAATGCGAGACTTACGTAGTTGATTGATTCAAACTATGCAACGGCCATTGATACGAACGAGGCGAAACTCACGGCTACGAAATAGTCAATTCGGCGATAAAAGTGGATCGATCCCTAAAGCGCGCACCACGTCATCACTCAGGCATGCGCGTTGATCGATTCGAAACCATCGATTCGAAGTGATCGATTCGAGCCAAACAGCCAACCGAAAATCACCAACTCAAATCGATCGTATCTCCTAAATCACTGATCCAAATGCAACGAAATTTTCACAGTAGCTTCCATACAAGGTAAAGATTGTTCCTGCCAAGTTTCAGCTCGATTGGATCATTTTTTGACGGGTTCGAAATCACTTCGAATCGATCTCAGATCGAGTCGAAACTTGGTGGGGTCGGTCGCGTGGGCCCACTCACGTGCCAAAAAAGGTCTCCCAAAGTTTGAGGGAGATCTGGGCCTCCAACGCCTATAAATAGCACCCTGAAGCCTTCAGATAGGGGGATCTTTTCGAAGCTTTCACTAATGAACGTCCAGACTTTGCCGGATTGAATTCCATACTTCATTATCACTGTTGTATTCAGATTTCAAAGCTATCATCAACTGTAATCCACTGTAATTGATTAATATCATCAAGTGAATCAATAAAGAGAGAACCTTCAAAGTGGACGTAGGCAAGGTCGCCGAACCACTATAAATCCTGTGTTTGTGATCGTTATCTGTGAATTGTTGTGATTGTTGTTGTTAAGATCTGAATTCTATACTGATTGTTGCTGATCTGTGTTGATAAACGGGTGCTTTCACGGTATTAGGTGTTTGTGACCAATTTTGGCGCAAACATTTTGGTGCTTTCACTGAGAAGGCTAATTCAGGAGTCCTACCAATTAGAAGTTGATTCAGAAAGTTTGAAAGTTCAGATTTGAGAAATTATGACGAGACAATCAAGCAGGAGGCCAAGGCCAGAGAGAAGTGAACAACAAGGAAGTCAAGAGGCTTCCTCAGGAGCGAATCAATCGTCGATCTTCATCACCAGGGACGAGATGGAGACAATGATAGAGAAACAAGAGGAGCTGATCCAGAATTTATTTCAACAGATAGGACAGCTTGGAGCACAGAATAGGGAAGCCAATGGAGTCCAGAACGGAGCAGGACCATCTGGCATAGCACCTGGATTAGGAGGCGCACCCATGGAGAACGTTGATCCAATTTCGGAGAGAGAAAGAGGAGCATCTGCGCAACCTGGGAGTAGTAGAGGAGTGAACGCTCAGTCAAGGGAGCAGATCCCAGAGTTCCCTCGTGAACTCGGGGGGCAGGTTGAAAGTAATGAATGAAGATTACATCTTGGAGACAACGACAAGTTGGCAGAGATGGTTAGGCGAGCTTTGAGAGGCGGTTTGATGAACAAAGATTTGGAGGATGTTAATGGGAGTCCTTTTACTCCAGCAATCAGGCAAGCTAGGAACCCACCGGATTTCAAGTTACCATCGTTGGACATGTATGACGGGAGAACGGACCCCACGGTCCATCTTACGAAATATATGAGGTATATGGAAGTGCTGTGGGCATCAGAGGAGGTTATGGCCCGGTGCTTTCCATTGTACTTGGCGGATATTGCGGCGTTATGGTTCAGGCAACTAGAGAATGGATCCATCGAAACATGGAATTATTTAACTGAGAGATTTATGAGGCAATTCAGGGTTCACATTACAAGACCCAAGAATGTAATGACTCTGGCAACTTTAAAACAGAAGGCTGGAGAGACGTTGAGGAGTTTTCTGACGCGATTCAATGCGGCAGCAACATCGGTGGATCGGCTAGATCCATCCATGGTTATGATGGCAGCTGTTTCCGGAATAGCTGATGGCACGGATTTCAAAAATTCATTGACAAAAGATCCACCTATGGATCTAGGAGAATTCTATCATGAGGCAGAAAAGTTCTTGCGATTGGAAGACGCGAGTGTGGAAAGAGAAGAAGGAGATGAGCTCAATGTTTACACGGTCAAAGATGGAAATCCTCCTGAGAAAGGTACAGAAACTAGCAAGGGGAAGCGAAAGGCGGAGAGTGGCTATAACAGGTCGATGCGACCACGAAAGGAACCAAGATTTACCACATACTCAGAGCTGAACGAGAGTTTGGAGCGAATCTACCAGGATACCAAAGAACAGGTCCCGTATCGCAGACCAATGCAAAGGGACCCAACTTACGGCGAAAGGAAATCAGATAAGTATTGCATATTTCATGAACTGGACAGTCATAACACTAATGATTGCAGGCATGCGAAGGACGAGGTGGAAGGGTATATCAGGAACGGTATGCTCCTTCAATATGTGAGGAAACGGACTCCAGCGGTGGAGCTAGAGCACTCGCCGTCTACCTCAGCTAGAGGTGGCCCTGAGACGAGACAACGTCTGATTATCCATTGATTGATTAAAATCACGATGAACAAGTTGTAAACCTCTCACTAATGCGGTTAAATCATTTACACATGTGAGCGATGGCGCACGACCCATAGGCATGCTCTGAATGACTACCAACCGCACCATAGTGAGAGTTTACACTTTGACATCCCTGCTTTGCTTTCTGCTTTGATTTTGATTTGAACATTTAGATTCTGTTTGTATGGACATTTCTGTTGTGAGATTCGTATGATCATTGCTTTGATATTTGCAATTCCATGAAAGAATTTATCTTCATGCCCATTGGACCGCGAACGGTCCACGAGCACCTTCTGTATGGCGACGAACTGCTAGAGTCTTTTATTCAGAAACTCCCCCGAACATGAACTCCGGCATCGATAATACTAAGTCCCCCCCGGGCACACATAATTCGCCTCGAACGGCAAACGATCGCGAACGATCACAATCAGCCTCGAACGGCACACGATCGCGAACGATCACAAATCGCCTCGAACGGCATCCGACCGCGAACGGTCACGATTCACTTATATGACAGTTGATCGCGAACGATCACTTTCTGCCTCGAACAGCACCGACCGCGAACGGTCATGATTCACTTATTATGAAATCCGACCTCGAACGGTTACCGTTCGCCTTGAACGGCACTTGATCGTGAACGATCACCATTTGCCGCGAACGGCATCGACCACGAACGGTCCCATCTCTTCAATTGCCGTGAACGACATCGACCGCGAACGGTCCCATTCAATCTTTTTCCATGAACAGCATCGACTGCGAACGGTGCTATTCCATCCTTTGCCGCGAACGGTGCAGACCGCGAACGGTCCCGATTCACCTCAAGTGGCATACGATCCCGAACGATCGACGCATGGATTTATACGCTTGACCGTGCACGGTCGCACTTCACCGCAAATGACTTGATCACGAACGATCGGCATTTGAAGTTAAGCGCTTGACCATGAACGGCCGCGTTTCATCCCAAATAGCTCGATCCCAAATGATCGTCATTTGGGGACATATGAAACTATCAAGTTCTTTACAGGTTGATGATAGGATATGAACATCCAGCTCAAGGCATTACAAAACACACCTTCCTACCGCAAGGCATGTTTTGGGGGGCAAATGTTATCCCGCTTTTTGGCAAAGCCGAGATACCAAAAGATCGGTCAAAAATGGAAGACAGTTCGTCTCAGAGATTGGTTGCACTTCACTTTGCTATGGATATCGATGAATTATGTCCGAACCCGGATCAGGCCACAATCGATAAGACATGACAAGCAAGATCATGAAAGCCAGTGTTTCAAATTTCAGGTTAAACGGAGTTCGTATGAGCGAGATATGATCGACGCAAGTTAGCCAAAGTACACAGTTCGAAACCATCGGCTTGTTGAGAAGGTGTCCATTTCGAACCGATGGGGTTCGAATCCATCAGTGACTGCCTTATTAGAATCCATCGGTTCGCATACGCTTCGAGTCGATTGAGTTCAAACCAATCAGGCATGATTTTGATCACTTCGAATCGATCGGTCCGAACCCATCAGATGGGCATCACCTCAACAAGTTCGAATCCATCAGGCTCCATATACTTCGAATCGATCACATTCGAATCCATCAGCACGTTCATATCCATGCTAGAGCACTGTTTCGTACTCATCAGTGGGTTGCGTCCTCGTATCCATGAATTTCGTATCGTTCACGCCAGTGCCTAGTTCGAATCGATGATCATTCGAACCCATCGCGGGGCTTCAGTTCGTATCCATCATAAGTATCGGTGCGAACTTACCATCGATGCGAAGGAAGCCCCCTCTCCTCGGTTCGAACTAGGAAGACGCAGGACAATGAGAGACTTACGTAGTTGATTGATTCAAACTACGCAACGGCCATTGATACGAACGAGGCGAAACTCACAGCTACGAAACAGTCAATTCGGCGATAAAAGTGGATCGATCCCTAAAGCGCGCACCACGTCATCACTCAGGAACGCGCGTTGATCGATTCGAAACCATCGATTCGAAGTGATCGATTCGAGCCAAACAGCCAACCGAAAATCACCAACTCAAATCGATCGTATCTCCTAAACCACTGATCCAAATGCAACGAAATTTTCACAGTAGCTTCCATACAAGGTAAAGATTGTTCCTGCCAAGTTTCAGCTCGATTGGATCATTTTTTGATGGGTTCGAAATCACTTCGAATTGATCTCAGATCGAGTCGAAACTTGGTGGGGTCGGTCGCGTGGGCCCACTCACGTGCCAGAAATGGTCTCCCGAAGTTTGAGCTAGATCTGGGCCTCCAACGCCTATAAATAGCACCCTGAAGCCTTCAGATAGGGGGATCTTTTTGGAGCTTTCACCATTGAACGTCCAGACTCTGCCGAATTGAATTCCATACTTCATTATCACTGTTCTATTCAAATTTCAAAGCTATCATCAACTGTAATCCACTGTAATCGATTAATATCATCAAGTGAATCAATAAAGAGAGAACCTTCAAAGTTGACGTAGGCAAGGTCGCCGAACCACTATAAATCCTGTGTTTGTGATCGTTATCTGTGAATTATTGTGATTATTGTTGCTGAGATCTGAATTCTATATTGATTGTTGCTGCTCTGTGTTGATAAACGGGTGCTTTCACGGTATTGGGTGTTTGCGACCAATTTTGGCGCAAACTGCATGCGACCTACGACTTAGCGGCACATGACCTACGACCTAGCGGCACACGACCTAGCGACCTAACTTCGAACAACAATTTGTGCCTGTGCGACCTATGTGCAGAAAATCAACAAAAACGCTAAAAATTGGAGTTTTTGCCAATCCAATCCAAACCAAATGCAAATGTACATGCTAAAGTGATAGGAAATCATTCCCAAACATCCATGATAGTTATAGACAAGAATGTGAGATTAAAAACCTCACCTTTTCACCAAATTATGAAGGTGAAGCTTGAAGGTGAATGGAGAAGCAACTACAAGCTTGAATCCAATGCTTTTCCTTGAATTTGGAGTTGAATGATGGAGTTGGAGTTGAAACCTAGGCTTGGAGTTTCTAATTTCCCTTTCCACTCACCATTAATGTTAAAGTTTGTGTTTGGTAGGAATTTATGAAGAGTGAGGAGAAGGAGAGAAGTGGGTTTGAGTTATAATGGCTAATCTAAACCAAAGTCCAAAGCGGGAAAAGTAAGCGAAATTCCACTAACTCCAAACCTATCAATGTTTATACTTAAAAAAGTTGTAAACAGCATTTCGAACTCAATGGAAGTGGTCTCGAGTCCTAATTTGACCGTTTGCAAAAAGTAGCTTTTCGTACCAATCTCCGATTAACGACAAATTATTTAAATAAAATATTTAAATACAAAATCGATAAATATGCGGGTTGTTACATAGGATCTACCTTCCATTCAGTATATTTCTAGAGAAACGTACAGAAGATCAACAACTTTAAAACCTTTGCACCTGGCAAGACCAACCAACTCGCAAACTCATCTGGTGACGGATAAAATCGAATATGACATCACTCTGGTCATTCTTGACCTATATGAGTGCTCTCTTAGCATACACAACATAATCGACATATATAAAGTAGCCTAGAAAGGTGATGACCATACCCTAATGGTTGCGAACCGCATAGCCTTACGGCATGCCCTGTCTAAGCCATTTCCGAATAATGAGGCCCAAGGTAAGGATCACCATTCACATTGCACATTCCACTTGGAATGCCACATTGCCTATTCCATCACACACCACTAATTTCCACAATGTGCTACTTCTAAGCTCGTACTTCTCAGAGAAGGAAGGGTGTTAAGCGTAAGAGAGGTACTTCCTACACCACCAAACAGATGTATGTTCATAAAAATCAATGTACGTGCACTTTAGAAAAGCAACGTCAAACATTTTTACATACAAGTTGTCCAGAAATACAGTAAAACATAGGTACTCTCCTACTACATCCTGTCGAGAATCATCCCTAGGTTTAGTAGTGAGAAGTCCTTGCAATGAAGAATCTTAGAATGAAGTGGTACTACCACTATATATATAATGTGGAATCGCGGGGCTAGTGGCAAGCAGCCCTATATCATGAAGATCTCCATCTTCAAAAATCGTCATTTTAAACAAATATGCACTTTCTACGCATATGTTGGCCCAAAGTGGTTTTCGAATAAATCCGATCCAATTCCCTCCCGACCAACAATAGATAAGAGGCCCTTAAATTCATAAGGAAACCAAGTCTCGTAGACTTATCATGTTTCGAACTCTCAACTTGTTATCCTACAGCCAAAAGGAAGCTTAGTAGATTTGAGTACCATAGTCACTCCGCACTACTCGAATCATCACTCTTAACACCAAATGATAACCAAGCTTACTTAGTTGGCCTTGTAGTAAGTGCACGACTAATTAGTCTTCACATCAAGTCAAGGAACAAAAAATGGCCAAAAACATAGTCTAGCACAGGAGGAGTCACTAGGCCTCTTTAATTGATCTTTTATTAATTAAATCACTTTCCAAATATATATCTCAAAATATCTTTAAGATGATATGTTCTTATAACCATTTTAATCTTTCGATATTTGGTAAAAATTTCCATATACTTATCTCAATGTTATAAGTATATTCACAAACCATCTCATTTTCAACACATAAAAAATATCTCCATATACTTAAATCCGTAATAAGTATATTTACAATTCTTTTGAGGAAAGCTTCATAATTACCAAAACATGCTTTAGTGGTTCAAAATGAATGTTGCACAAAACATCGTTACGACAACCCAAAACAATAGTGTAGAGATTCGACTATTAATATTTATATAAATCCCGTATACTATATAAAACAATTCCTTTTAGAAATCAGTTACTATAACAATAGTGCTATAGTCTATGCCTTCCTTGTTTTCTCGAAAACGTTTATTAGAACAATAAATGTTGAAACCTATGTTTTCGTCAATTGGTACATTTAAAATCACTTTTTAAACCCATTAAACTCCATCTAAAAATATAACTTTCAAAACATTCCTGTAAAAGATTATTTTAACTTTTAAAACATGAATACATTTCCTATATAAAAATACATATTCAAATCTCAACATAAATCATTTCCATATTTATAGTACTATTTATAAATCTCTATTCTATTTAATAAAGCATCCCTTTATAAAATCTCTTTATTTATAAAATTCGGGCTATTAATCGATTCCTTCATAAATCTCATTTATTTAAAAAATCCTATTTATAAATCAATTTACCAGATATCAATTACAAATCAATTTTAATATTTATAAAACTACATTTATAAAACTATTTCTCTATTTATAAAATATTGCTTTAATAAATCTTTTATATAAACCATTTCAGAAATATTTGTTTCAAACTATTTTTACTTTCTTTAAAACTATATTTCCATTATAATAAAAGATGCACTTATTTATTAAGTTTCTTGAAACCTTTATAATACGGTTTAAAAATCTTTATTTATCATATTTCGCAAATTATCTTTTTATAATACCAAAATCTTACTTTTCGTTTTACTTAAAATAAACTCCTTTTAATAATTCAAGAATAATTATTGAAAACATATGTTATTTCAAAATTACTTTAAAATCCTTTTAAATAAAAAAAATCGCTTTATTTTGTTTTGAAATACCAAAAATAAGCCCAGTTACAACTATAGCACTAAATAAACAAAATCTTGTCGATGTCATCAAATATGGCAGTTAACAAATCATATATCACGATATATATGAAAAGTAAAATCCATAGTGGAGAGGAATCCTGTTCAATCCCTCTGACCCATCCCCTACATCACATACAATATATAATTAGATTATATGGTTATTCCGCAACTAGGCGGCTCCAAGAGTAGGAATATATCTAAACCAACGGATAAGATATACATCATCCAAATAAGCAACAAACAAGCGCCAATAGATATATTCACACTTATATAAAATCTAAGTGTGCCAGAGAGGTGTGTTTAGCTCATTGAAATTCCTATTATCGCTAAAGTGTTCAAGTTTTAATTCAAAATAAAACGGCCATTCGATACTAACAAAAATTGCTAAAAGCTTCGAATTTGATCAATCCAATTCCATCACGTAGATTATCCAGATATGAATGCAATGGTGAAAACAATGCCTCGATCGGACCTCGTATGAATAAGATACGACCGTTAGAACATCACGAGATTAATTAAATTATAATTCACTTAATTAATTCAATAAGTAGCTTAGTTACCCTTGTTTATGAACCTAGGGCGCGCTTTTCAAAACCAACGCAACTTCATCACCTTGCCATCGCGGTCGTAGTCGATAGCAACTGTCGCAGACGAACACCCTAATCTCACAGTGCCTGTAACGACTCGTAAATTTCAATAATTTAAATTTGTTAATTTAATAAAGTTTTGGTAATTTAATATTGAAGGAATGAAAAATTTGTTAATTAATAAGGAGATAATAACTTAAATGAAAAATAACAAGGTTAACCAAAGTTAATTATTAACTATTTGAATAAAATTGCAATAAATGAAATAATGTAAAATAGTATAACTTGGCTATAAGTGAATGTAAGTAACGAATGTAAATGTTGATCTATTAATATAAATCTACGTAATAAATGGGAATTCAATAGGATTAGTGTGATATGAGTTAGTATAATCATTGGTGACTAATAGTGAACATTTCTTTAATGACAATTTGTATTATAACGGAAAGTGTGAAAGTATAAATTTCATAGAAACGTAGTGTAGTTATAAGTAATAAATTTGTACTAGAATGGAATTCAAATTAATTGAATTAGTGGGAATAATATAATTTGTTATGAATGAAACATAGGTAAACAAATGTAAGTATTGAATTTATATATGTTAGTTAATTAGTGTGTTAAATAAAATTGGTAATCAAATTTCAATTTAAGGTAATTTTATCTATTTGGTGATAATGGATTAATAACAGGAATGAAATGTAAGAATGTTGATGTAAGCTAATTAATAATTTATTCAATGCAATCCCAATTGATAGAAACAACTATTTGGGTATAACTGATTGTAAATAGGAATATTTGGTAATAATTAATATAAGAAATGTAAATGTAAATATTGAACTAATCAATGAATTAATAATGAACAAATAGAGATTGATTAAAATTAATGTTCCGTATGTAATTGTTTACTTATATAAATAATGTGTAAATAGAAATAAATTTATACGTTCACTGACACGTTTTATATCCATTCTTGTTTAATTATTTGGCGTTATAAATGGTACGTTATTTACTGAAATATTCTTTAGCGCATATTTTACTAAATAAATAAGAAACATTTAAATCTAAATTACGTTACTTTATTTATTATTTTGGGCATACGTTTCGTTTTAATTTTTGCTTCTTATACGAACTCTTTAATTTCTTACCTTAGCTGTTAAATCAGAAACCTTGCAATTTTCGTGTAAAGTGATCCCTTTCCATTTGCTTCTTTGTAATTGATAAGAATAAAATCTTTGATTTTCCTAGCCGTTTCAAAAGCATTTATTGCTTGCGTTCTTTCCACTTTATCAACTTGAGGCTTCTCTTATAAATACAAATCACATGTACACCATACCCTACTCCATATCAATAGATCTTCATCTCCATCTCTTGCGTGAGCTTCAGCCATCAAGTAAATGGCCGCATGCTTTTCCTTTTTTTTTCTTCTTCTTGTTTTTCTTTTGTTTTCATTTTTTGATTTTGGGTTTTCGCTTATATTTATATGTGTTATTATATATGACACCGTATGTTTTATAAAATAATAATAAAAAAAAAATTAGATATATATATAATATTTATAAGGAAGCATATATTTTATGTGTGGGTTAAAAACATTCGTACGATGTATATTTCAAAAGTTATTTTATAATGATAAAGTTTTTTAAAAAAGTTTTAAAATTTATTTTAACTGTTCAATGCATAATATATATATATATAATGATAAAGTTTTTAAAAGTTATTTTATACTTGTTGTTTTATATAAAAATGCATGACCGCTTATATATATAACTCGCTGTTGAGTATATTAAGTGCATAAGAAAGTATAAAAAAGGTATTATATATTCTCAAATACATATATGTTTGCAGTATAGTTATGTTATTAGCTTTTGAATAAAAATATTTGTGTACAGTTTGGGCTGTTGTCCTTATTTAAGTTATAGTACATCTTCCATCTTATATACTAAGTCGTGATACGTGTCAGCATATAATATATTTAGGTTTATATATGCTCATTTAAGCTATATAATATTTATACTATTGGTTAGTTTATATATACTGAGTTGTTCTACATATGTATGTGTATATAAATATATAGCAAGAGTTTTGATATGACTAAATATTAATAAATATATAAGGTTGTTCTCTGTGTTTATATTAAAACTAATATTTTACAGTTTACATATAAAGTAACATATTTTGTTATATGTGTATTGTTAAATATTATACTTATAGTCTTAACGTGTATTGTGATAAGTGTACTGTACATTATATTACATTACTATACATAGTATAATTTAAATATAGTCTAGTTTACATGTAAAATGGATATATGTTGATTATACAGAACGCATGGTCAATAGTTGTTTCTAAACTATTTTTATTTTTGGAAATGTATGTCTATAATTTTAATGAGTCTCAAACTTAATATTGGTTAAGAAAATAATATTTTGGGATTTCATATATTTTGTTTCGGTTTACATCAAGAAGTTTCTAATCTATTTTCATCGATCTCTATTTATCAGCTCTGTTCGTCCTATTCGTGCCAATCTTGTTCATTTTGGAAATTCGTTCTTGGATCCGTAAACCATTTCAGAATTCTCTAGCCTCGAAAGGTGAGCAATCACTCACGATTAACGTTTTTGTATTTATTAAATTGGATTTCAATTGAAACGACAATTGAAATATGCTGCTGTAGTTATTTAAATTGTTATTGTGCTATTTTCTATAACTGTTCACCTGTGGATATGATACCATATCCTATTGTTTAATTTTATTTAATTACTGATGATATATGCTTATTGTTATATGTTAAATTATACATGTTATCACTATGCAAGTTCCCTGTTAGTATAGAATTCACTACGGGTTGAAATGGTACATACCCGAACGGAATTTAGAATAGGAGAAAATCGTTATGGGTTGAAATGATAGACCCAAGTGATTTTCATTTGAATTGAATTTCGGATTACGGGTCGAAATGATATCCACCCACATATATATTAAATTACATATTAGAATGATAATATCCATGTCACTTTACCATAGAATAGAAAATTATACACCAACGTTGTTGGTCTATATAAATATTTTGAAAATGAACTTCATGGTTTGGGAAGAAATATATAGTTGTAATAAATATTGATTCTTAAATATATTATATATATAAAATGGTAATGATATATATATATATAGGTTAAGTGATAGTATTAAATTAAATTAGGATTGATTTGATACATATAATATGTTTAAGCATTTTAATTTATATTTCAAATAGATTTTGGTAATAACTTGAATAAGTTAAGGTTGGGAAGGTAAAACTGAAATACATTTGAAATTGTAATCAATTAAGAATTTAATTAGATTAAATCAATTTGAAATTTCTTGAAATTGAGATGTAAAGATATGATTGTATAGCGTGATTTTGATTTAAGTAAGTTAATGAATATTTTACGTTTAAATAAATTAAAAAAATATTTAGAAAAATGTAATTTAAGGTTACTTAAATGATAATGAATCTAATGAGGGAATATTTCAAGATTAAATAATAATGAAGACAAACTAAATCCATATGAAATCGTTAAATTTAGTTTGAATATTGAATATTTAAAGTTTTGAAATATATTGAAATGTAAATGGTGATTTTGTGATTCAAACCCGGGTCTGAGATTGATAAAACTTGAAATGGTTATTTAGGAATTGAGTTGAATTTAAATTGATAAATCGAGATTGGATTAAATTTGAATTTGGAATTTGAGTAGATTTGAACCGTAATTTTAGAAGTGATAAAATTTGGAAATATATATATATTTGAAATGAAATGATATTTTGGTTTTGAAGCATAAATTAATTTGAAACGACCACGGTGTTATAGTGCATATCTCTGCATTGTAGACAGTCCCATGGATCCTTAGAGGATGGTTATCCCAAACATCCTTTGAGTTACTTGTATTTCAATTGATATTTCATTTGAGTTGAATTTATTAATATAAGAATGTTAATCCTGACTCGAGTGTTTTGTGTTTTACTTTACGCTGGGGTCAGACTGAGTGATACAGCTTTTGAGACTCACCTTCAGAGTTTGGAGCTTCGGTTGGAGATCCAACTATCATTTTAGCTTTTAGCTCTTCTAGTTGATTTGTTCAAAGCAGTCATCTGGTACATTGGAGACTTCATTGTATTTGAGATATTCTGATGTATTTTATTTCTAACTCTGATGTTTATATTGTAGCTTCATGAACTACTATTTATCTATTCCACTGCGCATTATTGGATTACTCTGTGTTTGTGATTCTGTGATTGATTTATTTACCGTATATGTTCAGTTTTGCCAAATTTTAAATTAACAATCAGTTATTTTGAGCAATTCAAGTCCGATATGTGCGGATGCGAATGGTTGAAAATAACAGATCGTTATAGTTGGTATCAGAGCTTTGGCTCTAGGAAAAACTTAGCATATATAGTAAATTTATTACAGAATCACTTTCGTTCAAGCTTGAATCTCTTCATATTTGATTTGATTTCCTTTGAATTTTGGAACATTCCCCTCGGTTCCAAAACCATTCTTATCTTTACCTATTTGTGTTTTCTAAATTCTGGCATATCCCATAGCTCCACTGAATGATTTGTAAAGGGGTGAAACTCCTTTACAATAGCATCGATTCACCGAAGATTTATATTTCCTCGGTTTAGATGCTGCGATCTCTGGTTATGCGGAATTCTATATCTGGCGATCGAATGTCGATTTGCCTTGGAATTCTGCATCGTCTATATTCCTGAAGTCACGGTTGACCCGGTTAATGTCGCCCGCGATTTATATAGGTTTATCCATCTTCTATTTGGTAATCAAATTATCTCATCTTCGTTCGAGCTTATCTTCGAATCAGAATCCTATTTGATTAGAGTTCCTCTGAATTTGAATCTCTGTTTGTTTTGAAATCCGTCCTTGAAAAAAAAATCCCTTGAAAATTTGTGTTTGATTGTATTTTGAAATTGTGCATACACCGAAATTGTTATTTTGATAAGGATGACCCCATTTTATATATAAAAGTGAAATGTTTTTGATAAGAATTATATACCTTTTAAAAATGAAAATTTGAAGTTTCAAAAGGATTTGAAAATTTGAAATTTATAAGAAATTTGATTTTAAAAAAATGATTTATAATTGAAGGGTTTTGAATTTGAATTTTGAGGAATCGAACACCGGTGTTTTGAAATCGGTTTTAAGATTTTGGAAGTATATAATAATAATATGATTTCAAGATGTGACGCCCCACCTCTATGCTCACAATAACAAAGAGTATTTAAAGAAATACTGTCTATTATTATGAAGAATAAGGCTGGATAGGAGCGGCCATCCGTAGTTAGGCCTTACACTAGTATTGGTTATCTCGATAGGAGTGGTATATATTTTTATTTTTTCATCTCTGATTTATTTACTCCCATCGACATACCCAGTTCCAGTATAAAACGAACTACGATGGTTCATAATAGTTTAGGACAATATATATAATAATAACACAGATAATGTAAATGCGGAACACAGATATAACAGAAAGTCTCATATATATATATATATATATATATATATATATATATATATATAACTAATGTCAGTTGATATACATGTAGTACAGTACATATGATACAACTACAACTGTCGACTCTGGAAGTTATATATACAAGTACATTATCGTGAATAATATACATGAATATACAACATCCTATACTAAGACAACGACTACACCAAAAAGTATGAAAAGGCTTCATAGCTCTAGCAGCAGCCCACAGTAAGATATCAACAACCTGTAAATACTCGGTCTGACCCGAGTATTACATTCAAAAGAAAATAATACACGGGTCAGTCTAATTCAAACTCATTTATTAGTGCATAGAAGCAATAATAATTTAATAATGAATAGACGACAGTCACAATAAATCTCGTCTATCCGATCCTTAAATAAGGAGATCGGATAAAAATAAATACAACACGTAGCAGTGTTAAACAACAAACCAGCAAATTCAAACAAATCAGAATGCAATTCAGAATATTGAATTAATTTAAACAAAATAGTTCAAACCATTGAAATATCAATTAAAATATTAATTTGAGTAAGGCTGCAGTACACGCACGCGTGCACTGCCTCGCCACTATAGCATAAGGAAATACGCAACAAAAGCAATTAGAATATCAATAAAAGCAATACCGTGTGGCTGCAGTTCACGCTTGCATGCACTGCCTTGCCACCACAGTGATGATGTACCCAATGAATACCGTGTGGCTGCAGTTCATGCTTGCGTGCACTGCCTTGCCACTACAGTGATGATGTACCCAATGATAATTCACAAGCATCGCTGTGAATGTCTTAAGGACGTGTGTCGAATAAATTGCAAAGACAAATGCGAGGTCAAGCCCAATGTGTTTTAGGCTCAACACAAGACGATGAGTAAAGTAGCAAGTCATGTACACCAAAACAAAATCAAGAAGCGTATAAATGCATATAACAAGTACTGTGCATATACAAGTGCACATAAACAAGTGTAGTTCAATGACTAGACTAGCAAACGTAGTAAACAAGTGATGCAGGCAACAAGGGATATGCATGTATTGACAATCTACATCTAAGTGCAGACATGCCATTGAACAAGACAGAGCTTCAGATAGTTGATAATGCACATGCATACTTGCTACAAAATGGTGCCACATAATGCAACAGTCAATGGTAAGATATGAGCAATGCAAGACCAAAAATGCCACTGCATAGACCAAAATGCAACTGCAACCAAAAACTCAGATGCAAGCCATTAAGGGCCAATCAGATTGGAACTGCATTCATATATACCAAAGACAGGAAACAAAGGTAACTCCACACAATTCAACTACAACTGCACAGCCACAAAAGAAACTGCAGTAACCACACTAATACAATCTCAAGTGGAAGTGCTCGATTTATATGAAATAGGGCAGTGGACAGGACAAGTGACTGCAACAACCAAATGCAGACTGCAAGTACACTGAAATGCTTTTTATCAAACAGTGACATAAACGGTGCATAAAGGCTACAACAGTGCACCAGAAAATGTGAACAATCCTCGACCAAATCAAAATGTATTAATGCAACATGAAATAGGATAGTGCAGCCTTCAAAAATATCAGACTCGAATATACTGCAGTTATGTGAACAAGTATGGCACATTTGTTTATATGTGTAAATATGTGTATCACAAGTTCCAGCTACAGGTTTCAAAAACTTAAAATAATTTCAACTAATCAAAGTCAACCACTAACCCGTAATGAACTACATGATGGACATGCATGCAAGTATATGCAACGTGAACCAGCAGTGCACAATCTAACTGGAGTTGACAAAGTAGGGGTGACGAAAAATGCAGCTGCACCAACCCATACAACATGAAGTGGGCAGTTTATTAACTAGCAGATGACCCACGGCAGTGGAAAAAAATGCAGCAGTTCAAAATGACAAACAACAGGAAATTAAATGAAGACTACAAGATGAACCAGACCTATAATGACTTGCAAGTGCATCATGTACACGGCGGTAGGGGTAACTGTAACGACGCGGATTTTGCCCGCTCGAAAATCAACATCCATACTTTACATCGTACTCGAATGCCGTAGATTCGACCGTTCAAATCGGATTCGCCGGAGCTTACAACAACATTAAGTAGACAACACAACGGAATAAAAGAATAATACATTGATATACAGCTTTGATACAATATCTGATACAACAGATGATCCAATGGATATCATTTACATCAGAGATATGATACAATAAATAGCAGCGGAAAAGAAAATAGATGACACCTAGTAGCGGAACAATATAACTCTAAGATAGTCTTCAAAAGAGAACTCCGAGAACTGCAACTCCATCTCCAAGAACCAATCCAGCAATAGCTCGAACTCCCAATAACCATGCACCAAGCTAAGCAAGACTGGTGTGGTCCAAATACTGAACTAACTCTAGATGATCTACTAAACCTGACTATCTGAAAAACCCAAACTCTAGACTGCTCGTGTAGAAAATAATGAGCACCCAGAGTTTAGGAAAGAAACAATAAACTCCGGATCAGTCATGTGACTGGTGTGAGAACTCAAAATAGTTTATTTATCTTTAAAATCAAAATAGAGGAATATTTTTAAAGTTAATTCACAATGCTTTTAAAAATGAGACTACCATAAGGCCTCCCGCACACACACACACAATGCAAACGCAGAATCGGAGGAGATTTCTCCTTATGATAGTCAATGATGCTTGATACGCATTTAAAAGAACATTTGATATTATTACTAGTGCATAGTGTAGGAAAAATTCATTTCGAAAATAAAGATATAAATCTTAGCCAACATACGACCATTATCGTATGCCTACTATAGCTACCATCCAAACAGTGGGGCGCCACCATAAGTGAATGATAGGTTCTACAACTAATACCGTACAAGATCGTATTATTTCTTTGGATTTCCAATGAATGGTCAGGCCAAGGAACTTCCCATTGCCATATGAGAACGCCTCTGGAAGGACGTCCCCGAGAACCAAACTGGATCTCTGCGAACACAAGGCCGGGTTACCCCTAACTGGGTAACTACTGACACGAGTATGCCATCCCCCGGTCCTTTGGGACCTTTAACCGAGCGCTCGTAATCAACATCACACCAAATAATAAAGTGTTTCAACATGAGTAAGTATCTAGGCTCCATACCATGATACCACCCTTTTCCAGAAGGAAATGCACATACCCTAAAGGGAGCTACCCCTCATAACCTTGCCGCATCTTTCCTGTTTTGACCATTCCGGGGTGTGAGGCTCGACGAAGTCATGTCCACAAAGCCATGCTTTATGCAAAAGCCATGCTTTGGGTCAACAAATGATCATAGAAATGATCACAAAGATAAACGCTCAAACAAATGATCCTATCACAAATGATCAACACAATGATCATTTCACAGCAACACTCAGCATGTCACATTACCAAATTGGGAATATATTGCTAAAAACCTTCAACTACATAACCTCTGAGCTCGTACGTCTCAGAGAAGGGTGTTAAGCTAAAAGAATAAATTCTCCGCCACCAACAGAAATATATTTGAAAGAAATCAGCTTTATATCACAATTTGTAATGTCAGACATACTATCCATACAAGTCTGTTCCGGGCTCGAACAGAACCGAAGGCACTTACAAAGAAGTCCTTGCAATCCGGATATTCACTAATCACGTTCGGACTTCCCATCACATATGGAGTCTCTATACCGGGGACCAGTCGATGCAAAGACATTCGACGAGTTGTCCTTTCGCTTTCAAAAATATCTGGTCTTCAACACCGGTCTTCAAATGCTATCCATAACGACATATCACATATTCGGAATGGGATATATGACACAAAGGTCCTCTCCCGGCTAAACTGAATAGTGAGTGCAATATTTTAAAAATATATGGATATTGGGATTTCAATTAAGTCACAACTTAAAACCCAAAACTTTTCTTCAAATGGTTTAAACCAATTACCATTTCAAATCTTTATATTAAAAAAAAGATTTATTTCATAAAGATCAATTTATAGACTTTAAAACAATTTCCATTCCAATTGGATTAGCTCATTAAATCTTAAAATCAAAGATTTAACTCATAGCTTTCAAAATTCGATTAACTTGTTGAATCTTTTTAAATCAAAATTCAACTTATAGCTTTCAAATCGTTTTCATAACTTGGAAATTATCTTCATTTTCAAACTTGAAATTCTTTTTAACACAAATTGGACGTTCATTTCTTATGTGAAAGCTTTTATTATTTGAAAACAAACAGTTTTCGTTTCAGAAAAATCCAATTATATTTACACGAGTTAAAGCCCTTGAATTCTATTCACATCCTCAAATCAATACTTTTAAAATAGTTTAACCCATATATAACTGGTATAACATTTTTAATCCCTAGTTTTAAATCATAGAATTCAATTTCAAATCTTGAATTTAAGTTCAAATCAAATTATTCAACTTCATATTTTATTGAGTTATTCAAAATAAATTTCATCTATGAAATTCCATTTCAAAAGCTTTTCACTTTAAACCCAATCCATTTCCAAAACATTTGAATTCAAATATTCAAATTTAAAACTATTTCAAAAATATGTGACTTAATCTATTTCCTCGTGAAATCCATATTGGTGTGTGTATAAGTGTGGTCCAGGGGTTTAACAATAGTGCAACATCATTCAATCATCATAGATCAGAACATAGAAATATAGTTGATAAGCGATATAAACTATAACGCTTATCGTCCATTCACAGATTCACAGATAATAAATTACAGATAAATAAGTCACACAGCTCAAAACAAAGTATCACATATCAGGGGTATCAAACAAAACAATTATTCAGCCAAGTCCAAACATTCACAATTGAATTTATTAATCAAATAATTAATTTAAATCGGATGTATCAATTATTAATCCGGCTTAATTATCATAATTTAACTACAAATTATCTGAAATAAATTCCCTTTCACAATTTATTAGTTAACCCTTAATTTTTAACTATCATTCTTAATTAATGAATCAATTAATCTTTAAATTATTAAGTTAATCTTAATAAATCACATTATTAATTAATCCTTCAAATTTATTAACAAATAATTTTCTAAAATTTCAAATCATCATTTAATTGATTACATTCATAAATTATCTATTAATTACTTCTATAAGTAATTATATTTTCAAAATTATCAAGTGATTATTCTGAATTAATTAACTTAAGAATTTTAGATTTTTGAATAAATCAAATTAACTCAATTAATTATGCTAAATAAATCAATTCCATAATTTCTATCATTAAGTAATTATACTTAGTAGTTCCATAATTTATTATCATTAAATTTATTAATCTAATTTATGGTTAAAAATTTTATCACATTAATTAATTGTTCAGATAATCTTAGTTAATGATTTCATTAACTATTTAGTTTCTTTAATTCCCTTTTTAAAGAAGATTTCTCACATTAACCCTTATTAATTATAAATCGGTTTACTATAGAAAATTCATTCGTTAATGAAATAGAAATTATTAACTTCACTGCTTAAAGTAAAGTTCAATCATATTTATAATTTAAGTATTATTCACAATATGTTTGAAACACTGTTTCAAATTCCCTTTCACTTCATTATTTTTCCATAAATAAACTTAATTTTGTATTTAAACAAAAGCTGTTATAACTTTAAAATTTTCAAGTTTAACAAAAACTATACCTGAGCAAAAACTTTGGTAACTCGAGTTAAGTCCCGAGTGATTTACCTATTTTCCCGAGTTCCCTCCTTTCTCACCTCTCTTCTTCTTCTTCTTGTTTTTTTTATACAAGCTTAACTTAAAAAATTTAAAACTGCAGTATCAATAAACATTCATGTGCGCCCCGGAATCAACTCGAAGCAACCATCCAAAATTCTCGAGTGTCACTCGAGTCAAGTCATCACGTGACTCCTGTGAAATAACTGCGCCACCGTGCACGTGCACGGCGCTGCCGCGTGCCTCCAATCAACGCATCCCCATCGAGCAAGTCGAACTCCCCCCACGATTCAATCTTTGATCGCCAGAACTTCGCCATACTCTCGAATTCAAAATCGAGCTATACAACCAAGACTTCATCAAAAACAACCACCAGAAATTGTCTCGTCCCCCACCCTCTGGCCATCAGAGGCCACAAAGATTCGACCGAAGCTTCGCCTTGATCTCGTGATGCTATCCCCAAGCCCTCATTGAACTCGATCAATCAGCGATGTCAAACAAAGCAAAATGCTCCGCCTTGACAAAACTAGGGCTACAGACTTCAAGTTCCCCCCATCGCCACCACGATCATCTGCTCACCCATCCAGTATTTTTTCCACCGTCTCTGATCACTCCACTACCATCCCAGCGAAACCTGACCTCTCAGACCGTCGAGATCACCAGGGCTTACCCAAAACACCATTTCCAGACAAACCATAATTGCACACTAAATTCATCACTAAAAATTCAGATTTTGGTTTTTAAAATCATCATTTTGTATAAGATTCTGGATTATATTTCTGAAACCATGAACTAAGAGAATTAAATTCTCACTTATATTCAACTTATACTATTGTTTTAGTTCCAGAGCCATTTCCCATTTATTTTTTTGACATAAATAAATTTTTAAACTTTAGTTTATGATGAAACAAGTAAAATTTGTTTAAATACTAAATCCTAAAAATCACTAGATCAAGGGATAGAGCGTTTCAAATCAAATCCTAAATTTTTGAAACTGGAAACAGCAGTATGTAGGCATACCTTCCTTATTCATCTAATTATCCACATAATTTCACTACTATATACACACAAACATATTGAACTTCAGATATTGATCATGCAACCTTATTTCATAACCTTAATTTTTTTTTAAAATGATGTTACTTAATCCAGAAAAGAACAGAGCACAACATAGCATGCACACAATATGTCAACTACAGATTTACACTTAAATATACAAGAAAATACTTATTCTAACCACACTATCATACTATCAGATATTTCACATTTTAAAAGTTACTCACTTTTTAAAATTTTGAAGCAGAGAGTTGCTTTTGGGTTTTGATGAACTGCAGTTTCTTCTTTTCTTGAATCTGCTTTGTTGTATAACTGAGCTTTAAATGTACAAAATAATGATGTTCTTTTTTTTTCTTTCTTTTAGTCATGATGGTGCTCGAACTAAAATGAAGAGGAAGTTTAATATATATAGGATGAGTTGTTTAGGTGATATTATAATGCTTTGTACATGTGATGATCTGGTTTGTACAAAGGCATGGGTGAAGATAACTCAAGTCCTTTTTACTCGGCTGAGATCTTGCATTTCTTTTGTATTGACTTGTTTACATGATGCTATATCTTTTGTTTATACATAGATGCTTTTATATTTGAGGCTGAAAAAGATTTAAAATGTGCTAGCATTAAATGCACGAGTACTAGTTCCCATGCTTGCTTATATCTAGTTTAATTTGACTGATGATAATGTTAGGTGGCTGCAGCTTTGTCTTGACAAAAATGCTTTTGTTTGTTATTTTACTTTATTTTGTTTACTTTGTATATTTATTTACAACTTTGTTTCTTTGTTTTGTTACTTTGTATTGCAAATAAATTTCTATTTTAATTATCTTGTTTGAATTTAGCTATATGTTACTTCATATTTTCAAATTTATCTTATTATATATCTGTTTGATTTATCAAATTTATTTTCTAGCTTAAATATTTATTTTAACTTTAATGTTAATTGTTTTATACATATTTCCTTTTAAAGTTTAATTATCTCATATCAAATTTAATCATATCCAAAATCCCAATTAAAATTTTCAATCTATTTTATAAATATGTTCATTTTCAAATATCCAAATTAATTCTCGATTATTTAAAAATTTAACTAAAATATTATATTAATTACCAATTATTTTCACAAATTTTATTCAAAAATAAAATTTAATTATCAATTTAAACTTAATAAAATTCGAGATCGTTGATCTTCCTTACAAATTGTCTTGTATATTTATTTATTTTAAAAAAAACCATTTATTTAAGATTTTATCTCAAATCCACTATATACATATATATATATATTCACATATATACAAATTTTCAAGTTCATATGACTTAATATAATTTCTATTTGAATCGGGGAAACTCGCTGCCATAAAAAATCAATTTTACAATTTTTAATTCAAAAATTCATTTGAATTATCAATTTAAATTTATAAAAATCTTGGGTCCTTACAGTAACATGGACACACAAGTGCATAGTGCACAATTTAGTCCAACAAAAACAAGCATAGTGAACCGTTGACAGCGTATGACAGACAAACAATATATCACCAATAATCACTCCCTTGGCTAATAATAGGAGTTAATCAACTAGGCAACGTTTTAAGTTTCTTAACAGTAAACTGGAAAGAAAATCAGATTCTCCCAACTCAAGCTAAATGGCCGAAGGATTCAAGCTAAACTTACAGAAACCTAAAGTCTGATATGAATTAAAAGAAGGATATACAGGAAATCCAAATTTTCCAAATCATGGCCGCAAGTAATCAGGTGCCCAAAGAAAACGCAAACCAAAGCAGTGATTACAAGTAAACAAACTGTAGTTCACAGTCAACGCAACAGCGATGACCCAAAATGGCATGTCAGGGAATAGCATACACAAGAGAGATGACCGAAGTCACAAAAGAAATCGTCAAAACAAAATCAAAGCCGAAGCATAGTACTGTCAAACAAACAAAAGTCCACGAAAGCAACCGACCGAAGTCGACAAAAATCAACAGATTCAAAGCCGAGAATATCACTTAATCAAACAGCGAAATTCACAATTTTAAACGAAAAAAATATAGGATTCAAACCCTATATACACATGATTGAAGAAGATGTGAGTGAAGAGAATCACTCACCTTTTAATTCGAGAAGCAAGCAACGAAACCCATCATTCAATCGAGCAAGCCGAAGTCGCGGCACCTCGGAGTCGAACGAAGCCCTAATTTTTGAGTGAACGAGAGAAGAATGCGGCCGCCTCCATTTTTTTTTCTTTTGTATGATTGTTTTAGGGTTTTGAATGAGTGAAAGATGAAAGAAGGGTCGGGTTTTCCTTATTGTTATCAAGGCAAAAACAAACAATTGAAATCGTGGGCTAACATTTAAATTTGAAGCCCACAAAACTCTTTAAATTTTTTAAAAGAATTTAAACCAAATTCAAAGCTCTCTATAGCAATTAACAACTAATTAAATCGTCATTTGACGAAAATTAATTGTTATAAAATTCCGGGTTGTTACAGACTCCCCTCCTTATAAAAATTGCATCCCCGCAATTTTCATAATTAAGGTCATCAATAACAATTATTTTTCTAACATAAACTGGTTAAGCTAGAAAAATAAAGTCGGGAATACAAACGCCAAAGAAATCTTTTAATTTCACAAAAGAAATTCACAAATTCTCAACAAAAATCTAACTATCAAATAGATAACCAGAAAACAACAGAACTGAATGAATGCAATTATCAGCAATATTCAATTATCAATTACGATAATTAGAATACAGAAATCACAAAACAGCAATATATAATTATCGACACGATAATTAGAAAACATCAAAATCTAATTATCAACAAAGATAATTAGAAAACAAAATTCGCAAATCGGAAAATCGCAAATATCTAGTTACCAAACAGTAATCAGAAAACAACAAAGGTCTAATTAGCAAAAACGATAACCAGAATTCTCAAATCAACAAATATTTAATTATCTCAAACGATAATCAAATCTCAAATCAACCAATATTCCATTATCAAAAACGATAATTAAATCTCAAATCAACAAATATTTATTAATCACAATCGATAATCAGATTTCAAATCAACAAATATTTAATTATCACAATCGATAATCAAATCTCAAATATCTAATTATCACAAGCGATAATCAGAATTCTCAAATCTACAAATATTTAATTATCACAATCGATAATCAGTTATCAAATATCTAATTATCACAAGCGATAATCAGAATTCTCAAATCAACAAATATTTAATTGTCACAATCGATATTCAAAAATCAAATATCTAATTATCACAAACGATAAGCAGAAACAACAAATATTCGAGTATCAAAAACGATATTCAAATCAACAAATATTCGATTATCAAAAATGATAATTAAATCAATAAATATTCGATTATCAAAAAAACGATAATAAAATCAACAAATATTCGATTATCAAAAACGATAATCAAATCAACAAATATTCGATTATAAAAAAATGATAATCAAATCAACAAATATTCGATTATAAAAAAATGATAATCAAATCAACAAATATTCGATTATCAAAAACGATAATCAAATCAACAAATATTCGATTATCAAAAACGATAATCAAACCAACAAATATTCGATTATCCAAAAAAACGATAATCAAATCAACAAATATTCGATTATCACAAACGATAATCAAATCAACATATATTCGGTTATCAAAAAAATGATAATCAAATCAACAAATATTCGATTATCAAAAACGATAATCAAATCAACAAATATTCGATTATCAAAAACGATAATCAAATTAACAAATATTCGATTATCAAAAAAACGATAATCAAATCAACAAATATTCGATTATCTAAATCGATAATCAAATCAACATATATTCGATTATAAAAAAAACGATAATCAAATCAGCAAATATTCGATTATCAAAAACGATAATCAAATCAACAAATATTCGATTATCCAAAACGATAATCAAATCAACAAATATTCGATTATCAAAAACAATAATCAAATCAATAAATATTCGATTATCAAAAACGATAATCAAATCTCATACCAACAAATATTCGATTATCAAAAACGATAATCAAATCAACAAATATTGGATTATCAAAAACGATAATCAAATCTCATATCAACAAATATTCGATTGTCAAAAACGATAATCAAATCAACAAATATTCGATTATCAAAAACGATAATCAAATCAACAAATATCCGATTATCAAAAACGATAATCAGAACTCATATCAACAAATATCCAATTACCTGCAGATAATTGGAAACAACAAATATCTAGAAATCAATTAAGATAATCTAGAAAATCAACATAAAAGGTTGGATCGATCTCATCACATGGCGAGTTTTAGCTGCGCCGCACGTGCATCAACAAATGGCCAAAGCCTACCAAGTACCCAACATAATTTTGGCGCCCAACAAATGACCCGAATGTCCAACAAATGACCCGAAGGTCCGGTACTGGTATTGACCCGAAGGTCCAACATATGACCCGAAGGTCCAACATAGTGGCTCGAAAGCACACGAAAATCATCAAATATTTCAATTAACGAGTCCGAAATTAACCGAAATAGCAAACGCACATGTCCCATACCACGTGTTTTACTAAATCGTTTGATTCTCTTCTTCGTTTCCTTGAAAGTGCAAAATTGTGTATTCCAAAAATAACATTTCACATTCTCAAACGGACAAGTCTGGAATTATGCGAATCAGTAAAAGAAAGGGGTCATAATCCTCGATTTTTCTAAAACGTTTAAGTCACTTTCTCATTCTTCTGAAAACACAAACTATAAAAATTCTGAAAACAATTTCATTTATTTTATAAAAGTAAATAATCTACATTCTCAAACGAACAAGTTCGGAATTAAGCGAATCAGTAAAAGAAAGGGTTCATAGTCCTCGATTTTGCTGAATCGTTTAAATCGCTTCCTCATTCTTTTGAAAGCATAAACTATAAAAAATTTGAAAAACAATTTTATTTTTAAACGATTTGCAAATCCGTGATAAAAACAGCAACATTAGTGACAATTTCAATGAGAAAATTGTACTTCTCAAAACACCGTAGAAACGGATCTCAAAATCAGCATTGCGGGATAACCGCTTGAAAAATCCACTTTAAAAATTTGACGGTTACTGAAGTCAAAGTGACAGAAATTTTTAAACGTCAAAATCTCATCAAAATAATTTGTATCAAAATTTCATACCAGTGAATTTTCATTCATTAAAATGTCAACAAAACACCGTGCTTCAAAATTCTAGCATCGGTGTAAAAATCCCTTTATAAAAATAACTGTGACGGCCTGGAAATTTTGAGCATTTAAAATTAGAATATTCAATTGATTTTGAATATTTAAAATTTTAATTTTAACTTTAATTCAAATAACACTATATTATTTGATAATTAAATTATTAAATTAAACAAATTGGAAGTTGGGTAAAATGTTGAATCTAGAGTTTTAAAGCCTGTTAAAAATAATCTGAAAGCTTATAAATTTTATATTAATAATACTGAAGATAATAGGAGTGTTAAAATTTAAATGGACACTGATTTATTCAAGTTTGAAATTTTATCGTTTAAATTGAATAGCCTTCCGAGGCACAGTCTCGGAATTCGACGAAACCAGTTCCATTGGGTCCGTAATATTGTATTATTATCGGATTTCAATTTTTGTAGTGAGCAGAGTTATCGTGTGAGCGTACGGTATATAAACGCATAGAAATTTATTCTAAGGCAAATTGAAATTAAATAAAATATAATTGTTTTCTTTATCCAACAATGAGTACAACCCGCCTCCGTCGTGTCTCCTTCGTACCCATCTTCCTTTTCTTCCCGTCTTCTCAAGTTTCAATTCGATCAAAAAAATAATGATATTAAGCTTGTTCCGTAAACAACTCTTCATCCTTAATGTCGCACCCCTCCCCTTCTTTTCAAACCCAAAAACCAGATAACGTAAAAGAAAAAAAAATGGCCGCTGGCCTTTGTATCAATTTGAATCAGCACTCGTTAATAATAAAACGAATAAAATCGAGAACCAATTCGATTTAGGTCTAAGCTAGATTCTAATCGCATCTTGGGTGGCGATGTGGTCGCAAGTCGCTCCAGTTCTGGTCGAAGGCGACGAGCACAAGCACCGATGGCCGAGCTTTGTCGATTGCAAGATCAAATCGACTCATTCGGGAAGGGGATCGTTGGTTCGATGAGATGGCGGCGAGGCTCATTGTTGCGTGGGATCGGGGGCACGCTCTCGCGTGGAGGTAGGGAGTTGCTCACGAGTCTGGAGGGTATCGCGATGGGAGGCATCTGGGGACGACGTCGAGGTGGAGGAGCAAACCTGTGTTTTGATGGAGCTGCGTCCTCGAAGGCAGCACGTTGGTGGTGGGTTCGTTCTCGAGCAGAAAATGGTAAAATTTAATTTGTTCTAAGTTAAAATTTAATTTAGGAATTATTCAATCAATTCAAGAAATATATATATTTTATATTTCTCTGTTATCAGTATATGTAAAAAAAAAAAGAGAAAAGAAAATATATGTTATGGAGATAGATTTGTTTAACTAACTCATTTAAAATTTTTGGGATATTTTAAAATAATGTATTATAGAGATAGAACCGTTTATCAACTCATTTAATTATTTTAGTAACTTAAAAATCTATCTATCAAAGGATTATTAGTTTAAAAATTAAGTTTATTAATCCTAAATGAAATTTATTAAATGGAAGTATAATTGTTCGGTTTATTCAAATATTAATAAAATCATCTAATGCTTTACAAGGTCTATAATCGAAAGGAAATAAGTCGAGATGGAAGTGGATTGCCAATAGAATAAAAGGTGAGTTAATCTCACTCAGTTTACAATTTAAATTTAAATTATTAAATTTAAATAATTGATTGTATGGTTGAATTGATTGATGGTATATAGTATAGTATAATTTGGAATCGGCATTTTATTGTGCTAACGTCTGTGGATGCAGGGAAAACAGGTTGGAGGGATCCAACTGGACCCCTCACATTTATTTAAATTATTCAATATTCTTTGTTGTAATTATTTGATATTCTATGATAAGTTATATTGGAATATTGAATGTTATGTTTTGATTGGATATTCGGGTATAATGAATTACCAAAATATATGGATTGGATTGTTGAAAAGAAATTTAAAAGGAAGTAAAATTGTAAGCGAAATAATTATAGAAAGTTTGAATAAATTAAGAATGAATTGAAAAGAAAAAGAAGTTATATGAAAATAATAATAAATAACTTCGAGTTGAAGAGAAATGGAATTTTTAATAAAATGAAATTGATGAATTGTAAACTTAAGTTATATCAATTAAAGAAATAAAGAATTATTTTAAAATTCAAAGTTTAAATTTATTTAAAAGAACAAAGAAGTAATTGAGGAATCTAAAATTGGAATTTTTAGTTAAAGTATTTTTAAATCATAATCAAGAAATGAAATCTGAAATTAATGGATTTTGAATTAAAAGGGAATAAATTGGAAATCAATTTTGGAAATTGATTTAAGTGATTGAAGTTGGGATTTTTCTCTAGATAACCAAGTACATTTTTAAAGTAAATTTTTAAATAAAAGGTTATAAAGTTGTTGTAAAAAAAAACAAGTTTTAGAAAATTTATTATTTCTAATATTTAAATTCAAAAGTAAGTATTTTCTCTTAATCTATTATAGAAATAATTATTTAAAGAATGACTTAGTATTCATTTTTAAAAGTGAAATCTAGTTTTATATTTTATTTAGTAACAATATTTTCAAATATTCCTATAGTATGATTTTTTAACAAATCATTGAAGCAGTTTTAACTGAAATATTATAAAATATATTTCTAAGTAAAGTGTTTTAAATTATTTTCAAACTCTAGTTTTGTGCTTGGTAATCTCAAAGGAGATAGAAAACTTTTGGGAATGCTTATTTTGAAAAGGAAGATGGTTTTGAAACTATTTTCAAAGGATTGAAAATTGAAATATATCTTGTGAAGATATTTTTGGGATTAATAAATAATTTGGAAAATTATTTATTGTTTGATGGATGTTTGTAAATAGAAATTGATAGTTAAATAACCGACTATCAATATTGGCCAAATGCGATGATCGTTTCGAAGAGACAGGGATCAAGATTTATTTCTCGAAAACCACTTCGAACCGGTTTGTACGTTTCGTGAAAACGATTTTGGATTCGAAGATGGAGCAGTGAAGTGCAAGGGCTAATCGCTACTAATCTTGAGGATATTTCCAAAATGGATGTAGTAGGAATAGTGCCTTCGGTTCCGTTCGAACCCGGGACGGACTTGTATGGATGAATGCTTGTGAAACATCGTCAGGTGGACGATGGGCATTCTAAGAAATATGTTCTATAAAGGTAACGTTTAGCCTCAAGCCTCATCAAATGGGAATGATTGAAAATCAGGGGTTATGCAGCAAGGCTAGGTGGGTAGCACCCAAGCAGGGTGAGGTCATTCCAGTCTAGATGTCCCTTATTATTTTCGGCTTAGTGGTGCGGTTGCTGATCCCAACCGTGGGGTGATTTCATTCGGGACTGTTCAGTAAGGAATGGTTCCGGCCTTGTGTTGCAGGGGATGAAGGGAGTAATCCTCGGTACGGTGATCTAGGCCCCGTACTGTGATAGGTGCTACCCCAGTGCCTAGTCATTGTTGGAAATCCATTCTCCCTACGAGCCTTGTACGAGTTTTGTTTGTATTACCCACTCTGTGGCTAGTAGCTGGAATTTAATAGATGTAACAATTTCGGCTATTTTATAAGTACTTGTGAATAGACCCTATTATAATATCAGGGGATTTCTATAAAAATTGTTTTAGCTATCGTAAGGTAAAAACCCGACATGTTTATTTGTGGCGTGGTCTTACGAGATGCTTTTGTTTTCAAAGAATTTTTGAAACTATAATAATCAATTGGGTGTGATTTTCTCACGCTGGTAATCCAGACTGACTCGGGTGTTATTTAACTGTAATGCTCGGGTCAGACCGAGTATTATATGATACAGGAAATGCTGTGGAGCTCAGGAGACGAGCTGGATGACGACACATACTCTCGTACTTGTTTATATATATTTTCCGCTGTATTGAGTTGCTATGTATTCATTTGTATGATATTGATGTTGAGCTGTGATTGATGTACTCTGATGATGTAATATATAAACAGATATATTTGATTTTGAGTAAAGATCATTTATTATCTATTATATTTTATTCCGCTGCGTTGGTTAGATTCTGATGTTGATTTTGTTTTTTCTTCTTCTACCTCTTCTTCTTAAACCCAAATGGTTCGTATTTCTGTGCAACTTGAGTTGATTGTTGTGGGATAGTGTTGACTCAAGGGGTACGGATTTGCGGGCTGTTACAGTTGGTATCAGAGCTTAGGTTGGTGATGACCTTGGCTCTGGTTGGAATTACTCATAAAATAGAGTCTATAGTACTCTAAAATGAGTTTGAGCGTATTAATAGATGCGAGCGCGTATTTGTTAGTGAATATAAATTGTTTTAATATTGTGTTGATTGGTTTATTGAGTGGCATATGAACCTTCGTCGGCACAGTCCGTACAACAGTATCGAAGAGGTTTCTAAACACTTGAATAGAACAATCGACACGGTATTGTTTTAAATGTGGGTGAATGATATAATTTTATCCAAAAATATATTTTGATATAAATAAAAAGTTTTGAAAACTATTTAGTTAATACATGGTTACTTGGATGTTAGAAACGATAATATTAAAGTATTATCATTGTTAAGTGAGAAATTGACTAGAAATGGAAATGTAACTAAAATTTAAGGAAATAAATTCATTATAAAATGAAAATTTATAAATATGTGTTATAAATGTAATTTATGCATTAAAATACAATTAAATAAGAATTTGTACAAATAAAGTGTACAAATGAATTATAGTTAAAATTTATCTAAGCAGGCTTTAGAAGTTTAAAATCCCGGAGATTTGGAAATGTTTATCGAACTTTTTTAATGATAAATGATGGCATTATTGTTTTGGAAGTAATTCTGAATGGAAATTTGTTTTAAAATGGATTTTGAAAGTGAAATAGCATTGAATTCACTTCAGTCACTGGAAAATAACTTCGGTGATGACTGCAGCATCATCGATGTTCATTTTCGAGTTTCTAAGTGATGAAGTGCTACCAAATTGATTTTGTTTAGAAAATCAAGTTGTTTTTGAAATTCCAAGGGAAATTTGTTGGGAATAAAACCAGGGTTGGTTTAATTTTTGAGAAGTGTGATTTTGAAATGTTGGAAATTTCAAAATAATTTGAAATCAAAAGTCGGGTGTATAAAATTCCGATGGGATAAGTTGTAAGCTTATAAATTGAGATGATTTTTAAATCAGAAATGGAATATAAGCTTTGAAGGTTGGAATTTAAATTTAAAGAGAAAAGTTAAAAATGAAATTAACTTGGATTGGGAAATAAAAATTTAACTGGATTGAAATTAATTGAATAAGCTGAAAATAATATCCAGTTGTATTCGAATTAAGTTGAAGTCAAATTGAGTTAAATAAATCTGAGTTAAACTAAAATTGAATTGGAATAAAAATTCAGCTGAATTATTGAATGAAATTAAATTCTTACCTGGATAACTGGGAAATAAGTTGGATAAGAATAAATTGGATAAGAATTAAATTGAGTTAAATAAATCAGAATAGCATATAAAAGAATTAAAAATGCATGGAATAAAATATGCTTGGGTTATAAATAAGCATAAGGCTTGAGTTAGAAATAAAAGTATAATATATTCAAGCCTATGATGATGGAATTGTGTAAATAATAAGTTGTGACTTATAAAATTTGAAAAAAGTGGAATACAAAGTCCAAAACTAATATTTTGATGAATTGAAAAATAAATGAAGATCAAACTTGAATTATAAAATAAATTTGTACCTAAGAAAAATTAAAAGAAGTGATATTTGGAATAAAAATTCAAGTGTTGGATTATAAATAAGGGAAGAACTAATTAGTTAACAAATTAGTTAATGAAATTGAATTGTGAGTTTATGATGAGGTTTGAAAATAAAACGCAAGTTATAATTAAATTCGAATTACATTGTCGATGAAGAAAATAATAATTAAAAGTGGCCTTGAAATTAAGTAATTGATTTGTGAATGAAATTGCAATGTAAGATAATAAAGTGAATGGTAATTTGAAAATGAATAATGGATCCAGAATTTGAGTTATAGATTAAAATTTAACTTGGAGTGTTAACAAATTAAATATAATTGGGAATATATCGAATAAAAATGTGATTTGATTAAAATAGCAATGATTTGAATGTGCAAATAAATTCCATGAGTGAAGATAACTTGGAAATGGCCATGTAATAAATTGTATGAGTTGAATCTAGAAAGTTAAAGTGTATAATAACTAATTAAATAAATTTGTGGTTTGAAATGAGATTGGATTAAAATAAGAATCGAGTTAAATTGAAAAGAGAACTTTGTTTGCAAAATGAAAATGAGCTTAAGTGTAAAATTTGAATAAATTGAAGTAAATTGACTTAAGCTGAATAAATCGAAGAGAAGTGAATTTAATTCAACTTAAACCAAGTTTAATGATATTGGATTAAATTTGAATCAAGTAAAAATAAATATGGATTGAAATAAAAACTTGGTGGGTGGTAATAATATTTAAGAAAATGGAAAATTCGTAATGGATTGAGTGGATAAGTTAATTATACTGAATAAGTGAATGGATGGGATAAATAAGAACCAAGGATGTATGGTTTAAATAAGTTGAGAAATGATTATTGGATGAAATAGCTTGGATTGTCTTCGAGCTAAATAAAATAGTTTGGAATAAACTAACATGAAATGTAAATGAATGGATTGTAAATAGAAATTTAAATGGAATGTGTCGAGCTAAATAAATGATTGTGAGTGAATTAAAATAAAAAGGAAATTTAATTGGTAATGAAGATGGATCTAAGTTGTTAATGGTTTTGAATGAACTAGTTTGGTTAATAAAATTGAAATGCAATGAAACTGAGAATATATGGATTGTGGATAAATTTAAAAATGGAATAGAATTAAGCGTAAGTTGAGTTGGAGTCAATTTAAATTGATTATTAAACTCAAGTGCTTATTTATTCACATAAATCTCGCCAAATTGCAAAGAATAAATTATCATTTGGTGGAAATAGAAGTAATTAAAAATTCTATGAGTTGATACTAGTAAAACAATTTGATTTTGGAAGCAATTGAATTAAATATGAGTTCGGTTTGCTTAAGAATTAATTGAAAGTAAGCTATTGTGTTTTAAACCATTCAAATATGATAAAGATGTATACGAATGGATTGAAAACCATTCAAATTAAATGAAAATGGTTATAAATAAATTGAAGCAGTTGAATCAGCATGGAAACTATATAAATTGCTTACGGAAAAATGTTTGGTGTGCATTGCTTTTAGAATTCATATGTTTTAACTATTGCTAATAAGTGAAATGTAGTTAAACTGCATATATTTGGCACTTACATGTTTAAATTGAGTAAGTACAGGTACCTGGAAGCCGTGAGGCGGGATTGGGTTGTGTTATATGCTAAAAATAATAAGCCGCTTGCTTAAAATGCTAAATAAGGTACGCCTACGCAATAAAAATAGGAAATATGAACTGTTTTTGGTTTTTCCGACCGGGTGGGTCGATGTATATATATTTATCTCTTTGGCAAATTGCAAAAATTCCTCCATACAAAGGAGACTCTACCAAAATTTTTCAGAAATTTTGGGAGTTAGAAAACTTTTGAAAATTTCGGAAAATTTTGTTAACGACAAAGCGATTTCAAACTGGAAAAGTGAAATAAGTTAGTGAATGAAACTAATTAAAATAATGACATGAATTAGTTCTAAATGGAAAAATAAAATAAAATTTAACATTTGGAGTTGAAAATAAATTGAATTCGTATGAAAATGAAAGAATCAAGTTGAATAGAAGTAGATATAAACTAAAGTGAAAGATGAAATGAATATAAGAAACATATAAATTGCTTATGTTAACTTAAAAAGGAATGATGAATTCTTAAATGGAAATTTATACTACCAATGTAATTTAGGTCAATATTGGAATGAATAGATATTGGCATTTTGTGAGAAAGTGGATAAAATGTTCTGGAATGTTGAGATTGGATATTAGTGATAAGCAGGTATGCAGGTATTATAAAGGGAAAAAGAAAATTGGGTTTGATATGAAAAGATAAAATTTGAAATGCTCGACAAAAAGGTATGTATTTAAATTTGGTATGGAATTTGATTGGGATTTGGATTTGGATTTGGATTGAGCCACTTGGCATTTTCTTTTCTTTTTGGATTTGGAAGGCCGTAGAGCCCTTTTGTAGTTGTACCGAGCTAGCCGCGCAAAGGAGACGCTGGCGAAATTTTTCGGGAATTTAGCGAGTTAGAAAAATTTTGAGAAAATTTTGATAATTCAAGATTTGGTTTTAAATTGAAACTTGAATAGTTAATCAAATAGTATAGTCATACTATGAGAGAGTTGAGAAGTTAATAGGGATGATAATGGGTCTTTTATAAAAAGATGGTTGGTTAAAGGTTGAACTGTTGGTTTTAGGTAAAATGGTAAACTGGTATTCGATCATTCTTCCTAACTAGAAATTTCGGGGACGAAATTCTTTTAAGGGGGGAGGAATGTGACGACCCGGAAATTTTGAGCATTTAAAATTAGAATATTCAATTGATTTTGAATATTTAAAATGTTAATTTTAACTTTAGTTCAAATAACACTATATTATTTGATAATTAAATTATTAAATTAAACAAATTGGAAGTTGGGTAAAATGTTGAATCTAGAGTTTTAAAGCCTATTAAAAATAATTTGAAAGCTTATAAATTTTATGTTAATAATACTGAAGATAATAGGAGTGTTAAAATTTAAATTGACACTGATTTATTCAAGTTTGAAATTTTATCGTTTAAATTGAATAGCCTTCCGAGGCACAGTCTCGGAATTCGACGAAACCAGTTCCATTGGGTAAGTAATATTGTATTATTATCGGATTTCAATTTTTGTAGTGAGCAGAATTGTCGTGTGAGTGTACGGTATATAAACGCATAGAAATTTATTCTAAGGCAAATTGAAATTAAATAAAATATAATTGTTTTCTTTATCCAACAATGAGTACAACCCGCCTCCATCGTGTCTCCTTCGTACCCATCTTCCTTTTCTTCCCGTCTTCTCAAGTTTCAATTCGATCAGAAAAATAATGATAATAAGCTTGTTCCGTAAACAACTCTTCGTCCTTAATGTCGCACCCCTCCCCTTCTTTTCAAACCCAAAAACCAGATAACGTAAAAGAAAAAAAATGGCCGCTGGCCTTTGTATCAATTTGAATCAGCGCTCGTTAATAATAAAACGAATAAAATCGAGACCCAATTCGATTTAGGTCTAAGCTAGATTCTAATCGCATCTTGGGTGGCGATGTGGTCGCAAGTCGCTCCAGTTCTGGTCGAAGGCGACGAGCACAAGCACCGATGGCCGAGCTTTGTCGATTGCAAGATCAAATCGACTCGTTCGGGAAGGGGATCGTTGGTTCGATGAGATGGCGGCGAGGCTCATTATTGCGTGGGATCGGGGGCACGCTCTCGCGTGGAGGTAGGGAGTTGATCACGAGTCTGGAGGGTATCGCGATGGGAGGCATCTGGGCACGACGTCGAGGTGGAGGAGCAAACCTGTGTTTCGATGGAGCTGTGTCCTCGAAGGCAGCGCGTTGGTGGTGGGTTCGTTCTCGAACAGAAAATGGTAAAATTTAATTTGTTTTAAGTTAAAATTTAATTTAGGAATTATTCAATCAATTCAAGAAATATATATATTTTATATTTCTGTGTTATCAGTATATGTAAAAAAAAAAGAAGAGAAAAGAAAATATATGTTATGGAGATAGATTTGTTTAACTAACTCATTTAAAATTTTTGGGATATTTTAAAATAATGTATTATAGAGATAGAACCGTTTATCAACTCATTTAATTATTTTAGTAACCTAAAAATCTATCTATCAAAGGATTATTAGTTTAAAAATTAAGTTTATTAGTCGTAAATGAAATTTATTAAATGGAAGTATAATTGTTCGGTTTATTCAAATATTAATAAAATCATCTAATGCTTTTACAAGGTCTATAATCGAAAAGAAAATAAGTCGAGATGTAAGTGGATTGCCAACAGAATAAAAGGTGAGTTAATCTCACTCAGTTTACAATTTAAATTTAAATTATTAAATTTAAATAATTGATTGTATGGTTGAATTGATTGATGGTATATAGTATAGTATAATTTGGAATTGGCATTTTATTGTGCTAACGTCTGTGGATGCAGGGAAAACAGGTTGGAGGGATCCAATTGGACCCCTCACATTTATTTAAATTATTCAATATTCTTTGTTGTGATTATTTGATATTCTATGATAAGTTATATTGGAATATTGAATGTTACGTTTTGATTGGATATTCGGGTATAATGAATTACCAAAATATATGGATTGGATTGTTGAAAAGAAATTTAAAAGGAAGTAAAATTGTAAGCGAAATAATTATAGAAAGTTTGAATAAATTAAGAATGAATTGAAAAGAAAAAGAAGTTATATGAAAATAATAATAAATAACTTCGAGTTGAAGAGAAATGGAATTTTTAATAAAATGAAATTGATGAATTGTAAACTTAAGTTATATCAATTAAAGAAATAAAGAATTATTTTAAAATTCAAAGTTTAAATTTATTTAAAAGAATAAAGAAGTAATTGAGGAATCTAAAATTGGAATTTTTAGTTAAAGTATTTTTAAATCATAATCAAGAAATGAAATCTGAAATTAATGGATTCTGAATTAAAAGGGAATAAATTGGAAATCAATTTTGGAAATTGATTTAAGTGATTGAAGTTGGAATTTTTCTCTAGATAACCAAGTACATTTTTAAAGTAAATTTTTAAATAAAAGGTTTTAAAGTTGTTGTAAAAAAAACAAGTTTTAGAAAATTTATTATTTCTAATATTTAAATTCAAAAGTAAGTATTTTCTCTTAATCTATTATAGCAATAATTAATTAAATAATGATTTAGTATTCATTTTTAAAAGTGAAATCTAGTTTTATATTTTATTTAGTAACATTATTTTCAAATATTCCTATAGTATGAATTTTTAACAAATCATTGAAGCAGTTTTAACTTAAATATTATAAAATATATTTCTAAGTAAAGTGTTTTAAATTATTTTCAAACTCTAGTTTTGTGCTTGGTAATCTCAGAGGAGATAGAAAATATTTGGGAATGTTTATTTTGAAAAGGAAGATGGTTTTGAAACTGTTTTCAAAGGATTGAAAATAGAAATATATCTTGTGAAGATATTTTTGGTATTAATAAATAATTTGGAAAATTATTTATTGTTTGATGGATGTTTGTAAATAGAAATTGATAGTTAAATAACCGACTATCAATATTGGCCAAATGCGATGATCGTTTCGAAGAGACCGGGATCGAGATTTATTTCTCAAAAACCACTTCGAACTGGTTTGTACGTTTTGTGAAAACGATTTTGGACTCGAAGATGGAGAAGTGAAGTGCAAGGGCTAATCGCTACTAATCTTGAGGATATTTCCAAAATGGATGTAGTAGGAATAGTGCCTTCGGTTCCGTTCGAACCCGGGACGGACTTGTATGGATGAATACTTGCAAAACATCGTCAGGTGGACGATGGGCATTCTAAGAAATATGTTCTATAAAGGTAACGCTTAGCCTCAAGCCTCATCAAATGGGAATGACTGAAAATCAGGGGTTATGCAGCAAGGCTAGGTGGGTAGCACCCAAGCAGGGTGAGGTTATTCCAGTCTAGATGTCCCTTATTATTTTCGGCTTAGTGGTGCGGTTGCTGATCCCAACCGCGGGGTGATCTCATTCGGAACTGTTCAGTAAGGAATGGTTCCGGCCTTGTGTTGCAGGGGATGAAGGGAGTAATCCTCAGTACGGTGATCTAGGCCCCGTACTGTGATAGGTGGTACCCCAGTGCCTAGTCATTGTTGGAAATCCATTCTCCCTACGAGCCTTGTACGAGTTTTGTTTGTATTACCCACTATGTGGCTAGTAGCTGGAATTTAATAGATGTAACAATTTCAGCTATTTTATAAGTACTTGTGAATAGACCCTATTATAATATCAGAGGATTTCTATAAAAATTGTTTTAGTTATCGTAAGGTAAAAACCCGACATGTTTATTTGTGGCGTGGTCTTACGAGATGCTTTTGTTTTTAAAGAATTTTTGAAACTTTAATAATCAATTGGGTGTGATTTTCTCACGCTGGTAATCCAGACTGACTCGGGCGTTTTTTAACTGTAATGCTCGGGTCAGACCGAGTATTATATGATACAGGAAATGGTATGGAGCTCAGGAGACGAGCTGGATGACGACACGTACTCTCGTACTTGTTTATATATATTTTCCGCTGTATTGAGTTGCTATGTATTCATTTGTATGATATTGATGTTGAGCTGTGATTGATGTACTCTGATGATGCAATATATAAACAGATATATTTGATTTTGAGTAAAGATCATTTATTATCTATTATATTTTATTCCGCTGCGTTGGTTAGATTCTGATGTTGATTTTGTTTTCTCTTCTTCTACCTCTTCTTCTTAAACCCAAATGGTTCGTATTTCTGTGCAACTTGAGTTGATTGTTGTGGGATAGTGTTGACTCAAGGGGTACGGATTTGCGGGCTGTTACAATAACGGCAACAAAATACGTTTCCTAACCAAGCATCGGTTCAACAAAAAATCAATGCAGTAACGAGCAACTTAAATTTGCACGTATACTACAAAATGAACAAAGAAATCGTTCGAATATATCTTCAATGAAGATAATTCAAAACAATCAAAATCTAATCAACATGTGATTAGCATCAAAGAAAACCAGCCAAAATTTCAACAAATCCACATAGCTGCAATCGCTTCGAATCCTCAAATCGGATTCGAAGTTTTTAAAGAAAACAAAATAAACACAGCTATGCAAACAACAAATGAAATTTATTTCAATTTCATATTTTGATTTTTAAATCAAAATAATTATCGTCTGCACTCAGCGAAGCAGTCACACTGTTTTCGCTGCGCACTCTGATAAACAAAGCACAAACAAATTAAATCATCAAAACACAATTTACTTTTATATTTTAAATAAGGATATTTAAAAATTTCATCAAAATTTCAAAACTTTAGTTTTGACTCAAAGCACACTAAAATATCGACAAATAGTTGTAACACATGTTCCATCTATGTTATGTTTTATATTATGTCCGTAAACCCCAAGCTCTGATACCAAGCTGTGACGCCCCACCTCTATGCTCACAATAACAAAGAGTATTAAAAGAAATACTGTCTATTATTATGAAGAATAAGGCTGGATAGGAGCGGCCATCCGTAGTTAGGCCTTACACTAGTATTGGTTATCTCGATAAGAGTGGTATATATTTTTATTTTTTCATCTCTGATTTATTTACTCCCATCGGCATACCCAATTCCAGTATAAAATGAACTACTATTTTTCATAATAGTTTAGGACAATATATATAATAATAACACAGATAATGTAAATGCGGAACACAGATATAACAGAAAGTCTCATATATATATAACTGATGTCAATTGATATACATGTAGTACAATACATATGATACAACTACAACTGTCGACTCTGGAAGTTATATATACAAGTACATTATCGTGAATAATATACATGAATATACAACATCCTATACTAAGACAACGACTACACCAAAAAGTATGAAAAGGCTTCATAGCTCTAGCAGCAGCCCACAGTAAGATATCAACAACCTGTAAATACTCGGTCTGACCCGAGTATTACATTCAAAAGAAAATAATACACGGGTCAGTCTAATTCAAACTCAGTTATTAGTGCACAGAAGCAATAATAATTAAATAATGAATAGACGACAGTCACAATAAATCTCGTCTATCCGATCCTTAAACAAAGAGATCGGATAAAAATAAATATAACACGTAGCAGTGTTAAACAACAAACCAGCAAATTCAAACAAATCAGAATGCAATTTAGAATATTAAATTAAATAAACAAAATAGTTCAAACCATTGAAATATCAATTAAAATATTAATTTGAGTAGGGCTGCAGTACACGCACGCGTGCACTGCCTCGCCACTATAGCATAAGGAAATACGCAACAAAAGCAATTAGAATATCAATAAAAGCAATACCGTGTGGCTGCAGTTCACGCTTGCGTGCACTGCCTTGCCACCACAGTGATGATGTACCCAATGAATACCGTGTGGCTGCAGTTCACGCTTGCGTGCACTGCCTTGCCACTATAGTGATGATGTACCCAATGATAATTCACAAGCATCGCTATGAATGTCTTAAGGACGTGTGTCGAATAAATTGCAAAGACAAATGCGAGGTCAAGCCCAATGTGTTTTAGGCTCAACACAAGACGATGAGTAAAGTAGCAAGTCATGTACACCAAAACAAAATCAAGAAGCGTATAAATGCACATAACAAGTACTGTGCATATACAAGTGCACATAAACAAGTGTAGTTCAATGACTAGACTAGCAAATGTAGTAAACAAGTGACGCAGGCAACAAAGGATATGCATGTATTGACAATCTACATCTAAGTGCAGACATGCTATTGAACAAGACAGAGCTTCAGATAGTTGATAATGCACATGAATACTTGCTACAAAATGGTGCCACATAATGCAACAGTCAATTGTAAGATATGAGAAATGCAAGACCAAAAATGCAACTGCACAGACCAAAATGCAACTGCAACAAAAAACTCAGATGCAAGCCATTAAGGGCCAATCAGATTGGAACTGCATTCGTATATACCAAAGACATGAAATAAAGGTAACTCCACACAATTCAACTACAACTGCACAGCCACAAAAGAAACTGCAGTAACCACACTAATACAATCTCAAGTGGAAGTGCTCGATTAATATGAAATAGGGCAGTGGACAGGACAAGTGACTGCAACAACCAAATGCAGACTGCAAGTACACTGAAATGCACTTTATCAAACAGTGACATAAACGGTGCATAAAGGCTACAACAGTGCACCAGAAAATGTGAACAATCCTCGACCAAATCAAAATGTATTAATGCAACATGAAATAGGACAGTGCAGCCTTCAAAAATATCAGACTCGAATATACTGCAGTTATGTGAACAAGTATAGCACATTTGTTTATATGTGTAAATATGTGTATCACAAGTTCCAGCTACAGGTTTCACAAACTCACAATAATTTCAACAAATCAAAGTTAACCACTAACCCGTAATGAACTACATGATGGACATGCATGCAAGTATATGCAACGTGAACCAGCAGTGCACAATCTAACTGGAGTTGACAAAGTAGGGATGACAAAAAATGCAGCTGCACCAACCCATACAACATGAAGTGGGCAGTTTATTAACTAGCAGATGACCCACGGCAGTGGGAAAAAAATGCAGCAGTTCAAAATGACAAAAAACAGGAAATCAAATGAAGACTACAAGATGAACCAGACCTATAATGACTTGCAAGTGCAACATGTACATGGCAGTAGGGGTAACATGGACACACAAGTGCATAATGCACAATTTAGTCCAACAAAAACAAGCATAGTGAACCGTTGACAGCATATGACAGACAAACAATATATCACCAATAATCACTCCCTTGGCTAATAATAGGAGTTAATCAACTAGGCAACGTTTTAAGTTTCTTAACAGTAAACTGGAAAGAAAATCATATTCTCCCAATTCAAGGTAAATGGCCGAAGGATTCAAGCTAAACTTACAGAAACCTAAAGTCTGGTATGAATTAAAAGTAGGATATACAGGAAATCCAAATTTTCCAAATCATGGCCGCAAGTAATCAGGTGCCCAAAGAAAACGCAAACCAAAGCAGTGATTACAAGTAAACAAACTGTAGTTCACAGTCAACGCAACAGCGATGACCCAAAATGGCATGTCAGGGAATATCATACACAAGAGAGATGACCGAAGTCACAAAAGCAATTGTCAAAACAAAATCAAAGCCGAAGCATAGTACTGTCAACCAAACAAATGTCCGCGAAAGCAAGTGACCGAAGTCGACAAAAATCAACAGATTCAAAGCCGAGAATATCACATAATCAAACAGCGAAATTCACAATTTTAAACGAACAAAATATAGGAATTCAAACCCTATATACACATGATTGAAGAAGATGTGAGTGAAGAGAATCACTCACCTTTTAATTCGAGAAGCAAGCAACGAAACCCATCATTCGATCGAGCAAGCCGAAGTCGCGGCACCTCGGAGTCGAACGAAGCCCTAATTTTTGAGCGAACGAGATAAGAACGCGGCCGCCTCCATTTTTTTTTCTTTCGTATGATTGTTTTAGGGTTTCGAATGAGTGAAAGATGAAAGAAGGGTCGAGTTTTCCTTATTGTTATCACGGCAAAAACAAACAATAACATTTAAATTTGAAGCCCACAAAACTCTTTAAATTTTTGAAAATAATTTAAACCAAATTCGAAGCTCTCGATAGCAATTAACAACTAGTTAAATCGTCATTTGACGAAAATTAATTGTTATAAAATTCCGGGTTGTTACAAAAGATATTTGTCCGAATAAAATGTTTCAAATGTATTCGAACGAATTCCAATGATTTCTAATAGATTTTAAAGAAGTTTCAAGAAAATAAAAGTCCAGAACCCACTTATGTCGTTGGAAAATAATTAGGTGAGAATGCATGCATCATCGACATTGATGTTCGAGTTTATGAGTGGGGGAGAGGCCACTCTAGTAACTTTGCTATGCGAGTGATTTTTTTTGAAAGAAATTTTTATTTTAGATTTCGAAGTATGGTTTGATATTCGAAAAATATATGTGTATATATATTTGATATGATTTAAAGTAAGCAAGTGTCCAGTCCGCGAGATTCAGATTTGTTTTGGTATAACCTTACATATTGAAATTGATTTACTGATTTGCTGCTGATTTCCAACTCTTGGATTTTAAATATGATTTCTTCGACTATATTTTAAAGTTCGAACACTTCCAAATCAAGGTTTAATTTTTAAAGCCAATAAATTTCGAAGAGCATAAATTATTTGATAAAGTATATAAGTTTGGGTTTGTATGCTTAAAGTATGAAGAGTATGACTTAAGTAAATTTGAAACTTTTGTTAAATAAATAATTTGCAAAATAAAAATTGGATTTTTAATATAGAAATAAATAGTTTAAAGGTTTTAGAGGGATAGTTATAAATTTGGAAACCATTTCGAGTATAATGGATTTTTGATAAAATTGGTTTCGAAAATAGATTGAAATTTAAACCTAGTATTTATATGATGGTTTCGGAAATGAATCTGTTTGACCTAAACTTTATCGACTGGAAATCAAGATTATATTCTAAACCTATTATTTTGAGAAACTCTGAAACTGAATATATGGAAGAAATGGTTTGGCGAAATCATATATGATTTTGAAACTGAATTGATATTGAAATGGTTTGAAATTTGAGAACCATATATTACTAAATACTTGATTCGGAAGTTATCGAACATATATAAAATGGATTTGTATAAGTATGATGTTGATTTGAAAATTATTGATTTGAAAGGTACTCAGTTTGGAAAGAGAAATCTTATTAGTGTGATTTGATATACTATTGATTTTGGAAAGTATTCGATTTGAAAATAAAATCTTATATATAATGGGCTTTATATAAGTATGATATTTGAAAGTGATTTGAAAACGGTACTATATGATATATATTCGTGACGACCCAGAATTTCGGACAATATCAATTTAATAATCTGTATTAATAATTAAATTGATTGATAAATTTTCCTCTATAATTTTAATTTAAATTAGAAAATTTAATCTTTTAAAAATTAACAAATATGTAATCTGACAATATTGATTCATATCTTTTTAACAATTTAAAATTGATAAGAATTATTTTTCAAAACTAATAAAATTATATTCTATTTATAATATATATACTTGATATATATATTGTGAATAGGAAGATCTTTTGTTTTAAATAAATGATGTATTTTCAAATTGTAATATATATGTATGTATATGTTATAATTTGGAGTTGTTTTGAAATTTGATATAATCTATTGATAATATTTATATGTATGAATATATTGTAATTTGAAGCTTTGCTTCAAAATTAATATTTTTCAAAAGTTAATTTAAGATTAATTCAATTATTTTCAAAGTACAAGATAATTATTTATTTTTTAATGTGATAGTTTAAATAAGATTTAATCAATGTTTTATTTTGTTTTCTTTAAAATGCTTAAATTAAAATGGTTATAAACATATATATAAAGTTATTAATAAACTTTCTTTTTAAAAATTATCTCTTAAACAATAAAGATAAATGTTTTAGAATTTAAATACATGTATAAGAATTTATTTGTATTATAATTAGTTTTATAATATTTTCTTTAAAAAGTAAATTTATATACACATATATAAGTATTTATTAATAAAGTGAATTAAGTATGTAAGAATATATTAATATTTAAATTAAATGAAAATTTATTTAAAAATACTCAAGAAATATGTTTTGATATCTTAAAACATCTTAATAACATGTGTTGAACAATTAAGTAATATGAGTGACAAATGTAAGTTCTAAAACAAGTGCCATCATTAAAAAAAATTATTTTTCTTTAATTTTTAATAAACCATAACATAATTCATTAAAATAAAATTTTCATCTCTTCAGTCTTCTTTTCTCATTTTTCAGCTGAAAACAAAGACAATTTCAATTTTGAAATCTTCTCAAACCAAAATTCAATAGTGTAAACATATTTCAAATATAAAACTAAACCAGAAAAATATTTTCATTTAAAATCTGTAACACCTCCTCACCCTGAGAAAATTCAAACCAAGATGGAGTTTAACAGAAGCATTCAAGATAATTTTCACTTCAACAGCTAGTTCAATAACAACTTCAGATCTCAAGCCTAAATCTAAAGATCAATGCAAATGGAACAGAAGAAGTTCAAATAAATGATCTGGAACATGCTCTGTTCTCTGTAAAAAGGTGAGTAAACATTGTTTTTTTAAAAACAGTTTTTATTCTTTATTTCATTTTGGCTGATGTATAAAAATCAAGATGTTTGCCTAAAATGCTTGGATTAAATGAATGCATGTTTGAAATAAGTATTGAATGCCTGTATAAATGGAAATATAGGTTCTGCTGTTTAACAGATTTTGATTTTTCTCTCTCTAAATTTAATATCTCATTCTTTAACTACTGTTAGCCTTTGATTTGCAAATAAGAAATGATTGAAATCATGAAACATCACTACCAAAAATCATTCCAGGTATTTATAATAAATATTCGTTTTGAAAATTTTAAAATAACAGTGAAAACCCAAATTTTCATAATAATCAACTTTCTTAATTTCAAATTTGGATTATAGGAATGAATTCTTGATTGAAAATCACGAATTTTGATATGCATTTCAGAATTTCTAATTTGATATTCATTTGGGAATTTTGAGATGATCATTTTCGGCAATTTGATGAATTGCCGATGATCAACTCGATGATTGGAGCTGAATACATGGTCGAAGCTAGGTTTTGTAATGTTGATGAGGGGAAAAATGCTTTTGAATTTTTCCTATGGCCGATTTGAGCAGATTTGATCGTAGTAGGGTTTAGCATCCTGTTTTTGCAGCCGACATTCCAGTGGGTTTGGCGGCGGCGTTACGTGACCGGGGGTGATCGCGTGTCGAGGGATGGTGGCGCGGTAATGCTTCGGTGATTTGGATGGGTTGCTGGAGTTTTCGGTCGGCGCGATCATCAGAGGCGTTGGGTTTTTGGGGATTATGTTGCTTCATATTTTCGAGTAAAGGGTCGATTTTCGATTCGAGCTTGGATTTTTGATTATGGGTTGAAGAAAGGGTTGTCGAGGTCTTGTGTTGTTGGTCGACGATCAGAAAATTGATCGGAGGAGGGTGGTTAGGTCGTGCACGTACACGAGTGTTCGTTTTTGCATTGGAAATGGTGGGTTTGGGAAAGATGGAGGTCGACTCGGAGTGTTTCTCGCGTTTTCATGGTGTCGACTCGAAGTAGAGGAGGCTGGGGTTTGTCTCGGGGTAGGCTCGTGTAGATATGGTGTTCGACTCGAGTTTTTTTTAGGGTGGTATGTTAATTTGGTTAAGTAATGTAAAAAATATAAGGTTTGCAAATTAAACTTGTTGTCTGAAATAAATAAAAATCAAGCTTTAAATTATAAAACGAGTTTTATAAAATAAAATAAATTTATAAATTTATGAAGTAAAAGTGAATCAAACTTTTGAAAGTGTTAACTGAACTTATTTTCAAATTTAAAATGTTTAAGATGATTGCTTTTGAAAGTAATTAACTTAATAAAATGTTGAATTTTAATTTAAAAGGAGTGTTTTCAATTTTAAAATATTAAATCAAAGTTTTGAAGTAAATTTTAAGTGATGTTTAAACTATATTTCAAATTTATATTTTTAAATAGATAAGATTAAAGAATATGATAATTGAGTTCCAAAGATTAACATTTGTTTAATTCAATTAAATATGATTGAAAAGGGTTTTCAGAATTTTTTGAGTATATTAATTAAGTGTTTGAATTTTTTTATTTTAAAGGTAAAAAATCATATTTTCAATTGATTTTTAAATTGGTTTTAATGAAGAAAATGATTTGAGTAAATATTTAATATAAATGCAAAGTTTATTCTTAATTAGTTAAGTAGAAATTAATTAAGAATAATCAATTAATAAAATAAATTTAAGCTTAATTACTATTTGTAATTAAGAATAATTACTTGATAAAGTAATTAGTGGATAGTTAATGAATTAATTAGAGAATAAGTGATGATTAATTAGTTAATTAATTAATGTAATTAATTTTAGAATTAATTAGTCTGATTAATTTAAGATTATCACTCTATAATTAATTGAGTAAAATTACTTAATGATGTAATTAATGGATAATTACTCAAAGTAATTAATTAGAGAAATTACTTATGGAAGTAATTAGTGGAAAATTGCTCATGGAAGTTATCAAGTGAAGTGATTAAAGGTTAATCACTGGATGTTATTAATTTAAGGATTAATTAATATAATTGATTTGAAGTTAATTAATTAATAGAATTAAGGTAATTTAATGATGGAATTAATTACTTGTTAAGGTAATTAATTAAGAGAGTAATTAACTAACGAAAGTAATTAGAGGATAATTACTTATGAAAGCAATTATGGGTTAATTGCTTAGTTAATTTTAATTAAATAATTAATGTGATAAATTAATTAATAAATGTGATTAATTTAAGATTAATTACTAAATGTAATTAATTAAAATATGATTAATCATTAAGGTAATTAATGAAGGATTATTAATTACTTTAATTAATTAATAATTTCTTAATGAAGTAATTAAAGATTTATTAATCAGTATAATTAATCAAAGGATTAATATAATTAATTAAGAAGTTAATTAATTAAGATAAGTAATTACAAGTTGTTAATTACTGTTTATGCTTAATTAAGACTAATTAATAAGATGGTTAATTACAAGTTAATTATTTAATTAGTTAAAGGGATTATTAATTAATAAGGATCATTAGTTAATAAAATTAATAATATTAATCAAGGCTAGTAAATGAGTGATTAATTAAAGTATGATTAATTATAATTAATAAAGGTTTAATGTAATTAATCATAGTTGATTAATTAATGGAAGCAAATGAAGGATCAATAATTAATGTAATTAATGATAGTAATTAAAGGTTAATTACTGTATGTGGTTCAGTATAATTAATTTATGGAATTAATTAAAGAATTAAACGCTAATTACTTGAATGTAATTATAAGATAATTAATCAAGGGAGATAAATGGAGGAAGATCATTTATAGGCGATTAAATAATTTGTAATTAATTAATGAAGAAGGATTAAGGTAATCCAATTGATTAAGAGTTAATCAAACCTGCTTATGGAATGATGGATTAATATTCGATTAATTGATATTGGATGTTTGAATGATGTTGGATGATTTGGATTTGATATCTCTGATATGTGATATGCTACTTTATGAGATGATTGGTTGATATGGATTATCCATTGTGATAATGTGATTCATCTATCTGTTATATTATTGTGAATATAAGTTTAATTTGTTTAAAACCCTTAAACAACTTGGACATTAAAACGGCGTTTGGATTTCGGTGAGACCGGGATCGGGTTTCCATATTTGGATATCCGAAAACCACATCGATCCAAATTAAACGTTACGTCGTGAATCCAAGTGGAGTTCAAGTGAAGACTCGAAGTGTAAGAACTATTCATCAGTATAACTCTGAGGGTGATTCCGAGATGAGTTTGACGGAGATAGTACTTTCAGGTTCGAGGTGGTGATTCAGAGTGCAAGGGCTATGGTCCTTGACTCTGAGGGTGATTCCAAAATGAGTGCAATGAGATAGCGCCTTCGGTTTCATTCGAACCCGGAACGAACTTGTATGGATTGAATGCTTTCAGAACATCGTAAGGTGGACGATGAGCATTCTAAGATAGATGCGTTTTATTATGGTAATCGCAGCCTCAAGCCTCATCAACCGGGAATGGCTAAAACAGGGAAGGTGCAACAAGGCTAGGTGGGTAGCACCCATTTCAGGGTAGGGTCATCCCTGTCTAGATGTCCCTTTTTATTTCGGCTTAGTGGGTGGTTGGTCGCACCAACCACGGGGTGATCTTACTCGGAACTGTCCAGTAAGGGATGGTTCCGGTCTTGTGTTGCAGGAGAGTTAGGGTGGCTCCTCGGTACGGTGATATAGGCCCTTTACTGTGACGGGCGGTACCCTAGTAGCCCTGCCATTGATGGAAACTCATTCTTCCTACGAGACCATACAGTTTTGATTGTATTACCCACTTTTGTGGCTAGTAGCTGGAATTTAATAATGTAACAATTTCGGCTATTTCTTATTTACTTGAAAACCCTAGATACTATTATAATATCACTGGATTTCCTATCAAATGTTTTGGTTAGCGTAAGGTAAAAACTTTTCCATATTTATGTGTGGGAAGTCTTACGTGATACCTTTTCTTTTCAAAGAATTTTCTAAAGTTAAGCAATTTTAACCCGTTTACTCACACCAGACCCCTGTCCGACCCGAGTGCTTATTTTCTGTTTTATTAAACTCTTGGGTACTCATATTATGTATGAGTAGTCGAGGGATTCAGGTTAGCTTGACGAATTCTGGAGGAGATTTGGAGCAGGAGGCTTCCGTGTGTAGATATATTATTGTTCCGCTGTGTTAGTGTTATGTCTATATTGTATTGATGTGCTCGAGTTATATAGTTATACAAATGTTTATAACTGTCTAATATGTTTTGTATAAGTTGTGTAGTCTGATGTATAAGATACTATGTAATATTTATGTGATATATTATATTTCATTCGTTCCGCTATGAGTATCCAATGTTATTGAGTTTCTTCTTTTCCTATCTTTCTTCTTCTATCCCTTTCTTTCTTAAATCATGATGCGTTTTTCTGGTGATAGAAAGATGGATCGTGACAATATTTTCGAAGTAAAGATATGGGAAGTGCCTTCTGCTTGATATCCGCTCTGTGGCCACATTGTGGATTCATTCTATCGATATTATTCTCTCTGATTTTTGGTTTTTCGGATGTGATACTCGAGTGTCCAACCATGGCGTAACCCATGGTTGTTTTTCTTGGCATGACTGCATAGCATAATTCGCCTGGCTGAGATGGACCAGGGGTACGGATGTTTCATGGGGGATTCAGGCGTAACCATTGTGTATCCTGTGATCTATGTAGGTCATTTTTAGTAGCGAAATCCGCAGGGCTAAGAAAGCTTACGGATACAGATGTTTCCTGGGGGATTCAGGAGTAACTTTTGTGTATCTGTGGTCTACTAGTCATCATGGAAAAATTCGCAGGGCTGAGAAAGCTTGCGGATAGGGATGCTTCCTGGGGGATTCAGGCGTAACCTTTGTGTATCGGTGATCCATGGTTGGACAAATGGTTTGGTTGTTCTGTTTGGATTGTACTTTCCATATCTGTTTTTAAAAGTTTTTCAAGTATTTTCACTGGGTGATGAAACAAATCTACTAAGTACTTGGAAAATTCTAGCTTTGCGCCTGATCAACGCACTGCCAAAGTCTGCAGGAACAAGGATAAACTTTTTAAGACATCGAGTTATAAAAGTATTCTTATAAAGTATCATATAAAGCATAGTTTGTTCATTTGTTTTACCTTTTTAAATAATTGAAATTTATATAATTTTAAAATAATGGTTCATCCTTGTCTTTCATCCTATTTTCCCTTCTAGCCATTCCTACTTTCCACCTTGATAAACGTACCTCGTTCCTTTTTGAGGATGAAAAGATTTGAGTGTGGGAGAGTGTAACGACCAGTAAATTTCAATAATTTAAATTTGTTAATTTGATAAAGTTTTGGTAATTTAATATTGAAGGAATGAAAATTTGTGAATTAGTAAGGAGATAATCAGTTAAATGAAAAGTAACAAGGTTAACCAAAGTTAATTATTAACTATTTGAATAAAATTGCAATAAATGAAATAATGTAAAATAGTATAACTTGGTTATAAGTGAATGTAAGTAACGAATGTAAATGTTGATCTATTAATATAAATCTGCGTAATAAATGGGAATTGAATAGGATTAGTGTGATATGAGTTGGTATGATCATTGGTGACCAATAGTGAACATTTCTTTAATGACAATTTGTATTATAACGGACAGTGTGAAAGTACAAATTTCATAGAAACGTATTGCAGGTATAAGTAATAAATTGGTACTAGAATGGAATTCAAATTAATTGAATTAGTGGGAATAATATAATTAGTTATGAATGAAACATAGGTAAACAAATGTAAGTATTGAATTTATATATGTTAGTTATTTAGTGTGTTAAATAAAATTGGTAATCAAATTTCAATTTAAGGTAATTTTATCTATTCGGTGATAATTGATTAATAACAGGAATGAAATGTAAGAATGTTGATGTAAGCTAATTAATAATTTATTCAATGCAATCCCAACTGATTGAAACAACCATTTGGGCATAACTGATTGTGTTAACGTAAAAATTAGACGCTAACACCCCGGTGTTGATTGAAGTTGAGCAAAAGCACCACCCGTGAATACGGGAACTAAAAACAAGTAGAAAAATCACAGAGAAAGCAGAAAAGACAACAGTTTTTATAGTGGTTCGGCTTAAGGTAAGCCTACGTCCACTTTAATTCTCTTTATTGCTGAATCAATTACAACTTTACAACGATCTTCAGTTACAATTCTGACGAGACAAACAACTAGAACTTTGATGGAGAAGAATTCTTCGAATCCATGTAGATTGCGTTAGATTTTCCCTCGAAGTTAGTTGAGATGCCTTTCGAACTTGAAGTGTCGAGTGAGTCGAGAATTCAGCAGAGTATTGGCGCTTAAAGAGATTGGCCAAAAGTCCCCCTCATGCTTGAGGTAGGTTGGTATTTACAGGGAAATCCCCCCTTTAGGTCGTAAGTCGTGACCGGTCTAAAGTAAGTCGTGGCCGACTTATCTGGCCCAGCCCCATGGTCTCACAAAAGTTCATTTGTACAAGTCCTAAGTTGCCCACGAGTCATCATCTAAGTCGCAAATGAGTCAACTGGTCCTTTTGATGCGGCATTGAACCTTCACCCAGTAGCATTAGGTCGTGGACGACTCAAGCTAGGTTGTGAGTCGTGTATTAGTTAACTGATAAGCTTGTTCCCTTCAGATAATAACCCAAGTCCTGAGTCGTGTACGAGTTAAGAGGTCACTGTGTGAAGTAAGGAGCAGCACCTCATTTGCTTAAGTCGCTCACGACACATGCTAGGTCGTAAGTTGCAGATAGCTCTAAGTCGTTAGCTCGTTTCCTTCTTAAGTCGTGCTCTCTGTCGAACCGTTAAGTCATCTTGTCCTTGAGTCGTGGGCTTCCTTAAGTCGTAAACTGTATACCCTCTTAAGTCGTAGAAACCTTAAGTCGTGGATATCTTATGTCGTAAAGCATCCCTTCACTTTTAAACTGTTAAGTCGCAGGCTTCTCTATGTCGTAAGTCACCAAGTCCTTCAACTCGTTATTCCGTTAGGTCGTCCATAACTTGAGCCGTAGATCGTCCATAACTTGAGTCGTAGATCGTAGTGACCTTAAATCGTAAGTCTTTTACGCCTTAACTTGTTAAATTGTCACACACCTTAAGTTGTGAAGTTTCCTAAGTCGTAGATCCCTCTTGAACCGTTAAGTACATTAAGTCGTGGATCGTCCCAGGCCTTGACTCGTTGACTTAACGGGGTTAACATTTGCCCCTTGAAGCACACGCCTAGGTCGTAGGTAGTGTGCTTCGACCTATCTTAACTCGTGTGCTGGTTCAAATTTCATTGCCTCGAAATATAAAACGCTTAGGTCGCCTCTTCTTCACCTACTTACTTCCGTGTTTACTTCCGCCATTAACGACCTTCGAAGCTTTTCAGACACGAATTCGATCAGTTCACCTCATCACCAATCAAGTTCCTGCCACCTTCATCACCACACTACGTAAGTAAGCTCATCACTCGCTCAATTTCACAATTACTGTTACCTTTCGTACATGGACTTCCCATTTTCCAACCCCAATCCAAATCCTCGCACCATGTTTCATCTTGAGTCACGTTATGATTGATTGCTGACAAACTTGGAGCGGTTTGACTGAGTTTTTAGATGACTTGCAAGGAGAATATGATGGGTTACCATATTTCGATTCAGTTGATCCACGAATTTAGAGGAGACGATATTGTCCTACATGGGTTAACGGGTTAGGAGAAGATAGCGGGTTATTGATTAGATGGGAGGTTTGTTGATGAAGCGAAGTGCTGACTTGGACATGACTTAATAATTTTGGGCGATCTATGATCCCTCTCGACTTAACTAGATACGACATAAGCTTTGAGTCGTGGCCGAGCTAAGGCTTAAAGAAATTCTCATTACTTTGAACTGAAACCTTCTCTCCTTAACACGCTTTGCGGCTTATAGGACCAACAATTTAAGGAGCCAACGACTTAACTTGCAGGAAACCTTTTAAGTCGTGGACGATTTATCTTTTAGGTTGTGGACGACTCAACCTTTAGGCCGTGGACGACTAATCACTTTGAGAACTTTAGACTAAGCCAATTGCATCCCACCCTGTTAGGTTGTGAACGACTCATGACTTTGAGAACTTTAGACTGTGACTTAATGTCCTGAACAAAAATTTGAAAATTTAGAGATGTTGATAGAACTTGATTGTATTTCCAATTTGAATTGCCTGGATAAACTGCTTGAACTTTGAACTGTTTAGTCTTTAAACTGTTAAACTTTGTTGCATTCTCTCACAGATCACTTTTGACTTGCAAGCTAACAATCTATTCTGCACATCATTTACAGAAAATTGGGACGAATATACTACCACTGATTGCCCACATCAAATGGCATATTAGTGAACAACAGATAATCAACTTAAATAGATTGTGTGAACGAAGTGCTTTTAAATCATCAAATTCAAGTAAAGTATTAAAGCAACATTGAAATAGTCAACTGAAACTGCTCAGTTTGCCCTAATACTATACCTGAACTTTGAATTAACAAGTCTTGAAATTTGGTAATCGATCAATTGTTGACTAGTTTAATTCCAGTTATATTTACTTGTTATTATTATTAGTTCTGCACAACACTTCACACTTTTAGGAAACATACACCTTCACATTTGAATATCCAGTTGCTTGTGTAGAATGACTTCTCAGCAAGAAGATATAACAGCCCAGGCTGGAGAGGCCATTCCTATTCCAGCTCCATTAGTCAATCCTCCAGAAAGAGCCCCTACCACTTTGTCGTACAAAGTTTTCCATCAGTTGTGTGGTCAGTTTGGCATTGCTAAAACAGATGTCATTCTTCCTGAGAAAAGTGACACTGCTGATGTGGCGCCTACTGGCTTTGTAGCGGTTAACCGGCAAATGTGCCTGAGCGGGGCCATTCCCCCTTTCAACGACTTTCTCCAGAATCTTCTTCTTCGACTAGCTATCTCCCCATTCCAGCTACACCCCAATGGCTATGCCATTCTGATGCGGTTGTGCATGCTATTTAGGAGAACATTTGACCGGCTTTCAAGCTTTGACGAGATTTGCTTCCTATGTTCCTTTACTAGGAGTAAGGATCATCCTTCTATCACCGTCGTGAGAAGCGCCCGAAATCGTAAATTGATCATTGGCCTCCCTGACACTGCCCATGGGTTCTTAACTCAATTCTTCTATGTCCGCTGCCCCCCGGGGTTTTATGCTGTATGGAGGGAAGGAAGTAAGATCATCTACATCTTCTATACTTTGAATTTTGTGAAGTCTGAATTGCCAAGTGTTAACTTCATTTTTTCATTTCAGCGCTTCCCCCTCCTTCTAGAGATCCCAGCCGCAAGCCAACTCTGGAGAGGCATGTAGCTGTATCGGTTGAAGAGCGGGATATGAAATTTTTGTTGAACGACGAATTCCTTCACTAGTTCGGACTTCTTCACCCTTCTCGCTCCACACACCCCTATGAGGTTCCAGACTCCCCACCTAAAGCATTAGACGCCTCAGTCTCTTCTGACGCACCCATACCAAAAGAACCTGCCCCTGAGGCTTCTCTAGTGAAGTGTTCCACTACTGTCAATGTTGCGGGGTCGTCTGGCAAATCTGCACTTGCCCCAGTCATTGAGGAAGAAGAGCCTCAGGGATCTCCCCAACGTTCACAGAAGTCTGGCGAAGAAGCCGGGAAAACAAGCCCTGTCAGGCAAACCGGGGACGACACTTTCGAAGGGTTGAGCGACCTCTTTGCCACCTCACAAGAGATCTTTAAAGATGACCCTGTCACTACAAGGGTTTCTTCTTCAGTAGTGGAAGCGACTTCTTCTTTGCAACAAGCTCCGCCAACCCAGGAGTTGACATTAATTACTACCCTCACAACTACTCCGCAGTCGAAAGTGGTTCGTAGTTTGATGCGAGTAGCTTGCACATCACACACATTTAGAATCTTTCGGCATTTTCATACACATAATTCTTCGTACTCTGAAGATTTTTAAGACTTGTCTCTTTTTATTTCAGATTCTCCGGTGGGACGCGGCGGCTCTTACTATGACGACTTTCAGCGCTACGGGAGGCGTAGTCAATATGATTATAGGCGCTACCTTCCTGTTCATAGAGAAACCGATGAAGAGAGAGCCGCCCGAAAGGCTCAGGAGAGGAGGGCTCAAGAAGAGCGTTATGAGAGGAAAGAAAAGGAGGAGCGCCACGATTCTTCCCAGAGAGGTGACGACTCTCACAAAAGAAAATCCCATGATGACCGAGGAAAAGGTCATACAGTCGAGGACCCAAGAAAGCGTGCCAGGCACGGTGAGAAGCAAGCAACTACCACTCCTGAAAAGGTCACTACCCCTATCTCACTTGACATTCCTTCTGACTCTCCTGCCCTCGGGAAGACAGACATTCAGACAGTAATCAGAAGGCCTAAATTCCAAGTTGGACCAGGCCCGGCTACTCTGCAAAGCCGGTTCCCGCACTGGTGCTTAAAGGGAGTGCGGTTCGATCTTGACTTGGTCCCTATTGACAAGCCTGCCATGCTGCGAAATCTCGATGCCGTCAGGCTTGATATTGAAAGGATGTCGAACTGGCAAAAGCTTGTTGACGAGCTTCAAAGGGTCAACCGTGCGAATATAGAGGCCATGCTGACCATGGAGAATGATAAGGCCGAATGGCAGAAGGTTCTTGAGCAGCATGATACCGAAATGAGGAGCATCACTACTTACAATGAAGAGCTTGAAGCGAAAGTTGAGGAACTTAAACAAGAGCTTGCTACTTCTTCTACCTCATATACTCAAAAAGAAGAAGTACTTCAAAAGCAAGTTCGCGATGCTCATGCCGCTCAACGACATGCCGAGGCACAACTTGAAGCTGAGCAGAAAATAGCAGGAAGGTATCGCGCCGAGGTTACAGAGTTACGGAAGAAATTCAACTCTCAGGAGGCGGAAATTCAAATGCTAAAGCTTCAACTCTCCAAGACTGAAAGAGAGCGTGATGAGGCCGTTGCCGGTAAAATTGCAGCTGAAGAATCTCATGAGGCAACGAAGACCAGCATTAGCTCGACACTGTTTGACTTTTACCTGCACAGCATCTTGGGGCACGGTAGTCTCGCCTTTCTAGGCCCCAAATATGGAGTTACACTGGCTGAAGTGTGGGAGGCTGCACTTGACATGCTTGGCGGTAAAGGTGCTGGCTATGCCGAATCCGCTCTTGAGGAGCATTACTTGGATGAAGATGCTCGCGCTGCTCTCGCCAAGGGAAAAGAACAACTTGCAAAATTAAGAGCTGAAATGGCAGAAGGGGAACGGTTAGGAAAAACTACTTCAACTATTCCAGTCCAGCCTTCTCCTTCGGCCGAAATCGACATTATTGGCTCTAGTTCTCATTCTCTATCCCTGGACAAAGTTACAACTGAGATTACAAGTACACAGGGTGGAGATGAAGGTGAAGAGAGCGCCGAAGAACAGGCTTATGAGGTAGATATCAGGAAGCCGACTTCTCCAGGTAACTCTACTGTTAATCTTTCCCAAGTAGACTGCTCATTTGCTTCTTATGAGTTCGATGAGCTTCTCGACTATTTCCTGAACCTCAATGAGCCTTTATCTCCTCTCTTTACTGACTTTAACTTCTTTTCTTCTGTAGAGAAAGCATCGAGCATTTTTCAAACTTCCCCTCCTCTAATCATTCCTCCTTCGGTTCTCCAGGTCACTCCTCCGTCCGCCTCTCAACCCGGGTCGCAAGAGGAGAAAATAGAAGCTCTTCATGGTTTAGATGATCCTATTACTTCTCAAAAACATGGGGGAGAAGGGCTTGGAGAAGGCAATGAATCTCCGAAGAGAACCACTTCTGATAACATAAAATTATCTGCTCTTGTTACTCCGAGAAGTGAGTCTTCTTCAAGGAGGAGGAGGAAGCGTGTCACTTCCAAGAAGAGAAGGAAAGACATTCTTGTTTCTGAGGAGGAAGCGAAAGTTGATCCGACAGTAACCCTTCCTACTTCATCCCCGACTCTCCCATGCCGTCCTGAAAAGCTGTCTATTAGGTCAGGTGAAGGCTCTAAGGGTGGTGGCAAGAAGAAGTAAGGGGTCCTGCTTCGATTTATCTTTACTTTTTGCTTTTTGCATGTACTGACCGGAGATTGTGCGAGTACCGGCCTCCGCTTTTCTTTTTCTTTTTATTTTGAAACCTGTACCTGTACAAAATTTTGACAGTATTGAATAAAATGATTCTTTTTATTTATACAAACTTTTTTCTGCATTTGAGAATGCATTTACTATTCATTTTTGTACAAGTTTCTTTATATGATATTGTAGTGAGCTTGTGGTATGTTGTTTGAGCGTAATTTTTACCAATGTAGTTATACCATGTTGCCCTTATACCATAAGCTCGTTGCAATATTTTATACTTTGAGGGGACTTGTACTCTTATTTTCTGGAGAATAATTATTCCATACTTGGAGGAATATTATTTCGTTAAAAATAGAGTACAGCTCCCTCCATATGAGTTTTTACGCTTCATCCTTCGAAGATATCACTTTTCCTTTTGTGCATACACACATTTTTACCAAGTTAATTCTTCTATGTGGTAAAGCGGGCCTCTGCAGGGCACTTTAACTTCTTTTTGGGGAAGAGTATTTTCCAGAATAGCTGAATCATTCTTCCTTTGAGAGTTAAAGTGTGCCTTTGAAGAGGGCTTCTTTTTTTTATATTTTTTTTATATTGCGCCTCAGTGGAGGGCTTTCCGATCTTTGCTTTGCGTTTCTGACGAAGTGCTTCTTTGAAAAGTTGTACCTCTGAGGAGGGCTTTTTCACGTTTCAACACTTGGAAGTTTTATTTCAATCTCGGTGAAACATGTGCCTCCGAAGAGTTGTGCCTCCGAGGAGGGCTTTCCACGTTTCAACACTTGGAAGTTTTATTTCAATCTCGGTGAAACATGTTCCTCCGAAGAGGTCTTTCTGTTTGATTGCACCTCTGGGAAGAGGTTTTTTTTGTTTGATTGTGCCCCTGGGAAGGGTCTTTTTGTTTGATTGTGCCTCTGGGAAGAGGTCTTTTGTTTCTGCCCCTTGGGAGAGGCTCTTATTTTTCCCTGTTCGCTGGGAAGCGGGCCTCCGAAGAGGGCTTTTCACATTTCGTCTCACGGGAGTGTATCACCGATCACGGTGAAATGTGCGCCTCTGAGTAGGGTTTTTGCCTGGAAGTTTGGAGTTTCTTTCTCTTGGTTGGACGGATTCACGGGAGTGTATCGACCGATCTGTCCGCAACTTTGTATCGAGAAAGATCTCTCTTTTTCTGGCTAGGCCCGCTCGAGGTCTTTATCCTCCGAAGAGTTGTGCCTCTGAAGAGGGCTTGTGCCTCCGAAGAGGTCTTTTGCTGTTTGATGCTTGCTCGCGCATGTCACTTTGCCATTTATTCATGTCGGCGATCCCCGTTATCTTTTGCAAGTGTCATCCTTTTTTAGTTGCCAATAATTTCCCTTATCCAAAGAAATATACTTCATAGTTAAGCAAGTTGGTGGTGGTAGATACAGGCTATTTAACTGGTTGTTTGTTTGTTCAAACATTTGCAGTTAGTTAGATATGGTCCACTTCCATCCACATCGCTAACTTTTGTTCGAAGCACTTCTTTTGTAGGATTTGAGTATGGAAATTTTGAATGGTTTGGCATTTGCTTGCTGGGTGATGTCGGAGATCGCTTGGTCTTGTGATGGGTAAGCTTTGTTTTTATGGCCTGCATGATTAAATCGACATTTTAGTAACACAATTAACGTATTTTTTATGTTGAAATAAAACAAAGCAGTTTATAATAGTAGAGAACACAAGAATTATAGTGGTTCGGCCAAAAACTGGGCCTACAACCACTTTATAGCTTTTCATTATTCACTTGCTTTACAATTGCTTTCAATACAAGAATCGTATATTCATAATTATTTTACAACATTTCAGCAAAGATTTCAAGTAAAATAGGGACGCAAATGATTGCTGTTCCAAGCTCTTGGGATTGGTTCTCCTCCGACAGTTGTGAGTTTGAATGTGCCATCAAGGAGTTTCGCGCCTATAACATATGGCCCTTCCCAGTTTGGCCCAAACACACCTATGACTGTCATAATTCTCTTCAGGACTAAGTCCCCAACTTCAAAGCTGCGCTGACGAACATTGGAATTGAAGTGCCTGGCTATTTTTTGCTGGTGAGCTGCAATTCTAAGTCTAGCCTCTTCTCTTCTTTCATCAAGGAGGTCAAGTGCTTCCAATTGCAATTTTTCATTCTCATTTTGATCAAAATGGATCCTTCTGTGTGTGGGGACTTCAGTTTCCACTGGAATCATTGCTTCTGATCCGTATGCCAATGAAAATGGAGTATGCCCAGTCGCAGTTTTGTGGGTGGTTCTGTATGCCCATAGTGCAAGCGGTAACTTATCGACCACTCCACCTTTTGCTTTTTCCAGCTGCTTTTTGATGTTTGATTTGATGATTTTGTTCACTGCTTCCACTTGCCCGTTTGCCTGCGGATGAGCCACTGCTGAGAAGCTTTTTCGGATCTTGAATCGTTTGCAGAAATCTTGGAACTCCTCACTTTCAAACTGAGTACCATTGTCTGTGATTATCTTCTGAGGCACATCATACCTGCAAATGATATTATTAGTCACAAAACTTATCATTTTCTTAGAGGTAATAGTAGCCAATGGTTCGGCTTCAGCCCATTTAGTGAAATAATCAACAGCAACGATAACATATTTAATTCCCGATTTGGCAGTCGGCAAAGGCCCAATGAGATCTATTCCCCAGATGGCAAACGACCATGGAATGACCATTTGTGTTAACTCAGTGGAAGGTGCCCTAGGAATTTTAGCGAATCTTTGGCATTTATCGCACTTTCGGGAATAGTATGTAGCATCTTGATTAATTTCCGGCCAAAAGTATCCATAACGGAGGATTTTCTTTGCTAAAGTTTGACCACCTGTATGATCCCCACATTCCCCTCCGTGTACTTCAGTTAGAATTGTCTTAGCTTCTTCCTTTGTCACACATCCGAGTAATGGCATTGAAAATCCTCGTCTGTACAAACGACCATCTTGAACTATATATCTGGAGGCTTTCCTCATCAGCTTCTGTCGTTCTTTTGAACTTTCTAGCAAAGAACCATTGAGTAGATATTCAAGTATCGGAGTCATCCATGATTCTTGTTCTTGGGATACATTCATAATCCAATCAACATCCATTTCATCTGTGCTTGGAGCTGACAAGACATCGACGGGAACTAATCCCAATAGTTGAGCTTCACCAGTACTTGAATACTTTGCGAGAGAATCCGCCTTCATGTTCTCTTCACGGGGTATATGGTTTATTGAATAACGGTCAAAATCTTGAATGAGCTCCCAGGCTTTTGATAAATAGACGGGTAGATTCCCTCCTTTAGCTTGAAATTCCTTCCTGACTTGGCAAACAATAAGTTGAGAATCACCGAAGATCTGTAATGCCTTGATGTTTAGTTCTTTAGCGATCCTTAAACTAGCGATGAGAGCTTCATATTCAGCTTCATTGTTCGTCGAAGGGAATTCTAGTCTTAGCGCATAACATAGCGATCGCCCTTCTGGGGTTTCAAGGACAACCCCTGCTCCGGAACAGTAATCATTCCTCGGCCATCGACATACAATTTCCATTGGATTGGGATGCTATCGGTGACTTCTTCCTCACTATCACCCTAACTGTACATTCTGCGATGGAATCTGCCAAAGCTTGTCCATTGATTGCTTTTCGGGGATGGTAAGTGATGTCATATTGGTTGAGTTCAATATTCCATTTCAAAAGACGGCCCGAAGTCTCATGACGGAATAGGACTTTCTTTAGAGGTTGATCAGTGAGGACTTTGATGGGATGAGCTTGGAAATACGGCCTCAATTTTCTTGATGCGATCAACAAACAATAGGCGAGCTTTTCTAATCTTGAATAGTTCATCTCTGCCCCAGTGAATCTTTTGCTGATATAATAGACTGGGCGTTGAATCCTTGCGTCTTCCCGTACCAACACTGCACTGAGAGCATGAGACGAAATTGCCAAATATACGAAGTGATCTTCACCACTGTCAGGCTTTGAAAGTATCAGAGGCACTTCCATATGACGAACCAACTCATCAAATGCTTTCTGACATTCAGGAGTCCACTCAAAGTTTTCCTTCCTTTCTTCAGAGCATCAAAGAATGGAATGCATTTGTCAGTAGCTTTGGAAATGAACCGACTCAAAGCAGCAACCTTTCCATTGAGACTTTGCAATTCCTTCTTCGTTCTAGGAGCCTTGACCTCTCTCAGGGCAGTGATCTGAGATGGATTGGCTTCAATGCCCCTAGCGCTCACAATGAAACCCAAAAACTTTCCAGACTCCAGTCCAAATGAAAATTTTAGGGGATTAAGCTTCATTCTGTACTTGCGGAGTACTGCAAACATCTCTGCCAAGTGATCCATATGGTCCACTGATTTCTTAGACTTTACTAGCATATCATCAACATAAACTTCCATTGTCTTGCCAATCTGTGGTTTAAACATGGCATTAACAAGCCTTTGGTAAGTTGCCCCTGCATTCTTGAGTCCGAAAGGCATGACCTTGTAGCAGTAGAGTCCAACATCTGTGATGAAACTAGTATCCTCTTGATCTGGCTCATGCATCATAATCTGGTTATATCCGAAGTATGCATCCATAAAAGATAACAATTCATGTCCTGCCGTCCCATCCACCAACTGATCAATCCTGGGCAGCGGGAAACAGTCTTTGGGGCAGGCTTTGTTCAGATCTGAAAAATCAATGCATACTCTCCACTTTCCATTAGCCTTTTTCACCAGCACTGGATTTGAAACCCAATTTGGATAAGTAGATTCTCTGATGAAACCGTTCTCCATGAGCCGATCCACTTCTTCTTTTAACGCTACCGTTCTCTCAGGACCCTGAGTCCTTCTCTTCTGTTTCACAGGTGTAAACTTTGGATCAATGTTCAGAGTATGTACTGCAATCTCTGGGGATATTCCACACATGTCAGCATGAGTCCAAGCGAATACATCCAAATTAGCCTTCAAAATGAAATCAGAACATTCTGAACTGTTGTGTTGAGCTGCGAACCCACATTAAGCACTTTGTTTGGGTCCTTTGGGTCAACGGGCACCGGCACTGTTACCTCTACCGGTACTACCCTATTCTCTCCTGCACTGGTTTTCCTTGGATCCATCTCTCTTCGTGCCCCACTGCATTTGCCAGTGCAAGGTCTACCCTATAATTGCTACAAGGTTGGTTCCTTGATGCGGACCGGAGCCACCGCAACTTTTCCCATTTCCCTTTTCCTTGATTCTCGCAACTCTGCGAAGTAACATTCTCGCCCCGCATCTTGGTCTCCCTTAATCACACCAACTCCGTTATCTGTGGGGAATTTTAGAGTCAGACACCATGGGGCAAGAACAGCTTTGAACGCAGAAAGAGTTGGTCGGCCTAAAAAGGCATTGTAGGCAGAGAATTCTTCAACAATTATAAAGGTTTTCTTTCGAGCTACCTTCCTCGGTCCCTTTCCGAGTTCTACAAACAAATCAATGGTCCCAATCGGCTGTTTGGGTTTTCCAGCAAACTCAGCAATCTTAAGTGACGAAGCTTGAACGTCAGCCATTGGAATTTTCATTTGATCGAAGGTCTTCTTGAAGAGGATGTTGCATGAAGCTCCACAATCAACTAGAACTCTTCTCACAGTTGCCGGCCCAATACCAGCGGATATGACCAAAGGATCTATGGTCGGAGCCTCGATACCCAAAGAATCCCTGGTACTGAACACAATATCATCTGTGGAAGTCTTTTGTTGCTTTAAAGGCGCATCATTTTCTAAATCAAAAACATTCTCTTCAGCTGGCGCATGCCTTAAGGCCCTGGCATACCTTTCCATCTCGCCCCAACTTTTGCCTGCTGGGTGAGGTCCTCCAGTTATTATATTGATAACAGGTCTTTCTGATTCATGCTCTACGGGCTTCTCACTTGAGGCAGGACGGTGAGCGGGAACTTGTTGTCCTTGAGTTGACGAAGCTGGGGCATTTATGTTCCTTTTCACATACTGTTGGAGCTTGTTCTCTTTCAAAAGTTGTTCAATTACCTCTTTCAACTGACGCCATTTGTTGGTGCCATGGCCGAGCTGGTTGTGGAACCGGCAAAACCTTCCACTTTTCTCCATCTTAATCGCAACTCTCATTTTAGGTGGTGTCGGATGATTGACATCATCTTTGGTTGGAAAGAAGATGTTTTCAGGGGTACCGGTCAAGGGTGTGAAATTGAAAGAACGGCCTTTCTTAGCGTCTCCCTGTTTCTTTCCACCATCATTTCCCCTTTTCTGAGTGTTAGGTTCTTTCTTATTCGAAGCAGCACCATTGTTCCCGGCTTCCGCTGATACCACCTTAGCCATTGTTTGGGGGCTCTCCAAGCGCATGAATTCATCCGCTTTCTTGTAGAATTTGTCAAGTGAGTTTGGTTCTTTCATTTTCAACCATTTTCCAAATTCACTCGATTTGTCAATCGCCCTCATCAAGTATGTCAGGACCATACGTGGCTCAGCATTATCTACCTCAGCCAATGCTATGTTAAAGCGATTCAAAAATGATCTGATGGATTCTCCCGGATTTTGCTCTAGACTTGACAGTGACATTATATCCTTTGCTTTAGAAGCATACAATCGAAATTGCTCCTTGAATTTCCTGGTCAAATCGGGGAATTGATCAATGGACCTGACTGGCAGCTTTGCAAACCACAATAGAGCCACACCTTCGAGATATACCAGGAAATATCGACATTTAATTCCATCTGACGCCCTGGCACCAGTCATATGCCAGTCGTACTTATACAGAAACTCGTTTGGATCACTCGTCCCCTTGTAAGCCGGAATAGTAGGGGGAACGAATTTCCTTGGGAACTCTGCCTTCAAGATCTTTTCAGTAAATGGAGTTTTGCTTGGAGCAAATCCCCACTCTTTCTCATCTTAATCTCTTCACATATTTTCCTTCATGATTTGACGAACCATACCCGAAAAATACTCTTCATCATTTACAGGCTCTGGAGGGCACACATCAGCCACTCTCTCTGAATTCTGTCTTGAAATCGTTCACGGAGGGTCGGCTGCGGCCCTGATCCTCCAGCTTGAGGAGGAGTCCTTTCTACAGGGTCTGCGGCTCTTTGAGAAATGTTCCCTTCAACATCCTGAACTCCCACAGTAGGGTTCCCATCACTATTAACCGGTTGACGATTTGCCCCTAGTAGATCATTCAACTTACTCAAGATCAGGGCATTTTGGGCATTCAATTGCTGATTCAATCCCAAAACTACGGCGTCCAATTCTGCTCGTGTAACTCCAATAGTTGGAGCTGCTTGACTTGAAGGAGGAGAGGTAGCGGTATTCTCTTGAACATTGTCGGATCTTACAGAACTTCGTTTTCTCCCAGGAGCCATTATTTCCAATAAACTTCTGGTTTTAAAAGAAATCCTTTCAAAAATTCTTTGCGGACCAATAGTGGAAGCTTCCTGGGTTCAGTTCTCAATGAAAGCACCAAAAATGTTAACGTAAAAATCAGACGCTAACACCCCGGTGTAGATTGAAGTTGAGCGAAAGCACCACCCGTGAACACAGGAACGAAAAACAAGTAGAAAAATCACAGAGAAAGCAGAAAAGACAACAGTTTTTATAGTGGTTCGGCTTAAGGTAAGCCTACGTCCACTTTAATTCTCTTTATTGCTGAATCAATTACAACTTTACAACGATCTTCAATTACAATTCTGCTGAGACAAACAACTAGAACTTTGATGGAGAAGAATTCTTCGAATCCATGTAGATTGCGTTAGATTTTCCCTCGAATTTAGTTGAGATGCCTTTCGAACTTGAAGTGTCGAGTGAGTCGAGAATTCAGCAGAGTATTGGCACTTAAAGAGATTGGCCAAAAGTCCCCCTCATGCTTGAGGTAGGTTGGTATTTATAGGGAAATCCCCCTTTAGGTCGTAAGTCATGACCGGTCTAAAGTAAGTCATGGCCGACTTATCTGGCCCAGCCCCATGGCCTCACAAAAGTTCATTTTTACAAGTCCTAAGTCGCCCACGAGTCATCATCTAAGTCGCAAATGAGTAAACCGGTCCTTTTGATGCGGCATTGAACCTTCACCCAGTAGCATTAGGTCGTGGACGACTCAAGCTAGGTTGTGAGTCGTGTATGAGTTAACTGTTAAGCTTGTTCCCTTCAGATAATAACCCAAGTCCTGAGTCGTGTATGAGTTAAGAGGTCACTGTGTCAAGTAAGGAGCAGCACCTCATTTTCTTAAGTCGCTCACGACACATGCTAGGTCGTAAGTCGCAGATAGCTCTAAGTCGTTAGCTCGTTTCCTTCTTAAGCCGTGCTCTCTCTCGAACCGTTAAGTCATCTTGTCCTTGAGTCGTGGGCTTCCTTAAGTCGTAAACTGTATACCCTCTTAAGTCGTAGAAACCTTAAGTCGTGGATATCTTAGGTCGTAAAGCATCCCTTCACTTTTAAACTATTAAGTCGCAGGCTTCTCTATGTCTTAAGTCACCAAGTCCTTCAACTCGTTATTCCGTTAGGTAGTCCATAACTTGAGCCGTAGATCGTCCATAACTTGAGTCGTAGATCGTAGTGACCTTAAGTCGTAAGTCGTTTACGCCTTAACTTGTTAAATCGTCACACACCTTAAGTTGTGAAGTTTCCTAAGTCGTAGATCCCTCTTGAACCGTCAAGTACCTTAAGTCGTGGATCATCCCAGGCCTTGACTCATTGACTTAACGAGGTTAACAGATTGTAAACAGGAATATTTGGTAATAAATTAATATAAGAAAAATAACTGTAAATATTGAACTAATCAATGAATTAATAATGAATAAATAGTGATTGAACCAAAATTAATGTTCTCTATGTAATTGTTTACTTATATAAATAATATGTAAAAAGAAATAAATTTATATGTTCACTTGACACGTTTTATATCCATTCTTGTTTAATAATTTGGCGTTATAAATGGTGCGTTATTTACTGAAATATTCTTTAGCATATATTTTCCTAAATAAATAAGAAACATATAAATCTAAATTACATTACTTTGTTATTTATATTGGGCATACGTATCGTTTTAATTTTTGCTTCTTATACGCACTCTTTAATTTCTTACCTTAGCCGTTAAATCAGAAACCTTGCAATTTTCGTGTAAAGTGATCCGTTTCCACTTTCTTCTTTGTAGTTGATAAGAATAAAATCTTTGATTTTCCTAGCCATTTCAAAATCATTTATTGTTTGTGTTCTTTCCACTTTATTAACTTGAGGCTTCTCTTATAAATACAAATCACACGTACACCATACCCTACTCCATATCAATAGATCTTCATCTCCATCTCTCGCGTGAGCTTCAGTCATCAGGTAAATGGCCGCATGCTTTTCCTTCTTTTTTTTCTTTCTTCTTGTTTTTCTTTTGATTTCATTTTCTGATTTTGGGTTTTCGCTTATATTTGTATGTTTTATTATATATGACACCGTATGTTTTATAAAAAAATAATAACAATAAAAGTAAATAAATTAGATATAAATAATATGTATAATGTTAACGCTAAAATTTGAATGCTAACACCCCGGTGTATGAGTTATAGTTGTGAAAGCACCACCCGAAAGCTCGGGAACAGATTATAAGCAGAAAACAGTAGAAAAGTAGCAAACGACAACAATTTTATAGTGGTTCGGCTTAAGGGTATAGCCTACGTCCACTTTAAGTACATTTATTAATGATCTCGTTACAAGCTGATACAATTCTTCTCAAGTACAATATATTTCAAGTTACAAGAGATTTGGAACAAGTAGCTCAAGCTTCTATGTCGATTAAAGTCCTTGAATTCAAGTTGAAGATGTGTAGTTTCTTCGTGAAGTTCTTTGAAGTATTCCTTTGATCTCGAAAGCTCTAAGTGTTGATGAAGTTCTCAATGCAGCAAGGTAACGGTGTATGTAGAGAATGTGCCAAAAAGTCCCTTGAATGTTGGAGGTGGTTGCCTATTTATAGAGAGTTTCGGTCTGGAATTATTGCCAAGTCCTAAGTCGTGGCCGATTTAAGTTAAGTCGTAGCCGACTTAATATGAGTCGTGGCCGGTCCATCTGGCCCCTTCATGGCTTCACAAGAGTTCACTTGCATAAGTCCTAGGTCGCCTCCGAGTCGGCACCACCCCTTCTTAGTAATATGGCCTCGGGTTTGCATTTAATAGCTTTAAGTCGTTCACGACTCAAATTAGGTCGTGAGTCGTGACCGAGATAACTGGGAGCTGAATCGTGCAGGAGTTAAGAGGCTGTTGTGCTGAGTAGCTGCATTGAACTCATCTTCCTTTTCTTGAGTCGTGAACGAGCTAACATTGGTCCTAAATCGGTTGTGACTTGGGTCGGCAACTATTCTAGGTCGCCAGCTTGGTAAAACATTAGATCGGTAACTCGGTCAAGTCACTGAGTTGGCATCTCTTTTAGGCCTTAGGTCGGCCTTCCTATTAAGTCGGCATCCTCTGAGTCTTAAGCCAGTACCCACGTTAGGTCGTCCACTGTTTTAGCCTTAACTCGGTATTTCTTAAGTCGGTATGCCTCTAACTGTTAGGTCGGAACCTCTTGATGCACTAGATCGGTAAGTCATGGTCGAGGCGGAGTTAACATTTGCCCCTCGAAGTATACGCCTAAATGTTAGGTCGTGTGCTTCGATAGCCCTTAACCCATTCCTTCTTAGGTCGGTAGGTCGTATGTAAACTAACAGTTAGACCGTATGCATTGCTCCAAGTCCTCCACCGCAGGGTATAAGTTGACTCTCTTCCTCTTTCTTCGTCACTTAATCTCTTGCCTGATTCCGCCATTAAAAATTTCTCCAAGCTTAAAAAAGGCGATTTTGCTCCATCAACCACCGATAATTATTACGTAAGTGAATTTTCCTCAATCATAGGTTATTGTTGGTCCACAAACTCCATTATTCACACCTAAACCACCACCTCGCATAATGCTTCATCATGAACTCCATTGCACCCATGGCCGATGGAGTTTATGTTGTTTGGTTCGATTTTAACTGACCGATGATGAAGATGATTCAAGCTAGTTGAATTTGATTCGTGCTAGGGTTGTAAGGTGTTGAACTCGCGGCAGTTTCGAACTACTTGGTGGGACGATCCGATAGCTTGAATGAAACGAAGATTGTGGTTGATGGAACAGTTATTGGGTTATCGGGTCGATGGCCGTGGGATGTTGACTCGGGAACGAGTCAGTGAAATTGGATGAACTAGTCTTTGGCCGACCTAGCCCTTAAGTGAAGTGGTCTAAACTCTAAGTCGCGGCCGGGTTAACCCTTGAAGAAAATTGCCAACTTCTGCTGACCCAACCTTTGAACCGCAGCCGAGTTGACCCTTGGGGGAATTTGCCGATTTAACCTTCTACTGATTTAACCTTGAACCGCGGCCAAATTAACCCCTAAGTCGCGGCCGAGTTAAGCCCTTAAACCGTGACCGAGTTGGCTTTTAAACCGCTGCCGAGTTAACACTTAAGCTTTGGGCATGCTGACTTTTTGAGAGCATAGATCCACTTTGAGCTTCTGACTTGAACTGCCAAACTAAGTTGCCTAAATTTTGAACTGCCCCAATTTTTAAATTTGCTTGAATCTCATTGTATTATTTCACAGATCGCATTAACTTATAAGCTGCTAACCTGCTGAAAATAACAAACAAAGAAAACCAAGGCGAAAATACTGCCATTGACTGCCCACGTCAGATGACAGATTAGTCAAAATAAGACAGGCAACTTAATTATATTGCATGAAATGTTTGTGAATCAACCAATTAGAGTTAAACATTAATGCAAAGTATCAATAATCTGAACTGATTTATCTGCATCAACATCTTACTTGCATATTTAGGCTTAAAACAATAGTCCCTGAATTTCATAACTAACAAATGCTTGCTAGTTTTCATTCCAGTTATATTCGTTTACTGCTTGATTGATTTTACACAACACTTCACACACTTTAGGAAACGTGAACCTTCATGTTTGAATACCCAGTTGTTTATGTAGAATGACTTCCCACCGAGAAGAAGAAGTGGTGACTCAAGAGGAAGAAACTTTCCCGATAGCTGTTCCCATAGAGAATCCTCCGGAGAGAACCTCGACTATTCTATCTTTGAGAGCGTTTATTCAGCTGCGCAGTCAATTTGGCTTTGCCGAAAGTGATGTCCAACTCCCTCGGCCAAGTGATACTGCTGACAATCCTCCCTATGGTTTTGTTGCAGTCAACCGCCAAATGTGCTTAAGTGGGGCGATTCCTCCTTTTAACGACTTCCTTCGAATTCTTCTCCTTCGGTTGACGATTTCTCCGTTCCAACTTCATCCTAATGGCTATGCCATCTTGATGGGGTTGTGTGTTTTGTTCAGAAGAACTCTCGATCGCCTACCTAGTTTTGAAGAAATCCGTTATCTGTGCTCGTTTGCAAAGAGTAAAGATCATCCTTCCCTTATTATTGTGAGAAGTGCTAGAAACCGCAAGCTCATCTCCGATCTTACTGAAAGCGTTCATGGATTTTTGAACCAGTTTTTCTTTGCCCGCTGTCCCCCAGGGTTTTACGCCATCTGGAGAGTAGGAAGTAAGATTAGTGTTTTATTTCTTCCGTTTTGAAACCTTTTCGAGATTCGAACTTTCAGTTGCTAATTTCATTCTTTGTTCCTTTCAGCACTTCCTCTCCCTTCTAGAGATCCAATTCATAAGCAAGTTTTTGAGAGGTTGAGTGTCGTGGCCGCAGAAGAGAGGAGCATAAAATTTCTATTGAGGGATGAATTTTTACATCAACATGGGCTTCTACACGCTTCTCGCTCTATGCATGCTCATGAAGTTCCAACGGAAGTCCCTGATTCTCCGATAAAGACTCCTGAGTCTTCGCTAGTGAAGTGCTCCACTTCTGTTGATGTTGCGGGGCCATCTGATAAACTTGCCCCGGTTATCGAAGAAGAAGAGCCTCTGGGATCTTCCCACCATTCACAAGATTCTGGTGAAAAGGCTAAGAAATCCAGTCCTGTCAAGCAAAGCGGGGACGATACCTTCGAAGGATTGAGCGACCTCTTCGCTACTTCACAAGAGATCTTCAAAGATGACCCTACTACTGCCGGGATTTCTTCTTTAGTAGTTGAAGCTACTTCTATTTTGCAACAGTTGCCGTCGACTCAAGAGTTGACGTTAACTATTACACCCACAATCACTCCCCAAATAAAGAGTGGTTCGTAGATTGATGCGCGTAGTTTGCACATCACACACACTTAGATTTCCTGGCACTTTTATGCTTTCTATTTTTCTGAACTTTGTATACTGCTAAAGCTTGTCTTTTTATTTCAGATCTTCCGATGGGACGTAGTGGATCTTACTACGATGATTTCCTGCGCTTCGGGGGGCGCGGCCAATATGATTATAGGCGTTACTTTTCCTCCTACAGAGAATCTGATGAAGAAAGGGCTGCCCGAAAGGCTCATGAAAGGAGGACTGAAGAAGAACGTCGTGAAAGAAGGGAGAGAGAAGAGCGCCATGATTCTTGGCAAAAAGGCGATGACTCCCACAAGAGAAAATCTCATGACGATCGAGGAAAAGGTCACATAGGTGAAGACTTAAGCAAACGAGCCCGTCACAGTGAAAAGCAGGCCTCTACTACTCCTGAGAAAGTTACTACTCCTGCCTCGCTCGACATTCCTTCTGACTCTCCCGCTCTTGGGAAATCAGACATTCAAACGATAATTAGCAGGCCCAAATTTCAAGTTGGACCGGGTCCTGCCACTCTGCAGAGCCGGTTTCCTCAATGGTGCCTTAAGGGAGTGAGGTTCGACCTAGACTTGGTCCCCATCGACAAGTCTGCCATGTTGCGCAATCTTGATGCCGTCAAGCTCGATATTGAGAGGATGTCGAACTGGCAAAAACTTGTTGACGAGCTTCAAAGGGTTAACCGTGCCAACATAGAGGCCATGCTTACTATGGAAAACGATAAGGCCGAATGGCAAAAGGTCGTTGAGCAACACGACACCGAAATGAGGAGCATTGCTTCTTACAATGAGGAGCTTGAAGCAAAAGTCGAGGAATTGAAACATGAGCTTGCTGCTTCCTCTACTTCCTATTCTCAAAAAGAAGAAGTGCTCCTGAAACAAGTGAGAGACGCTCAAGCTAGCCAAAGGAATGCCGAAGACAGGCTCGAAGTACAAAAAAGAATCAGTGAAGGCTATGCTACTGATATTGCTGAGCTCCGAAAGAAAAACAACTCCCAGGAGGCGGAGATGCAAATGCTTAAGCTTCAGCTTGCCAAAACTGAAAGGGAGCGTGATGAGGCTGTTGCCGGCAGAATCGCAGCTGAAGAATCTCATGAGGCGACCAAAAACAGCATCAGCTCAACATTATTCGACTTCTACTTGCACAGCGTCTTGGGGCGTGGAAGCCTCGCTTTTCTAGGTCCCAAGTACGAAATCACTTTAGCTGAGGTGTGGGAGGCCGCCCTTAATATGCTTGGTGCTGAAGGTGCTGGTTATGACGAATCAGCCCTGGAAAGGCATTACTTTGATGATGACGCTCGCGCTGCCCTTGCCAAAGGAAAGGAACAACTTGCCAAATTAAGAACTGAAGTGACGGAAGGGGACCGGCTGGGAAAAACCACTTCAACTTCTCTAGTCCAGCCACCTTCTTCGTCTGAAATCAACATTATTGGTTCCAGTTCCCATTTTGCACCTCCTACCAATGTTACTACTGAGATTACAAGCGTACAGGGTAGAGATGAGGGTGATGAGAGTGCTGACGTGCAAGCCTATGAAGTCGATATCAGGAAACCAGCTTCTCCAGGTAACTTCACTGTTAATCTCGCTACTGTAAATCTCACTCAAGTAGACTGCTCACTTGTTTCTCATGGATTCAATGAGCTTCTTGATTATTTTCTGAATCTTGATGAGCCTCCATCTCCTCTCTTTACTGACTTTAACTTCTTTTCTTCTACAGAGAAAGTATCAAGCACCGCTCAGATTTCTCCTCCTCTGGTTATCCCTCCTCCGTCTCTCCAGGTGGCTCCTCCTTCTGCTTCTCAGCCCGGGTCGCAAGAGGAACAAATAGAAGCCCTCCATGGTTTGGACGATCCCATCGCTTCGCAGGAGCATAGAGACGAGGGACTTGAGGGAGGTGACATATCTCCGGAGCGGACTCCTTCTGACGACATAACTCTATCTAAACTTGTCACTCCAGGAAGTGAGTCTTCCTCGAAGAGGAGGACAAAGCGCGGAATGTCCAAGAGGAGAGGGAAGATAATCATTGCCACTGAAGAGGAGCCAGAAGTTGGACCAGCTGCGCCTACTTCTCCTTCCTCCCTTATACCACTGACCGACCTGAAAAGTTGGTCATTCGACCGGGTAAAGGGTCCAAAGGGGGGAAGAAGAAGTGAAGATTTTAGCTTTTTGCCTTTTGCATGTACTGGCCGAGAATTGTGCGGGTACCGGCCCCCTCCTTTCTTTATTTTGAAACCTGTACCTGCATTATAGTTGAATAAAATGATTCTTCGTTTGTAGAAACTTCTGTTCGAATTTGAGAATGCATTTATTATTCATTTTTGCACAAGTTTATTTATACGATGTTGCGGTGAGCTTGTGGTATGTTGTTTGAGCGTACTTTACCGTCATAGTTATACCGCTTTGTATGTAACTATACCATGTTGCCCCTATACCATGAGCTTACTGCAATATCGTATACTCTGAGGGGACTTGCACTCTCGTTTTCTAAAGAATAATTACTTCATTCTTGAAGAGAATTTTCGTAGAGTGCAACTTCCTTTATATAAGTTTCTACGCTTTGCCCTTCGAAGAAATCACTTTTTCCTTTTGCGTACGTATACATTTCGCCAAGTGAATTCTTCTATGTGGTAAAGCGGACCCCTGAATGTACTTTAACCCTTTTTTTTTTTTTTTTTTTGAGGAAGATCATTCTCCAGAATAGGTAGATTTCTCTTCCTTTGGAAGTTAAAGTATGTTTTTGATGAGGATTTTTTTTTTTTTTTTATAGAAAGTTGTACCTCTGGGGAAGGATTTTTTCACGTTTCACACTTGGAAGTTTTATTTCGATCTCGGTGAAACGTGTACCTCCAAAGAGTTGTGCCTTTAAGGAAAGCCTTTTCACATTTCAACACTTGGAAGTTTTATTTCAATCTCGGTGAAACGTGGGCTTCCAAAGAGGTCTTTATTCTTGCTTGCATTTCAACTTTGGTGAAGTGTAATTCCGAAGAGCGGTTGTTACACTTCAACTCCTGGTGAAATGTGCCCCCGAAGAGGTCTTTATTTTGTTTGCATTTCAACTCTGGTAAAGTGTAATTCCGAAGAGCGGCTGTTACACTTCAACTCCTGGTGAAATGTGCCCCCGAAGAGGTCTTTATTTTGTTTGCATTTCAACTCTGGTGAAGTGTAATTCCGAAGAGCGGCTGTTACACTTCAACTCCTGGTGAAATGTGCCCCCGAAGAGGTCTTTATTTTGTTTGCATTTCAGCTCTGGTGAAGTGTAATTCCGAAGAGCGGCTGTTACACTTCAACTCCTGGTGAAATGTGCCCCAGAGATGGTTTACATTGCCTGGAAGTTACTCTCTCATGGTTGGTGGGTCATGACTCCTCCAATCTTTTTTGTTGAGTAGAGAACTTTCTTTTTTGCGGCATATGTCCCATTTGAGGTCTTTGTCCTCCGAAGAGTTGTGCCTCCGAAGAGGAGCATTTTGCCTTCGAAGAGGGCTTTGGTCTCTGAGGAGAAGCATTCGGTCCCCGTAGAGAAGCTTTTTTGCCTCCGAAGAGGGCTTTGGTCTTTGAGGAGAAGCATTCGGTCTCCGTAGAGAAGCATTTTGCCTCCGTAGAGGGCTTTGGTCTCTGAGGAGAAGCATTCGGTCTCCATAAAGAAGCTTTTCGCCTTCGAAGAGGGCTTTGGTCTCTGAGGAGAAGCATTCGGTCCCCGTAGAGAAGCATTTTGCCTCTGTAGAGGGCTTTGGTCTCTGAGGAGAAGCATTCGGTCTCCGTAGAGAAGCTTTTCGCCTCCGAAGAGGGCTTTGGTCTCTGATGAGAAGCATTCGGTCTCCGTAGAGAAGCATTTTGCCTCCGTAGAGGGCTTTGGTCTCTGAGGAGAAGCATTCGGTCTCCGTAGAGAAGCTTTTCGCCTCCGAAGAGGGCTTTGGTCTCTGAGGAGAAGCATTCGGTCTCCGTAGAGAAGCTTTTCGCCTCCGAAGAGGGCTTTGGTCCCTGAGGAGAAGCATTCGGTCCCCGTAGAGAAGCTTTTCGCCTCCGAAGAGGGCTTTGGTCTCTGAGGAGAAGCATTCGGTCCCCGTAGAGAAGATTTTTTTTGCCTCCGAAGAGGGCTTTGGTCTCTGAGGAGAAGCATTCGGTCTCCGTAGAGAAGCATTTTGCCTCCGTAGAGGGCTTTGGTCTCTGAGGAGAAGCATTCGGTCTCCGTAGAGAAGCTTTTCGCCTCCGAAGAGGGCTTTTCACATTTCATCTCACGGGAGTATGTTGACCGGTTGTGGTGAAATGCGTGCCCCTAAGTAGGGTTATTGTCAGGAAGTTTGGAGTTTCCTTTTCTCGGTTGGATGGATTCTCGGGAGTGTGTCGACCGATAACTCCACGACTTTGTAACGAGAAAGACGCCTTTTTTCGGTGAAGCCCGCTTGAGGTCTTTATCCTCTGAGGAGTTATGCCTTCAAAGAGGGCTTGTGCTTCTGAAGTATTCTTTTTGCTGGCTGACGCTTGCTCCCGCATGTCTCTTTGCCGTTGATTCATGTTGACAATCCCCATTGCTTCGCAAGTGTCACCACTTTCAGCTACCAGGCCTCTCCCTTACCCAAAGGAGTATACTTTATAGTTAAGCGGATTGGTGGTGGCAGATTTAGGTTCTTTAACTTGTTGTTTGTTTGTTCAAACATTTGTAGTTAGCTATATATGATCTGCTTCTATCCACCTTGCTTACTTTCTTTTGAAGTTCTCCTTTTGTAGGATTTGAATATGGGAATTTTGAATGGCCCAGTGCTTGACTGCCGGATGATGTTGCGGATCGCTTGGTCTCGTGACTGGTAAGCTTTGTTTTTATGGCCTGCATTATCAAATCGTTTTTTTTTTAGTAACACGATTAACGTATTTCATATGCCGAAATAAAACAAAGCAGTTTATAATAGTAGGGAACATAAGAATTATAGTGGTTTAGTCGAAACTGGGCCTATATCCACTTTATAGCTTTTGTTATTCACCTGCCTTGCAATTGCCCTTAACAAGAGAATCATATATTTGTAAATTCTTTGCAATATTTCAGCAAAGTTTTCATGTAAAATATGGATGTAAATGGCTGCTGTTCCAAGTTCTTGGAATTGGTTCTCTTTTGACATCTTCTTCTGTTGGCGGGTGGTTTTAACTGAAGAAACATACTCTAGCCAAATCTTATTTGTTTGCTTAGAGTACTTCTTATTCAGGATTTGACCCTGGAATTCTGTTATTTAAGGCTTGCTTTTGAATGCTACCAAGGGTTGCTTGATATTGCAATGAATCAGCTTGGTATTGATTGCCTGCAAATTTAGATCGATAATCTTAGTGATATTCTCAGAATATTTCACATATCGAAATAAAATAAACGACTTGTAATAATAGGGAAAGCAAGACTTATAGTTCTTATTATTTATTGGCATTGTTTTTACTACAGATTTTGATACAAGAATCATTGGATCAGCACTCTTTTACAAATTTGAAACGAAGTGTTCAAGTAAGGTATGGAAGCAATTGCTGCCCCAGGCTTTAGGAATTGAATCTTTTGGCATAAGAGGACTGGATGGCAACATCTTTCAGAATCGAAACTTCCTTTCGCTTTGAAGGTCTCCTTGGAGCGTGAGCACGTCTTCCCACCTCATCCAATTTTTCCCTGCCTGGTGAGGGCTTGCTGTAATGACACTGATGATAGGTCCTTCATCTCCCTGTGCCACGGTTCTTTTATTTGAGCTACATTGTTGAGCGGGAACCAGCTGCACCTTAGAGGATGAGGAGTAGTTAATTCCATCTTTTTTCACATACTGTTGCAGTTCATTCTGCTTGATCAATTCTTCAATCTCCTTCCTTAGATGGCGACATTGGTTAGTTTCATGGCCAGGTTGATTGTGAAATTGACAGAATTTCCCATTGTCTGTCGCACTTCTCCTCATCAGAAATGGTTTGGGGTACACAACAACATCCTTTGTTGCCAAGAAGATACTTTCCGGAGTGTCGGTCAAGGGAGTGAAGTTGGAGGGTATGAAGCGTCGAGCTTTTTTCAAGAGTTTCTGCTTTCTCCTTCCCCCATTCTTCTCTTTCTGTTCAATCATTTCCGGTATGTATTCTTCATCGTTACCAGGACTCAATGGGTAATCGTCAACTATTCTTTCAAAAGTTCGCCTTGACAAATGTTCGTGGATAGTTGGTCGTGGCCATGAATTCTCTGTTTGGGGGAATGTTCCAATAGTAATGCCAGTTGCTCGTTGAGGAGTATTCCATTCTTCTGAAACCTGGGCCTCTTTGGCAATGGTTTTTATATCACTTTCTAGTCGATGGACTTCTTCCTGCAATGCGTTCATCTTATCCAGTATCCTATTGCTTTGAACTTCCATGTGTTGATATATTCCATATATCACGGCGTTTAATTCAGCCCTTGTGACTCCAATACTTGAAGCTGTTTCACTTAGCGTGGGAAGAGCAATGGCATTGCTGCAAGTACCTTCAAACCTCAAAAACTTCCGTTTCCTTTCTGAAGCCATGATTTCTGTCAGAATTTTGTTGAACAATGGTTGAAGTTTGCCCTGAGTTCAATTCTCAGTGAAAGCACCAAAAATGTTAACGCTAAAATTTGAATGCTAACACCCCGGTGTATGAGTTATAGTTGTGAAAGCACCACCCGAAAGCTCGGGAACAGATTATAAGCAGAAAACAGTAGAAAAGCAGCAAACGACAACAATTTTATAGTGGTTCGGCTTAAGGGTATAGCCTACGTCCACTTTAAGTACTTTTATTAATGATCTCGTTACAAGCTGATACAATTCTTCTCAAGTACAATATATTTCAAGTTACAAGAGATTTGGAACAAGTAGCTCAAGCTTCTATGTCGATTAAAGTCCTTGAATTCAAGTTGAAGATGTGTAGTTTCTTCGTGAAGTTCTTTGAAGTATTCCTTTGATCTCGAAAGCTCTAAGTGTTGATGAAGTTCTCAATGCAGCAAGGTAACGGTGTATGAAGAGAATGTGCCAAAAAGTCCCTTGAATGTTGGAGGTGGTTGCCTATTTATAGAGAGTTTCGGTCTGGAATTATTGCCAAGTCCTAAGTCGTGGCCGATTTAAGTTAAGTCGTAGCCGACTTAATATGAGTCGTGGCCGGTCCATCTGGCCCCTTCATGGCTTCACAAGAGTTCACTTGCATAAGTCCTAGGTCGCCTCCGAGTCGGCACCACCCCTTCTTAGTAATATGGCCTCGGGTTTGCATTTAATAGCTTTAAGTCGTTCACGACTCAAATTAGGTCGTGAGTCGTGACCGAGATAACTGGGAGCTGAATCGTGCAGGAGTTAAGAGGCTGCTGTGCTGAGTAGCTGCATTGAACTCATCTTCCTTTTCTTGAGTCGTGAACGAGCTAACATTGGTCCAAAATCGGTTGTGACTTGGGTCGGCAACTATTCTAGGTCGCCAGCTTGGTAAAACATTAGATCGGTAACTCGGTCAAGTCACTGAGTTGGCATCTCTTTTAGGCCTTAGGTCGGCCTTCCTATTAAGTCGGCATCCTCTGAGTCTTAAGCCAGTACCCACGTTAGGTCGTCCACTGTTTTAGCCTTAACTCGGTATTTCTTAAGTCGGTATGCCTCTAACTGTTAGGTCGGAACCTCTTGATGCACTAGATCGGTAAGTCATGGTCGAGGCGGAGTTAACATATAAGGAATCATATATTTTATGGGTGGGTTAAAAACATTCGTATGATGTATATTTTAAAAGTTATTTTATAATGACAAAGTTTTTTAAAATGTTTTAAAAGTTATTTTAACTGTTTAGTGTATAAAATATATATAGTGATAAAGTTTTTAATAGTTATTTTATAATTGTTGTTTTATATAAAAATGCATGACCGCTTATATATATAACTCGTTGTTGAGTATATTAAGTGCATAAGAAAGTATAAAAAGGTATTATATATTCTCAACTTGTGACGACCCTCCTTTATAACCCCAGAAAGACGTATCATCATTAATAAAGAAAGGGATAGAAATAGAAAAGAATAGAAAGAAAGAAACAACAACATCAGATTCTCACAACGGAATGGAACAAAATATAATACATCACATAACTATTACATCGTTTTACATATATCAGAGTTATACCATATCATACAACTGAACTGTCATATACATATATGTCCATACATACATCAAAATATACAGCATACACTAACTACACAACGGAACTATAGATAGATACATACATATGGTCTTCTTCTCCAAAGCTGCTCCAGTAAATCAATACTCCAAATACCTATCACTTGGCTACTCATAAAAATTTGAGTACCTAAGAGTTTATGAAAAAAAATATAAACTCCTTGGCAGGCATGGGTCTGGTGTGAGTAAACGGGTAAAATTGTTTAACTTTGAAAATCATTTGAAAATAAAGGTATCACGTAAGACTCCCCACACATAAATATGGGTAAGTTTTTACCTTACGCTAACCAAAACATTTTATAGGAAATCCAGTGATATTATAATAGTGTCAAGGGTTTTCAAGTAAAGAGAAAATAGCCGAAAATGTTACATTCATTAAATTCCAGATACTAGCCATGAAAGTAGGTAATACAAATCAAAACCGTAGGGTCTCGTAGGGAAAATGGGTTTCCATCAATGGCAGGGCTACTAGGGTACCATCCATCACAGTACGGGGCCTAGATCACTGTACCGAGGATCACTCTCGACCCCCTACAACACAAGGCCGAAACCATTCCTTACTGAATAGTCCCGAACAAGATAACCCCGTAGTTGAGGCCAACAACTGCCCACACAGCCGGAATAAAGGGACATCTAGACAGGGGTATAACTCGTCCTGCTTGGGCATGACCCACCTAACCTTGCTGCATCAACTGTTTTAGCCATTCCCGATTGATGAGGCTCAAGGCTGCGATTACCTTTAAAGAGCATATTTCTTAGAATGCTCATCGTCCGCCTGATGATGTGCTGAAAGCATTCGATCCATACAAGTTCGTTCCGGGTTCGAACGAAACCGAAGGCATTATCTCGTTACACTCGTTTTGGAATCACCCTCAGAGTTAACGACGATAACCCTTGCATTCTGAAACACCATCTCGATCTCCACTTGACATGTCACGACCTATCGTTTAATTTGGATCGATGTGGTTTTCCGAATATCGAATTGATACTCGATCCCGGTCTCATCGAAATCCAAATGCCATTTTAAGGGCCAAGTTGTCTATTTAACTTAACAGTTTAATTCAATACTTAGAATTTACATAACAGATATCACAGATAAATCATATACAGGCATCACAGATATATCCAGAATATATGACAACATATCCCAGAGTATCATCAAATAGATATCAGAGTCAATCAAACAAGAATCATCAATTCATATCAAACTGGTTTGATTTACTTAACACTTAATAAATTACTTAAGAATAAACTACTTTATTCTGCTCAATTAATTACTAATTAATTAACTTATTAAATTTATTGATTATTACTTAATTACTTAGTTAATTAATTGATTCTTAATTATTAATTAATAACTTAATTATTAATTAATAAAATTTAATTACTTATTTAATTATCATAAATTATTTTAATTAATCATTTATTATCAATTAATTAATCATTTAATCCTTAATTGATCACTTAAGTTAACTACCATTTATTAATTAACTTTAAGTAATTAATTAAATTTCTTAAGTTAAATTGATTAAACATACGATTAATTTCTAATTACAAATTTAATTAAAGTTATTAATTTAATTACAAGTATAAATTAATTTACATTTTTAATTACCTTATATTAAATAATCACCTTTACAAACCTTTCTTTTAATAAACTTTAAATCAAATATTAACTTAAAACTAACTAATATTATTTACTTTGTTTAATGTTAAACTTTATTAATAAAAAAAAATACTCGAAGAATTAAGGCAAGTCAGCAGCCCCGAGGTAACCCATGCATTCGCACGAGTAATCACCCGAGCCTCCTTCCTGTTTCTCGCGTTCCACTCTTCCATACCTTTCTTCTTCACTCACCTGTTTCTTTCCTCCTTTTTTTTATTTAGCTTAAGTTATAAAAATTTAAACCGAGGAAACAAAAAAACACTCACGCGCGTGACCCAAAGACGAGCTCGAAGCAAACACCCAAAAGTCTCGAGCAAGAGCACGTGTCAAACACGACAACCCATCGGACATCCCAATGCCACTGTGCACGTGCACGGTTGTTCGCCTCACCTCCGGCAACCCCTGTCTCCACCCACAAACTATAAATTGTCTCAATATTTGAAAACAAAACTCAAACCGCCACGGATTGATCGAATTCAAAATCACACCTGTAGCTCGAACCCAAAAGTTTGAACAACCACGAAACACGCTTCGCGATCATCACTCTGGCCACCAGAGGCTCTACGCTTCTGACCACAACTCCATCATCCACCTAGCTTCTTCCCCTCCAATGTCGTGCAACTCGACGCACTGTAGAGGTCGTGGTGATTGAATGTTCAACACCTTAAAAATTTAGGTTTACAAAAGGAAATTCGACACCGCCATCGCCACCTTGGTCGTGGCCGCCTCCAACTATTTTTCCTACCACCCCAGTAGGCTCGTCCCCCTCCTCGCACAGACCCGACTCCTCCAGTTCATCATCTCGCCGGAAATAGGCCAAAATGCAAATTTCGTTCATCATCTAACTGCTACTCAACCTCAACACTAAAAATTACCAAACATGTCTTAAAAATCATCATTTAAGGTAAGGATTCAAGCTACATACATGAATCAATGTTTTATTAAATTCGAAAATTTCAAAATTTTAAGTATCCTCTGTAAATATTTAATTTATCTTCTTGTATACGTTTTTACTTCATGAAATTATTTTTAGATCAAAGTTCTTACTTAAATACACCTCTTTGCTTAAGACATCAAAGCTTGAAAATGATTAGAATAGAGGAATCGAAATGTTTTCAATGTTGGTTTCATCCTAAACTATAAACAGAGAAGAAGAACCTGTCTCTGTATTGTCAAAAACAATTATCATATTCACAGTGTTAAAGAAGATATCCAAACCGTATTAACACAAATCATTCACAGATCATAGTTTAACATAAAATTTGATATTATGTTTACTCACCAAATAATTTATAGAAACAGGAAGCAAATTTGATGAAGAACTGCAGATGAATTTCCTGAAAACTTCACTGCCCTGAATTTGAATCTATTTAAGTTTGCAAAGTAAAGCTATTTATTTTCTTTTTTCTTATCTCAGGTTTGCTGTTAAGTTTTTGTTAAGTTTTATAAACGAACAAATATAGTATGATATATAAATAGAAAGGGTTTTTGAGTAGGTTATATCAGGACAGCCTTACTTGTTATGTCATGCTTTTGATTTGCTATGTATTTAATATACTACAGTATGAAATGATCTTGCATTTCGACTGTAGGATTTCTTTGACGCAATATTGTGCTAATCTAATGCTTGTGTCTTCATTTATGTAACATCTAATTAATGGTTTCTGATACTTGTAATTTGTACAAAGATATTTGTTTTTTTTAAATAAGATGTGAATTCTAGTCTTCTTGCATTGTACATGTTTACACAACGACTTGATGTAGTTTTTGTTAAAAATTTGCATTGTACAAATGAATATACAGGTTATGAAATAGTTTATCTCCTTTTCTAAGCTTATCTTATAACATACTTGTATTTTTATATTTCAATATATAACTTATATTTTATATTTCTAGTTATAACTTATGCTTGTATATTTATATTTTTAGTTACATCTTATATTTTATAATTATGTCTTATTTTTACATTTTTATACTTATGTTTTAATGTTCATGTTTAATATTGATATGATTGTCTATTTTTAAACACTATTATTTAAAGACTACAATTATATATTCATATGTACATTATCAAATATTAAAAATATAGAATCTTTGATTTTTATTGAATAAGAGAGATCTTGTTATAAACAGTTTGAAGGATTCCATTTTAAATTTTCAAATCAAATTTTTCTTTACAGTCACATATATAACTGGTAAATGATCAAGATCTCATCATTTTAAAATTTTGAAAAGCTTGTATTTCATTTAAATTAGATTAAATATTTATTAAAATATACTGTCAAAAATTCCGGGTCGTTATATTCCTCCTCCCTTAAAAGAATTTCGTCCCTGAAATTTAAAATAAAAGTTAATTCAAAAGTTTTATATATTAGCAGTTCAAACATGCATACCATTCATACATAACTACCTACCAAACAAAACATCCAAACAAACAACACTAGTTATCTGGACATAAATCTGGATAAGCTTTCCTAAAACTATCGAGAGTTTCCCAGGTACAATCTTTGGGATCCTCACTCCACTGCACCTTGACGAGTTTCACCACTTTTCTCCTAAGTTGCTTCTCGTCTTGATCCACAATCCAAACTGGATTTCTGACCACAATCAAGTTGGGTTCGACTTCTAAATCTTCTTGAACTACTGATTCTACAACCAGTGATGGATCATGAACATATTACCTCAAATGCGATACGTGAAACACATTGTGAATTCAAGACATCCGCTCTGGCAATTCAATCCTGTATGCTACAGCTCCAATTCTTTCCAACACTCGGAATGGTCCAATATATCTTGGAGCAAGTTTTCCTGTTTTTCCGAATCTTATAGCACCTTTAATTGGGGAAACTTTGACAAAAACTAGATCTCCGGTCTCGAATTCCAATAGTCTTCGTCTCCTATCATCATATTTCTACTGACGATCCTGAGCAGCTTTCATTCTTTTCTTGATAAGCTCAACCATCGCAGAAGCTTCTCGAATAAGATCGGGCCCGAGCACAAGACGATCCTTTGATTCTATCCAACAAGATGGGGATCTACACAGTCTTCCATACAGAGCTTCATAAGGAGCCATCTTAATACTTTCTTGATAACTGTTATTATAAGAAAATTCCACTAAATGAAGATGGTCTTCCCACGATCCCCCAAAATCCAAAACACAAGCTCGCAGCATATCCTCTAGAATTCGATTCAGCCTCTCCGTCTGTCCATCTGTTTGAGGATGATAGGCTGTACTCAATCTCAAGTTTGTTCCCATTGCTGATTGCAAAGCTTCCCAAAATTTGCTAGTGAAAATAGGGTCACGGTCACTTACTATACTGACTGGAACACCATGCAATCTGACTATCTCCTTGAAGAAAATTTCTGCCAGAGAAACTGCAGTACGAGTTGCCTTAACCGGTATAAAATGGCCGCTCTTCGTTAAACGATCCACAATATCCCATATACCATCATTTCCTTTCCTGGTTCTAGGCAAACCATCGATAAAAGCCATCAAAATCATTTCCCACTTCCAATCTGGAATTTCCAAATGCTGTAATAATCCGGCTGATTTCTGTTGATCACCTTTAACTTGTTGACAGATGGCACAACTGTTTACGAATCTAGCTACATCCTTCTTCATATTCCGCACCAGAAAACTCTCCTCATATCCTTATGCATCTTCGAGATTCCCGGGTGAATATTCAATTTGGGACGATGACTCTCAAACAACACCTCCTGTTTCAGATCCCTATCATTCGGAACACAAATTCTCCCGTTAATCCTTAATATTCCTTGACCATCGATTTCAAAACTAGGACACTGACCCTTCCTAACTCTTTTGATGATTCTCCTCAACAGTTTATCAGATTCTTGCTTGCTTGAGATTCTTTCAATAAGAGATGGAACCACTTCTAGAAGAGATAGGACTGCGTTCCTGCAAAGAGCATCAGCTACAACATTCTCCTTTCCCAGGGTGTATAAAATATCCAAATCATAGGATGCCATAAATTCGACCCACCCCTGCTGTCTCAGATTAAGATCTTTTTCAGAGAAATGATATTTCAATGGTTTGTGATCCGTGAACAATTCGAATTTATCTCCCAAAAGATATTGTCTCTAGATCTTCAAAGCAAAAACAATGGCTAACAGTTCTATATCGTGCGTAGCGTATTTCTTCTCATATGGCTTCAACTGCCGACTCGCGTACGCAATTACCCTTCCATTTTGCATTAGAACTGCTCCTAATCCAACCATACAAGCGTCGGTATAAACATCGAATTTGCTCTTTCCATTTGGAATAGCAAGCACCGGTGCGCTGGTTAGCCTTGTCTTCAATTCCTGAAAAGCTTCTTCACACTGGGGTGTCCACTTGAATTTTTCTCCCTTCCTAGTTAGCTTAGAAAAACGTGAAGGAATCTTGATATAATCCTTGATAAATTTCCTGTAGTAGCCAGCCAATCCTAGAAAACTATGAACTTCCGTCGGTATCTCCGGCTGTTTCAATTCCAGAATAGTTTCAACCTTCGCTGGGTCTACAGAAATACCTTCACAAGAAACAATGTGCCCTAAAAATTTAGCTTTCGATTTCACGAAATGGCACTTCGAAAACTTTGTCTTCAACACATGCTTCCTCAGAGTCTCTAGTATAATCCTCAAATGCTCCATGTGCTCTTCTTCAGATTTGGAGTAAACCAAGATATCATCAATGAATACCAGCACGAACTTATTCAATACATCCCTAAAGACTCGGTTCATGAGGTCAGCAAAGTAGGCAGGAGCGTTGGTTAACCCGAAAGGCATAACCAACCACTCATAGAAATAATTCGGTCCCCTAAATGCAGTCAAGGGAATACTGTCCTCAGCTACCCTCAACTGATGGGTACCTGAAGCTAGATCTAATTGAGAAAAGATAGAAGCACTATGCAACTGGTCAAAAAGATCATCGATACGAGGAAGAGGATACTTATTACGGATAGTCACCTTGTTCAATTCTCTATAATCCACACAAAATCTTAGCGATCCATCCGATTTAGTTACAAACACTACCGCAGAACCCCAACAAGAAAAACTGGACCTAATCAATCCCTTTTCCAAAAGATCCCGAGTCTTCTTAATCAACTCCTCTATCTCCCTAGGAGCCATTCTCCTACTGGGCTAAATCACCGGCACTGCTCCTGGAATTAAATCAATACGAAATTCTATCTCTCGATGTGGTGGCAGACACTTAACTTCTACAAATACATCAGCAAAATCTTGTACCACATCGATGTCTTCAATCTTCTCTTCAGTAGTCTCAATTCTATGCAAAAGACTGCTCAAGTGAATTCCAGAATTATCACACGACAATCTGGAAATTCTACCCAATCAGTTTCCAGCGAAACTGTTCGCTAATCACAATTCAAAACTACTCTATACTTATCCAGCCAATCCATTCCCAAAATAAAATCAAATCCCTTAAATTCAACACATACGGGTCACAAGAAAAACGGTGGGATAGATAAGAGATCTTCAATTCCTCCTATCGGATTAGATACCAAGATAGGACTGTCTACAGAACTAGGGGTAAGAAAGAACTTTTCTACAGAGTCCAGAGAAATAAAACTCAAGGTAGCACCCGAATCAAACAAAACTTTAATACATTTGCCATCTAAAAGTAAAGTACCTTCCAAAACTCCTTTGCCTTGAGAAGAAGAAGATAAACGGCTTCCAAAGCAAAGACCTTATTCTGAGGCGCCCTCTGCAAAAGTGGACAATTCTTGATCATGCGGGCGGGCTGATGACAATTAAAGCACAACGATCTATGAACCATAGATGATCCTGGACAACTATAATGCGGCTGCTGTTGTTGTTGATGGAACCCTTTTCAAGGACATTTATTAGCCAAATGTCCTTCCTGCTGACAAATGTAGCATTTGCGGGGTCCGTTGTTATTTACAGACTTCTTCTTGCTCGGCTTTCTCCATTTAGGATCAAATTTTTGCTTATTCGGATTAGTGAAATTCCCACCTGAAGCTGCAAATGGTGCCATAAATTTCTTACTTGTCAAATTTTCATACCTCAAAGCCATGTCAATCAAACCGAAAAAAGATCCTTTCAGAAGCACCGTCGTCTTTTCATGGAATTCAGGCCTCAATCCTTGCACAAATTTTTCATTATTTTTGAGGGGAGTATCGATGAGTCCTGGTCCATAGCAAAAAAGTTCGTCGAATTTGGTTTCATACTCCGAAATAGACATGCTACCCCGCTTCAAACACAGAAAATCCTGATACAATTGGGTTTTCCCTGCCGTTGGCATAAATTTCTCTTCAAATAACTCCTTAAATATGTCCCATGAAATGCCATTCTCAGAAATGTTTGCTACTGTTGCATCCCACCAGGCTGTTGCGCCACCCTGCAATTGCCACGATGCCATTTCTCTTTTCCGTTCATCCGACGACTTCATGCTCTTAAAAATGCGCTCACAAGAGCGTAGCCAGGCTTGAACTTCAATTATCGATTTTGAAACGTTGAACGGTTGGCCTCCGAGATTGTTGAAATCTTTGCATAAAGCTGCAAAACTAACTTGAGACGGTACTGGATTTACAGCCTCACTAGCATTTTGACTCCGTCCATTATCTGTAGAGGTACTGGCCCCAACTCTGCCTCTTCTTCCAGAACTCATGTTGGCCACCTGGACAGGTAACTCAACAAATTTAGATGGATATATATAATTATATGAAAATACAAATATGCACTCTCAAGATAAATATCACTCATGAGCCTAGGTACTCGCTCAACCTAGCGCTCTGATACAAGCTGTGATGACCCGCCTTTCTAATCCCAGAAAGACGTATTATCATTAAGAAAGAAAGGAATAGAAATAGAAAAGAATAGAAAGAAAGAAATAACAACATCAGAGTCTCACAGCGGAATGGAACAAAATATAATACATCACATAACTATTACATAGTTTTACATATATCAGAGTTATACAATATCATACAACCAAACTGTCATATACATATATGTCCATAAATACATCCAAATATACAACATACACTAACTACACAGCGGAACTATAGATAGATACATACGTCTGGTCTTCTTCTCCAAAGCTCCTCTAGTAAATCAATACTCCAAATACCTATCATTTGGCTACTCATAAAAATTTGAGTACCCAAGAATTTATGAAAAACAAAATATAAACTCTGGGTCAGACATGGGTCTGGTGTGAGTAAACGGTTAAAATTGTTTAACTTTGAAAATCATTTGAAAATAAATGTATCACAAAAGGCTCCCCACACATAAATACGGGTAAATTTTTACCTTACGCTAACCAAAACATTTTATAGGAAATCCAGTGATATTATAATAGTATCTAGGGTTTTCAAGTAAATAGAAAATAGTCGAAATTGTTACATTCATTAAATTCCAGCTACTAGCCATGAAAGTGGGTAATACAAATCAAAACCGTAGGTCTCATAGGGAAAATGGGTTTCCATCAATGACAGGGCTACTGGTGTACCGCCCGTCACAGTACGCGGCCTAGATCACCATACCGAGGATCACTCCCGACCCCCTACAACACAAGGCCGGAACCATTCCTTACTGCACAGTCCCGAGAAAGATAACCCCGCAGTTGTGGCCAACAACTGCCCACACAACCAGAATAAAGGGACATCTAGACAGGGGTATACCTCGTCCTGCTTGGGCATCACCCACCTAACCTTGCTGCATCCCCCTTGTTTTAGCCATTCCCGGTTGATGAGGCTGGAGGCTGCGATTACCTTTAAAGAACATATTTCTTAAAATGCTCATCATCCGCCTGACGATGTGCTAAAAGCATTCAATCCATACAAGTTCGTTCCGAGTTCGAACGAAACCGAAGGCATTATCTCGTTACACTCGTTTTGGAATCAACCTCAGAGTTAACGAAGATAACCCTTGCATTCTGAAACACCATCTCGATCTCCACTTGATATGTCACGACCTATCGTTTAAATCGGATCGGTGTGGTTTTTGGAATATCGAATTATACCCGATTCCAGTCTAATTGAAATCCAAATTCCATTTTAAGGGCCAAGTTGTCTATTTAACTTAACATTTTAATTCAATACTTAGAATTTACATAACAGATATCACAGATAAATCATATACAGGCATCGCAGGTATATCCAGAATATATCACAACGTATCTCAGAATATCATCAAACAGATATCAGAGTCAATCAAACAAGAATCATCAATTCATATCAATCTGGTTTGATTTACTTAACACTTAATTAATTATATAAGAATAAACTACTTTATTCTGCTCAATTAATTACTGATCAATTAACTTATTAAATTGATTGGTTATTACTTAATTACTCAGTTAATTAATTGATTCTTAATTATTAATTATTAATTAATAACTTAATTATTAATTATTAAAATTTAATTACTTATTTAATTATCATAAATTGTTTTAATTAATCATTAATTATCAATTAATTAATCATTTAATCCTTAATTAATCACTTAAGTTAACTACCATTTATTAATTAACTTTAAGTAATTAATTAAATTTCTTAAGTTAAATTGATTAAACATACGATTAATTTCTAATTACAAATTTAATTAAAGTTATTAATTTAATTACAAGTATAAATTAATTTACATTTTTAATTACCTTATATTAAATAATCACCTATACAAACCTTTCTTTTAATAAACTTTAAATCAAATATAAACTTAAAACTAACTAATATTATTTACTTTATTTAATGTTAAACTTTGTTAATCAAAAAAAATACTCGAAGCATAAAGGCAAGTCAATGGCCCCGAGGTAACCCATGCATTTGCACGAGCAATCACCCGAGCCTCCTTTCTGTTTCTCGCGTTCCACTCTTCCAACGCCACCGTGCACGTACACGGTGGTTCGCCTTACCTCCGGCAACCCCTGTCGCCACACACAAACCATAAATCGTCTCAATATTTGAAAAGAAAACTAAAACCTCCACGAATTGATCGAATTCAAAATCTAGCCTGTAGCTCGAACCCAAAAGTTCAAACAACCACGAAACTCGCTTCACGATCATCACTCCGGCCACCAGAGGCTCTGCGCTTTTGACCACAGCTCGATCATCCACCTAGCTTCTTACCCTTCCAATGTCGTGCAACTCGACGCATTGTGGAGGTCGCGGCGATCGAATGTTCAACACCTTAAAATTTATGTTTACAAAAGGAAATTTGACACCGCCACCCTGGCGTGGCTGCCTCCGACTATTTTTCCCACCACCCTAGTAGGCTCGTCCCCCTCCTCGCACAGAACCGACTCCTCCAGTTCATCATCTCGTCGGAATTAGGCCAAAATGCAAATTCCGTTCATCATCGAACTACACTCAATCTTAACACTAAAAATTACCAAACATGTCTTGAAAATCATCATTTAAGGTAAGGATTCAAGCAACATACATGAATCAATGTTTTATTAAATTCGAAAATTTCAAAATTTTAAGTATCCTCTGTAAAAATTTAATTTTTCTTCTTGTATACGTTTTTACTTCATGAAATTATTTTTAGATCAAAGTTTTTACTTAAATACACCTCTTTGCTTAAGACATTAAAGCTTGAAAATGATTAGAATAGAGGAATCGAATTGTTTTCAATGTTGGTTTCATCCTAAACTATAAACAGAGAAGAAGAACTGTCTCCATATTGTCAAAAACAATTCTCATATTCACAGTGTTAAAGAAGATATCCAAACCATATTAACATAAATCATTCACAGATCATAGTTTAACATAAAATTTGTTATTATGTTTACTTACCAATTAATTTATTGAAACAGGAAGCAAATTTGATGAAGAACTGTAGATGAATTTCCTGAAAACTTCACTGCCCTGAATTTGGATCTATTTAAGTTTGCAAATTAAAGATATTTATTTTCTTTTTTCTTATCTCAGGTTTTCTATTAAGTTTTTGTTAAGTTTTATAAACGAACAAATATAGTATGATATATAAATAGAAAGGGTTTTTGAGTAGGTTATATCAGGACAGCCTTACTTGTTATGTCATGCTTTTGATTTGCTATGTATTTAATATACTGTAGTATGAAATGATCTTGCATTTCGGCTGTAGGATTTCTTTGACAAAATATTGTGCTAATATAATGCTTGTGTATTCATTTATGTTAACATCTAATTAATGGTTTCTGATACTTGTAATTTGTATAAAGATATTTGTTTTTTTTTTAAATAAGATGTGAATTCTTGTCTCTTGCATTGTACATGTTTACACAACAACTTGATATAGTTTTTGTTAAAAATTTGCGTTGTACAAATGTATATACAGGTTATGAAATTGTTTATCTCCTTTTCTAAGCTTATCTTATATGTTCATGTATAGCTATTTAGTTATAATTTCTAAATTTTATTCTATTGGTAATTTAAATTTTCAAACATTTATTTATAACATACTTGTATTTTTATATTTAAATTTATAACTTACATTTTATATATCTAGTTATAACTTATGCTTGTATATTTATATTTTTAGTTACATCTTATATTTTATAATTATGTCTTATTTTTACATTTTTACACTTATGTTTTAATGTTCATGTTTAATATTGATATGATTGTCTATTTTTAAACACTATTATTTAAAGACTACAATTATATATTCATATGTACATTATCAAATATTCAAAATATATGATCTTTGATTTTTATTGAAAAAGAGAGATTTTGTTATAAACAGTTTGAAAGATTCCATTTTAAATTTTCAAATCAAATTTTTCTTTACAGTTACATATATAACTGGTAAATGATCAAGATCTCATCAGTTTAAAATTTTGAAAAGCTTGTATTTCATTTAAATTAGAATAAATATTTATTAAAATATACTGTCAAAAATTCCGGGTCATTACACAACTACATATACGTTTGCAGTATAGTTATGTTATTAGTTTTTGAATAAAAACATTTGTGTGCAGTTTGGGCTGTTATCCTTATTTAAGTTATAGTACATCTTCCTTCTTATATACTAAGTCGTGATACGTGTCGGCATATAATATATTTAGGTTTATATATACTCTATTAGGTTATATAATATTTATATTATTGGTTGGTTTATATATACTGAGTTGTTCTAAATATGTATGCGTATATAAATATATAGCAAGGGTTTTGATATAATTGAATATTAATAAATATATAAGGTTGTTCTCTGTGTTTATATTAAAACTAAAATTTTACAATTTATATACAAAGTCACATATTTTGTTATAAGTGTATTGTTAAATATTATATTTATAGTCTTAACGTGTATTGTAATAAGTGTACTATATATTATATTACATTATTGTATATAGTATAATTTAAATATAGTCTAGTTTACATGTACAATGGATATATGTTGATTATACATAACGTATGGTCAATAGTTGTTTCTAAACTATTTATATTTTTGGAAACGTATGTGTATAATTTTAATAAGTCTCAAAGTTAATATTGGTTAAGAAAATAATATTTTGGGATTTCATATATTATGTTTCGATCCACATCAAGCAGTTTCTAATCTATTTTCATCGGTCTCCATTTATCAGCTCTGTTCGTCCTATTCGTGCCAACCTTGTTCAGTTTGGAAATTCATTCTGGGATCCATAACACATTTCAAATCTCTATAGCCTCGAAAGGTGAGCAATCACACAAGATTATCTTTCTTGTATTTATTAAATTTGATTTCAATTGAAATGACAATTGAAATATGCTGTTGTAGTTATTTAAATTGTTATATATGCTATTTTATATAACTGCTCACCTATGGATATGACACCATATCCTATTATTTATATTTTATTTAATTACCGATGATATATGCTTATTGTTATATGTTAAATTATACCTGTTATCACTCTGCAAGTTCCCTGTTACTATAGAATTCACTATGGGTTAAAATGATACATACTCGAACGGACTTTAGAATAGGAGAAAATCTTATGGGTTGAAATGATAGACCTAAGCGATTTTCATTTGAATTGAATTTGGGATTATGGGTCGATATGATATCCACCCGTATATGTATTAAATTAGGGATTGGAATGATAATATCCGTATCACTTTACCATAGAATAGAAAATTATACACTGACCCGTTGGTCTATATAAATATTTTGAATATGAACTTTATGGTTTGGAAAGAAATACATAGTTGTAATAAATATTGATTCTTAAATATATTATATATATATATAAAATGGTAATGATATACATATATAGGTCAAGTGATAATATTAAATTAAATTAGTATTGATTCAATACATATAATATGTTTAATCATTTTAATTTATATTTCAAACAGATTTTGGTAATAACTTGAATAAGTTAAGGTTGGGAAGGTAAAACTGAAATATATTTGAAATTGTAATCAATTAAGAATTTAATTTGATTAAATCGATTTGAAACTTCTTGAAATTGAGATCTAAAGATATGATTGTATAACATGATTTTGATTTAAGTAAGTTAATGAATATTTCACGTTTAAATAAATTAAACAAAATATTTAGAAAAATGCAATTTAAGGTTACTTAAATGATATTGAATCTAATGGGGGAATATCTCAAGATTAAATAATAATGAATATAAACTATATATATATGAATCGTTAAATTTAGTTTGAATATTGAATATTTAAAGTTTTGAAATATATTGAAATGTAAATGGGGATTTTGTGATTCAAAACCGGATCTGAGATCGATAAAATTTGAAATGGTTATTTAGGAATTGAGTTTAATTTAAATTGATAAATCGAGATTGGATTAAATTTGAATTTGGAATTTGAGTAGATTTGAACCGTAATTTTGGAAGTGATAAAATTTGGAAATATATATATATATATATATATTTGAAATGAAATGATATTTTGGTTTTGAAGTATAAATTAATTTGAAATGACCACGGTGTTATAGTGTATATCTCTGCATTGCAGATAGTCCCACGAATCCTTAGAGGATGGTTATCCCAAACATCCTTTGAGTTACTTGTATTTCAATTGATATTTCATTTGAGTTGGATTTATTAATATAAGAATGTCAATCCCGACTCGAGTGTTTTGTGTTTTGCTTTACGCTCGGGTCAGACTGAGTGATACAGCTTTTGAGACTCACCTTCGGAGTTTAGAGTTTCGCTTGGAGATCCAACTATCGTTTTATCTTTCAGCTCTTCCAGTTGATTTTTTCAGAGAAGTCATCTGTTGTACTGGAGACTTCATTGTATTTGAGATATTCTGCTGTATTTTCTTTCTAACTCTGATGTTTATATAGTAGCTTCATGAACTACTATTTATCTATTCCGCTGCGTATTATTGGATTACTCTGTGTTTGTGATTTTGTGATTGAACTGTTTATTGTATATGTTCAGTTTTGCCAAATTTTAAATTAACAATCTGATATTTTGAGCAATTCAATTCCGAAATATGCGGATGCGAATGGTTGAAAATAGCAGGTCGTTACAGTGCCTCAAGCCACTGGGGCCACCTCCTGAAACATCGCTGATCACCAGGAAGTCAACCATAATCGCCACTCCTTCTAACCAAGATCCGCCCCACCACCATGCATCGTTTGACAATCCATCCCCCCAATGGGTTCGTCTTCCTTAGCTCTACAACTTTGTAGTTGATAACTTCGCCTGGATTTACTCCCATCTACGTGATGGACGTATGTTGTCGGATGATGGAGAATAATGAATGGAAGCAACGTATTTTGTCTTAAGGTTTTGCAAATTAAAAGATGTTGAGATCATTTTATAGAAAATTTTCAAAGCATTATCCATCACTAATATTTTCAAACTCCAAATGTGGCATGTCGCCTGGCATTCTGTATGTAATACCCCTATTCTGAACCTAATGGAACTAGTATCATGACCCAATTTCATCATCTACGGAAGTTAGCTTTCAAAAAAATTATATTTAATTTAATCCCTTTAATTAATTTCTACACGTTTCGAGCTCGCACAACTAAATGATAAGTCTGATCGCCATGAACTTCGTTAACATATAATAATTCACTATTATGGATCTAATAGCACTCGTTTTATCAAAATCCGAGACAATGTCTAGAAGGATATTGTCATCTGTTAATTAAAATGAATTATTATTTAACCTACTTAACACTTTTAATTCAAATTTAAAATTTTATTCTCATTATTCTTATCTAAACTGAATTTAACTCAGTAGTTGTAATCATTTTTATACAAATTAAATCCTTATATTTGAAATTTTAAGTTGTTTGACTTATAAAATTAAATTTACAATATTCAAATTAATTAAATATTTCAAATTCAAATGGCCAAAATCCTTGGTCATTATAAACTTCCCTCCTTAAAATAATTTCGTCCTTGAAATTGCCAAGTAAGAAAACACCACAAAACCCATCAACATTCCAAAATCAATTAGCTAAAACCGACTATAAAATTTTCTATGACTTAAAATTCATTTACCGGTACCAACTAATATCACTCCAAGTTATAACATAGAAATTAAATTTTGGTTATCAAAATTTGTAACAACCAAGATTTTTCGTCATTTGATTATAATTATTTAATTGGTTTAAATATGGAGTTTGGAATTATAAATGAGTTAGAAAGTTATAAAAAAAATTGAAATTTTAAGCGATTTCGTCTATTTTGATATAGTCGATTTAATCGACGAGTAAAAAATAGCGATCCACGGCACAATCTCAGAATTGGATGAAACTTGTTCCATTGGTTCTATAATGGTGTATTATTATTGAATTTCAAATTTTATCGGATTTGGAGTTATCATTTGGCCATAAGGGACAGAAACACGTTGGAATTAATATCGAAATTTAATATAAATAATTGGGTCCAAAAAGCGTCTTCTCGATGCGATCGAATTAGGACTCGACACCTTTTCCATTATTTTTCGAAATAGGGCTATAAAATTATGAACGCCTAGCAGCATGCCTCGATAGGGGTTCAACATTTTGTGTTATGCAATATGAGATATTTATAATTAAATAATATCAAAATCAAATTTGCCTTCTCCATTCGAATACGCCACCTTACCATCCTAAACACGTAGCTGCCTCTCTCCAGATTTAAAATCACGTTTGCCTTTATTTTCCTTGTCAACAAGAATTCAAATCAGAGGAAATGAAATATAAAGAAAATGCTACATTTATTTCTTCCAAATTCTAAACCGAAATCGCGTCTCCCTTTTTTCTAATTCAGAAATCGAAATCGATTTATACAAAATCAAACGAAAATAAAATCCATGGAGACGGTCACCTAAGATTCATTCGAGGATGCGATCGAAGTGGGGATCGATCATGCCAAATTGCGAGGAGGTTTTGGTAGTTGGAAGTGTGTTGGTTGTGTGAAGTGATGCGAGGAGATGGCGGCATTCGCAGTGGGAAGGTTGCGATCGATGTTAGGCATGAGAGAAGGGGCACGAGCGATGTCGAGGTGGATGAGCGAAATATGTGTTCGATTTAGAGTTTCTCAATTTATGGAGGAGAAGCGGCGGCGACGGTGAGCTATAAGCAGTGGCGCGTCGTTTGGAGGTCACGACTTCGATAGTGGCAGGGCAGTCGAGGCCATCAAGGGATGAAGTTCGTCGAAGTCAAGGGAGACGATGAAGGAGTTCGCAGTACTGGAAGGATTGTCTATTAATGGTAACTAATTTAAATAATAATGTAATTAGTTTAATAAATTTTAAATTTTAAATCAATGACTTAAAATATGTATGTCTCTCAAATGAGGTAAATTTAGGACGCGAAATTTTATGTTATGCTCGTGGGGGCGAATGCTTCAAAGGAAATTGTTTTAGGATTTTTGGAAGTCGGTTGGAAATTTTAAGTTTAAATCGAAAAAATAGTTCGATTTAATTTAAAATTGGAACGGATTCCATTAAAGATCAAAGGTGAATAAATCTCACTCTTTTGGATTGCTAGCTTTTAAATTTCAAATTGTTAAAATTCATTCTGGATGTTGGCTGAATTGATTATCTATTGAATGATATATTATATTTATAGTAGTATATGTAGTAGTGTTTGGAGTGACATTCCCGCACATTATAGCGGATGAGACCCTGTACGCCCTGCATAATAGCGGATGACCCTGTATACCACGATATCCCCCTCGTAGTGGGATTGGTATTTTTTATATTGTATTCACAAGTATGGTTGTAAGTAAACAGGTTGGAGGGATCCAACTGGATTACCCAAATATATTGTTTATTTTTTATATATACTGATATATGATTTGTGTAGGATAATTTATTATAGATTATTATAGTGATTGGATGTTATTGTAGCACTGGCCTGAAATTTGATAATTTGAATACTATAAATACATTTTTAAAATTTATGGAATTAAAGGGAATTTGATATAAAAATATATATATATATATATTGAAATTGGAGTTATTTTAAAGAAATTGAATTAAAAAAATATATTTGATTTTTGGTTATACTTAATTATTGTGTATTATTAAATTGAGATTTTTAAAAATGAATTATATAAGAGAATTTATAAATGATATTATGGAAATATAAAAAGGAGTTAAAATCAATATTGAAAATAGATTGGCAGTAAATATGGAATTTATAAGAAATGAATTTATATAATGGAATTTTATAAATAAGATTTGTTTTATGAACAAGTAAAACAAAGTGGTTATGAAATTTATAAACGACGCTTATAAATAAGGAATTCGATATCATATGAAAATTGGAGAATATGTAAATAGGGTTGGTGTTTGCACCAAAAAATGGACAAACACCTCCAAGTCGTATGAATTAGTTGGTTTTATGTTGTTTCTAGTGATTTGGGTGATTTATGCAAATATATAAAAAGCAGGGACTAAACTATAAAAGACACACAGATTTATAGTGGTTCGGCCAGAACGTGCCTACGTCCACTTTATATGTTATTCTCCTTTTTCTTTCAGATTACAAGTACAAAGCTTTGTATACAAATATTTGGAAGTTGTTTGAAAGTTCCTTCCGTGATTGAGCTCTCAAACTTGTCTGCCATTGTTGTACCCCTGCCCCTCTATTTATAGAGTGAGGCTGGAGGCAGGGGTCTTGGATGTATATAGCTGTTGGTGGGCCTGGGCTGAAGCAATGTGGCCTAGCAGTGTTGGTTCGGCAAGGCTTGGTTCGTAGGTGAGGGCGTTGCTTAGTTCGGTGGTAAATGATCCGGTGGTAGCCCCCCTTGGCCTTGGTTCGGTGGTAAATGATCCGGTGGTAGCCCCCCTGGCCTTGGTTCGGTGGCACGGGAAGTGGGGTTGGTTCAGTGATGGAGTGAAGGGCCTTTGGTTCGGTAGGAGTTGGATTGGTATTGCCTGGAGTGGCCTTGGACCGGCGTTGCTTGGAGTAGCCTTGGACCGGCGTTGCTTGGAGGGGCGTTGGTTCGGTGGGCATGGTGTGGAGCCGGTCCGGTGAGAGTTGGTTCGGTGGTAGGGAAGGGGCCGGTCCGGTGGGAGTTGGTTCGGTGGTAGGGAAGGGGCCGGACGAAACACACCTAACATTTGCCCCCCAAAGGAGGGCATGTGCATGCACATGTCGTGCTTTGCCTTGAGCTGGGGTGTTCTCATCCGGCCTTTAGCGCCGAACCAACCGGTTCGGCTATTGGTATTTGCTTATAAATAGGGGCCTGGCGCCTCCGTTTTTTCCCATCAGCCAAACAACTCCTTTGCCGAATCGAAATCTGTGCCGAATCAGTGTTAGCCGAATCAAAACTTTTGCCGAATCAGGTGAGGATCTACTTCGCCGAATGAAGTTTATCTTCGGTTACCTAATGGGCTCGCAGTCCTTGAAGTAACGAATGGACACCCTTAGTGCCGAATGAACCTAATACCGGATGATCTCAGAGGCTTTCATTGCCGGATGGTCTTAATACCGGATGAACCTTTGTATCGGCTTTGCCGAATGATACTAAGAGTTCTGGGCGTTCTGACTTATGAGTGAAATTTCAGACTATATACACTTGCTTGTTTATGTCCTCTGTTCTAATAATATGTTTTCCTTTTGTGTTTGTAGGAAGATGTCTTGCAAAGTGGAAACTCGACCAGAAAAAAGAAAATCTACGGATAGACAAGAGTCCCCCGTTGTGCCCCCAGCCCAGCCAGGACCGGAACGTCGTGGACCCACCCCGAGGTCGCTAGTAGATGGGTATGGTCCTCAAGAGCTTCTGAATTCTCCTCCTGATTGCTTTCCGAGCTCTCTCAGAGAGGAGCAACTTGACGTTATCTCCCGCTCCTTTGGGATTGATAGAGCATGCATGATGTTGCCAGGGGAGGGGGTCATGCCATATAATCCCCCTGAAGGATACTTCGCATATAGCCGATACCATTGCATGTGCGGGGCCATTCCTCCGATCAGTGCATGGATAGTCAGCTTCATTACTTACCTGAAAGTGGCTCCTTTTCAGCTTCAGCCCAACTCCCATGCCATCTTAGAGTGTCCATTCGTTATCTTCCAGAGGAGATATGGGCTCCCCCCTTCTAACCGGGAAATCCGATATCTATATAATCTGAGGGGCTACAAGAAGGGGTCTCCGTTGTTATCCCATTTTTTGGTCGAAACTGGAATATCGACAAATTGGTAAGGAATGATGGAGGTCGGGACTGAAAATCGATTGGAAGCAAGGCAAGAGTTCGTTCGACACTACACTCCCCGAGTTCAAGTGTCATCCGGTGCTTAAAACCCCTCGGTTTCGTCCGGAAGTTCAAATGTTTGAGTTCGTTCAGTATTCGGACTCCACATGGTCCATTCGGCATTCTCATAAGTGAAGTCTCATTCGGCATTTCCTGCCCCCTTCCTACCGAACCAAACCCAAACCAACTCCTAGCCGAACCAACCACCGAATCACCCAATCACCGAACCATCCTAACCGGACATACCACCACCGGTCCAAAACCCACCACCACGTAACCAAAGCCTACCGAACCACTACCTGCCGAATCACCAAGACACCGGTCCAGAAGCCATGCCGAATCAACCTCTCTCCTTACCAATGCTGGACCAGCTCCTCTCCTTACCAATGTCGGACCAGCTCCTCTCCCTACTAATGCCGAACCACAATCTTTCCACCCACTGAACCTCCGGACCGACCACTCCAAGCACGGCCGATCCAAACTTCGCCGAACCAGATATGCCAGACCAGATTGCTTCAGCCCAGGCCCACCAGCAGCTATATACTTCCAAGACCCCTGCCCTCAGCCTCACTCTATAAATAGAGGGGCAGGGGTACAACAATGGCAGACAAGTTTGAGAGCTCAAACCTGAAAGGAACTTTCAAACAACTTTCATACACTTGTACTACAAGCTTTGTACTTGTAATCGGATTGGAAAAGGAGAATAACATATAAAGTGGACGTAGGCACATTTTGGCCGAACCACTATAAATCTGTGTGCCTTTTACAGTTTAGTCCCTGCTTTTTACGTATTTGCATAAACCACCTAAATCGCTACGAACAACATAAAATCAACTAAATCATACGACTTGGAGCTGTTTGCCCATCTTTTATGCAAACGTATTTGGGTTATTTGCTGAGATCTGTGATTTGTGTTTGAATATCGCTGGCTTATATTCATACACTGGTGCTTTCACGGTATTGGGTGTTTGTGACCATTTTTTACGCAAACATTTTGGTGCTTTCATTGAGAGGGACCAGCACCCGCTACATCGGATAGAAGTTTGGAGTTGGAAGACAATGACTAGGCAGAACAGCAGAAGGCTGAGGGCTGAGAGAAGCCAACAAGGAGGGAGTCAACAAGCATCCTCCGGAGGTGAGGAAGGACCGGCTTCGATCTACATAACCCGGGATGAAATGGAAGCCATCACGAATTCACTACATGAGAGGTTGTTGAAAAGTCAACAGGAAATGGTGCAAACTTTCTTGGAGCAAATGAGATCCGCAGGGGTACAGAATTTAGGAACGGCTACGGCGGTTATGGATGCAGGACAAGAAGCTAGGGTTATGGAACCCAATGAAGGACAGGATACAGAGCCAGAAGGCAATCAACAAGGACTTGGGGGCAGGCCCACAGGATTCAACACAGGAGAACCTTTGGAAGGAGTTCGACAGGCTAGAACCAACGTGGCTGCTAACGAGCCACACGAAGAGTATGTACCGGAGTTCCCTCGGGGGCAACCCTCGACAGACAACGGTGGATTGGTAGATATAATCAGGAAGACTGTGCGAGGTGGTTTGACCAACGAAGACTTGGAAGGAGTAAACAGGAGTCCGTTCACTCGGGAAATAAGGATGGCTCAGAATCCACCTAAGTTCAAGCTACCTAGCGTGGAGGTATACAATGGCAAGGAAGACCCTACGGATCACTTGATGAGATACACCAGACACATGGAGGTGCTGGGGGCATCGGAGGAGGTGATGGCCCGATGCTTCCCTTTGTACTTGACGGACTTAGCTGCGATGTGGTTCAGGCAGCTGGAAGAAGGATCTATCAGGACTTGGAGGGAATTGGTGGAAAGGTTTCTGGGACAGTTTCGGGTTCATGTCAAGTGACCGAAGAACGTGATGACATTGACATCGGTAAGGCAAAGGATGGATGAATCGCTTAGAGCTTTTCTAACTCGATTCAGTGCCGCAGTTGCTTCGGTGGATCGGCCCGATCCATCGATGGTTTTAATGGCAGCAGTATCAGGAGTCAGGGAGAACTCGGATTTCAAGGTATCTCTGATACGAGATCCCCCACGGAATCTCGACGAATTCTTTCATGAGGCAGAAAGGTTCCTTCGACAAGAAGATGCGAGTACAGATTTAAAGTCGAAAAAGGTTAATGCAGTTGGGGTAGGAGGACCATCCAGCAACGGTTCGGATAAAGACAAAGGAAAAAGGAAGTTGGACGATGATTCTCGAAATGCAAGGAAGCAATGGAAGGATCCAAAGTTTTCCACATACATAGGATTGAACGAGACACTGGAGCGGATATACCTGGATACTCGAAATCGCCTTCACTACCGGAGGCCGGCTAGGAGAGAACCAACAGAACGGGAAAGGGCATCGGGAAGGCACTGTCTCTTCCATGATTTGGATGGACATGACACTAACAGCTGCAGGCACTTAAAGGACATAATTGAGGAGCATGTGAGGAATGGACAGCTGCCACAATATGTTGGACCTCGGAATGCAGTGGCGAGGCAGGAGCAACCGCCGCCTGCCTCAAGCTACGATGGTGGGAGGCCCAGGAATGATGGTCGGTTGATCGTCCCTTGACCAGGTTAATATGAAATAAGTAGCAAACTATTGGCAAGCAACCAAGTCATTTACACATGTACGGGGACGGAGATGGCCCCTAGGCATGCTCTGAATGATAATAAGCTGCGATGCTATGGTTTGTGAAATTTATCTTTTGCTTTTGGATTGGACACTGCTTTTCTTTTTGGTTTTTGGTTTTGGAGCTTGGAATGAGCTCCTGGTTTTTCTCGCTTTTTGATTTGGATTTTCCTTTGGATGATCGTTTTCGGTTTTCGATGCTGGTTCGGATTTCTGGTTTTCTGGTTTTGGATTCGGATTTTGGATTTGGATTTTGGATTTGGATTTTGGATTTGGATTTTGAATTGGATTTTGATTGGATTTTTATCTGACTTTTGATAAACGGTCGTCGGGTATGGATTATGCCTGACAAGGGGTGAGTCGCTTTGCCCGAACGTGGTAAATTGACTCATTCAGGACGTTGAGTATGGACTATGCTCGGCAAGGGTCCGGAGTGACCAGGATTCGGCCTAGGACTTAGGCCCTATATTATCAATCGTTATTTTCAGGTCGTCGAGTATGGACTATGCTCGGCAAGGTTCCGGAAAGACCAGGATTCGGCTTAGGACTTAAGCCATGGCATTGTACAGCGTCCAGGGACACTGGACCAAGGTCGTCAAGTGTGGATTATGCTTGGCAAGAACCCGGAGAGGTTAGCTCAACACCCAGGGACACTGGATCACGGCCGTCAGGTGTGGATTGCGCTTGGCAAGAGGCCGGACAGGTTATGAATTTGGATATCGACCCAGAAAGGTCCTGGATTCGGTTGTTGGCTATTGGATAAGGATGGTTTGGGACTCGGTTGTCGAGTTCGGATGGACATGGAATTGGCTCAAGCTTTGGTTATTGGATTTGGAACTGGATATCGACTCGGAGCAGTCAAGGATGATCTACTCTGGCAATATGGCTATGAACTTTGGATATTGGATTCGGAACTATTCAAAACACGCCTTGTTATCACAAAGCATGTTTTGGGGGGCAAAGTGTTATCCCATTTTTTGGTCGAAACTGGAATATCGACAAATTGGTAAGGAATGATGGAGGTCGGGATTGAAAATCGATTGGAAGCAAGGCAAGAGTTCGTTCGACACTACACTCCCCGAGTTCAAGTGTCATCCGGTGCTTAAAACCCCTCGGTTTCGTCCGGAAGTTCAAATGTTTGAGTTCGTTCAGTATTCGGACTCCACATGGTCCATTCGGCATTCTCATAAGTGAAGTCTCATTCGGCATTTCCTGCCCCCTTCCTACCGAACCAAACCCAAACCAACTCCTAGCCGAACCAACCACCGAATCACCCAATCACCGAACCATCCTAACCGGACATACCACCACCGGTCCAAAACCCACCACCACGTAACCAAAGCCTACCGAACCACTACCTGCCGAATCACCAAGACACCGGTCCAGAAGCCATGCCGAATCAACCTCTCTCCTTACCAATGCCGGACCAGCTCCTCTCCTTACCAATGCCGGACCAGCTCCTCTCCCTACTAATGCCGAACCACAATCTTTCCACCCACTGAACCTCCGGACCAACCACTCCAAGCACGGCCGATCCAAACTTCGCCGAACCAGATATGCCAGACCAGATTGCTTCAGCTCAGGCCCACCAGCAGCTATATACTTCCAAGACCCCTGCCCCCAGCCTCACTCTATAAATAGAGGGGCAGGGGTACAACAATGGCAGACAAGTTTGAGAGCTCAAACCTGAAAGGAACTTTCAAACAACTTTCATACACTTGTACTACAAGCTTTGTACTTGTAATCGGATTGGAAAAGGAGAATAACATATAAAGTGGACGTAGGCACATTTTGGCCGAACCACTATAAATCTGTGTGTCTTTTACAGTTTAGTCCCTGCTTTTTACGTATTTGCATAAACCACCTAAATCGCTACGAACAACATAAAATCAACTAAATCATACGACTTGGAGCTGTTTGCCCATCTTTTATGCAAACGTATTTGGGTTATTTGCTGAGATCTGTGATTTGTGTTTGAATATCGCTGGCTTATATTCATACACTGGTGCTTTCACGGTATTGGGTGTTTGTGACCATTTTTTACGCAAACATCCGTACATTAGTTTAGAGTCGGCTGTGTCCTTCAAGACGGTCTTGGAATTATACTCAAAGTTTACCATGTTTAAGAAGGAATGGTTCTTCGTGAAGGACGACTCCGTTTCTTTCCGCCTTTTCACTTCTGGCTGTAAGTTGAATTCCACTTGTAATTTCTTTGTCCCGACTGCAATGCTTCTTCTTATATGCTTGTATTTCTTGCTAGTGACAAGTGGCTTTGCGGTCGTGGAGAATGATCGCCTGGTACAGATGGTCGCGGAGATAGAGGTTATCTCTAGAAGGGACAGGTCGGCTTCTTACCTAATCAGGAATGCCACTCTCCTGGAGCACAACCTGATTCTTCCATATCAATCTGTGGTTAAGCAGAGAGATACAGCCGAGGAAAGGGCTGCTAAAGCTAAAGATGGGGCTACTGCGAAGATCAGTAAGAGGAAACCTTTTACAAAACGTCCAGTTGTCGGAGGTAAGAAGCTCAAGAAGTCCGACGGCCCTTCCCCTAGCACGTGCCCAATGACTCCGGGGGAGGAAGACATGGAGGAGGATAGAGGTGAAGGCGAAGGAGGCGATGTAGGAGGAGAGGCAGAGAGAGGAGACGACAGAGAAGGTGATGGTGGTGGTGATGGCGCCGGGGCTTTGCCTCCTGGGCAAGCAGGCGAGATTCAAGAGTGGACGGATGATGCCTTCCACCAGGCTTTTGAGGGGTTGGAGGAAGGATCAGCCTTGGTGGAGAAATCGAAGAGGTCTGATAAGGCCGGTTCCGGTGCCAGCCTATCTTCTGAGAGTATTTCAGCTAAGGCAACTCCGGCGGTTCAAGGTGAATTCTTAACTCCTCCTTTTAACTTCACACATTTCTTGAGTCGTAGTTTCATGCATGCTTGTAACACTTGGTTTTTTATTCCAGGAATGGGTAAGGTGGCCAAGACATCAGATATTCGGCACCTCCTTGAACAGTATAAGCTACTCAAAGTTTCCGCCAAACCAAAGCCGTCAGCTAGCCGTCCTGGAGATGCGGTCAGATATCGCCCTCTTCTCGGAGTTATTGAAGAAGATATGCAAAAGAGAAAGAGGGGCCGATCTTCGTTTGAACCTTCACCTGGCCATCAGCCTCCAGTCCAGCCTATCCATGATATTACTGAGGAGGATACTGAGCTTATGCCTTCCCCACATCCGTCCGAAAATCCAACCGTCACCCCGATAGACCATCCTGGTTTGGTTTGCAACCCATTTGCCAGCCATCCGGATCTAGACCCGAGTTTTCAGGATATCTCTTTTGATGAGGCCACGGGTGAGCATCTTCTTTCCCGCAACCCCATGGTACGGGTGCTTGATGAGGCTAAGTTTTTAGACCTCGATTTGCTTACTACTCGGACAGTTACCATGGGGGACGAAGCCAAGGCTAATATTGATCGGATTGCGGAGGAGACCAGGAAGTTGATGGGGCATCATGCCTGTCTGGTCAAGGTTGGAAAGGAGATTAGGAGTGCTAATATTCGGTTGCGGCTAAAGGTTGCCGATCAGGCCAAACAGCTTGCCGATCAAGCCATTCAGATTTCTCAGCACGAGGCAGCCTCCAGGCGGTTGAAGGAGACTATGGAAGAGGCTAGTAGGGCAGAACTACGAAAGATGGAGGCCGCCTGCAAGGAGCGGATTGACATAGCCATTGCTACGGTGGATGAGGTTCGGAGGGCGGATCTCGAGCAGGTAGAGGAGTTATCTGGGAGGCTTGAGGCCGCAAAGCTTGCTCAGGCCAGGCTAAAGGAAGAGATAGAGGAAATGAGGAGGTCTATCCAGGCTGACCGCTTGAGATATCGATCAGAGAGGGATGTTTCCATCGCTAAGTTGCTGTCCTTCGAGCCCCGGGTGAGGGAGTTTGAGGAGAATGAGGGGATGATAGACGAGATGTTGCAGGATATGTACTTCCGTACTTGGAAGCGGGGCAATCCATCCTGGATGGATGACTATCCCCGGGTCATGGCCAGGATATATCTTCGGGCTTTAGAGGAGGCCAAGGCCGATGCGGATAAGGAAGGTGGAGAGGCATTCAGGGTGGATGTGGTTACCGCCCAGTTCTCAAAGGAGGAGAAGGTAGCGGTGAAGGAGGGGATGCGGCTACTTGCTGCGGAGGAAGCCGGTGTGCAGTTAGGGGATGAGGACCAAGGAGCGGATGTTGGTGAGTTTTCCCTTTTTAGCTTTTCATAACTTGGTCGTTCGTTGTCAGTTTAATGGACTCTTTTCCTGAATTGGACAGGTGGTGCCTCTGGTCATCATGCTGGGAGCTCCGATCCTGCAGTCAAGTAGATTCAAAGAGCTGGTAGGACGATGGTGGAGCACGGGCGGAGTTGGTTATTTTATTTGGTCTGCTTGACATTCCTGTACATGCTAGTTCAAAACATTAATATAACCTTTAAGTTGTAATTATGTTATTGAACGTCTTTATGTGAGTTTATAACATAAGCCGATTCTGTTATATTTTAAATGTTGTTATTATTTTGAAGTGCTGTATAAAAAACATAGTTATGCATATCCCTGTGATTTAATTGTGTTCAATGTTAAGCTTTTGCTCGAAATATAATCTCATGTTTTGCAATGTTATGAATAAGTCATAGCTACATGATTATGTACAAGAGAAAAGAGTACCGCCCTTCATGTTCTGGTTGCAGGGGGTAGCTTTGGACATCTTGTGTAATTGACCATGGATGCGGCTGAGTGCCTTGTCACCCAGTTCGCGGGCTCAGATTCTCGTGAGCGAATGCCTCCTATTTAGTGTCATGTACTGTTATGCGGGATACAAGAAAAGTATTTAAATGGAATGGAAATATAGGAAAAGTAAAACTTCTAGTCACGGAAGGCCGTCGATATGCTTAAGTTTGTGGCAAACGGGTTTTGTAGTCACTTTCCCTAGCTGTGGGTCTTGGAGACCTTTGTCACCCATCTTACGCCTCCGCGGGGAGTTTATCTTTTTTACCACAGCCGCACTTAAGACATATCGGAGCCGAGATCGCGCACAGTGACTACCCGAGCCATTATGGCCCGTAATCGTGGGTATTATTCGATTTACTATGGCCGGCTAGAGTGGGTGCCGATCGTCAACCGTGAACTACCCTTGGCTGGCCACACCTTATGTTGGGGCTTAAAGTAGGTTCACAGTTGCCGGCGAGCCGAACGCCGTGATGAGCTGCCATCGGCTATAGTCGGCCTTCGTGATGGCTTATAATCGGCTCATTACAGTTGGCTTTGAGGAAAGTCGCGAGCAATGAGTTAACCCGCAGCAGAGGGATGCTGGAGCAAAAGTGTCTCATTGGCGAGTGCAAAGGATCGCATAGTACCTGTTGGGTCTTGTCCAGGTGAGGTTGCGCCACGAAGTTCCAAGTACGGAAATGTCGTTATACATGGTTTCGTTCAACAGAAAAGGATAACACTTAACAAGCGGCCAAGATATAAAGGAACAAGTTAAAAAGAGACAAGATTTTTAAAGTGGTTCAGCACGAAAATGCCTACGTCCACTGATTATCTTTGTTAATTCACTTCATATGGGCAGTACAAGTTAAGAAAAGTATCGACGGAGGTGTTGGATGTTCCATGCCCTCTGGAACACCTCTCCGTCTACTGTTGATAAAATATAAGCTCCGTTGTGGAGATCTTTATGAATTACATAGGGTCCGTCCCAGATTGGATCTAGCGCTCTGGGGCGTGGGAAGATCCGCTTGAGGACAAGATCTCATTCCTGAAAGCTGCGGCGCTTGACTTTAGAGTTGTATTGTGCTGCTACTTTTTGCTTGTGAGCTGCCGCTTTAAGTGCTGCATCATTTCTTCTTTCTTCAATTAGATCCAAAGACATGTGTAGGAGTTCTTCATTCTCTTCTGGGTTGTAGTGGATCCTACAGTGGGAAGGCACTATAGTTTCAACTGGGAGCATGGCCTCCAATCCGTATGCCAAAGAGAAAGGAGTATGCCCTGTTGATGTTCTGTAAGATGTGCGGTAGGCCTAAAGTGCCGTAGGAAGTTCATCTACCCAAGCGCCTTTTGACTTTTCAAGTTTCTTCTTGATTAGAGTTTTGAGGATTTTGTTGACAGCTTCGACTTGTCCGTTTGCCTGGGTGTAAGCTATAGATGAGAAGCTTTTGTGAATTCCGTGCTCTTGGCACCAGCCAGCAAATTCCTCGTTGTCAAATTGAAGTCTATTGTCCGATATGTTTTTGAGTGGAACCCCGTACCTGCATAAAACATTTTTGATCAAGAAGTTAATAACTTTTGCCGAAGATATTTTATTTAGAGGCTCCGCTTCCACCCATTTGGTGAAATAGTCAACTGTTACTATGGCATATTTGGCTCCGCCTCGGCCCACTAGCAGTTCGCCAATCAAGTCAATTCCCCATATTGCAAAGGGCCAAGGGCTGGTCATTTGAGTAATCTCGTTTGTTGGTAGTCGAGGAATTTTAGCAAATTTCTGACATCTGTCACATCTTTTGACGAAGTCTAGGGCGTCTTTGTTTAAGGTGGGCCAGTAATATCCATATCGGAGTATCTTCTTTGCCAGAGTCTGCCCACCAGTGTGATCTCCGCAACTTCCTCGATTTATATTGGATAAGATCTCCTTGGCTTCCCTTCCAGCGACGCACCTTAATAAGAGATTAGAGAAGCTGCGTCGATAGAGGATGCCTTCTTGTATCGTGTAGCGGGAAGCTTTCCTTAAGATTTTCTTGACTTCGTTACTCCCGTCGGGCAGTGTGCCATCTTGTAAATATTTTCGGATAGGAGTCATCCAAGTTTCCTCTTCGATTACAGCTATTATGTTCATTATTTCGTAACTTGGGGCTAGTTGCTGTGAGGTGGTTATTGTTCGAGAAGCGGCGCCGTCCTTCATGCTAGCTTGCTTTGCCAGTTCGTCGGCCTCTTGATTCTCTTCTCGAGGAATGTGTTTTATTAAATAGTGATCCAACTGATTGAGCAGTAGCTTGATCTTCTTTAGATATGCTGTGAGTCGTTCTCCTCGAGTCTGGAATTCTCCCAGTATTTGATTCACAATAAGTTGAGAATCACTATGGAGACATAAAGAACTGACTCCAATCTCCAGGGCAAGTTCTAATCCGTCCATCATTGCTTCGTATTCTGCGTCATTGTTAGTGGCAGCGAACTCCAACCTTAGGGTGTAGTGCAGCTTCCTTCCCCTGGGGGTGATTATCACAACACCTGCCCCCGAGCCTTGTTCATTTGATGCTCCATCAACGAAGAGGTTCCACTTAATATTTTCTGCTACTTCAGATTGCTCCTTACCTTCGTTAGTAGTGAATTCGGCAATGAAATCAACTATGGCTTGTCCCTTGATAGCGGTGCGAGGATGGTAGGTGATATCATATTGACTCAGTTCAATGCACCACTTAAGTAGTTGCCCGGAAGTGTCGGGGCGATGGAGTACTTGCCTTAGCGGTTGATCGGTTAAAACTATGATGGAATGAGATTGGAAGTAGTGTCGCAGTTTCCGTGACGCGATAAGCAAACAGTATGCTAGCTTTTCAAGTTTAGGGTATTTGGCTTCTGCCCCTATGAATCTCTTGCTTACAAAGTATACGGGTCGCTGTGCGTGGTTGTCCTCCCTCACCATAGCGGCGCTTAAAGCATGGGACGATACAGCTAGGTATAGGTATAGTTCCTCGCCTTCATTTGGAGTTGAAAGTACTAGTGGTCTTTGGAGGTGTTCGATCAAGTTAAGGAAGGCTGTCGAGCATTCGTCAGTCCATTCGAACTTTCCTTTGTCTTTCTTAAGAGCTTCGAAGAAAGGAATGCATTTGTCGGTTGCTTTAGAGATGAACCTGCTTAGGGCAGCCACCTTCCCGTTTAGGCTTTGCATCTCACTTCGAGTGGATGGTATCTTGATATCTTGCAAGGCCCAGACTTGTTCGGGGTTCGCTTCAATCCCCCTAGCATGGACGATGAATCCCAAGAACTTTCCCGACGATACTCCGAAGGAGCACTTTAGAGGATTCAGTTTCATTCCATATTGGCGAAGTACTTGAAACATCTCGCTCAGGTGGTTTATATGATTGTTGGCTTTCCTTGATTTTAACAGCATGTCATCCACATAAACTTCCATAGTTTGCCCTATTAATTTTGCAAACATCTTGTTGACAAGGCGCTGATAAGTAGCTCCGGCGTTTTTAAGTCCAAAAGGCATTACTTTGTAGCAGTACAATCCCCGGTCAGTGATGAAACTGGTGTGGTCTTGATCGGTGGCGTGCATAGGGATCTGGTTGTATCCTGAGTATGCGTCCATGAAGGATAAGAGTTCATGTCCGACTGTGCTGTCCACGAGTTGGTCGATTTGGGGGAGTGGGAAGTAGTCTTTCGGGCAAGCGTCATTTAAGTTGGAGAAATCGATGCATGTTCACCACTTCCCATTAGCTTTCTTTACCAGTACCGGGTTGGCGATCCATTCTGGGCAGATGGCTTCTCGTATGAAGTCATTGGCAAGTAAGTTCTTTACTTCTTCCTCGAGTGCTGCTGATCGTTCTGCCCCCATGCTTCTCTTTTTCTGCTTCACTGGCACCTTGGTGGGGTTGATATTCAGTATGTGGCATGCTACGTTTGGAGACATTCCTGTCATGTCGGCGTGCGTCCATGCAAATACATACATCCATGTTGTGGCGAAGAAAATCGATGAGTTGATCTTTCAACTCCGCTCTTAACTGAGACCCGACTCTCAGCAGTCTACTTGGGTCGTGTTTGTCTACAGCTGCAAATTCCATAGCCTCTGCAGGCTCGGTGGTGGCCTCCTCCTCTTTGTCCCTGGGGTCTAATTCGTTGAATGGATCGCTGGTATATCGAAGAGGAGGGGCTTTCTTTAATTGCTATGCTTCCAGGCTTTTCTTGCAGAGAGAAGTCTCTGCATCCTTTCCTTTACCCTTCCTTCGGTTATTGCGAAGCTCAGTTACATAACAATCTCGAGCGGCGTCTTGATCTCCCTCTATTTCTCCTACTCCGTTATCTGTTGGGAATTTCATCTTCAGGCACCATGGGGCTAGGACAATTTGGAAGTTAGACAAGGCTGGTCTTCCCAAAAAGGCGTTGTAGGCCGAATGGTTCTCTATTAGTACAAATGTTTGTTTTCGCACAGCGGAGCGGGGATGACTTCCTATTTCAACAAAAAGGTCCAGTTGCCTGAGGGGCACTTTCGCATCTCCAGTAAAACCATGTAGTGGTTTGTTGCAGGGAGACACATCCTTCATTGACAGCTTCATTTTGTCGAATGCATGCTTGAATAGGATATTCACTGAGCTTCCAGTGTCTACTAAAATTTGAAAAACTTTGGCTGGACCGAACCAGGCAGAGATGACAATAGGATCCATGTGTGGGTACTGTCTTCCCTCTAGATCATGCCTACTAAATGTGATGTCGTCACTCTCTTTCCATTTCGGGTGGCGTTCTTCCATAATAGAATTAACGTAGCCTTCAGCGTTTCTAAGTGACTTACCGTATCTTTCCATCTCTGCCCAGCTTCTGTCGGCGATGTGTGGTCCTCCTGATATGGTATGGACTACTATTTTCTCTTAACTAGAGCCGCTGGTGTTGCGATTTACTCCGCCTTCCTCTAGGAGGGGTAACCCTAGGTTTTCATTAGCGGGAGTTGGAGTCCTGCTCTGGCTTTTTACATAGCGTTCCAGTCTCCTCCTTCTAATGTGTTCTTCAATCAAATCCCGGAGATGGTGGCATTCATTGGTGTCATGTCCGTGGGATTCGTGGAAGCGGCAGAACTTTCCAGATTTGGGTGCATTATCTGACTCCTTCTTGTGCGGGGGGGGGGGGGCGCTTGTATCTAACTTCGTCTCGAGTGGCTAGGAAGATGTTTTCGATCGTTTCATTCAAATGAGTGTAGGAGTCAAATCTTGGTCCAGGTCGATATAGGCGCTTTTCCCCTTTCTTGCCCCCAGCATTGTCTCTAGAGTCATTTCTCCGAACATCCTTTGTTGCAGCAGAAACCCTGTCTGTGGCTGTTTTAACATGTTGCCCTGACTGCCTCTCAGTGGCAGCGTCTTCAAGTCTCATATACTTTCCAGCTTCATGGAAGAAATCAAGTAAAGTAGCTGGCTTTTCCTTGGTTAGTCTTCTAGCAAATTTAGTATCCGGATGTACACCACTGTAGAGAGCCATTAGGATAAGTTTCTCGTCGGCATCTTGGACCGCGGCCGCCGCAGCGTTGAATCGGGTTAGATATTGCTGCACTGTCTCTCCGGGTTTCTGCTTGATATTAGATAAGGAATAAGCGTCCTTGGGTTGTTCCACCTGAATGCAGAACTGGCTGATGAATTTTTCTTTCAACATTTCCCATGAGCTGATGGACCCTTGAGGTAGGTGGCAGAACCAGGAGGTAGCTAGGTCTGCCAAGAAGAGTGGGAAGCATTTGCACAATACTCCCTCCGTTGCTCCGCTCATGAGCATATGCTGGGTATATCTCTGTAAATGTACGATGGGGTCAGAGGTTCCCTTGTAAGGTTCCATTGTTGGCATTTTCCATTCCCGGGGGGTGATGGCAGTTTCAATCTTGCGAGTGAAGGGGCTGGTTACCCTAGCACCTATCCCTCGATCCCTTTGCTCCCGTTGGACGCACTCCCTGAACAATCGCGCCATTCTTTCATCAGAACTTGGAGTGGAAAAAAATGAGTTTGGTTCTTCCCTGCGGGATTGACTCCATCCAGATGACCTGTAAGGATGGTATCGTTTATCACTCCTGACATTCTCCAATGGCTGTCTCTGGTCTTCCGGGGGCATGCTGGGGTCAGCCACAGTTGGGCCTTTCCTTGATTTTCCCGTGCTGGGTTCTGTTCTTAGCACTTCCTCGGGTCCAACTTCGGGCTGGACTCCAGCTCGGCCCCGTCTACTGGTGTTTCCATGGTTAGGTAGCATGACAGGCTCAGCTACATCCGACCTCTGTCTGGTGCCTCCCCTGTTGGGTTCGGCTCCAAAAGTTTTCTCGGGTCGGAATTCGGGCTGAGCCTGGGCTCGGCTCCTACCATTGTTGTTTCTGTCATTAGCCTCTTCGAAGAAGAAAGACCTTTGTCGTCTCCCAGATCCTCCAGACCGGGACTCACCCCATGATTCAGTGTTACGGTTGGATCTTCAGCATCCCTTAAGCGTGACATGAGTTGGTCTACCAAGGCTTCTTGTTGAGATGCGAAGCGGTTAGTTACTTCAGCCACAATCCTGTCCAGATCTGCCCTTGTAATTGGTTGTTCCGTAGCAGGGGCTGTCGGATTTGCCTGATTTAAATTTGCTGTTGGAACTGCACGATTGTCTTGGTCCCTGATCACTAGATCTGGGATACTGCCAGTTGCGACGTCCTTTCCTTTGTTAGCATCTTTCTTCCGTCCGGGAGCCATATTTTCCAAGCAATGAACAATGTTGATAGGAAAAGGGTTGAATGGGAGAAGCTAAAGGTTCGAGCTCCCTCCTTCTCAATGAAAGCACCAAAAATGTTTGCACCAAAAAATGGACAAACACCTCCAAGTCGTATGAATTAGTTGGTTTTATGTTGTTTCTAGTGATTTGGGTGATTTATGCAAATATATAAAAAGCAGGGACTAAACTGTAAAAGACACGTAGATTTATAGTGGTTCGGCCAGAACGTGCGTACGTCCACTTTATATGTTATTCTCCTTTTTCTTTCAGATTACAAGTACAAAGCTTTGTATACAAGTATTTGAAAGTTGTTTGAAAGTTCCTTCCGTTCTTGAGCTCTCAAACTTGTCTGCCATTGTTGTACCCCTGCCCCTCTATTTATAGAGTGAGGCTGGAGGCAGGGGTCTTGGATGTATATAGCTGTTGGTGGGCCTGGGCTGAAGCAATGTGGCCTGGCAGTGTTGGTTCGGCAAGGCTTGGTTCGGAGGTGAGGGCGTTGCTTAGTTCGGTGGTAAATGATCCGGTGGTAGCCCCCCTTGGCCTTGGTTCGGTGGTAAATGATCCGGTGGTTGCCCCCCTTGGCCTTGGTTCGGTGGCACGGGAAGTGAGGTTGGTTCGGTGATGGAGTGAAGGGCCTTTGGTTCGGTAGGAGTTGGATTGGTATTGCCTGGAGTGGCCTTGGACCGGCATTGCTTGGAGTAGCCTTGGAGGGGCGTTGCTTGGAGGGGCGTTGGTTCGGTGGGCATGGTGTGGAGCCGGTCCGGTGAGAGTTGGTTCGGTGGTAGGGAAGGGGCCGGACGAAACACACCTAATAGTTGGGAAAAATAGTGGATTACATTTTTAAAATGAGAATGGTTAGGGAGTAGAAAATAAATCGATCTGTTGTGAAATCGAGAGGAAGTTATAAACTAAATTGGTTATCGAGATTTTAAAATATATTTTTATTTTTAAGAAGTTAAGTTTGTTCCAAAAGGAAAAATTTACTATTTAAACTATGAAATTTTAAAATAGTTAGTATTGGATTACTTTGGAAAAATGGATTTTCAAATATTTAATATTTATTGAAATAGAAATTTTAATTTTTATAACCAGCTTTGTAAATTGATTTGTTTCTTTTTAGATGAGTTATTGATGGTTTGTTAAAAATGTTTAATATTATAAATGATAACTTAAAACATATTTTAAAAATAAAAATAAATTACTATTCTTTAAAAATGCACATTATATATATATATATTTCGAAATGATGGGAAATTTATTTATAAAATTCACTAAAAATGTGTAAATAGTTCTAATTTAGGATGAGATTTTATTAGAGAAATCTTATAAATGGAATTCTAGAGACTTAAGGAAATTTCCGACTTGTAGATGTGATAACTTTAATAAGAATTTGAATTTATGTAAAGAAGTTATAAGTGGTTGGTTGGATTATAAACAAGTATAATCGGTTTGGAAATCGTAGGAAGGGTTTATTAAAAATCCGTAGACTTATGAGATAAGTTATGAAATATTTCCATGTTTAATATCGAGACGATTTTGGAAATTATACGTACAAATATTTTCCTAAGTATCGAAAAGAAGGTTTTGGAAGCAATTTTAGTGGGAAACGATTTGGAATAGAAATAATTTTCTAATTGTACAAAAAATGGAAATTTGGAAATATTTCTAAGTTTGGAGAATAGTGAAATATCCTGTTATGCAAACAAGTGTTGAAATTGTTTCCAAATTATAGAAATACTGAAAGAGGTTGAGCATATATCATAGTAAATATATTTGGAAGAAAATGTTTTGAAGGTTTATAAAAATAAGGCTTAGTGTCTACTTATGGATGTTATTGATAGTAAAATAACCGATAATCAATATTGGCCAATTTTGTTAGTCATTTCAAAGAGACCGGGATCAGATTTAATTATCCGAAAACAACTTCGATCTGGTTTGAATGTAACGAATGAATACCGTGAAGATGATGAAGATGGTGATTCGGTTTGACCTGACAAAGGGCAACTTGTATGGACAAATGCTATCAGAACATCGTCATTGGAGGACGATGAGCATTCTAAGTAGAATTTTTCTTAAAAGATAATGCTTAGCCTCGAGCCTCATCAACCGAGAATGACTAAAACAGGGGAGATGCAACAAGGCTAAGTGGGTCGCACACAATTAGGGTATGTTATCACGTTTCTAGATGTCCTTGAAAACCTATTTATTATGGATATGGTTGTGCATGAAAGAAGGAGCGCCCGATGGTAAGAGAAGCAACACCCGGGGTGATAACATATTCGGTCTCTCTAGGTTAGGGGCAGGCCGGTCTTGTGTAGTAGGGGATCCTGGCGTGGTCCTCGGTACATTATTCTAGAGGTGTACTATGATGGGTGGTACCCCATTGGCCTAATCATTCTTCAGAATCCATTCTCCAATACGAGCTTACGGTTTTGTTTGTAGAGCCTAGTATGCTGGAATTTAATTAATGTAAATGTTTCAGCTATTTGAATAAGTATTTGTATTTAGGCACCATTATAATGACACTGGATTTTCTATAAAATGTTTTGGTTATCGTAAAGGAAAAACCGATCGTGTTTATGCATGACGCGGTCAAACGAGATACCTTTTTTTTAAAGGATTTTGATAACTCTAATAATTCAAATTGAGTGTATTTTCTCACGCTGGTTTTTCAGACTAACTCGAGTGTTATTTTATTATAATGCTTGGGTCAGACCGAGTATTACAGATTTAGGATAGAATGCTATGGAGCTCAGGAGGCGAGTTGGAGGAGTAGAGATGTATCTCCGTACTTGATTTATATTTCAGCTGTATGAGGACAAAGTAGTAGACTATCCATATTGATTTTTATATGTTATACTCCGATAATGGTATATGTATTAATAGTACAGCTCTTGTATTTAAAATCTGTTATTATATATATATATATATATATATATTATATTCGTTCCGCCGCGATTGTGAGATTCTATGTTGTTGGCTATTTTTCTTCTATCTCTTGCTTCGTCTTCTCCCCTATTTATTCTCTCTTTCGTACACCTTGGGTTGAGCGAGGTAGAATTATTATCAACTCAATGGGTAAGGAACTACGGGTCGCTACATTTGGTATTAGAGATGAAGGTTAAGCGAGAACCTTGGCTCTGGTAGGATTTACTCATCAGAGATAGGGTCAGTAGCACCCTAGAATGAGTCTGAGTGTAATAATAGACATGAGCGCATATTTGTTAGTAAATATAAAATGATTTATATTATGTTGATTGATTGGTCGAGTGTTATATAAATTATGATCGTATAGTGGGACACTACTTAAATTGATAGAAGTTTCTAAACACTTGAATGGAGTAATTCGACATAGTATGGTTTTGGAGCGGATAAATGAAATAATTTACCCAAATTATATTTTTATATAAAAGATAATATTCTGAAATTATTATATTATAAGTTTGCATGTTTGGATGGTATAACCAAAAACATAATTATAAAATTGAAATGGTTATATATAACAAAATGAAAATTGTATAAGTATGAATTATACAAATGAGTTAACAGCTAAAAATATATTCAAATTAGAAATTGGAAGAATTAAATCCTGGAGATTTTTGGAAATGTTTTCCTAAGGTATTTTAAAATAAATAATAGCAATATTATTTTGGAGATATATCTGAATAGAAAATTGGTTTAAATGAATTTTGGAAGTGATATAGCATTGAGCTCACTTTAATCGCTGGAAAATAATCCTAGGGATGACTGCGCAACATCATCAACATTCATTTTCTAATTCTAAGTTACAGATTGCTACCTAAGTTGATTTGATTCAAATTTGTTGGGCAAAAAGGTTTTGTTTAAAATTTTCCAAAGGAATTGTTTAGGATAAAATCAGGTTGATTTTAAAATTTTCGAAGGAAGTGGTGCATGTTAGTATGGTGCAAATTTTCATCCTGGTAGTAATATTGGTTTATCTGCTTTAATGATGTATGCAAGATTGGAGTTACACGTCACTTGTTCAGATCATTTATCTCTGAAATTAATATTGCGTGCATGAAGAAAATTTTGGGTTACCCAGACCTTCAACAATTTCGTTTTCACATTTTTGGTAGTTGCAATTAGGTGTCAAATTAAGGATTAAGTTTATTTCATTTTATGGTACCAGGTAGTAGCCTTCGAAATCAAGGCTATGCCATCTTTACTACAGGCGTGTACTCATATCTTAGTTCATAAAATGAGCAGACAGTCTGTTTTAGAAATTTTTATTTGTGAGTGTTCATGCATACACATGAGAGTGGACACATTTCTACATTGCCAAAATCATAGTGTTATAATGTCGCGTGCACGTGCCTTCATGTAGTGACAGGTTGCAATATTATGTGTACCTCATTAGTGTACAGGCAGTGGTTTCGCTTCATATTTGCATATAGGGTGGTGCGCACGCATGTCCAGATTGTGTTCATTTTTATTGGGCATAAAGTTGGTTCATATTGCACAATGTAGTATAGTTTTTATCGCACATACATGCACACGAGTTTATGTATTATAAGCTATTTGCTTTTCGTATTTGTAGTTCTAATATTCAAAAATATGGCCAGGACATATAAAAGTTGCCTATAAATGATAGATGCATGAAAATATGAGATATACGAAAGTTTTAAAAATAAATTAGTGCCTTGCCATTTTTTCAAGTAAAGCACACAGTGCTAGAGCTATCATCCACGTGTAGGCGTGTGTAGAGTCCATATGCATTCGTGTTTATTGCATTGGTTCACTGCGTGCACGGAACATTATGTGCACATTAGAAATAATTCTAGTTTACACTTTATATAATGCTTGTTGTGTGCGAAAATATGTTGCCAGGTCATTTTTCCTAATGTAATCTTTGCACCGGTATCATTCATTTACGAGTATGCACATTTTGCATGAATATAGGATCAGTTCATTTCGTGCCCGTGCGTAATGTTGCCAGGCATCATATTACCTTTCGTGTATGCTTAAATTAATCAAGACACGTTGTTCTTATTCAGTTTATTTTTACTTGATTATTGTGTACAAGTATATTGTGTAAGTTGCATTGCATAGAAATCAAGTTTCAGACAGTGTAATATTTTGTTGAGTATGCAGTAGCATAGTTTACTACATTAATTTATTTTTGAACCGGTGTCTCGTTTTAAAACGTATCCTGTTGCCGTTATTTTTATAACGGAATTTGTACACCGGTATTATATTTTTGAAGCGTGTTGTTTTGATGACATTTTGATGAATAAAATTACAGTTATTTCGACTTCAGTAACCGTCAATTTTATAGTGAATTTTTAAGCGGTTATCCCGTAACGCTGATTTGGTATCCGTTTTTGCGATGTTTTGTGAAGCGCAATTTCCTCGTTGAAATTGCTATAGTTGTTGCTGTTTTGATCACCTGTTTTAAAAATCATTTTAAAATAAACTTGTTTTCAAAAAAATTATAGTTTGCGCTTTCAAAAGAATGAGGAAGCGATTTAAACGCTTCAGCAAAATTGAGGACTATGAACCCTCACTTTTACTGATTCGCTTAATTTCGAACTTATCCGTTTGAGAACATAAAATGTTATTTATTTAAAATACACAATTTTGCACTTTCAAGGAAATGACGAAGAGACTTAAACGATTTAGAAAAAGTGCGGAGTATGGAACAACACTTTTACTATTTCGGTTAATTCCGAACTTGTTAATTGAAATATTTGCTGTTTGATGATTTTGATGATATTGTCGGGCTTTTGAGCCACTTTGTTGTACCTTCGGGTCAATTACAATACTAGACCTTTGGGTCATTTGTTGGACCTTCGAGTCATTTGTTGGGCGCCAAAAATTATAGTACTTGGTAGGCTTTGGCCATATGAGATACACGTGCAACTTAGCTTAAACTCGCCATCTGCTGGGATCGATCCATCTTTTATATTGATTTCTAGTTATCTTATTTTGATTTCTAGATTCTGCGTATTGTTTTTTTGAATTCAATTGTGAATTTGGAAGTTTATTTTAATGATGTTTAATGGGATTTCTTCCTTTAAACTATGCTGATTACTATGTTGTATAGTCTCACCCGAGACTATAACTTTGTGTATATTCTCATCAGTGATTATAATTTTGTGTATAGTCTCATCCAAGAGTATAAATTTGTATAATGCTGTTTTGAATTAAATTGGGAATTTAAAAGCTGATTTTGATTAAGTTTAAATTGAGATTTCTTTATTTAAACTATGGTGATTATTTATATTGAATGGTCTCATTCGAGACTATTGATTTTGATGGAGTTTAAATTGCGATTTCTTTATTTGAACTATGTTGATTATCTATGTTGTATAATCTCATTGGAGATTATAACTATTTGCTTAAGTGTTGTTTATAATACACTAATTTTTGAAGTTCAAATTAGACTGATCCATTTATTATTCACTTTTAAATAATACTCGGGTCAGAGTGAGTTATTTCAGGATAGTCGCTATCTCTGATTCTGTTTCCGCCTCAGCTTTTGGGATTTCACATCATCTTTTGTCTAGACTTCGAGAAGTTCTTTTGGTTATTTGACTCTCGTCTCATGTATGTTATGATATATTTGTATATATACATTTGGTTCGTGTGAACTGTCAGTTGTTGTAGCATGTATTCCAGACTTGTCTTCCGCTATATATATCTGATATTTCTATTTTGATGTGACTTTACATATCTATGCTGCTGTATCATGAGTTGCTCTGGATATTTCTTTAGCCACCGTAGTTTCGTTTTAGATTTGGATTGAATATATATCTTTGGGAGTAATTTATACAACTCCTATCGATGTAATCAATACTCGTCTAAGGCATAACTTACGGATGGTCGCTTCTAACAAGCCTTATTCTTCGCAATAGCAGACGTTATTCCTTATAATAACCTTTGTTATTGTGAGCATAGAGGTGGGGCGTCACATTTATACTTCATTTTTAACATTTACAAAACTCCTTTATGATTCCATCATTTTGATTTTTCAAAATTCGATTTTATAAATCTTATATACAAACCATTTACAATAAATTCAAAAATCTCAATTTAAACTATTTTACCAAATAGTTAACTTCATATTTCAAAAATCACATTTTGAATATAATTCACAAAAATCATAATTTTCAATATAAAAATTATAACTTTCAATTTATTTAAAATAGATCCATTTACTTAGCAATTCAAAATTTAATTGAACATCTATTTTCAAACTTACTTGAAAATCCTTTTTCATTTGGAAATCATCACTTTAATATTTTTAAATTTATCAAAAATAGGCCCAACGTTGCAACATCACTAAATATGTTAATCATGGCATCCAAATCATCATATATCACAGGATGACAACATATATAACAATATCTGTAAATAAAATCAATACCGCTGAGGAATCTAGTTGGATCCTCCAACTTGTCACCTGCAACAAATATACATATTAGAAAATATGTACAATGTCTGCTTTGAGGCAGACGTGCCTACAAAGGGTCATCCGCTCATACACGGGAATGTATAGGGTCTTATCTATATCATCCAAACAATCATCAATCAACATAAATAAAATTTGTTTCTCACTTATATAAAAATATAAGTGAGTCAGAAAGAGTGACTCGTACTCATTTTGTTCCAAATAGACATTGCGGCGTTATATTCCGAACAAAATTAAACGAGTGTTTAATTTTTCCCAAAATTTACACTAGCTCCAATCAACTCCAAAGCAGCTCTAAAATGCAGTGCTTGTCATTACAGACCAAACACAACTTATTTGGTCAAAAACGGACCTTGTATGAAGAAGTTGTAGCATTTTAAACATTACACAATTTAAATATAAATTTATTTCAATTTCTTTTTATTTTAAAAACCTTGATCAATCAAGGCCATTGATTTCAGTCAAAGCTGATCATGACCATCCCCATTTTCTTCTCCCCTTTCACCTTTTGTTTCTAGGCCTCCAAAACCCATGCCGCCATCATTCTACGAAATTTTGCTCCCTCCACGATCGTCTATATGACGATCGAACACTGTCTTTCGAACGCCCATCACGTGCACCACCATTGCCTACACCCATGTGAAGCTCGGTCGTCCTATATTCAAGGAAATTATGTGCGAAAGCAAAGACTTCACGACCAAATTTCTGGCGATCCACCACATGATGTTCGATCATAGCCATTGGATGCGTTCGTTTCTCTATCCTCTACAATATTGTAGTTGGGGGTTTTAGCTAATTACACGTGGATTTGTTGATAATCGAGGAAGATGAAGATGATTTTCGGCCATTGAAATACATGGTGGTGGCTAGCCCTATTTAGATTAGGATTTTGTGAAAAATAAAAGAAAGTTCGGCCTTTTATAGAAAATTTCACAACACTATTCACCCGAAAATTTTCAAAACTCTAAACGAAGCATGCCGCCTGGCGTTTATAATGTTTTTCCCCTTTTTCGAACAAAATGGAATACATATTGAGAGCAAATTCGATCGTATATGGAAGATAGATTTTTTAATCGAATTATTTTAATTAAAATTTACTTAAACAAATTTCTACGTGTTTCAACTTGCCACAACTAAACTGTAAATTTGATTAACACGACATTTGAAATCCTACAATAATATAACATTACGGATCCAATAAAACTGGTTTCGTCGAAATCCGAGAATGTATAAGAAATGACTATTTTTACACGTTAATTAAATATTAATATTCAATTCCTGTAATTAACTCTTAATTAAATGTTAAAAGCTCTCTAACGTCATCCTAATTCAAATAGAATTTATATCAACTTTATAAATCATTTTTGTTCACATTAAACCAAATTTCAATTATTTTTCCAATTTTAAATATTAAATTAACAATTAAATTATCCAATTAAATCACTATATTTGAAATATAATTTATTTATTTTATAAAATTAACTTATGAGTATTTAAAATCAATTAAATATATGAATTTCAAATGACTGAAATTCTAGGTCGTTACAACCAATCTAAAATTGAAACGGAATTTGATTGAAATAGAAATGTACTTAAGTTATAGAGTTAAATAATTTAAAATAAATGGATTAACTTTAGCTAATCCATCTGAATGAAGCTTGCTCAAATAATATTGTGAAATGGTTATTAAATAAAATAACATGGAATTATCCCAAGTTTAATAAAATGGGTTTAGGTATGATGAAAGTGGATTTCAATGGAATGCAAATAAATTGATTTAGAAATAAGTTTGAAATGGAATAGAATTAAATATAAATTGATTTGGATGCAATTTAAAATAGCTATAAGCTAAATTGATTATTCTATTAAATGAATATCGCCATAGTTGCATAGCAAAATTGGCGTTTGGCGTAAACGGAAGAAAATAAAACTCCATGAATTAATAGAAGTGAATAAAATTGATTTTTAAATCAGTTTGGAATGGATAAGAGTTAGTTTGGTATAAAGATAAATTGAATGCATGTAAAGTGAGTTGTCAATTATTTAAATTGAATGACATGGTATATGGATTAATTAGAAGTTATTAAATGGGTGTTGGAATCTCAATATTGCTTATAAATATATCTTTAACATGCATTGCTTGTGAAGATTTTGTATTTGAACTATTTAAATAAATGAAATGTTAGTGAATTTCATATTTTGGTACTTACGTGATTTAAATTGAGTAAGTACAGGCACAAAGGACTGTTTGGCCAGATTTGGGGTTGCGAAATTTCTTTTGAAGTTAATGCTTGCTTAAAATGCTTAAAAATGCTAAAATAAAGATACATTTTCGGATTAAATACAGCAAAATTATAAAATATTGATATATATTTTCTTTTTCGACTGCGTGGTTCGATGTATATATTTTATCTCCCTTTTCATATTGCAAAAGGTCCTCCGTACAAGGGAGACTCTGCTAAAAAAATTCGAAAATTGAGGGTGTTAGAAAAATTTTGAATTTTTTTGTTAACGACAATTTGATTTCGAATTATTATTGGAATAAGGTGTTTTGAAAGAAGGATTGAGAACTAATTTTTTGCGTTAAAACTAAAAGATTAGAGAGCGGGATGTCGAGTTTGACTAAGTGGGTTTTGAATAAGTATTGGGTTTGGAGCGTTTTTTCGCCTTACCAATTTTGAGCATGAAATTGTTTTAAGGGGGTGGAACGTAACGACCTGGATTTTTCGTTGCTTGATTTTAAATATTTAATTGGTTTAAATATTGGGCTTGAAATTGTAGTTGAATTAGTAAGTTTTTTAAAAAACTGAAATTTCAAGCGATTTCGTCAATTTTGAAATCGTCGATTTAATCGACGAGTAAATCGACGAGTTATAAATAGAGATCCAAGACACAATTTAGGAATTCGATGAAACCAATTCCATTGGATCTGTAATAGTGTATTATTATTGGATTTCAAATTTCATAGCGTTTGGAGTTGTCATTTGGCCATATGGGATAGAAACGCGCTGGAATTAATATCGGAATTTAATATAAATAATTGGTTCCAAAAAGCTATCTTCTCCATACGATCAAAGTAGGACTCGAAACCTGGGTATAACATTATGAGTGCCTACCCGTATACCTCGATAGGGGTTAAACATTTCATGTTATGCAATATGAGATTTATAATTAAGTAAAGTAATATATGTATTTATAAAAATCAAATCAACATCAAATCTGCCTTCTCCATTCAAACATGCCACCTTACCTTCCTAAACATGCAGCCGCCTATCTCCAGATTAAAATCACGTCGTCCTTTCTGTTCCTTGTCCATAAGAATTCAAATCAGAGAAAAGGAAATATAAAAAAATATTGCGTTCATTTCTTCCAAATTCTAAACCGAAATCACATCTCTCTTTTTCCTAATTCATATATCGAAATTGATTTATATGAAATCAAACGAAAAAAATTCACGGAGTCGCTCGCCTTAGATTCATTCGAGGATGCGATCGAATGGGGGGATCGATCGAGCCAAATTGCGAGGAGGTTTAGGCAGTTAGAAGTGTGTTAGGCGTGTAGGGTGATGCGAGGGGATGGCGGTGTTCACAATGGGATGGTTGCGATCGATCCCAGGCATGAGGGAAGGCATGCGAGTGATGTCGAGGTGGATGCACGAACTATGCGTTCGATTTTGGGTTTCTCGATTTATGGAGGAGAGGCGACGGCGATGGTGAGGTACAGGCAGTGGTTCGTCGTTTGGAGATCGCGACATTGACAATGGCAGGGCAACCCAGGCCATCGGCGGGTGAAGTTCGATGAAGTCAAGGCTAGGTTTGATGGAGGGGTTCGCAGTACTAGAAAGATTATTTGTTAATGGTAACTAATTTAATTCATAATGTAATTAGTTCAATAAATTTAAAATTTAAAATCTGTGACTTAAAATATGTATGTCTCTCGTATGAGGTAAATTTGTGATACGAATTTTTGTGTTATGCTCATGAGGACGAATGCTTCAAATGTAATAGGTTCGGGATTTTCGAAAGTCGGCTGGAAATTTGAAATTTAAATCGAAAACATAGTTTGATTTAATTTAAAATTGGAATATATTCCATTAAAATTCAAAGGTGAGTAAATCTTACTCTTTTGGATTGCTAGATTTTAAATTATAAATAGTTAAAATTCATTCTGGATGTTTGCTGAATTGATTATCTATTGACTGACATATTATATTTATAGTAGTATATATAGTAGCGTTTGGAGTGATATTTCCCCACATTACAACGGATGAGACCCTATATGCCCTACATAATAGAGGATGGCCCTATATACCATGATATCCCCCTCGAAGTGGGATATGTATTTTTTTTATTTTGTATTAACATTCGTGGATGCAGGGAAACAGGTTGGAAGGATCCAACTGGATTCCTAAAATATATTGTTTATTTTTCATACATAGTGATATATGATTTGTGCAGGATAATCTATTATAGATTATTGTAGTGATTGGAATTATTGGATGCTATTGTAGCACTGGCCTGAATTTTTGATAATTTGAATACTATAAATATAATTTTAAAATTTATGGAATTAAAAGAAATTTGATAAATATATATATATATATATATATATATATATATATATATGTATGTATGTATGTATCGAAATTGGAGTTATTTTAAAGAAATTGAATTAGAATAACATATTTGGTTTTTGGTTATACTTAATTGTTGTGTATTATTAAATAGAGATTTTTAAAAATGAATTATATAAGAGAATTTATAAATGATATTCTGGAAATATAAAAATGAGTTAAAATCAATATGGAAAATAGATTGGGAGTATAAAAGGAATTTGTAAGAAATGAATTTATATAATGGAATTTTATAAATAAGATTTGTTTTATGAACAGGTAAAAGAAACGGGGTTATGAAATGTATAACCAATGTTAATAAATATAGGAATTCGATATTGGATGAAAATTTGGAGAATATGCAAACAGGGTTAAACTGGTTATCGAAAATAAATCGATGTGTTATTAAATCGAGAGGAAGTTACAAGTTAAACTGGTTATCGAGATTTTAAAATATATTTTTATTTTTAAGAAATTAAGTTCGTTTCAAAAGGAAAACGTTATTATTTAAACTATGAAATTTTAAACTAGTTAGTATTGGAATACTTCGAAAAAATGGATTTTCATCTATTTAATATTTATTAAAATGGAAATTTTAATTTTTATAATCAGCTTTGTAAGTTGATTTATTTCATTTTAAATGAGTTGTTGTTGGTTTAGTAAAAAATATTAATATTATAAATGATAACTTAAAACATATTTCAAAAATAAAAATAAATTATTATTCTTTAAAAATGCTCATTATACATATATATAGTTTGAAATAATTGGAAATTTATTTATAAAATTCTCTCAATTTGTGTAAACAGGTTTTAATTTAAGGATGTGATTTTATTAGAGAAATCTTATAAATGGAATTCTAGAATTTAAGGAAATTTCTAATGTTTAGATGCGATAACATCGGAAAGAATTTGAATTTATTTAAAGAAGTTATAAATGGTTGGTTGGGATTATAAACATGTATGATCAGTTTGGAAATCGTAGGATTTATTAAAAATCGGTAGACTTATGAGATAACTTATAAAATATTTCCAAGTTTAATATCGAGATGATTTTGGAAGTTACACGTATAAATATTTTCCTAGGTATTGAAAAGATGGTTTTGGAAATATTTTTAGTGGGAAATGATTTGGAATAGAAATATTTTCTAAGTGTTATGAAAATGGAAGTTTGGAAATATTTCTAAGTGTTGAGAATGATGAAATATCCTATTATGGAAACAAGTGTTGAAATGGTTTCCAAATTACAGAAATATTGAAAGAGTTCGAGCATATATCACAGTAAAGATATTTTGAAGAAAATGTTTTAAAGGTTTATAAAAATAAGGCCTAGTGTCTGCTGATGGATGTTATTGATAGTTAAATCACCGACTATCAATACTGGCCAATTTCATTAGTCGTTTCAAAGAGAGCGGGATCGGATTTAATTATCAGAAAACCACTTCGACCCCGTTTGAACGTAACACATGAGTACCTTAAAGATGATGAAGATGATGATTCAGTTTGTCTAGACCCAAGGCAACTTGTATGGACGAATGCCATTAGAACATCGTCATTGGAGGACGATGAGAATTCTAAGTAGAATTGTTCTTGAGAGGAAACACTTAGCCTCGAGCCTCATCCACCGAGAATGCTAAAAGAGGGAAGATGCAGCAAGGCTAAGTGGGTCGCACCCAATTAGACTACGTTATCACTTTTCTAGGCATCCTCGGAAACCTATTTATTATGGATATAATAATGCATGAAAGAAGGAGCGCTTGATGGTAAGGGTGGGAACACCCGGGATGATAACTTATTCGGTCTATCTAGGTTAGTGGTAAGTCAGTCTTGTGTAGCTGGGGATCCCGGCGAGGTCATTGATACATTGTTCTAGAGGTGTACTACGATGGTAGGTACCCTAGTGGCCGAGTCATTCATTGGAATTCATTCTCTAATACGAGCTTACGGTTTTGTTTGTAGAGCCTAGTATGCTGGAAGTAATTAACGTAACAATTTCAGCTATTTGAATAAGTATTTGAATTTAGGCACTATTATAATATCACTAGATTTTTATAAAATGTTTTGGTTATCGTAAGGTAAAAATCCATCGTGTTTATGCGTGACGTGGTCTTACGAGATACCTTTGTTTTTCAAAGGATTTTGATAACCCTAATAATTCAAATTGAATGCGTTTTCTCACGCTGGTTTTCCGAACATACTCTGGTGTTATTTTATTATAATGCTCGGGTTAGACCGAGTAGTACAGATTCAGGACAGAATGCTATGGAGCTCAGGAGGCGATCTGCAGGAAAAGAGACATATCTCTGTACTTGATTTATATCTCCGCTGTATGAAGACAAGTTAGTAGACCGTCTAGATTAATTTTTGTGTATTGTACTTTGATAATGGTATGTCTATTAATAGTACAGTTCCTGTATTCAAAATCTATTATTATATATTATATTTGTTCCGCTGCGATTGTGAGATTCTGTGTTGTTGCCTATTTTTCTTCTATCTCTTTCTTCTTCTTCTCCTCCAGTTATTCGCTCTTTCGTACCTTCGGTTGGGCGAGGAAGATTTATTATCAACTCAAAGGGTACAGAACTACGGGTTGCTACAAAGTTTCTCAAAATTCTCAAAATTTTCTAACGCCTTACATTTGCGGAAAATTTTGCTACCACCCCTTTGCGCGGCCCAATCAAAAATTTACAATATATATTTAATCACATAATATACATCTCGTCTTAAGGATGAGGAACCCCATAGGGGAAAACAAAAAATTATGATATGTAATCCGAGTTTTGTACCTTTTCTTAATATTAGCAAGAATATACAACCAATATAATACGTAAGTGAGTTCTAAATGCAAGTAAATCACTATATTACTTAGACTATTTGTATATGGAAAGTAAATCACTATATATATGGAATAAGTGAGAATATGTATATGGAAAGTAAATCACTATATTACTTAGACTGTTTGTAACGACTGCAAATTTATCACTTTGATAAACTATATCTATTTTTAAAATGTTTTAGCATAAGCGTTTTAACATAGATTATGTTGTATAGACAATAAATAATTATGGTAATCTAATTTTGAATAAGTATTTACAAAAATATGTACTTTGGAAAAATATCGATAAAATGACCGAAAACCGTTTTATCAATAAACATCTCTATAATTATCAGAATTCGTGCAATGAGCATGATACATACACTTATTTATCTATATAAACAAGAATATGAAATAAAATATTTTATTTTATTTTTGGGAGTAAAAACTATTTATGACATCATCAATAATGTCATCGCATTTAATAATGATTTGATGAATTTAAATTGAGATTAAATAAATATTATAAATATTCGAATAATTGTTTTAAAATGATAAAAATTCATTTTAATTAGTTATAGATTGATAGTAAATTATTTACAATATTTTTATAAAGATATATACTTGATTTGAAAATATAAGAAAATTTGTGTCGCTTTAATGATATAACAACACTTTTTCTAAACAATTATTTAATATTAATTTATGTGGTTTTATGATTCAAAAGAGGTCATTTTATTTAGTTAAGAATGATAAGAAATTATTTTACAAATTTTGTTTACGTTTATATGTAAATTAATTTATAAGTGAAAATGTGATCGGTAATGGGCTTCCCGGTTTTCAACGGTTTAATGAATGGAAATTGTTCAAAGTTTTTGCAACGTTGTTTGTTATCTTGTGCACATACATAGACATCCACATACATGTCACATGCATACTATACATGTAAATACACACATAAAATAACACAAATATATATAAGAATAATATCATGATATTATTTACAAAATATCTAAGCTATTTTACCAAAATGAAAGGCAAACGTCAACTCACTTGCACACCATCATCATCACATACATGGAAGCACAGGTCGGTGGCCTTACCATGCATCTTGAGGGGTTGGTGTAATGACCCATATTTTTGACCATTTAAAAATATTTGATTTAATTTAATTATTGAATAAAGATGGTTAGAAACAAAAATTTATGTTGCTATTAATGAAAATAGAATGGAAGTGATAATCTAAATTGAATCTGTAAATGACAAAATAGCAATAAGAGAAAATTTTACTCAGTATCTGAATTTAAACAAACAATATTCAATTGAATTAAATTAATAACTGAAGTATGAACAATAAATGTCATTTAAATAGAGAAATTAAATTAAATGTGCAATATGATAAAAGATGATAACAAATTTCAATATAACCTTTTGATATTAACTGTAATGAATTAATAATAGAATTTGAATTAACAAATGCTTATTCTTAAATAGGAAATTGATTGGTTGCTAATAAAAGAAGAACATAAGTCGAATGAATAAATTTTCTGATATTTGAAATATCTGAATCTATAAATTTATTAAAACTATATTAAATTTTAAAATGTCAAATTTCTGGATATAATAAATCTCTATATATATATACACACACACACATGCATAAACTTCATGATGCAAATTTCAATCTTCCGATGACAAAAGTATATATAAGTTTATATGTATGTACATGCAATTCACCATTTCAAACATACGACAAAATATTTATAGACCTATATACAAATATATACATGCTCCATTATGGAAAATTTCAAACTTATGATGACAATTATATATAAGTATAGACTTTATGATGGAATATATCTGGTATATGTTTATGTAAATATGTAAAGAGGTATATGGTAAAAATATGTGTTTGTAAATGTACACACACACACATACATACATACATACATATATGTATTACATGTTAAGCTTCATAATGGCAAATTTCAAACTTACGACTATATATTTATGAGTATGTGTTTATAAAAATAATGCGTATGGATATATATATATGTATATGTATATGTAAATATGATAAAATAAATATGTATATTTGAATATATATATATATATAATAGTGTGTGTGTATACATGGGGAGCATCATCATGGCAAACATGAATTCATGCCACAAAAACATAAAATCAAGCATAATCAAGCTCACAAAAGAAACCAAATCACACAAAATAAATCAAATCACCCAAAAATCAAATCAGCCCACTTTCAAATAAAAAAATTAAAGTGTGAAAGAAGCCTGTACATGTGTACATCCTCCCTATGCTGGCACTGTACAATTCATCCTACTGATATTTGTAGATTTTCGGGCATAGCCGGTTATTATTGGAGATTCATTGAGAATTTTGCCTACATAGCTGCACCTCTTACTACTTTGACTCGTAAGAATGATAAGTTTGTTTGGAGTGATAAGTGTGAACCAACATTTAATGAGTTGAAGCAAAAGCATACTTCTTGCTCATGTTCACACCATTTCGAATGGGAGTGAAGGGTTACTAGTTTATACTGATTCTAGTTGAGAAGGTTTAGGAGCTATCTTGATGCAGGATGGGAAGCTTATCGCTTATGCCAGTCATTACTTCAAGCCTCACGAAGCTAATTATGCCGCTCATGGTTTAGAATTGCTTGCTGTTGTGTTTGCTTTGGAGTTATGGATGCACCATCTTTTGGAAAACTAAGTTTGATCTCTTTCCAAACCATCAGTCGCTTAACTATATTTTTACCCAGAAGGATTTGAACCAAAGGTCGGTTAGATGGCTTGAATTCATAGCAGCTTATGACCTCGACATTAACTACACTTCCGGGAAGGCCAATGTTGTGGCCGATTCCTTACGTCAGAAGAAAGCAATATTATGTAAGATTGTAGCTTCTTCATCTCTTATGGATCATATCACGGCTAAGCACGATGAGGATGAGATTCTTAGGCTAATGAAGGAGAATATTCGTAGTAGGGAATGTGATAAACAAAGTGAGTTAGGAGCACAAATTGATCAACATTAAATTTTGAGGATTAATAATCGAATTTGTGTTCCGAATGTCGATGGATTAAGGCAAGAGGTTCTTAAGGAGAACCATCAGTCCAGACTCTCTATCCATCCTGGAGTTACAAAGATGTATCATAATACGAAGAAGCTATATTGGTGGAGTGTTATGAAGTGGGGTTCCTCCATTTATGTTAGTAGATGTTCCACTTATCAATAAGTTATGGTTGACCACTAAAAGACCGCTGGATTGTTGCAACCCCTTGAGATTCCCTTTTGGAAGTGGGATCAGTTTCTATGGAATTTATTGATGGACTACCGAGGATGAGAAGGGGTAACGAGAGTATATGGATAGCTGTCGATTAATTGGAAAAATTCGCTCATTTTATTCCGGTCAAGTCAAATGTATCCGCTTCGAGTTTAGAAAAGGTTTATAGGAGAGAGATGGTGTTCCGTCCAGCATTGTTTGTGATCACGATCCTGTCTTTACCAACAAGTTTTGGAAAACTTTTCAGGAAGCTTTGAGTACCCATTTGAACCTTAGTGTTGCTTACCATCCACAGAACGAGGGTCGGAGGGAAAAGGTAAATCAAATTTTAGAAGACCTTCTTCATGCATGTGTTCTTGATTATGGAGGATCTTGGGAAGATCATCTCCAACTAGTTGAATTTGCTTGTAATAACAGCTATCAGGCAAGTATCGAAATGTCTCTGTTTGCCGCTCTTTACGAACGATCTTGCAAACCTCCATCTTTCTAGATTGTATCCGGTGATCGTTTGGTTCTTGGGCCTAATATGATTCTGGAAGCATCCGAGAAGGTTGAGGAGATTAGGAGGAAGATGAGGATTGCTCAGGATAGGCAGAAGAAGTATGCTGATAGGCGAAGGAGGAGTTTGAAATTTTCAGTGGGCGACCAGGTTTTTCTGAATATCTCGCCATTGAAGAATGTGATTCGCTTTGGTCAGAGAGGGAAGATAGCTCCTGGATTCATTGGACCTTTCTACATCTTGGAAAGAGTTGGTCCCTTAGCTCATAGAGTTGATTTGCTGAAGAAGCTTTCGGGTGTGCGTAACGTGTTTCACGTATCACATCTTTGTAGGTATCTTCACAATCCATCCTTGACTGTTCAGCCTGTTTTATTGGAGAATTTGGACGTTGAGCCAAATCTCACTATCAAAAGGAAGCGACTTCATATTGCAGATAGTGGTACGAAGCAGCTTAGAAGGAAATCCGTCAGTCTAGTCAATATAAAATGGAGTACAAATGATCAAGATTGCACTTGGGAAATTGAGGAGTCCATGCGTGCTTCGAATCCGGAATTGTTTGTTTCAGGTACTATTCATTTGAACCTTTCTTATCTTTTCTGCTTATTTCTATTCTCCTTCTCGTTACTTTTTGGGGACGAAGTTTTTGAGCGGGGGATAGTGTAACGACCCGTAAATTTAGTAACATTTTAAAGGAAATCTTTTTTTTTATTTTTGAATTTAACATATTAAAATTTAAATAAATTTCATTTTAAATAACAATTTTTTGAATATTGAGTAATATATTTTTCCAAATCAATAAAATAGAAATTTTCTCAAAATTCCAATTTTGGTCGAATTTAGTCAAAGTTTGACTTTTGGTTGAAAATTTTAGATTTAAAATTTTATTCTTTTTATATGATACTAGATTGAATACTAATCTCCACTCCATTTTTCGTTTCGTCAAAATCGGATTCTAATTGCTTTAAATTTTCAATTTACAGTTAAAAATTCGCATAAATCATCAGTATATTTTCATATGTGTTTCCTATAGTATTTTACTTAGTATATTTTGTCTATTTGGATGGTATTTGGTCTATTGGACTTTTGGGAAATCAATAGTCACGTAGGGATACTAATGGACCTTAGAATCTTAAGAGGTTCAACCTTTCGTCTATATGGTCACCTACTCAGAAGAAAAGTACGTATAGAAACTTTTTTTCTATTTCACTTCTCCTTTATGTAAACTTCTATACTTATTCTTCCTCCTCCCCTCTTTCAAAATCCCTAAATTAAAACCAATAAAAAAAATCCAATCTCCAATCCATTTCCCCTCTCCTTCCTTCTTCCCTTGCCGCGCCTTGCCCTGCCTTCCACTGTCGACCATCATCACACCCACAGCCACAACACATCGCCGAACCACCTCCTAGATTGGCCCCACCTTCCATCCGCTCCCTCCCTCCTTTCTCTTCTCTTTCCCTTCCCCTTTTGCCTTAGGCTTCCCATTCCTCAAGCCTTGTCGCGCCCTAGCACCACCCTGGCACCCAACTCCACCATCCTAGCCCCTGGTTGAGCCCTAGACCGAGCCTAAAGCCAAAGATGTACCCCTCCACATAAAAAAGAAAAAAAGAAAGAAAACGAAAAAAATTAAATATTTTGGCGCTTGTTGTATTCGAGTTTGGATCGCTTTGGATGGGTCTTTGTTTGCTTTAATCCCCATTTCCGTCATGTTATGTTTATCACCTTCATTTTTATACGAAAGGTGAGAACATCACCCACAATTAATATTCTTATGTATAAGTAAATGGAATCATATGAATTGACTTGTGAATTGTAGCTTTAGTTAGAAATATGTTATACATGTTATGTTATTTTTAATTGGATATATGTTATGGTAATTTATATGTCACATATGTTATGTTAAATTGTATGTTACTTATGTCACATGATAAGTGTTATATAATATGATATGTCACCTTTATATATATGTCATGTAAAATTTTATGTTACAGATGTGTTATGTTATGATATATATTATGATATGTATGATATGTTATGCAAGTGAAATATTATGCTATTTATTTATTTATGCAAATCAGACTACAGGTTTCGTTTGCATGTTAGTTAGGAAATCCCTGTGGGTTGAAATGATACATACATGACCGATCTTATAGATCAGGAAAAATCATTATTGTAAGAAATGATAGACTCGAGTGATTTTATTGATTTGAAACTATTAATTTGGGATTCGGGTTGAAATGATATATACCCGAAAAATATATAAATTTGGGTTGAAATGATATATACCCGAAAAATATATAAATTTGGGTTGAAATGATATATATCACAATCACTTGACCATAGGGTAGAAAACTATATACGAACACCATTGGTCTATTTTAAAGTGTTTTCTAAATTTTAAATTATGTTTGATTTAATAAATTGATTTTTGAAATCTAACTTAGAAAAAAAGTTATTTATTTAATATTATACTTTTGAAAATAAAAATAAAATGTAAATTTAAATTATATGTTTTAAAGTTAATTTATAAGTTAAAGTTTTTTTAAAGGTTAAATTTCAAAATATTGACTTATAATTTAATTAAAATTTTAAAATGTATAATTTAATAATTAACTTGTAAAATATGAAATAGAAAATTTTAAAAAAAATATTTAAAAAAATAATTAATTAAAGGATTTGTTTAGAAATAAAATTTAATATAATTAATTTTATTGATTTTATAATAACCTAATAAAAAATAAGGAAAGAGAAATTAAGGTTAAATTTTAAATTTAATCTAATTAAATGAATTAAACCAAATAGGATTATTTAATCTATTTGGTTATGGAATTTCCAAGAATATTATTTTGAAATATAGATAATATAATGTTAAAGAATTTGTAAGTTAAATGTTTCAAAGCTAAAATATAACTGAAGTTAGATATTTTAGTAATTGATTTAAATTGTGACTTAAGATTTTTATTATTTAAAATATTTTATTAAAAATGACCACGGTGTGAAATAAGCGTTTGGTTGTTAAAAAGACCAGAGTCGTATTAACTTACTCTCTGTCAATACATAAACCACTTTAACAACTGTGCATGTGGTGGAGAATCTAAAATAAAGTAAGATGGTTTGGCAAACACTACTGGAATAAAGTAAGAGAATGATGATGGATTGCCTTGACTTTTGGGTCATAATTAAGATGACTAAAACAAGAGCTATACCGAGCCAAGTGGGGTCACACCCCCTATCGGGCATGCTTTTTCAAAATCATATCTATTACTTTGTGATTTGATTGGGTGCACCGTTGATTATGGGAGTGTGTCTCGAGGTGGGAGGTAGTAGCTTCTATGTGTTACCACCAGTCCGGGAATGCAAAACGGTAGAATCCTACCCTGGACATTGCCTCGCGTGCCTTGTCATATTTATCCTGAATGATTCCACTACGACTTTGGTTTCTATCGTACCTATGGAGTGCTCCCTATGTATCCCACCAGTTTACGGTGGAGCTTACAGTACTGTATAGATTACGATATTTATCTAAAAATGTGTTAAGGAGGATATGGTTAACGCCTTTACGCTAATTTAGTACTTTACTTTATGATAGACATTATATATGTAGCATATTGTATTATGTATGTAGATAGTTTAACGGATCCTTAAAGAATGGGAATCCCAAAAATCCTTTGAGTTATTGATGCATTTCACTTGTATATTTCATTTGAGTTGATTTACTTACATAGGAATGTTAATCCTGAATCGAGTGATTTGTTTTGGTTTATGCTCAGGTTAGCCTGAGTGTCACAACATTCAAGATTCACCTTTTGGAACTGGAGACTAGTTGGAGATCTTTTTATCTATCTATTTAGCTATTTTAGTCATCTTTGCTATTTTACTTATTTCAGTTATTTCAATTTCAGACTTTGTTATTTGCTTATGTATTAACGAACTTCTATGTATTGGGATTTATGTTGTATTTGCTTTAACTCTAATGTTGTAGTAGCTTCATGAACAACTACGTCTGTTTATTCTGTAGCTTATTGTTGTAATATTTTGTGCCTGTGATTATGTGATTATTTCTTATTTACCTAAAATTTATATAACAATCTATTGTTTTGACCAATTCAAGTTTGACATATATGGATTATTATCGATTCGAATGGTTCAAAATAATGGGTCATTGCAGGAAATTAGAACTCAATCTAGTATCATGAAAAAAAATTAAAATTTAAAATTTCAACCAAAAATCAACCTTTGACAAAATTTGACCAAAATTTGAATTTTCAGAAAATTTTCCATTTTATTGAATTTGGAAAAATATTTTACTCAATTTCCCAAAATCGTTATTTTAAATTCAAGTTTATTTAAATTTTTAGAATCTAAAATTTGACTGAATTTACGAGTCATTATTTTTTGTTTACTTACTTGTTTGAAAAGTAATTAACTATGCTTAACAGTAAAGCCGAGTAAGGAAGACTTCTCTATGTGTGAGAGTTAATATTGATGTTAAAGTAGGGATAAAAGTAATAGTGGTCTAACCTACCGAATTCGCTCTTAACCGAGGAATAGTTTAAGTTGGAATGTAGGAAACATGTTAATTATGTTGATTACTTATTCATTTATGGAAAGTCGTTAGTACTATATTTAACATTAAAAATGACGAGGTATATTTTTCTATCTGTGGGAGTCAAGAATAAAGTGTTTAGTTATGGCTTTGATATGCAATCAGTGCTCTAACTTACCTTGCTTTACTCTTGATCAAGGGATAGTATAAGTTGGAATGTCGGAAACATGTTAAGTATGGGAACCTTGATTTCAATAAGCAATTGTTTTAACTAGATAGTCAATTATTGGACTATCGAACTTTACCAATTATTAGCTTAGGAAGCATCTAAAAGCATCATGATTATGTAAATATTGAGAACCCCAAGGTAGGAGCATTGGTATAGAACATCTCTACCTTTAAGAACTTATAATATAAGAGATCCTCCAAGGAGGACTCCTCTTTATAGAGTTCACTTACTTCTAAGAGAGCCGGATTTGAGATTGCCGAAAATTCATCAAATTAGTCTTGAATAGATCGAGATTGAAAAGTGTTTTTCTTATCGAATACCACTACAAAACTAATATATGAGTCTATGTTTTAGAAGTGCTTGTGAAGAGGAATGCAGTAGAGTTGAACTGTCTATCCTAAGGTTAAGTCCAAGGGAGGTGTCAGCGTTAGCATTCTCGAATAGATTATGCGGGAATCCATGGATTGTTTCACATTCAGTTCGAGTGAAGAGGACTCGTGTGAAATATGACGAACGTAGACTCAACATAAAAAATGATAAAAAACGAAGTAGGGGAATAACTTGGGGTTTTACTAACCGCGACCAGATATATTAGCTCCAAAAATAGAGTATACTTATCGTGTTGGTACCAAGAGTTAATGGTATTTGGGATCACATGTTTAAACGTGGATCGGTTATGTTTTCCTTAATGTTGTATTTTATCTAGAGATATGCGACATTCGGAGGTAGTTTCTGACCCCTTGTGCAGGAGATTGAATTTCGGCCTAACTGAAGGGATCTCCATGAAAAATCCATTATGTATATGTACCTTAGTGGTTTTAGATGTACTTCTAATATTGTTGCGGTGTGATTAATGTGAGCTTAATAGCTATTTGAGGTGATTTATATTCTATGCCCTAAACGTTATCTATTGTATCATTATATTAAACCTAATGAATGGTTGTTTTCTTTTGAGCGGAAAACCGTTTTAGGAATCCGTACGGTCTCAGTAGTTAATATTACATGTTGCATGTATCATCAGTTTTCTCATGCAAGATAATATTACATGTTGCATGTATCATGATTTTTATCATGCCAGACTTATATCTGAAACGTGGTTTTTGGTTTCCCTAAATTCCTCACGTACTCTTTTGAGTAGGCTGAGTATAGTAGGTTTTACATTAGATGCTTCAAAGTACAAAAGATGAGCCGGAAGCTTTCGTTATCTACCTATTTCAATTTTGTTGCATTGTATTATGTATGTGTACATCAACATTGTGAGAATAGGCAGCTATAATTGTCCTGGCTGATGACAGTACTTAGGTTTTCTAACTCTGAAATTTCTGTATTGGGAGTAACCCTTTGTACTATTCTTTTGATTTTATATGTTATTGTTCCGCTATGGGATTCTGATGTTGTGTTGTCTTTCTTGTTTTCTTCTATTTTTTACCCTAACTATTTGTTTTTCGGCACTTGGGTACTCGGTACACAAATATCGTTGATGTATTTTGTGTCGCCATTCTAGGGTCGAAAATTTAGGTCATTACATTTGGTATCATAGCACAAGGTTGAGTGAACACCTTTTCTTTGGTTGGGTATAGCTCATTAGAGATAAGATAAGCAAAACCCTAGAATGAGTCAACTATATTATATATATATGAGAGCGTATTTGCACTTTTCTATAAACCCATACCTCTTTCCAAACATTTCTTAGGAATATATTTTTCTTTATAATAACTCTATCATTTCGTATCCTAAGCTATTTTTCTATGTTTAGGTAGTACAAACTATGGGTACTAGAGTTGCCAATGCTCAGGTAGGTAGAGATGGTTGGGGTTGTGCTGTCATGAATGGCGGGTGTCGAGCACCAACGAATGTTACTTCTATTGAGGAACCGATGATGGATATTATAGAGGAGGTCGCGTGGATCTGGACTCAAATAAGTATTTTTTTTCTTTGTCACGATTATGAGAGGCTGAGGTTAAGAGGTTAGTGGCGTATAGATGATTATAGATGTCTAGACGTGGACTAAATTATGTGACTATTTATTTGGAGATATGGAGATAGATGATGCGATAAAGTGTTGATTAGCATCGCGATATCTGACAGACGTAACTATGGATTAATGGAGTTCTATTATAGTTGACATCTAAGAGAACAACTTTTCTTGGGGCTAATTTAAGGAGGTATTTGAAATGAAATTTGTCCTAAAATCCAAGAAGATTTTGTTGTTTAGGAGATTTTATGATTTAAGGTAGGGGGATGATAGTGGTGGAGTATGACAACTGGATCATTGCATTTTCTTGGTTCGGGTTGGGAATAGTTGACATTGCATTGAAGAAGAACGATATATTCATTATGGGTATTCATCCTTAGTTCCAACAGGATATGGCTAATCACATTGTAGCGACTTTGGTGGGTTTGGTGAACATGGCTTTAAGGTTTGAAATCTCGGCTCCAAATCCATCTAGTTTCACACCAGCTGGGAATAGCATGCAGAAGTTTCAGCCACCGATAGATACTTCTTTATACTCACCCATAGGTATGGAAGAAGGGGCATCTTATTTAGAACCGCACATCAGTTAGGGGAGGATAGTTGGTGAAACGTCGTTACTTAAGACACATATTGCTAAGGTACCGAATCTAGAGCTATAGACGGCTAAGCCATAATTTGCATGGAGGAGCAGGTACAATTGCCCTCAACCCGGTCATATACTTATGGAATATCCGATGCTCTAGTAGGGGCAACAGCCTAGAGTATTTGCACTTGCTTCAACACCTTCCACTTTTGCTGTTGCAAAGGGGAAGAAGAAAGTTCTAAAAAGTATTCTATCTATTTTTATTATTCATGTGCATGTCTTATTTGGTACCAGTGGTTCTCTTAGTTTCATATTTTGTATTCTTGTTGATAGATTGAAACCTGAGCTAGTTATGGCTTTATATTTTGTTTTGTGTGTCGAACTCTATTGAGGGATCGGAAAATCTTTATATGATCTATTTAGTAGTTTTAATTTCTTATTTGACCAACTCTTACTTTGCGATATGTTGTTGTTCATTTTATGGGTTTTGATGTTCTACTTGGGATGGCTTGGTTGTTGCGATATCATCCAATCTTGAATTGTAATAAGCCGATGATCTTGTTGGGGAATAAAGGGGGACCCTGATAGTGTCTTGTGAAGGATCTATCATGCTTATGACTAGTTTCCTTTATTCTCTTAATATGGCGGAGTAAGAGTTAGTTTCGATCTCTATTGTTCAACAATTTATGGTTGTCTTTGAAGAGGCATCGGGTTTACCGCCTCATCGTGAGATAAAATTAAAAATTGATTTTGTTAAGGAGGCAAAACCTATCATGTTACCTATTCGTAGACTTATACCAAAGGAGAAGTTGGGGCTATCTAATCAGTTTAGTGATTTATTGCAGAAGTATTTGATTCGATCAATTCATTTAAGTTTGGTAGCGTCAATTATCTTTGCTATAAAGGTAGATGGTTTCCTTAGACCATGTGTAGATTATTGCAAGCTCAATAAGCAGACTATTAGGAACAAGTATCCTCTACGTAGGATAGACGACTTGTTTGATTAGCTCAAGTTTTTTTCCACCTTAATCTTGCTATGGAGTTCCATCGATTAAGGGGGTAGAGGAGAGTGTACCCTTGTTAGCTTTTAGATCTGACCAGTTTTATGAGTGGTTAGTTATGCCATTCGGCCTAACTAATGTTCCATAATATTTCATAAACCTAATGAATCGGGTTTTCCAGGACATGCCAAATAAGTTTGTCCTTGTATTTATCAATGATATTCTAGTTTATTCCAAGATCGTGGAACTTTCTTAGGATTGTACTAGGAATATTGAGAAAGCATGTATTGAAGGCTAAATTCTCTAAGTTTCACTTTTTTCCCTCAACAGTTAGGTTCTTGGGTTAGGTTTATTCAGCAAAGGGTATTTCCATTAATCCCGCTAAGGTTGCGGCTATTTTGGAATAGAAGAGGCAATAAAGTGCAACAGATATTGGGAGCTTTTTAGGTCTAGCAAGTTATTACAGAGATTCATATAGGATTTCTCGAAGATTGCCTCTCGCTTAACGAATTTAATGAAGAAAGAGGTCAACTTTATATGGACTGATAAATATGAGAAAGGATTCTTAGAGCTAAAGGCTAAGTTATAACTAGTAATTCTATTCTTATAGTGCCAGATGGAGGAAAAGGTTCGACTATTTACTTTGATGCATATAAAACTGGTTTAGATATTGTGTTAATGCAGCATGGAAGGATTATCATTTATGCAAGTCAATAGCTCAAACCGCATGAAGCGAGGTATGCAACTCATTACTTAGAATTGTTAGCAGTGGTATTTGCATTGAAGATGTGGAAATATTATCTACTAGGTGAGAGGTTTGAGTTGTATATGGACCATGAATTCTTTAAGTATTTCTTCATGCAGAAGGACTTTAACATTAGGCAACAAAGGTGGTAGGAGTTTCTTACTGCCTATGGTCTAAATATATTGTATACTCTAGGTGTAGCGGCCCTGACTCGACCTTTGAAGATCGGCACCGAATACGACACTCGTATTCAAATGTCGCAGATTCAAATGTCGAATCTGGTTCGCCGGAGCTTATAACACATTAAGTACAACACGGTGAAAGAAAAAAATATCAATATACAACATTTGATACAATAACGGAATGATACACTGAATATCAATATACATCAGAGATATGATACAAGACAATAGCAGCGGAAAGAAAAGATAACACCAGCAGCGGAACAATATCTCCAAGATGGTCTTCAAGAAAGAACTATCAGTAACCTCCATCTCTAAGGCACCAATTCAGAAATGGCTCGAACTCCCCATAACGATGCACAAAGATAAGCAAGTGCAGTCCATCCAAAGACTACACTAGCTCCAGATAATCTACTAAACCTGACTATCTGAAAAACCCGATTCTAGACTGCCCGTGTGGGAAAATTATGGGCACCCAGAGTTTAGGATAGGAACAATAAACTACAGGTCGGTCATAGGACTAGTATGAGCAAACAAAAGCAGTTTAACTTTTTAAAAGAAACAACAAAGGAATTTAAAGCAAATCCGCAATGCTTTTTGGAAAATGAAACTACCATAAGTCCTCCCACCACACATACAATGCAAACTCAAAATTGGAGGAGATTTCTCCTTGTGATAGTCAAAAATACTTGATACGAGAAAATTTCTTTGATATTATTACAAGTGCATAGTGTAGGAATACCATTTCGAAAGTATAATATAAATCTAAGCCAGCATAGACATTTTGCACTTATGCCTACTATAGCTACCATGTTCAATAGCAGGTTACCACCACATTCCATGGCAGGTTATACAATTGCAATCGTAAATGGCTCGTATTGTTTTACTTGGATTTCCAACAAACGATCAGGCTAAGGAACTTCCTACTGTCCATGGGATCGCGTCTGGCAGGACGTCCCGAGAACCTAACCGGATCTCTGCCAACACAAGGCCGGGTTACCTCTGTAACAAGGTAACTAGTACTCGAGTATGCCATCCCCCGGTCCTTTAGAACCATTATCCGAGGTGCCTCTAAACCACAAAGCAATCACAAAGTAATAGATCTGCAGTATCCACATGAGTAAGCCTCTAGGATCCATACCATGATACCACCCTTTTCCAGAAGGAAATGACACACCCTAAAGGGAGCGACCCTCATAACCTTGCCGCATCTTTCCGGTTTCGACCATTTCCGGGGTGTGAGGTCCTGATGCAGTCTCGTCCACAAAAATATGCTTTACACAAAAGTCATGCTTTGATCAACAAATGATACACAGTAGCACTCAGCATTCCACATGACCAAATTGGGAGTTTATCACTGATAAATATCAACTACATAACCTCTGAGCTCGTACGTCTCCGAGAAGGGTGTTAAGCTAAGAGAATAAATTCTCCGCCACCAAGCAGAAATGTATTTGATAGAGATCAGTTTAATACCTCAAAGTGTAATGTCGGACATACAACCATACAAGTCCGTTTCGGGTTCGAACAGAACCGAAGGCACTTCGCCCAATAAAGGAAGAAGCCCTTGCAATCTGGGCATCCACAATTCTGATCGGACTCCCTATCTCATAAGGAGAACTCTATACCGGAGCAACTCAATGCAGAGTCAATCAACAAGTTATCCTATCGTTCTCGAAGACACCCAGTCTTCAACAACGGTCTTCAAATGCAATTGATAACGTCGTATCACTATTCGGAATGGGTTATACGACACAAGGTCCTCTCCCGGCTAAACCGAATAGTGAGCGCAATTTTTAAAAACATATGGATATGGGATTTTCAGTTAAGTCACAACGTAAAACCATAAACCTTTCTTTCAAATGGTTAAACGATTACCATTTCAAATCTTTAAACAAAAAGGTTCTTTTCACAAAATTCACCCAGCTTCACAAAGATCTATTCATAGATTCCAAAACAATTTCCATTTCAATTGGATTAACTCATTAATTCTTAGATTACAGATTTAATTTATAGCTTTCAAACTCGTTTCCAAAGATTTATTCATAACCTGGAAAACTATTTCCATTTTAGACTTGAAATCCTTTTAACACAAATTGGATGTAACGACCCGAAATTTTCAAACCCGAAAATTCCAGATAGTTATGAAAAGAAGAAAGATATAGAAGAAGAACAAACACAACAACAACTCACAGTCGCAGCGGATAAAATATAATAATAAATAATAACAGTTTATAAAAGAATACTATATCTGTCGATTACATTTAATATACATCAGAGTTTCACATATACAGTCACTGAATATATACAAATATTATGCCTCAGATTAACAATAATATAAGTACAGTGGAAATACTATATACGCTATTGTCATCCAGCTCGCCTCTTGAGCTCCAGAACGCCCCTACCTGAAAATCTGTAATAGTCAGTCTGACTCGAGCGTTACACCAAAGTAACACCCGGGTAAGGCTGGAAACCAGCGCGAGTAAACCCAACTAACATGGAATACAAAGTATACAACTCATATAAACCCGGGGTAACTTATATCAATTCACAAAGCCACAATTTACTATAGACAATACTTATTCCACACATCAATTTCTAAGTACCAAACTTAGATAAAATAATCCAATTTACTTAAATCATTTCGTTTCGCCCTATTGATTTCACAAATCACTTTATAAAAATTCGAAGTGGTTTCGGGTATTTCCTAATACCCGATCCCGGCCTCTTCGAGTCTCATGTCATCCTAACCCAAATTATCCAAATGTAATACACAACATTTCATATCAGAGATTTCAACTCATTCAAAGCATCCAATACCGTTCAATCATTCATAAGCAAAACTTAATCACATACAAATCATATCAATTGATTCTAATTAAATTTCAAACCTTAATCACTTAAACTCCTTTATTATTAATTTCAAATCAATTATTTAATCAACCCTTCCCTATCCATTAATCTTTATTAATAAACCTGGATTAATTATCTTGCAATTACATTCAAGTAATTACCTTTAATTAATTTACGATATTAATTATTCTTAACCCAAAATCAATAAGTAATCTTAATTACTTCATAAATTAATTAGCTATGTTAATTACATTAATCCTTAATTACTTACTTCTCATAAGTCACTTATTATGGATTAATTAGTCTTAATTAATCAAATCTTTAATTACTTCATTAATTATATAAGTTATTGATTTCCAATTATATTTCAGTTTATCTAAATCTAAATTAATTATATTAATTAACCACAATATTAATCCTACTTGATTTATCTCCACCTGAAATTATCTACCCTTTATTTACTTCATTAAATAAATTAATTCTCCTTAATTAATTATCTTGATTTATCTCTCAATCAATTACACAAAGTAATTATATCGTTAATTGCATTAAGTAGTTACTTACTAAACCACCCAATGATCATTTACTCTTTTTTTATTTAAACTTAATTAGTCAACCAAAATTCATTAAGTCATTTAATTAATTAAATATTCCTTTAAATTATCCTACCTATTTAATGAATCACCAATCATTAAACCTTTATTGATGACGGAACACCCAAGATATATATGTAATAAGAGGTACTTTATGGTGGAGTTCATTATTTACCACATTCTGGAATGTGAGAATTTCGACTTGTTAATCCCATTATATTACATATATCTTGCATCTTTACGTATTAACTGTAGATATTTCACTGTTTTTCTTCTAAAAAAAATAAAGCATAATTTCGGCCCAATATTTTGTTGCTGATGTATTACTCAAAATTTTGGAAATCGTTCAAAGTTCAAAATACAATATATTGCCACTACTTATGGAAATTAACAGCTTAGGTTGCACCTTAAATACCCTAAGACTTCAATGCATTCCACTGGTAAAAGTGTTTTGAATGCACAACAGTTAATTAGTCAGTTTTTTTTATGCACGAAATGTTACTTTCTCGGCACAAATAATAGTCATTTTAGCTCAAACTGACACTTACTACGCCTTAAGCAAAAGTCAGTCAGAGTTAGTAAAAGAATAATCCTCAGACACCTAACAGTTCATAGTTACAATCTTCAAATATAAAAATTTTCTTGAATTACCCAACTAAATAAGATGTGACAAAATGAAGGGTAACTCACCTTTGATTGATGCGGTACCCCATACTGGCTCGCGACCAACCTGCGACCAGAACTGTCGCGTCCCCGAACAACGACTGGACCACCTCGAATTCGTACACAAACGGAAAGCGACGAGACCACTTAATCATACCCAGCTCAGCCTAGATCATTAGAAATTGAAACGCTAGTTCGGCCAAGACATGGACAAGCACGACCAAAGCTGCCGCAACCCATGACAAGATCCCAGATCGAAGCTCGTGCAAAAATAAGATTTTTGAACGTGGTTGTAGTGCCTCTGGTGGCGGCGGAAAGAAGAAAAGGAGCGGCGAAAGTTTGAAGTGAGCTCCTCATTCACGAGTGTGTGGGTGTTTTCTTTGAGATCGAACGGAAAGAGGAAGAGAAAATAAGGGGAGGAAAGAAACGAATTTCGATCGGTCATTATTTTCTTTTTTTTAAGAGTTCGATTTGGATTTCTGTTGTTGGATTAGAGAGAGGAAGACGGAGATAAAATAGATATTTTGGGGATGGCTTCTTGAGCACGACATTGTAAATGAAAATATCTTGCTAATTAAATTTAATTATATTATAAAACTTCAAAACATCTCGTTATTCGCCAATTAAAATTTCGAACTCCTCTTAAGGAATGCCGCTAAGCGAATATAGGGTTTTACCCACGTTTCGAACACAATGGAACGTATTTCGGAGGCTAATTTGATTGTATGCCCGAGTTATGGAAGTAAACGATCAATTTTAAATCAAATCGACAATAATAGTTTCTAAGCGTTTTGAGCTGCCAGGGTCAAACGACAACTTCGATTACATACGAAAATTGAAATCCGATAATAACTAACTATTACGGATCCATTGGAACTACTTTCGTCGAATTCCGAGACTGTGCCTCGGAAGGCTATTTTTAAATATCGATTTAAACGATATATTATTAAAATTAAGCAAATCAACTTTAAATTAAATTTCAACATTCTATTATCTTCAGTATCATCGTTATAAATGTTATAAGCCTTTAAATTATTTTAAACTGGCTTAGAATCTCAGATTCAACAATTTACCCAATTTCAATTATTAAATTCAACATTTAAACTATATAATTCAATGATTTAATTATCAAGTAAATATTGATATCTTGAATTCAAGTTAAAATCAACTTTTAAATGTTTTAAAATCAACTAATTATTCCAATTAAAATTGTTAAAAATGCCGGGTCGTCACATTCTTCCCCCTTAAAAGAATTTCATCCCCGAAATTACTAGTTAGGAAGAATGGTCCAATACCCGTTTTCCTTTTCTCAAAACCCACAATTCAACATCCTTCCAACTATTTTTTTTATTAAACACCCACTATCACCTTAAGCAACTTCCCAAAACCTTCCATAGTTTCCAACGACATTAATTTACTTCACTTATTCAAGTTTAAGTTTAAAATCAAATTTTGAATTATCAAAATTTCTCAAATTTTTTCTAACTCCCTAAATTTCTGAAATTTTTTGCCAACGTCTCCTTTGCGCGGCTAGCTCGGTACTACCATAAAAGGCCTCTACGGGTTCCCAAATTCCAAAAAGAAAACAAAAGCCAAGTGGTTAGATCCAAAACCTAATCCAATTTCATACAGAAATTTAAATACATACCTTTTAGTCGGACAAATCAAATTTATCTTTTGGAACCAAATCCAATTTTCTTTTCCCTTTAATACCTGCATAACTTACTTAGCAACAATATCCAATCGTAACCTTTCAAATCACTGTATACATTTTCCTACATAAGTTTTATATCTATTTCAATTTAGTTTTTCCCACTTTTCATATGATTTCAATTTGTCTTTACTTCTGAATATTGAATTTATCTCTCATTTATAACCGATTCATATTAGTTTCATCTAATAATTTACTTTAATTTCCAATTTGAAATCGTTTTGTCGTTAACAGAAAATTTTCCCAAAAATTTTCTAACTCCCAAAATTTTCGAAAATTTTTGCCAGACTTTCCTTTGTACGGAGGAGCTTTTGCAATTTGACAATAGATATAAATATTTATACATCGACCCACACGGTCGGAAAAAAGCAAAAGCAGTTCACATTTGCTATTTTTATTACGTATGCGTAACTTAATTTAGCATATAAAGCAAGCGGCTTATAAATTTTAGCAATTAGCGCAACCAAATCCAGCCAAACGGCCTTCAGGTACTTGTACTTACTCAATTTAAACATATAAGCACCACATGTAGAAAATCTATCAGCATTTCACTAACTTTTAATAGGTAAACACATGCATTTCATAAACAAAAAGCACCAAACGCTTTTCATAAACTATATATATAACTTTAAAGCTAATTCAATTGCTTTCAACCAATTCATAAGCCATTCATTCAATTTTAATGGTTTACAACCCGATTGCTTACATTCAACTCATTTTTAAGCGAAACAATCTCACATTCGCTTCAATTGCTCTTAAAATCAATTTATTTGCTTTCACTCGCTTTTCTTATCCTTGCATTCAATTTAAGTAATGTACAAGTCACTTACTTACCTGCAATTCATTTATTATTCCAAACAAACTCATATTCATATCAATCGATTCAAAAATCAATTATATTTGCTTCCACTAATTCATAGAATTTAATTAAATCTCGTTTACGCTAAACGGCAATCATTTCTACGAAATTTGGTGATATCCATGTGAATAAATAATTACTTTAAGTTTATAACCAATTAAAATTGATTTCAACTCAATTTTATTTGATTCAATTCCATTTTAATTTGTTGACAACCATTTTATTTAACTCGACATATTCCATTCTAGTATACTACTAACCATTCCCAAATTAAATCAATCCAAGCTTTTATTTAAGGGGCTTTTATCCTTATTCAAAGCCAAGCTTCCATAAATTTTAAACTTAAGTTAATTTTCTTTAATTTATCCCAACATCAAACTTAAGTTTACTTCGATTTGATTCTCATTTAATCAAATCCCATTAAATTTAGTTAGCCCATCCATTTTAATTTTTATTTTAATTCACCTTATCAATTTATCAAAATAATACCCAAGCACATACTTAACTCATTTGAACTTCAAATTAATAGGCCACCGAACTTAAGTTCAGTCTGATAATCTCATTCCAATCACATTTTTGATTTAGTTTTTTATTCAATCTGACATCATCCATTTATTTCTTAAATCAATTAACCCATTTATTTACCCATTTATTTTTTGAATTCATCTACTTAATTCATTTTCAAATTCATTATATTATACAAAACCGTTCTCAATTTATTATTACTCATCTGGGTTTTGATGCAACTCAAACTATTTCTATTATTATTCACTTCCCTTTCATATGACAACACTTCTCTTATATCCAATTTACTTGCAAATTTCATTAAATATTATTCAAATCACACTTGAATTGTATTCATAATTCAAAACCATCACTATTTCGATCCAACTCAATTTTATTTTTCCAACATCTCTTCTTATTTGATTCATTATCAAATCTAAGTCGAATTCCATTCACAATTGGAATTCATTTCCAAACTCCATTATTAACTTGCAATTCATTTATTTCAACCGAATTAAATTTTTATTAATATGTTCTATCGAATAATTATTTAGCTAATTAGCTTATTTCCAATTTTTAAATCAATATTCGATTTTTATTTCAAAAACCAGTTCATTAAATTTCCTCGAGTTTCAATTTTTATTTTATAATTTCAGTTTGGGTTTCCCTTGATTTTCCAAAATTCCAACCTTTTATTTTAAAATTTTAGAAAAGCCTTTAAATTCAGATAATAGAATTAAAATAGCTTTTTATAAAAATATATCTTATAACTCGATGTCTCAACAGTCCATCCTTGTTCTCACAGAAATTCAGTTATACGTTGATCAGGCATAGGACTGAAAATCTATAAGTACTTGGTAAACCCGTTTTCAACACCCAGTGAAAATACTTGGAAAATAATTTTATTGGAAATCTAGAAAACAGTTTTTGAAAATAGAGGAAATATCTTTAGTGAGAATGCTCTGGAAATCATCACCCCCATCCATGGTCGCAGTTAACCCGATGGTTGCGTTGCCGTCCCGACAAAATCCACAGATAACTGTTGGCCTCCGCGCCCCTCGATTACACCATGGAACCCTCTACAGATCGTTGTTACAACTGGGGTTACGTAGCTATCACAGCAAAAACTCATATAACTGTATTCATCGGCGCCCTCGAATTTCGCTGCCAAAAGAATAAAACTCCTCCACACGACCATAGATCACGGTCAACCGATGTTGCGTTGCCTTCCCAGCAAAATCAAGTGTAGACTGTTGGCCTCATCCTCCACACGATTTTCGCTATGGTCCCCATAGTAGATCGCAGTGACATCGAGTTACACTGTCGTCACTGCATAACCCAAATGCCCCTGTAGGCATCAACACCCTCGACTTTCGCTACCTAATAATCCTCAGGAACTAGTTTGTCCGGACTCCTCACAGGATCAACTTTAGAACCCCCCGGGGCTCAAGGCAGCACCACTCGGTGGCACTCCTGAGAAGTTCATTTCAAGGGAGCGCCTTTTTCCCCAGAGCATTATCAAAACACTTTATACTATACATACATAGTATCTTTCAAATCATACACCTAGTATGATCTCATACAAGGCTCCTTTACACAAAATCGATTATACCAAAATCGATAATTCTCAAACTAGGCTTTCCAAATTCCAATATTGATTTTACCCAAAAATCAAAAGCCTTTCCAAATCCAACGGTTCTCAAAACGTTTTCCAAAATCCTCATAAGATCCTTTAGATATATAGTCAAAAAAATATATAATTTTTAAAACTTGGGATCATTCAAACTTGTATAAAACTCCTTTTATACTTCAAACACCTTCAAAATTCTTTTCTTCCGGCAATAGCTTCAACAAGGGAAGATTTATCTTATATAACATAGATATATAGCTTCATTTATTCAAAATCAAATATTCCAATTTGATTCTCTTTTAAATAACATTTTCATTCAAATTCGTACGATGAACACATAACATCCGTACGCTATACCAATTTGATCACTCGCTCGATCACATAATTTCACTTCCGAACTAGTATCGTCCACCCGACTTCCTAGTGCGAACACAGATCTAGTTTCTTGATCAGAAACCGTCATTCTCCTTGCATAGCTATAACTATGATAGAGAACATCCAGACCCAATCAACAATCCATATCCAGGTTCGCCGTCGAAAATCGAGTGAAAAATCCTAACTAGGATCGATATAACTATCTCAAAATTATGTGCTCTAGTCTGGATCAAATCACTATGCGAATAGAATAATATATGTACATCTTACGTATTTAACTTTATTGATCATTAGCCCAATCAATTTTCTTTCTATTCACATTCACTTAAATTTTCACCCATTTATTCACATTTGCCTTAATCCCCATTTGGATTACACTTCAATCCTTATCCCAGTTGGGTATTTAAATCAATAACAGTTTGAACTCCGACCATTTTATTTTTAGAAAATAGCTTGAAATTTTTTAAAAAAAGATAAGAAGTTGAAAAATAATTATTAGTTTGCAAAATAGCTATAAAATAGTTAACTAATTGTAAAATAGTTGGAAAATAGTTAAATAGTTTCAGAAATTTTAGATAATTGCAACAGGTGTAAAATATTAATTAATTTGTAAAATAGTTAGAAAGTAGCAATTAGTTTATAAAACAGTTGAAAAATTGTTAAATAGTTCCAAAGATAATCGTAAAAAAGTATAAAATAATTTGGCTTTAAGAAAGAAAGGTTGTATACAATTAATAGCTTCGAAAAATAAGTTTATATTAAAACAATTTATTTAAAATAGTTTAGAGTCAAACCGTTCAGTTCCCAAACTCCATTCTCATCAATTCAATCTAAATCTCCACTTCTATTTAAATTGATCCAGTTCCAATTTTAATAACTCCACTTCCATTGAAATTTATGTAATCCCAATTTAAGTTGAATCAATCTTGATTCCTTTCCCAATTTAAACCAAATTCGATTTTGAACTAATTCAATTTCAATCTTGAATTTAAACTCCCTCGAATTATATAAATTCGAGTTAAATTCTCAAAGGTTGGTTCTACTTTTTAAGCCAAATTAACTTTTATTCAAAGATTTTAATCAATTTAATTTCTGAGTCCAATTCTCAAAATTCCATTTTAAATTATCTTTACGTATGTATTTCAAGGTTCAAATAAGAGTTCAATACAATTTTATTTTAAAAATTTAATGTACTATTAAATTTTATCTTCCAGTTTGAAGCCAGTTCTTAAACAAATTTAATTTACAAACTCAATTATTCAAATTTATTTTATTTATACAATTCCATTCTCAATTTAAAGATTTTCATTAACAACAGGATGATATCATCTAATTTATTTTTTAAAAGGACCATCCATTTTCAATTTTTAAATCTTAAACCCGTTTTGAGATCACACAAATTCGTAGTTCAAATCAACCATTTAACTTTCCAAGTTCAATTCCAATTTCATTTGGAAATTTCCAATTCAGCTTGCTTTCTCTACACCTATTTAACTTTCCCAAAGTTAAATTCCAACTTACTTAATCCAATCAACCTCATTCAATCCTTAAACTTCACAATAATAATCTTCCCACTTAAAAACTTATCACTTTGGGTATCACATCCCATTCCAAATTACAAACTCAACATTTAGAGTTTATTCAAACCATTTTTGATTTATGTATATTCCTTATTCATACAAATTATTTCCTTTACACACGAGGTCATCCTTGAATTTTTAAACCACTTTTGGTTTTTAATTCAAATCAAATTTCAAACAACCCATTGTTTGCAATAAGTCCCGGTTATTTAAATAATACTCATTTATTATTTCTCATTACTTTGGAGAAAAAATTTCAAATTCTGGGCCCAGATTTAGAGTTTCATTTTCAATTAATTAAATTTTAGTTTGGTTGTATTTCTACTTCTACTTAATTTACTTCCAATTCAAGACTTCAATTTGGTTGTATTATCTTACTTCTTAATTTTAATTTCAATAATTTAACAACCAATCGCCTTAGTATTTATAAGAGGGAAATATTGCTTTATATATCAAAATATACTTTTATATAAAATCATTTAAAACCTTTATACAAGAAAATAACAAGAACGCTCTCATATATATACTCAACTCATTCTAGAGTTCTACGGACTCTATTTAATGAGTAATTCCCAACAGAGCCAAGGTTCTCGCTTAACCTTTCCGCTCTCATACCAAATGTAACAGTCTAGGCTTTTCAACCATCGACAACGGCCATAACTGGTAGGCTTTTCAACCATCCCAGCCCCACCGTGGCATACACTGGTACCTCGGGTTTGCTTTTGCGGCGAGCCTCTCGACTAGCAAACAGCCCCCCCGGGGACATGTAGGGGTAAGAGTCTCCCGTTCGCCACCAAACGCGAAGCGAGAACCCCCTATCATGCTGTAATATAGCAAACTTGATCCCGGCCTCTTCGAATCTCATGTCATCCTAACCCAAATTATCCAAATGTAATACACAACATTTCATATCAGAGATTTCAACTCATTCAAAGCATCCAATACCATTCAATCATTCATAAGCAAAACTTAATCACATACAAATCAATTCAATTGATTCTCATTAAATTTCAAACCCTAATCACTTAAACTCCTTTATTAATTAATTTCAAATCAATTAATTAGTCAACCCTTCCCCATCCATTCATCTTTATTAATCAACCTGGATTAATTATCTTGCAATTACATTCAAGTAATTACCTTTAATTAATTTACGATATTAATTATTCTTAACCCAAAATCAATAAGTAATCTTAATTACTTCATAAATTAATTAGCTATGTTAATTACATTAAGCCTTAATTACTTACTTCTCATAAGTCACTTACTATGGATTAATTAGTCTTAATTAATCAAATCTTTAATTACTTCATTAATTATATAAGTTATTGATTTCCAATTATATTTCAATTTATCTAAATTTAAATTAATTATATTAATTAAACCACAGTATTAATCCTACTTCATTTATCTCCACCTAAAATTATCAACCCTTTATTTACTTCATTAAATAAATTAATTCTCCTTAATTAATTATCTTGATTTATCTCTCAATCAATTACACAAAGTAATTATATTGTTAATTGCATTAAGTAGTTACTTATTAAACCACCCAATAATCATTTACTCTTTTTTTTATTTAAACTTAATTAGTCAACCCAAACTCATTAAGTGATTTAATTAATTAAATATTCATTTAAATTATCCTACCTATTTAATGAATCACCAACCATTAAACCTTTATTGATGATGGAACACCCAAGATATATATGTAATAAGAGGTACTTTATGGTGGAGTTCATTATTTACAACATTCTAGTATGTGAGAATTTCGACTTGTTAATCCCATTATATTACATATACCTTGCATCTTTACGTATTAACTGTAGATATTTCACTGTTTTTCTTCTAAAAAAATAAAGCATAATTTCGGCCCAATATTTTGTTGCTGATGTATTACTCAAAATTTTAGAAATCGTTCAAAGTTCGAAATACAATATATTGCCACAACTTCTGGAAATTAACAGCTTAGGTTGCACCTTAAATACCCTAAGACTTCAATGCATTCCACTGGTAAAAGTGTTTTGAATGCACAACAGTTAATTAGTCAGTTTTTTTATGCACGAAATGTTACTTTCTCGGCACAAATAACAGTCATTTTAGCTCAAACTGACACTTACTACGCCTTAAGAAAAAGTCAGTCAGAGTTAGTAAAAGAATAATCCTCAGACCTCTAACAGTTCCATAGTTACAATCTTCAACTATAAAAATTTGCTTGAATTACCCAACTAAATAAGATATGCCAAAATGAAGGGTAACTCACCTTTGATTGATGCGGTACCCCATACTGGCTCGCGACCAACCTGCGACCAGAACTGTCTCGTCCCCGAACAACGACTAGACCACCTCGAATTCGTACACAAACGGCAAGCGACGAGACCAATGAATCGATGCCCAGCTCAGCCTAGATCATCAGAAATTGAAACCCTAGTTCGGTCAAGACATGGACGAGCACGACCAAAGCTGCCGCAACCCATGACAACATCCCAGATCGAAGCTCGTGCAAAAAGAAGATTTTCGAACGTGGTTGTAGTGGCTCTGGTGGCGGTCGAAAGAAGAAAAGGAGTAGCGAAAGTTTGAAGTGAGCTCCTTATTCACGAGTGTGTGGGTGTTTTCTTTGAGATCGAACGAAAAGTGGAAGAGAAAAATGAGGGGAGGAAAGAAACGAATTTCGATCGGGAATTTTTTTTAAGAGTTCGATTTGGATTTCTGTTGTTGGATTAGAGAGAGGAAGACGGAGATAAAATAGATATTTTGGGGATGGCTTCTTGAGAACGACATTGTAAATGAAAATATCTTGCTAATTAAATTAAATTATATTATAAAACTTCAAAACATCTCGTTATTCGCCAATTAAAATTTCGAACTCCTCTTAAGGAATGCCGCTAGGCGATTATAGGGTTTTACCCATGTTTTGAACACAATGGAATGTGTTTCGGAGGCTAATTTGATTGTATGCCCGAGTTACGGAAGTAAATGATCAATTTTAAATCAAATCGATTATAATAGTTTCTAAGCGTTTTGAGCTGCCAGGGTCAAACGACAACTCCGATTGCTTACAAAAATTGAAATCCGATAATAACTAACTATTACGGATCAAATGGAACTGCTTTCGTCGAATTCCGGGACTGTGCCTCGGAAGGCTATTTTTAAATATCGATTTAAACGATATATTATTAAAATTAAGCAAATCAACTTTAAATTAAATTTCAACATTCTATTATTTTCAATATCATCGTTATAAATGTTATAAGCCTTCAAATTATTTTAAACAGGCTTAGAATCTCAGATTCAACAATTTACCCAATTTTAATTATTAAATTCAACATTTAAACAATATAATTCAATGATTTAATTATCAAGTAAATATTAATATCTTTAATTCAAGTTAAAATTAACTTTTAAATGTTTTAAAATCAACTAATTATTCCAATTTAAATTGTTAAAAATGTCGGGTCGTCACATTGGAAGTTCATTTCTTATGTGAAAGCTTTTGTTATTTGAAAACAAATAATTTTTGTTTTCGAAAAAATCCGATTTCATTTATACAAGTTAAAACCTTTGGGTTAAATTCTAAAGACCCCAAACAACAGCTTTAAAATGGTTTAAAACCCATATATACTTGTATAACCTTTTAAAATCATAAATGAGGTTTTACTTTCAAATTTGGGATTCAAATTTAAATCAAATTTCAAAAATAAATCAAGTTATTCAAAAATAACCCTTTATCTTTGAAATCCCTTTTCAAAAGCTTTTCATTTTAAACCCAATCCATTTCCAAAAATCATTTGAATTTAAAAATTCAATTTTAAAAAAATTTCAAATATCTGTGACTTAACCCATTTCCATGTGAAATCCATATTTGTTTTTGTATAAGTGTGGTCCAGGAGTTTTACAGAATAGTGCACAACATCAATCATCACCAGAGTTAATCATATCAATAAGCAGTATATCCCATAACGCTTATCTTTATTAACTGATTCGTAGATAAAATAAATTTATTAATCAAAAAGATTTACCATTACGATTCGATGTGGGTTTCAGACAACCAATTTGAATCCGGCTCCCTGTCGCATCGAAATTCAAATGTCGTTTTACGGGTTAAGGGGTTTTCATATTCATACAACATTATATTCATCACAGATATAACAGCTCAGCACAAAGCATTACATTGCATCACATCGCATACAACATTCAATAGAATACCAAATTAAAATGTTTGACTAATCTAAACCAGAATCATTTGCCTATGGATAACTCCAAGTCAAGGTTAATTAAAAATTAATTAATTACAAGGACTTAATTCATTTTTGTTTAATTCATCATTTATTACCCTTTAATTAATAATTAATCCCTGATTACTTATTCTTAATTAATTACAAAAATTAATTAATCCTTAATTAATAATTATTTCTTAATCACTTTAATTAATTAATTATTCATAATTTAATTACTTTAACTAATTTATCATACTGATTAATTATTCTTTAAATTGATTAACCTTTAAAGTTTTGTAAATCAATCTTTAATCATTTTTTATCCACTCTTAATTACTTTTATTAATGATCTTTAATTAATTAAGTTAACCTTGGATTAATTATATTCAAATTAATTACTTTGATTGATTAACCACATCAATTAATTATCCTTTAACTAATCATTCAACTAATCGACCTTAATCATTAAAATAAATTATCCTTAATTGCTTAAATCAATTAATTAATCCTTTAAACACTTAAGATTTTAATCAAATCAAAATATGATTCCTTTATCTTAAATTTATTCTTTAAATATAAAATGTTATTTTTAAATACATTAAAACACCTTTTTTTCTTCTTCAATTAATAAATTTGAATATAATCTATATTTAAAAACCTTTTAAATTAATACAAAAGTAACACATATTATATAAAAGAAGTTGTTCGACAAAGATTCTTTCGACTTGGTTAAATTTTATAAAACTTGTTTAGAATTTCAAACCTTTAAAAAAAACCGTTTATTCCCAATCACCCAAACCCGGGCTAAACCCTAAAATATACGCGCCTTTCTTCAAGTTTTCTGCATCTCTTTTTGCTTCGAGTCGCACCTGCATTTTTCTCGAGCCATACCCGAGAATACTTCGTCTTCCCCAATCAGCAGCATTCCCAGATATTCAACTACACACGTGCACATGCACACGAACCCCAACTACCTCCGGCCGCCGTCGCAATCCTAGGCAAGTCAACGACGATGCCCTGAAGCCTCGCGACCACCCCGACACGTGGAAAGTCCATCAAATCAAATCGAATGTTTCAAAACAGACAGGACGAAACCGATCGCATGAAAATGCCATGCATCACCATTACCGACCGATTCAACGCACGCCACTACGCCCACGTATTCGCCATCGACTAACGCGACTTCCCCCCAATCGCGATGACTCCCGATGCCACGTTGATGATGCAGTAACCAAGAAACCCCAGCTGACCGAAATTGTATGTTAAACCCTAAATCTCTCTCTCCCGCCCAATCCAAACCCTGTTTCAAAATTTGGCCATGGTCGAGGTCTCCCACACGACCACCTGCATCCTCCAGAATAGGCCGCAATACCCAACGTTGACAAGAACGACAGAAATTGATTTTTGAACGAAAATTTGACCTTCAACAATTCCTTGAGATTTATCACTTTTAAAATCGTGATTTTCCTTCTAATAATCATCATTTTCGAAAAATAATCAGATGATAAAATCAGTTCGAGAAATTAAGATACTTAAGTTTTGACATATATTTAGTTTTACCGTTTTTATCTTCTTTTCCAGAGAATATTCAAAACCATCACCCTAAATATATTTTTAAATTTTAGTTTAGATTTAAACACAAACATTATTTGAATTCCTAATCTTATAAGAGATGTGATGAGGAGATTCTGAATTTTTTTCCTATTTTGTTTGAACTCTGTTATGCACAAACAGAGGCAAGTTCTTGCCTAACAACTTACATCCACATCCTAATTCACCCATATAAACACATCCATACTTACAAATATGTAAACATTCAAACCATATTTCCAATCATCACCATCACAGACATAAAAGGTCAAAGAAGTTGGTTTAAGAATTAGAGTTTGCTCACTTCTTTCGCCTGAAGCCAAAAAGCTAAGAACAGGGAACAGAGAGGAAGCAAAGCCTGTATATTTTTTTCCTTTAATTTTTTGAAGCTTTTATCTGCAAGTCGTAAAAATAACTTTGATTATTTCTTATTGTATTTGCTTATTTACTTCAACAATAAAAAAAATCTTGATTTTTACTTACAATTTGAATTTCTTGTTATATATAACAGGGGAACTTTCCTGCATTTGAAAACAGAAAACTGTTTTGCCTTGAACTTGATTTGTTTTCCTGTAATTGATTGACAAAGTTGTTTAAATTCTTTGTTTGATTACTGACTACAACTTCAAATTCAAATTTTAAAAAGAAATCCCACTTGCCTTAGATTTTTCCAGAAATTTTTCATTGCTCTAATCTGTTTCAGGTTGAAGTCATTGTTGCAGAACCTTGATCTTTAACTAGCTCCTGGTTTTTGTTTAAATTTGGATTTGTTTGTGGTTAAGCTTGATCTTGCATTGATTTGTAATAGAGAATCTTTGATCTTTTCTTTGATTGCTGAATTTGTTAAAAGCTTCAAATTTGCTTTATTTTTCCAAGCTACAGACCTTACATTTGAACCAGTTTGCTTTTTGCTCTTGTTTTTCTAGTTTCAGGTTTTATCATTTTTTTTCTTTGGTGTTGTAGTTTGTGATATCAATCTTTCTTACTGTATATTTTCAGATTTGTTGAAAAGTTATATGATTGCATATGGGGAGATGGAAAGTTATCACAATTTTTTATTTCTATTATTCTATTCAATTAATTGTATTGATGACCATTTGTAAGAAATCATCATGAGGCCTCAATTATGTTAACTCCTATACTCCATCTCTTTGATGTATATGTTTAACACTTAAAATTTTCAAAGACAAAAGAATTTTTATTTTTATTTTTAAAATAATTTTTTTATCATATTTACTTTATAAATGAATGTCCCTTTTATTTCATTAGCATATATATATATACACACACAACGTTAAAAAAAGAATTGCTTTAACAAAAAATTTACAATATATAAATTACACCTCTTTATTCATTTGTATATATATATATATACGTATACAATGTTAAAAGAATTTAACCAATATTTCATCATATACATTATTCCTTAATATTTTTAAATGCCACTATTAGAACATTTATTTTAAATTTAAATTCAATTTTCAATTCAAACTTGAAATAAAACCAATTTTTTTGTCCATTTATATATATACACACATCTCTTAAATAAATTTAAATTTAACCTTAATATATCTACAATTTTACTCATATATGAAATATACATATATGTATAAAATTTTAAATCTAAATAAGTTTCAAAATATTTATTATTTCAAAACTTTTAAAGCCAAAAGAAATTGGAATTTATTTATATATAGTTTATTACTTATTTTATTTTTTTTGAGATTTCTCAATATATTTTCAAATTAAATTTCAAAAGTTTGAAATATATTATTAATTTACATTGACAAATTTTAGGATGTTACTTTTTATTTATAAGATTTTAAATATACAAACTCAAATCCACAGTTAAATTTTAAAATCAATGTCTAAATAAATAAATATCCTATTTGATTTGAAAAATTCAAATTAATTTGCAATTTTATTCAAAAATTTATTTTAATAATCAAGTTAAATTTAATTAAAAATCAGGATCATTACAGATTTCCTCCATTGAAAAAATTTTGACCTCGAAATTTGCAAGGGAGACGAAAAGGAATAAATGATAGATAAAGAAATGATTGATCGAATTAGATCGAAATATTTATTCTGCATTTGGATTACCAAATCAGAATATCCATAGTATGAGAACAAACTCATACAATTATTTCACAAGATACTCGGGTTCACCGGTCTACGAATATGCAAGGGCATTGATTAGTTCGAGGGGATAACTAATCGTTCGAAGAATATATCGGATCCCCAGAGAATAGATAGATGGATTTAATCTTCTAGAATTCTCAAATACTAGGTATAGATTTCAAATTCAAGTCGGAATACTCCAAATTGTATACCAACTTGTCCCTCTTCGGACTTCGGTCTACACAAGAAATTATAATGGAATTTCCAATTTGGTTTTAACCGATATCGTTTTATTGATATAATTCAATTTTATCCTTATATTTGTTAACAAATTTAACTCAATTTAAAATTCCCATTTTATTTAAAAAAATTCAATTTCAAATCTCAAATTCATTAGAGTTTAAAACGAAAAGCTGATAAGAAACTGATGAAGATACGAAGTAAGGATTTTGTACAACGATTCGTAGGGCCACCATCACACCGAAACTTCTTCTTGTAGCTGGTACGAAGCAATCAAAAGAATTTGGAATCGAATCAAAGGATATTGATAGAAAAAATTGTTTCCACTACTGTAGGGTATTGACTATTGTAGCGGTTTTTCCCTGTCCCATATCTCGTCCTCTTCTCGCACTCATACGTACTATTAGTGGATAGTAAGAGCATTTACTGAGGTATTCAAACGGATATCTTAGGGATATACTCATTCACGGGTATACTTCACCCTATCTCTAGTGAGCTACTTAACGTGTTATACTCTTGAGCTAAAGTTTCACCTTCGGCTCTGATACCAAATGCAGCGGCCCTGACTCGACCTTCGAAAATCGGCACCGAATACGACACTCGTATTCAAATGCCGCAGATCCAAACGTTGATTCTGGTTCGCCGAAGCTTATAACACATTAAGTACAACACAATGAAAGAAAAAGAATATATCAATATACAACATTTGATACAATAATAGAATGATACACTGAATATCAATATACATTATACAAGACACCAGCAGCGGAATAATATCTCTAAGATGGTCTTCAAGAAAGAACTCCCGTATCAGTAATCTCCATCTCCAAGGCACCAATCCAGAAATGGCTCAAACTCCCAATAACGATGCACAAAGATAAGCAAGTGCAGTCCATCCAAAGACTGTACTAGCTCCAGATAAGCTACTAAACCTGACTATCTGAAAAACCCAACTCTACACTGCCCGTGTGGGAATTGTGGGCACCCAAATTTCAGGAAAGGAACAATAAACTCCAGATCAGTCATGGGACTAGTATGAGCAAACAAAAGGAGTTTATCTTTTTGAAACAAACAACAAAGGAATCTAAATCAAAATCCGTAGTGCTTTTTGGAAAATGAAACTACCATAAGGCCTCCTGCCACACACACAATGCAAACGCAGAATTAGAGGAGATTTCTCCTTATGATAGTCAAAAATGCTTGATACGAGAAAACTTCTTTGGTATTATTACTAGTGCATAGTGTAGGAAAACCATTTCGAAAATATAATATAAATCCTAGCTAGCATTAGCATTTCGCACTTATGCCTACTATAGCTACCATGTTCAATAGCAGGTTACCACCACATTCCATGGCAGGTTATACAATTGAAATCGTAAAGGGCTCGTATTGTTTTGTTTGGAGTTCCAGTAAATGGTCAGGCTAAGGAACTTCCTACTGTCCATGCGATCGCCTCTGGCGGGAGTCCCGAGAACCTAACCGGATCTCTGCCAACACAAGGCCGGGTTACCTCTGTAACTTGGTAACTACTACTCGAGCATGCCATCCCCCGGTCATTTGGGACTTTTATCTGAGGCGCCTCTAAACCACAAAGCAATCACAAAGTAATAGATCTGCAGTATCCACATGAGTAAGCATCTGGGCTCCATACCATGATACCATCCTTTTCCAGACGGAAATGTGACACCCTAAAGGAAGCGACCCTCATAACCTTGCTGCATCTTTCCTGTTTTGACCATTTCCGGGGTGCGAGGTCTTGAATACAGTCTAGTCCATAAAGCTATGCTTTACACAAAAGCCATGCTTTGATCAACAAATGATACACAGCAGCACTCCGCGTGCCACACTACCAAATTGTGAGTATATCACTGATAAATATCAACAACATAACCTCTGAGCTCATACGCCTTAGAGAAGGGTGTTAAGCTAAGAGAATAATTTCTCTGCCACCAAGCAGAAATATATTTGATAGAGATCGGTTTAGTACCTCAAAGTGTAATGTCGGACATACAACCACACAAGTCTGTTCCGGGTTCGAACCGAATCAAAGGCACTTCGTCCAATAAAGGAAGAAGCCCTTGCAATCCGGGCATCCACAATTCCGATCGGACTCCCCATCACATATGGAGAACTCTATACCGGAGCAACTCAATGCAGAGTCAATCGATAGGTTATTCTATCATTCTCGAAGGCACCCGGTCTTCAACACTGGTCTTCAAGTGCAATCCATAACGTCGTATCACTATTCGGAATGGTTTATATGACACAAGGTCCTCTCCCGGCTAAGCCGAATAGTGAGCGAATATTTAAAAACATATGGATATGGGATTCTAAGTTAGGTCACAACTTAAAACCCAAAACCTTTCTTTCAAATGGTTAAACGGATTATCATTTCAAATCTTTAAACAAAAAGGTTCGTTTCACAAAGTTCACCCAGCTTCACAAAGATCTATTCATAGATTCCAAAACAATTTCCATTTCAATTGGACCAACTCATTAAATTTTTAAATTACAGATTTAATTTATAGCTTTCAAACTTGTTTTTAAAGATTTATTCATAACCTGAAAAACTATATCCATTTTAGACTTGAAATCCTTTTAACACAAGTTGAAAGTTCATGTCTTATGTGAAAGCTTTTGTTATTTGAAAACAAACAATTTTCGCTTTCGAAAAAATCCAATTCCATTTATACAAGTTAAAATCTTTGGGTTGAATTCTAAAGTCCCCAAACAACAGCTTTAAGATGGTTTAAAACCAATATATACTTGTATAACCTTTTAAAATCATCAATGAGGTTTTAGTTTCGAATTTGGGAATAAAATTTAAATCAAATTTCAAAGATAAATCAAGTTATTCAGAAATAACCTTTTATCTTTGAAATACCTTTTTAAAAGCTTTTTATTTTAAACCCAATCCATTTCCAAAAATCGTTTGAATTTAAAAATTCAATTTTACAACAATTTCAAATATCTGTGACTTAACCCATTTCCACGTGAAATCCATATTTGTGTGTGTATAAGTGTGGTCCAGGGGTTTTACACAATAATGCACAACATCAATCATCACAGATTCAATCATATCGATAAGCGGTATATCCCATAACGCTTATCTTTATTCACAGATTCATAGATAAAATAAATCTATCAATCACAAAGATTTACCATTACGATTCGATGTGGGTTTCGGATAACCAACTGGAATCCGACTCCCTGTCGCATAGAAATTCAAATGTAATTTTACGGGTCAAGGGGTTTTCATATTCATACAACAGTATATTCATCACAGATATAACAGCTCAGCACACAACATTACATAGCATCACATAGCATACAGCATTCCAATAGAATATAGTCATCCGTAGGTAAAGCCAAATTAAAATGTCTGACTAATCTAAACCAAAATCATTTCCCTATGGATAATTCCTAGTCAAGGTTAATTAATAATTAATTAATTTCAAGCACTTAATTCATTTTTGTTTAATTCATCATTTATTACCCTTTAATTAATAATTAATCCCTAATTAATTATTCTTAATTAATTGCTAAAATTAATTAATCCTTAATTAATAATTATTTCTTAATCACTTTAATTAATTAATTATTCTTAATTTAATTACTTTAACTAATTTATCATACTGATTAATTTTTCTTTAAATTAATTAACCTTTAACGTTTGGTAAATCAATCTTTAACATTTTTTTATCTACTCTAAATTACTTTTATTAATGATCTTTAACTAATTAAGTTAACCTTGGATTAATTATCTTCAAGTTAATTACTTTGATTGATTAACCATAGCAGTTAATTATCCTTCAACTAATCAACCTTAATCATTAAAATAAAGTATTCTTAATTGCTTAAATCAATTAACTAATCCTTTAAACGCTTAAGATTTTAATCAAATCGAAAGATAATTCCTTTATCTTAAATTTACTCTTTAAATATCAAAAGTTATTCTTAAATACATTAAAATACTTTTTTTCTTTTTCATTCAACAAATTTTAAAATAATCTATATTTAAAAACCTTTTAAATCAATATAAAAGTAACACATATTATATAGAAGAAGTTGTTTGACAATGTTTATTTAGACTTAGTTAAATTCTATAAAACTGGTTTAGAATTTCAAACCTTTAAAAAAACTTTTTATTCCCAATCATCTAAACCCGGGCTACACCCTGAAATACTCGCGCCTTACTTCGAGTTTTCTGCATCTCTTTTTGCTTCGAGTCGTACCTGCATTTTTCTAGAGCCATACCCGAGAATACTTCGTCTTCCCCAATCAGTAGCATTCCCCGATATTCAACTACACATGTGCACGTGCACACGAACCCCAACAACCTTAGGCCGCCGTCGCGATCCTCGACAAGTCAACGACGATGCCTTGAAACCTCGCAACCACCCCGACACGTGGAAAGTCCATCAAATCAAAATCGAATGTTTCGAAACAGACAGGACGAAACCGATCGCGTGAAAACTCCACACATCACCACCACTGACTGATTCAACGCACGCCACTACGCCCACGTATTCGCCATCGACCAACGCAACTTTCTCTCCAGTTCCCAATGCCACGTTGAAGATGCAGTAACCAAGAAACCCCAGCTGACCGAAACTGTATGTTAAACCCTAAAACTCATTCTCTCTCCCAATCCAAACCCTGTTTCGTAATTTGGCCACGGTCGAAGTCTCCCCCACGACCACCTACATCCTCCAGAACAGGCCGCAACACCCAAAGTTGACGAGAACGACAGAAATTGATTTTTGAACAAAAATTTGACCTTCAACAATTCCTTGAGATTTATCACTTTAAAAATCGTGATTTTCCTTTTAAAAATCATCATTTTCGAAAAACAATCAGATGATAAAATCAATTCAAGAAATTAAGATACTTAAGTTTTGACATATATTTAGTTTACTGTTTTTATCTTCTTTTCCAGAGGATATTCAAAACCATCACCCTAAATATATTTTTAAATTTTAGTTTAGATTTAAACACAAACATTATTTGAACTCCTAAACCGATAAGAGTTGTGATGAGGAGATTCTGAATTTTTTTCCTATTTTGTTTGAACTCTGTTATTATAAACAAAGGCAAATTCTTGTCTCACAACAGACATCCATATCCTAATTCACCCATATAAACACATCCATACTTGCAAATATGTAAACATTCAAACCATATTTCCAATAACCACCATCACAGACATAAAAGGTCAAAGAATTTGGTTTAAAAATTAGAGTTGCTCACTTCTTTCGCCTGAAGCCAGAAAGCTAGGAACAAGGAACGGAGAGGACGCAAAGCCTGTATATTTTTTTCCTTTAATTTTTTGAAGCTTTTATCTGCAAGTTGTAAAATTAACTTTGCTTATTTACTTCAACAATAACAAACAATCTTGATTTTTACTTACAATTTGAATTTCTTGTTATATATAACAGGGGAGCTTTCCTGCGTTTGAAAACAGAAAACTGTTTTGCCTTGAACTTATTTGTTTTCCTGCAATTGATTAACAAAGTTGTTTAAATTCTTTGTTTTATTGCTGACTACAACTTCAAATTCAAATTTTAAAAAGAAATCTCACTTACCTTAGATTGTTTCCCGAAATTTTGCATTGCTCTAATCTATTTCAGGTTGAAGTCGTTGTTGCAGAACCTTGATCTTTAACTAGCTCCTAGTTTTTGTTTAAATTTGGATATGTTTGTTGTTGAGCTTGATCTTGCACTGATTTGTAATAGAGAATATTTGATCTTTTCTTTAATTGCTGAATTTGTTAAAAGCTTCAAATTTGCTTTATTTTTCCAGGCTGCAGACCTTACTTTTGAACTTGTTTGCGTTTTGCTCTTGTTTTTCTGGTTTCAGGTATTATCATATATTTTTTCTTTGGTGCTGTAGTTTGTGATATCAATCTTTGTTACTGTATATTTTTCAGATTTGCTGAAAAGTTATATGATTGCATATGGGGGATGGAAATTTTTTACAATATTTTATTTCTATTATTTTATTCAACTAATAGTATTGAAGGCCATTTGTAAGAAATCATCATGTGGCCTCAATTATGTTAACTCCTATACTCCATCTCTTTGATGTATATGTTTAACATTTAAAATTTCCAAAGACAAAAGAATTTTTATTTTTATTTTTAAAATATTTTTTTTATCATATTTACTTTATAAATAAATGTACCTTTTATTTCATTAGCATATATATATACAATGTTAAAAAAATAATTGCTTTAACCAAACATTTACACTATATAAATTACACCTCTTTATTCATTTGTATGTGTGCATATACATATACAATGTTAAAAGAATTTAACCAATATTTCATCATATACATTATTCCTTAATATATTTAAATGCCACGAATTTTTTTAGAACATTTATTTTAAATTTAAATTCAATTTTCAATTCAAACATGAAATATAACCAATTTTTTTGTCCATTTATATATATACACACATCTCTTGAATAAATTTAAATTCAATCTTAATATATCTACAATTTTACTCATATATGAAATATACATATATAAAATTTTAAATCTAAATAACTTTTCAAAATATTTATTATTTCAAAACTTATAAACCCAAAAGAAATTGGAATTTATTTATATATAGTTTATTGCTTATTTTATTCGTTTTGAGATTTCTCAATTATTTCAAATTAAATCTCAAAAGTTTAAAATATGTTATTAATTTATATTGACAAATTTTAGGATGTTACTTTTTATTTATAAATTTTAAATATACAAATTCAAATCCACAGTTAAATTTTAAAATCAATGTCTAATAAATAAATATCCTATTTAATTTGAAAAATTCAAATTAATTTAAATTTTATTCAAAAATTTATTTTAATTATCAATTTAAATTTAACTAAAAATCAGGATCGTTACACCAGGGAATGCTAATTTCATAGTTGGTGTAATCAATAGGAGGTATGCAGTTATGGAAAACGTCTAGGTTCGTCCGACCCTAATCTATTATATGAAAGAGAATCATCATAGAGATCCTTGTATCACTCGGATAGCCAAAACTGTAAGTGAGAATGAGGCATCAAAATGTGGCTGCGATTTGAGGTAGATAGCCACAGTTTAGTGAAGCTGAATGGAAGGTCGTGCATTCCTAATGTTGATGGGATTAGGCAGGAGGTCCTGACTAGTCAACATTCACGGTTGACAATACATATGGGGTCACTAAGATGTACTAAGGCACGAGACTTACTTTCTGATCGAAAGTTATGAAGATGGAAGTTCCTATATTTATGAGCTGGTGTTCTAACTGCCAGTAGGTTGGAGATAGTCACCAGTAGACAATAGGGCTGCTTCAGCCACTTGAGCTTCCAAAATGGAAGTGGAAGCGGATTTCTATGAGTTTTATCGATGGATTGCCTAGGCTGAGTAGAGGCAATGAAGGTATGTAGGTTATCGTGGATCGATTGACCAAGAGTGCACACTTCTTACCAATGAAGGCAACGTGGGTTGTTTGTAGTTTGGCTCTGTTGTATATTAGAGAGATCATTAGACTTCATAGCAATACCATGAGTGATCGTGATCTGATTTTCATAGGTTAGTTATGGAAGGATTTGCATGATGCACTTGGGATAGAGCTGCGTTTGAGTATGACCTATCACCCATTGACGGATGGGCAGTCCGAGGGAGTGAATCTTGTTTTGGAAGATTTGCTTCATGCTTGTATTTTGGACTTTGAAGATTCGTGGAAGGACCACTTACCACTTGTTTAGTTTTCTTATAACGACAGTTTTCAAGAAAGCATTAGGATAGCACTTTTTGGGGCATTGTATGAAAGTGCTTGTAAATCTCCCTCGTGTTGGGTGAATGTGGGAGATTGCTTAGTTCTTAGGCCAGATATGATTCATTAGGCCACGTATAAGGCAGTAGATATTTAGAGGCATTTAAAGTTAGTTGAGAGTACGAAGAAGAGCTATGATGATGTCAGGCATAGAGATTTGGAGTTCTCAGTTATGGACTTTGTGTTCATCAAATTTTCCCTGATGATAGGTGTAGTTCGATTTGGGAAAGGAAGGAAGTTGGCTCCTCGTTTGATAGGACCATTTTACCCAAGAGAATAGGAACTCTTCCTTATAGAGTTGAGTTACCGACTAGATTGGTGAGTGTGCAAGAAATTTTCCATGTATACCGCCTACATAAGTATGTGTGGGATCCTACTTTGATTATTGAGTCATCGCAAGACGAGGACTTAGGCATTGAGCCCGACATGTCCATTGTGAGAAAGCCTATTCGTATTATTGATAAAGATACAAAGCAATTGAGGACTAAGGTTATCAAGTTAGTCAAGGTATAATAGAGTGAGAATGCTCGAGATTGTACACAGGAGATGAAGGATAGTATGAGGGTGTTGTTCTTGGACTAGTTATTTCATATCTTAATATCGTATATCTTTTGTCGTGAGCTCATCGCTTGAGGTGAAGTCACTTGGTATGCATTTGGGTTGCAGTTTAGTTTTTATATAGTTTCAGTTGTACTCTATATATGTATCTTGTTTCTTCTACTTTCTTTTATGATCATTCTTGTTGGAGTTTCGAGGACGAAATGTCGAAAATGGGGGAGAATGTAGCGACTCGTAAATTCAAACATTTTGTCTTTTGATATTGAAACTTTTCAAAATATAGTCAAGTGTTATAAATATGGTTTTATAACCTTGTTAAACATCTTCTAATTAATGAGTAAAGATAATAAACTATTTTTTGAAATTTTTTACAAGAATTATAATCTTCGACGAAAAATAAATAATGTGATCGAAAATCAGTTTATCGTGAACAACTTTTTAATCGATATAAGTTGTTCGTACTCTTTTGTACTCAGCTAATGAACATAGCTAATGAACATATGAACATATTAAGAAATAATTAACACACTTTTCTTTATGGAGTAATTAGTATGTTTTAGAGGCATCTAATAGATAAGAGATATTTGTATGTAAGGCATTGTTTAGTCATTTGCTAAAGGTAAGCGGTGTGAAGGAGAAGTGATATGCATGTATTAGGGTGAGCCTTCTATGGCATGATGGGAGATGAGAGAAAGGTCAAGGAGCACCATCTTGGGCTTATGAAAGAGAGGTCATACCTCTTGAAATCACTTTTGCTAATTTACAAAACAAAATCAAACTATCTTCATATCTTTCTCTATTAAATTTCCAAAAGACAATAATTTCAAAACAACTAAAATTTAACTCAAACTTGGACTAGAGCCTTAGAACAACTTCACAACAACTCCTAGCTACTTAAATTTTGAAAATTAAAGCAATCTCAACCCCCCCCCCCCCAGCATAGGCCATGAGCAATAAAGGATAATAATAGCCCAGAAACAAGTGCAAAAACAAAGTTGAAGGTAGGAAGTTTGGTGTTGCAAGGGAGTGGTAGAAAGTGGTTGCTTGGACATGCTTGTTCACTTACATAAGGATTTGTAAACTCTTTGAATGAAAATATAGTGTATATGTTCTTGTTATTGATTATTTCCTTGTGGTTTAATGATATTGACATATGTTGTAATATTGATATATGATGGTAATATTGACTTGATTTTTTCTTTAAAAGCAAATAGCATATGTAATCCATATGTATGCACTTGAATGGACTTGTATGACTTGTATCATAGACTTAGAATAAAGCACATAGGCTATAGTTCAACAAGGTTTGAATTTTACTTGGATTTGGAAGTGCTCTTTTAGCGATAGTCGTTATGGATGCATTTAGGAATTTCCCTATGTTCAAAAGTTTCTATGGAACTTTGTAGAGAGCTCTTTAGTGGTTTCTCTCTATATTTACAATTTTTATTATGTATACATGCTTCCATGAAAAGTTCAAATGATAAATAGTTAAGTAACATATCTAAAAGTGGCCAAACTTCCACTTATGCAATACGACCCTTTTTTAGCCTTTGTTTTGGATTTTAAAGGTTTGAAAATATATTTAAATTTAAGTATTTTGTTTCATTCATTTTGTAAGTATTTACTAACTCAATAAGAGTGTTTTAAAAGTGGTTTGAGATTTTTAAATGTTGGTAAGAATTAGTTATGAATTTTTAAAGCAGAGGGTTTATTTTCAAATACATAGAAAACACAGTTTTTTCCAAATTTAAAATATTTTGTTAACTTTTTATTTTGAAGTAATATTTTGAATAAATATTTTAAAACCTATTATAAGTATTTTAAAAGCTTTTTTAAGTTTATATGGTTTTTAGAAAAGTAGTTAAATATTTTATCAATATCTTATCAAAATATCTTATCTTTTAAATTGTATTATTGAATATCTAGGTTTTTAAATAAATTACAATATATATATATATATATATATCATTTCTAAAAGGGTTTTGAAAGTGGAAACAAATAATTCAAACTGGAATTGGGAGTTACTTAGTGGTTAAATCGTATTTTGTTTACATTCTTGTTTGAAAAGTAATCATCTATGCTTAAAATAAAATCCAAGTAAGGTATAAGATTGTTGTTCGAGTAGGGATAAAAGAAATAGTGTTGTAACCTTACGACCTCCCTATTGACCGAGGAATGGTTAAGTTGGAATAGTGGGAACATGTTAATCTTGTTGATTACTTACTCATTTATGGAAATTCATTAATACTATACTTAATGCTAAAAGCCAACGAGAAAGACTTATATATCTATGAGAGTCAAGAATGAAGTGTTTAGGCAAGGCTTTGATATGCAACTAGTGCTCTAACTTACCATGCTTAACTCTTGACCATAGGATAATATAAGTTGGAATGTTGAAAACGTGTTAAGTATAAGAACCTTGATTTCTATAAGCAATTGTTTTAAATAGATATTCGATTACTCAACGTTTGAACTTTACGAATTATTAACCTAGTAATTGTCTAAAACCTTCACGATTTCGTACCCTTTGTGAACCCTAAGGGAGGAACACTGGTAGAAAGTGCCTATAGCTTTAAGACTTATATATACGAGATCCCTAGAGGAGGACTCCTCTTTACATAGTTCGCTTACTTTTAGGAGAACCGAAATTGAGTTTACCAGAAATTTATCGAATTAGTTTTGAAGAGACGTGGATTGTTAAGTGTATTAGTTGACAAATGCCACTTCAAAACTAGAATGCAAGCCTATGTTTGTGAAGTAGAATGCTGTAGAGTTGAATTTTCTATCCTAAATTTAAGTCCAAAGGAGAGGGAAGCATTATCATTCGTCGGATAACTCATTCGGGAATCCGTACAGTGATTCGTGTTCTGTTCAAGTAAAGAAGATCACGTATGAGAGATGAAAAATATATCCCTAAGATTGGAAATGACATAAAATAGAGTAGCGGCATAGCTTGGGGTTCCAACGGCAATAGGCTATATCAACTCCAAATCTAGAGTATGCTCATCGATGTTGGTGCTAGGAGTTGATGGTATTCTGGATCACTTGTTTAAACATGGATCGGCTATGTTTTCCTTAATGTTATATTTTATCTAGGGATATACGATGCACAGTGGTAATTTTTGATCTTGTGCAGCAGATTGGATTTTAGCTCGACCGAAAGGATCTCCAAAGAAAATCCAATATGCATTCATACCTTAGTGGTTTTAGATGTACTTCTAATATTGTTGTGGAATGATTAATGTAAGCGTTTCAGTTATTTGAGATGATTTATATTCTACACTCTAGATATTATCTATTATATTAATGTGTTTAACTTAATGAATGGTTGGTTTCTTTTGAGGAGAAAACTATTACGAGAATTCGTACGACCTCAATAGTTACCATTTCATGGTGCATGTATCATGAATTTTCTCATACCAAACTTATGTCTGACATGTATTTTTGTTTTCACTAAATTCCTCGTGTACTCTTTCGATTAGGCTTAGTAAAGCAGGTTTTACTTTAGATGCTTTAGAATTTAGGAGACAAATTGAAGGCTTCGTTTATCTACTTATTTCTATTACGGTTGCAATGTATTATGTATGTATATATCTGAATAATGAGGATATGTAGTTTATCCAGCCTTATGATAGTACTTTGGTTTTGAAACTATGAAATTTCACCGTTCGGAGTGACCCATTGTGCCATTCTTTTGATAATATATATTATTACTCCGATGTGAGATTTGAAGGATCTAGGCCAGCCAACAGTGGAAATAATGGATGAATTTCAAAAAATTTAATCATTTTGGATCTTTAGTGGGTTTATGAAGACTAAATTCAATTAAAACTTTCCTAAATTTAGTTTAAATAAAATCATGTATTTTATTTAAAATAGTTAAAGGGAAGCTTAAAACAAATTTAAATTCTAAATATACAGTGTATCAAATGCACCTAACAGTTATTTATAAGAGTAAATCTAAGGAAGGAAACTTTTCGTTTCTTTCCCTAAATCAAGCAATTAATTGAGTGCATAAATTGCATTAAACTGAGAGAGAAACCTTTCATTTTCTCTCTTTAATTAAATTGATTGATTCATTAAATGTCATTAATTAACAATTTGTTCATGCAATGAAAAGTGATAAAGTTAACTGTATTCTAAGTGTAACATATCAGGTTGTGTACGAAGATTAATTTAAATTGCAATTTGAGATTTATTTAATTTCGATTTTACTTTGACAAATAAACACATACACACACATCTATGTATATATGTATGTATGTATCACATGTATATATACATATATGTATGTATGTGCGGGTGTAAAATAGAAATCTGTGTAGGGTATAACATGCCCGTATATAGATGCTGGGATTTACATCGCAACAAACACAATAGCTCATTTTGTATGTATTATATGTTGTCAAATATATGCATGAACATATACTTATAAATTTCAAATGATAACATATATCTGTGTGTGTGTGTGTGTATATATATGTATGTATGTATAAAATATATATATACTACCATTAAAATATTGTAGAATTTATTTATTTATTTATTCATATAACTACATATTATTCCATAAATTGCAAAAATCATACATGTATATATTTAGATTTATATATATATTAAAATAATTTTCTTTACTTATTGATTAGTAAACATGTCAAATCTTAATTTACAATGATTTTAATATTTAACATATACATGTGCGTATGCGTGTGTGATATTGAATTAAACAGTCTCAGCTATAATAAATTAATATAAAATAATTATATGAATCAAATTCAAGTTTTATATTTTTAGAAAATCTTGAACCATGTCTAAGGGTTTAGAATTTGTTTTGGAATTTTCTCAATTAAAATAATATTTTTAATTAGAAAATAGAGAGTAGGCCGGAACTATATTAATTTAAAATAATACAATATTAACTTGAAAAAGCATGAATTTTTTCTAAGTCTGCTAACATGATGACGTAATTTCAAAATTATAAAAAATAATTTTTGAAACACTAATTATTTTGCACGAATTTATTGAATTTGATAATCATTAAATATTAAAAATATACATATATAAGTGACAAAAAAATTATTTTCAGCACTTATAATTCAATAATGACATAAATAAGTGTTAAGAAATTTCAAATCGATGATATAGAATAAGAACAAAAATGTATGTTTTAAGTCTAATTGTACGTGAATATTTAAATCATAAATTTATATATACATATACATATATATATAATTTTAAATTAAATTTTATTTTAATGTTTAACATCAGATTACAAACATAAAATAAGAATTAGTCTATAAATTTTATACACATATCCAATATCCATTGTGACAATAATACATACAAAAATCTCACCTAACATAATTTAATTTATATATATAATATTAAATAATTAACAAATCTTGAAACCACAATAATATGATTAACATATAGAAAAACATTACCCAGAGTGGGTGCCCTAATGTCCACATTGAAATAATGAAATCTCTTTCTCTAAAATTCTTTTGTTTGTGAGATTGCTATTTTAGATTCAACGACCGTTCACTATCAAATAGTTTTTGTTTTAACTTAAATTGTATTTGAGACTTTGGGATATTTCTAGAGGATAGTTGGTGCCATTAAAATGAAGAAGAAGAACAAGATGGCGGTGGCTCAAAAAAATGAATTGGACTCTAATTAGGGTTTTGAGATCATACTTTATATGGTAGGATAAGAGAGAAGCAACTACATCTCTACCACACATCTCCAAACCCTTATCACACTCATAGTACCCACCCCTTCCTCTCTCTAAACCATCGCCTATCACTCTAAAATTGATGGGTTGTGAGCCAGTTCAACCGAAATTAAACATACATAATTATATTTAGCTTAACTTGTTATCGATATCTCATGTCGATCAATATATTTATAACTTTTGTAAATATATACAATAATTTTATTTCTCAAATCATATCCAAAATTCATAATAATCTTTTATAAATATTAATCAATTTATTTAATTTATAAAAATCATAAGCTAATTAATTTTTGGGTCTAAAGGAAATTCATCATTTCGTTTGTGTGGCTCTTCGTTGTAAATTCGGTCAGCGATTAACATCGAACTTTTCAAATGATGACGTTAAGACTTCACTTAGCAGGTGGTATAACATTATAGCCAAATTTTTCACTTAGTCAGCTTCGCTAAATTTTAATTTCACTTTATTAAGCATTTACCAGTTGTGACAATTATTTAAAGCAGTTCTTCATCAAACTATATCACTTTGGACTTATTTAATTTAGTAATGGTCAAAATTCCGACATCGTCCACATTCAACTCTATAGTCCAAACACAAAGTCCTTCGTTCAATAATAAATATTATTATTTAATGTACTACTCTGGTCATAGATTTTGACTTTGGATCCACTTGAGTTGACCGTTATACCAACCCCATATAACCGAGGAAACGAATCCTCTCTTGAATAGTTCTTCACTCCAGTACTTCCACTCGACCCAACTATAGTCATTCGACATACGTCGTGCCATGATTTGACTATAATCAAAGTGAAGCTTTCAAATTAAAGATCGATAGTATTCTGAAGTCGAGGGAACTGTGTAAATTAGTCACATCATTATTTTCTATTTGACCTTAGATATAAACCAATAGAAAACTATCGAGTGAGTCAGTCAATAGTTACCCAATAATTATCAATACGTAACCCCTAGATGCCTCCAATAGTCATGAGTAATACACTACCCAACATTTGGAGAGCGTTACATACTCTAGTTTCAAAGGATACAATGATATCTAGTCTTGATGCATCTTGACTGGAAACATTTAAAATGGTACATTTGTTTCATTATGATAAATTACTCAAATTTTTGTAACTACTATAACAAAACATAACATTCGTGGATTTTCTATTAAATCTACTTTTAATTAAATTAATTAATCTATAATATTATATTATTAGCGAGTTTGGTTTCTAGAGCACAGACGCCCCTTGATAATTTGTGAAATCAAACGTCGCAGTTTTTATTCTTTCTGTGCCATCTCTTCGCTTCATTTATTATCTCCTCCTTTCCCATACGCATTCTCTATCCCTTCCATTGCCATCCTATAGCTCATAATTCTCCTCAATTTATTCTAAATTTTAAACTACAACATCTCCTTTTTATTTCTTTCTTTCTACACGCAACTCTTCCCTTCCTTTCCTTCTAATCCAAACCCTATATATTCACATCTTCCCCCGATTTGTGTCTTTTTCCTACCGTCGATGTTATAATCTCCTCCTACCAACATCACCAACTCTGCATCTTCATCCATTAGAACAACATACATGTTCGCCTCTCCATCCATTTTGAGGTGCCTCATCCCATCGTTCATAGAATTTGTCTTCTCCGTTCGCCATGGTACAAACTTATCGGCCTATGCAAATATGTGTTCATTTTGTATGGTAGTATCAACCTATGCAGGTACATCTATATAAGTAATTGACATATAAAATTATACGGTGGATTGTCTTTATTCAAATTTACTTCATTTCTTTTGCTTCAATGACCATTTTGCATAGATGCCTATTTTTATTATTAAAGCTGTATCTCTGGTCTTTTTTTATTATAAGTCTAAACTTTGACTTAATAAAATTAGTTTAAGAAGTTATTTAAGCTTTATCATCTGGATAAAGTAAATCATTCTTCCAATATTATGTTAAATCAAAAAATGTTTTTTGCATCAACTTGACCCTTAAGAAACGACTCTAACATGTCGAAATCATGATTGAGGGCAGATTTTTCAATATTTTTGTTAATTTGCATATTTTTCTTTCATCGAATATTATGTTATGTGAATATATAAATAATGTAATATTGTGGAATGTTTTCTGTTTGATATACCTATCATAAACATGATGATAAATTCTTTCATATAGAAGAACTTAATATTTTGTTGGTATCAAAATTGTTACTGAATTATCGGTGTAGCATATATGTTTATATTATGTTATTTTCATATTGTTAAGTCTTACTTTCAATTGTTCATTTTTTGTATTATTCAGGAAAGTCGACATTTATTCGTTTAGAGACCTCCATCTCTCAGTCAATTAAACCCTTGAAATCATTTAAGGTGCCTCATGATCCTAAATGTTAGTTTGGAAATTATGTAAAAAAAAATTGTAGGTGTTTACATTGGAACATGTGTATTGAAATCTTATTCTTAAATTAAAACACTAAAGTTGTGATCTTAATGTTAAAAATCAACCGTTCATCAATTGATTATAATTGAAGTTCGCCATAATTTTAATTGGAATATGACATGTAATTTGGATACCTTATATGATATATGACTAGATCATATGAACATAAACAATAAATCTTGAAATGTTTATATGTACAATGTCAGATCCACAAGATGAATTTTTAAATCCATCAACAGTTGTGACTAACGTTGAATAATTTTTCATATCAACAGGATTCAACATACAACAGCAAACCATTACCCAACAATTGTGATACTAATAGTTGAACTATTCTGTTGCCAGTCAATTTTATTTGCATATCTAACTGTTGATGGTGTAATTGCATTTGTTTGGTAATAGTTTTCTGATGGTGTAATTTATCAGTAGTTTTGAATAACAGTTTTGATTTTCATAATTTTCATATCAACGCGATTCAATTTACACCATCAACATTAATCATATTGCTGCATCAATAATTGCATTCGTTGTATCCTGTTGGCTCCTATTACTTTCAATGGTTCATTATGGCCTCTTGGTTCCTTCTTATAATTGCATATCTAACTGTAGTAAGGGTTGACAATGGTAATGCAATTTGTAATGATTTTTCTTATAATAAATAACACTAATAAATTACTTTTGTGACTCTGGTGTATGTGTCGATATATATTGGTGGAAGCAAAGAATACACATTTTAGTTAGGTTGCACAAAATTGGGGAGTTTTGAACTATTATGAATTTAGAGAAAAAAGACAGCATGTATATTTTGTTGTAACTTAGGAAAAAATAAGATGAAATGTATGCTTTATAAGGTATTGGCTATACCAACTTTTTCATATTATACAAAGCATCAAGCTATCAAGGAAATAAATGTTTACACTATAATAAGAAAAAATTGCATGTACTGCACAGAATATGAATCTTACCCAACTGGTTAGCTTAGCTGTGTGGGTAAGTTTGGGTATGAATTTTTTAAAGGTTCAAGCTGAAAATCTTATTTTGTCACAATCACCTCCTAAGGTGGTGTTACTATATTAATAATGATTCTTTTTGCACCAACCAAAAAAATTAAGGCTATATGTTTGGATAGTGGTACAAAGATGGACTTCATCGATCTTGTAGATTATAATATTTTTTTCTAGTTAGACCATAGATTGAAGCCAATCATTTCCAATGGTAGATTTTTGGATCTTATTTTATAGTGAAATTGGTTTAAAAGGTTTTTCATTCTTGAATAGTAGGAAATTTTGCTAGCTGCTGTTGATGGTGAATAGCTTGAATGTTTTTTCTGGCTTATTTGATTGTAAAGGTAATAATGTCATATATTATACTGCATTCTAGAGCTTCCGTATTTTTTTATGTTTAAAGGTGTGGGGACATGCAATATTATAATGCATGTCTAGAGTTTCAGCTCTAATGGTATTTGCCCTTTATATTATGTCAAATAAGGTTTTGAACCTAAGCATAGGTCAATTTGAGTTATTGGAACGACCCATAAATTTTAATGGTTTTATAGCGTGATTAACTGAAATTTTGCTTGAAATTAAACAATTAAATTTAGCAATTCATTTTTTATATTTGGAATATGTCTATTTTAACATAGTAACAGGTAAAATTTTGTTGGAAAATATGAAAGCTAATTCTATTATGTTATTTTCAGTTTCAACTTAAATTAGTTAAATATGATGAAAATAAAATATTTTCGAAATCTAAATATTTTTACATAATAAAAGTGTAAATCACTTTCTAAATGAGATGTCATATTTCGTTTCGTCAATTTGGACTCCTCTATCTACATTTATCTTATTTTCAGCGAATTTGTAGCGGTATGCAGCGAAATGTCAACTATTGATAGGATGGTCGTATCGCTAATATCCGTGTACCGTTCTGTTTGTCTTGTTATGCTGACCTCCGTAGTATATTTATTTCCGTAATTTGGTGTCCGATACATGGCAAAACCCATGAAACGATTACCCGTATCGGTATCCCTTTTTGAAACTTTTTTTACTCCTTGTGTCCATTCGTTGCCTACAATGAAAATCAATAGTCATCAGAATCAATATCTCCATAAATTAATGCATGACCTTCACTCTTCTCAGCATTCAATTTATTATTTTCTGGATTCGTCGGTTAGATTGCTTCCTCTCTACTCTTATTCTATATGAAAAATATATTATGGCCACGTTTCCACTTCCCTTCTCTGTCACCTTTTCTTTTCAAGTAGAGAAATATAAAATGAAGACAACCCATCATTTTCTTTCACATCTGACAGATTTCCTCCAGGCCTCCCATCACCAAGCATCACTGACCCTCTCCATGCAAAGAAGCATAGCCAACCACTTTCCCTTCAAATCTCCAAACCACCCGCTCCAACTATTCCACATACTCTTCCGCCGCAAGCACCAGTTTCCCCTAACTGGTTTAAACCCATCTCGCCCCACCATGGCTGCACCGCCTCTCCACCATTCAACGTTGTCCCCTCCCTCTTCTCGCGAGCAGCTCGCAACAGCACCATGACGGTTCACTTCAGGCCACCGTTTTCCCTGCCATGTCCCCTCTCCATAGGCCTCTGCATCCACTCCCCCTCCAAGTAACCTACGTACGCCATCATTTTCGAACCAGGAAGCCCACACAACCAATGTCCTGCTCGACCACTCCACTTGCCGCACGTAGCCTCTCCCTCGCCAAAAACGCGCCTGCCACTTTTTTTGTCCCACAAAGCCTTCCTCTCTCAAACACGCATCATTTGGCAGCAACAACGCAGCAGTTTTCCAAACCGTGCAACCTTCACTTCTTTATATAAATGTATACATTATTATATGGTACAATATATATTATTATATGTTTATAGTATATATTGTTATGTGTTTACAGTAGAAAGGTTATATATATATTTCTTTGTTAGCACCTAAATTGGTCACTAACACCTAAAGAAAGATTTGTGTACAGAGATTAATGAAGATAGAAAATTAAAATATAGGAATGTATGCAATATTAACTGCAGAAACTAGAAAAAATGGTTTATAGTGGTTTGGCGTAACTGCCTACGTCCACTTTGAGTTTAACTTTTATTTCTTTTTCAAGTAATTTAATACAGATGTAATCCGTATAGCAACGACTTGAATACAAGTTATAACTAAAAAGGAATGAGTCTTGAAAATGGCAGAGTCTCCCTAGTGTTCTCCTGAAAAGGTCCATTTTCACTATGCCACTACCCCTCTATTTATAGATGAAGTTAGGCTGGACTTCCTTCACGGGCCCAGGAACAAGGTACTTTGGCCCATAGTTGGTGACTTCTGTGCGCCGAGCCGTCATGCCGAACGGCGATTGCCGAGCCTCCTCGGCCAGACTAGTGGGAGTCTTGCCATTTACACGAAGCAGATTGTAAGAAGGCTCGAAGAAAGTGGCAGTACGACCCAAAGAAAAGAAGTGTATACATGCCACTCTATTATAGGATGTAGTGCTCACGAGCCATCGTAAAAGTTCACCGTCCCAAGTCCATTGTACTACGGATGTCGAGCCACCAAGTTCGAACCACCGGCACTGATACTCCACTGACCAAACTATCTTGGCTCTGCGTCTTTAACGAAGCGATGCATACCAAACTATCTTGACCGAGCGGCGTATGTCTCTGTTCTTCTGAGGCCGGTCCATGACCAGTCGAACCATCAAGATTAGCCTCATCTATACTGAGCAACTAAAGCCGAACCCATCTTAGCCAAGCTACTTTGTTGTTCCTATCTTGGCCGAGCGATGATCCCCTCTCCAAGACCGAGCGAAAAACTTCTTCTTCAAGCCAAGCGATATTTATACGTAGTTCCTAATAAAATCTCTCTTTGTACGAGCGACATATGCTATTTCAGAAGACCGTGCGACATGCACCTCTCTTCCTACAGCCGAACCATGCCAATAGGCCGACCCTTGTATATAGGCCAACCCACACAATTTGGGCATGGTCCATACAACTCCGACCCCTTACTGGCCTGAGTCTGGTTCCGACCAAATCAAAAACCTCTAGGACTATCATCATGTAGCAGGGTCAAGCAACCGGGTAACATTTGCCCCCCAAAGTGCATTATGTGGACCAACGTGATGCGCTTTGAATTTTTGGTCATCCACACTCTCAGGTGTTAACTCGTTCGGAATGGTAACCATCTGGTATGGGATACATCTAAGCCTCGTTTTTAATTTTTCAAAAACTAGGTGAATCCCATTTCTAGACGGATGGATAACGGAGAACTTTGGGAACATCATACGTATATGTAAACATGAGTGTACCTATATAATTATGCGTGCATCTTCATTGGTCCATTGTTATTGCAAGGCAAAATGCGGCTAGCATACTGATATCGAACCGTGTGTTCATTTGAACCACGCTCTCCTTCTTTGACCCATTTAGCCGAGTTGATCGGTACTACCGGTTAAGGCTTATTCGCCTTCCTTGCTCATCATATAAAATCCCCCGTTCTCTACTCCTTTATCTTTTTCGTACTTTTGTTCTTCTCTCACAAGTCAGCCAACCTTTTCTCTTCCAATCATCGTCTACCAATTAATCCATCCTTCCCTTTTCCAAACCTAGACCTCTAACACCGAAACTCCAAAAGTTGATTAATTAGAATAATACGCATCTCTTAGCCCCACAATCATTGCGTGTCTCACGTTTCTCATATAGTTATGACTTTCTCGTCCTGTCCACTCCTCTAGGTCTAGAATCTCATTCTGAGTTTGAGTTCACAGGTTTGGTAGGAGGTGGCGAAGAAGAGAAAACCAAAGTGGAGGTCACGTTCTAGGATCTCGTTTAGGGGTTGTTAAGAGAAGTTGGGTAGCATTAGTCTTGAGGTCGATGGTGCAGAGAATTAAGGAGTCAAGACAATAAGTCTTTGGAGCAGGGGCATGTCGATAAAACCTGGTTGGAGATAAGGATCGGTATTACAGAGTGGGACTAGTTTAGCATTGAGAGTAAGAGAGCGGTTTTGCCACATTAATGGAGCATGAGTGTGTTTTGCCAACTCCGCCTGTCGTTGCATGTCGGTCAGAGTTTGGTGGAGTGGGTCGGTCATCATATGTTTAGGAATGTGGCCTTTTGGTTTAAAGGATTGTGTGGGTCGGTGGGTACCTAGGAGAATGCTTAGGTGATTTGAGGAAGTAGGAGGGAGAAGAGCGAGTGGGTCGGTGCCTCTGTTCTACGGTGTCGATCGGCTTCGATCGTAGGGTCGGCATTGATAATCAATGTCACCCTAACTCGAACTTTACCAATGCCAAATATACAAGTTCGCACACTTGGTCGCAAAACAATGAATAATGATAAGGCTCCAAACACATATGCATATGGGATGGATTTTGACTAATAACTCCATAGTGTTGAAGATTATAAATACAAACTCAAATTAACAAAAGCAAACAACAGCCTTTAACACACAATTCCAATGTCCAATTCCGAGGCCCATACTACCGAACATAGGACAAGTTCTCGAATAAGGTCAGCGATGACGGTCTTTGAAGATGAGAATTTAATGCTCATTCATACTTCATCGATCTTTAGATCTTTAATTCTTTTATACTCATGCTTGAACGATTGTACTAGTTCACACGGCACAAGGGGGAATATTTTATTATTTGTTATATCCGACATCGATTGTCTTTCAAGTATAGTTTAAACAGGATTTCACCTACATCTATTGCTGTTTAAAGATGTCCAAAAAGTCGAGCTCTGCTACAGTTTTCGATAAGCCCCATCCAGACTCTCAACAGGTGGTAGTATGTACTTCAGACCCATCGACGGCTTTTACGCAAGGTATTCCGGGTCCATCTGCTCCAACTATTGACCCGGCACCCAACGCTACAGATGGAGAAACTATCCTCGACAATCCGACTGATTCTCAAGCTTCAAGAATCAATTAAACCGCTCTTCGTCGGCTGTGTTCAATTCACGGAATCCCTTTTGACGACTTAATGGTTCCATCGAGACAAGATCATCCTCACCTGCCCCTAGCTAGATATACAACATGCAACAACTTCATGTGCTGGGTTGGTAGCGTGCCACCTTTCAACTCCTTCCTCTGTGATGTGTTGCAATATATTGAGATCTCCCCAACACAGTTACATTCCAATAGTCATGCGTTCCTCTACGGCATGTGTATCCTTTTCATGAGCATTCTATTCAGGCTTCCCACTCACGGTGATATCCGCTATGTCTACCATTTCAAGGGACGGTCTGATATCCCATCTTTTATATTCCTCGAGCCACACTTTAAGTGCAATATCCTGACGGGGGCTTGGAGCAAATTCTCCCGGTATAAGCAGGAATGGTCTTACGTGCCCTGCCTCCCTCGCTTTGCGAGGAGATGGCTGGAAGGGAGTTAGTTCCTTTTCTGGATTAATATTTGTACATGGCAGAAACTGCGTTCTTTCTAAACCGTTTCTCCATTCTTACAGGTATCAGCCTGCGTCTCGAAGGCTTCGGATACTCTAAAGCCGTTGAAGCTATTTGAGCTGTTCCCGTGAGTGACCTGGACATCAAATCCATCATCTCCAATGAAACGCTTTCAAGATTTGGGCTGTCGGCGGAAGGTCGTCGAATAAGTATCCCTCACAGCGCCACTACAACTGGACCTTCCTTGCACAAAGGCAAAAGGCAAGTTGGGACTTCGATGCCTTCGATACGTGGTGCCCATGACACACCTGAGGAGGGCGAGATTAGAGAAACTGGGGTGTCAGAAGCACCGAGTAAGAATGTAAGTCCTGCTTCGGAACCATTGCTTGAGGCACATGGCACTGATGAACGCCTCCCCCTTCAAAGGGAAAAGGAAATTGGCTTATAAACTGAGGAAAAAGACTGTGGATAGAACCTCTAACGTCACAATTGCTCCAGTAGAGAAAGAGTCATCTCCACAAGACTTAGTGGGTTCACTGATAGGCTTATATGACCTCGCTAATCCCGACGACTTGCTCAATTATGGCTTCAACAATCCAGAAGCTCTAAAACTCCATTCGCCCATGCGAGGCGTTGAAGGTGTTCAAGCCCATAATCAGGGAGAACAAACTCCGATAAGTAAAGCTAAAGAAACTAGTCCGTCGGGGGGAAACACTAGGACACACACACTAACAATTACACCTCATCTTGCATTAAACTTCAACCATCATGTTATTCTTGCTAACACATGCTCACTTAATTTCCGTGCAGGTATATGGGACGCTCTCATGGATTCGACCATCTTCCCGGGTCCTCTATTTTCCATTATTCCAACCGGGACTCGAGGTCCGGCAAACGCCGAGATAGAGACGACAACATCGATAGAGACTATCGCCCTCGGGATTCATCGTCACGAAGGAAAATTTACATTCACTCTTCATGCACCCTCAATCCTCCCTCTCAACCAGAGCAAAGCAGGGAGAAATCTGCCCATAAGGGATCCCAGTCCGAGTCTCACCGTGAAACACTCTGGTTCATCTAGTACCAGGCAATCACAGGAACCTTACAAAAATTCCGTAGTCTCTAGACAAACTTATTCTACTCCTGCACATGACCCATCGATTGCGGAAAAGCTAACCGAACTTAAGGCCACGTTCCCAAAAATATATTTCGACGGTCTGAAGTTTCTTCCAGCGATTCATCCTATGCCGGGGCATGTTAAACATAGTACCATTTCTTGCAACAATGATGTCTACGTCTAACACGACGCATTTGTTCATTTGGTAGAAAAAGTTTCAGAAGTTTCTGTCGAACGCCAGCATGAAATCGACCATTTGAAACTTGAAGCCATCCACGACAAAGACATTATTAAAGCTCAAGATTAAGAGCTCTCCTCATACAAGTCTCAGCTCGAAGTTGCATAGAAAAATGCTAAAGACACAACAGAGGCAGTTAATCGTCTGGAAGCCGCACATAAAAAGGAAATTGATGAAGCGGTTCAATGCTGCGGCGCCTTAGCTTTAGAGAAAGACTCCATTCAAATGGAGAAAGATGTGCTCGCTCAATGAGTCAAAGAATTGGAAGAGCTACTCTCCAAAGAAAAAGAAGAAAAGACTGCTGCTCAAGAGAAGGCATAACGATATTGTGATGAGATTATTGCCACTCGACTCCTAAAAACAGAACGCGATGAGGAGCTCTCCAAGGATGAAGCGCTAAAGAATGAAGCCTGTGAAGAGTGCAGAAGAATAGCGCTTATGGAAATTGGTTTTCGCCTTGAGGCGGCTACTGAGGCTGGCAGGGAGGAAATCAAGTGCATGTTTGATCCTCTCATAGCCGAGTATAATGCTCTAGTTCTCATGCATCGTGACCTAACATTTCTTGGCGAGAATTACCTCGAATCTTTGGCCGAACCATGGGACACTTTAATAAAAATCAAAAAGGTTGAGTCAGATACTGAAGAGATTGACGAAGAAGCTTTAGTAAAGGAATTTCTACAGAGAAATGAGCCTTCAGACTTGTTCGCAGCGAAGGCTCTTTAGATTAAAGACTCCTCCTAGTCAAAAGGAAAGAATGACACTGCTAGTCCGTCCGAAATCGAGTCTCCAGTTCCCCCCCACATTCAGCCGACTGGTCGCCCATCACTTGACCCCTTCGAGTAGCACATTAGCTACGACCAAAAGATCAGAGTCTTGATATTCATGTTCTATCTCCTATTCTTGATGGTGACACTCCTCGAACAGTTGAGAGTTAGCCAGAAACCGGTACATAACCTTTCTTCTCAGAGTTCAAAGGGCCATCGCTTTTGGTGGGTAGTTAATGTATTCTAAAATTTTTCTCTTGTGATTTCGTACAGACCATTACGATCCTGAGCCTACTCCGAGGAGCGATGATGCCAAAGAGAAAGAGGAGAAAATGAAAGAGGAAATTCATCATGGGGAGACCCCTGGACCAGACGCTCAAGTGAGCGAGGCGCTCGATAAAGACAAATCTGAAAATCCATCACCCAAAGAAGAGCACGATGAAGTTGAAATTACAAGCGCCTAAGAACACACTTCAAAATTGAGCATGGAGGAGCAACTTATAGAAGAGAAGAAGAAAGCTAGAATCAAGGTCGAGCCTCAAGTAGTGGAACTGAATGATCCCTTGGACAGGCCTTTAAAGGTCATTCTTCTTGCTGGGACCAGACCGTTGGAAATTCCTCCTCCTTCCTCGAACACCATTTCCCTAGCAAGCAAAGCGTCCAAGAGGAAATTCTCAGGGGAGGAGTGGCTTGAGAAATCGAGGAAGGAGAAGAAGTCAAATAAGTAGCTATCATGCCTCGTTCAATGAGAATAAGCCAAGATTATGTAATTATTTTTGTTTATTTCCATAGTCGATGTAAATAGACTTTTGACTATGAGTTTAGGAGGAATTTGTAGTGGAACTTTGTTTTGAGATTAGTGAATAAAACTTCGTTTTTTTGTCTTCGATGACTTTCGCTTTCCAGCTAATTGTCTAACTTGTAGTCGAAATCCAAAACCTTGTGAGCTACATAAGTCCCACTTCACTCCATATGACTCGAAAATTTTTGGAATCTTAGATACTCGATTCCACACTTCGGGTACTTAGAATACTTTTAGTCCGCACTCTAGGGACTTAGAGATTTTGAAGTAGCTTATACTCTAGTCGACATTCTGGGGACTAAGAGTACTCCAATCCGCACTCTGGGACTTGGAGATTATTCGAGTCGTTTATACTCTAGTCCACACACTGGGGAATCAGAATACTCCAGTCCACCCTCTGGGGACTTGGAGATTTTCGAGTACTCTAGTTTTCACCCTGGGGACTAAGAGTACTCCAGTCCGCATTCTAAGGACTTGGAGATTTTAAGTCGTTTATACTCTAGTCCACACTCTAGGGACTCAGAGTACTCCGGTCCGCATTCTGGGGAATTGGATATCTTAAGTCGTTTATAATCTAGTCCGCACTCTAGGGACTCATAGTACTCCATTCCGCATTCTAGGGACATAGAGATTTTAAGTCGTTTATAATCTAGTTTGCACTCTGGGGACTCAGAGTACTCCAGTTCGCAGTCTGGGGACTTGGAGATTTTTCAAGTCGTTTATACTCTAGTCCGCACTTTGGAGACTCAGAGTACTCCAGTCCGCACTCTGGGGCTTGGAGATTTTAGGTCATTTATACTCTAGTCTACACTCTGGAGACTCAGAGTACTCCAATCCGCACTGTGGGACTTAGAGATTTTTTGAGCCATTTATACTCTAGTCCGCAATCTGAGGACACAGAGTGCTCTAGGCCGCACTCTGGGGACTTGGAGATTTTAAGTCGTTTATATTCTAGTCCGCACTCTAAGGACTCAGAGTACTCCAATTCGCACTCTAGGGATTTGGAGATTTTAAGTTTCTGTGCGCGCTCATACGCCAAACAGAATATTTTAACTGTCATTTTTGCCATAGAATTACAACACATGGAAACATCAATAGTTCATGGAAATGATGGCTTTAAGCCTTTATTAATGAAAACGAAATGAATTGTCTTATTACATGTCGAAAACTAATAACAACAAAATAAACTGGAAATAATTGCAACTAAAATGCAAATAAATGGACTGAGTATAATAATACCGCAGATGCTCACTATTCTATGCTCGGGGGATTGTCGCGCCATCATCGGTCGCTAGCTTGAAATTTCCCTCTCCAAGCCTCCGTTCAATGACGTATGGACCTTCCCATGTGGGATTCATATGCGATGGCACCAGAAAAACTCGCTTTAAAACGAGATCGCCTACATCGAAAATTCTTGGTCGGACTTTATCATTATAATATCGAGCGACTCGATGCCCATATGCAGCTGCCCTTAAATAGATTTCTTCACGTTTTTCGTCAACAAAGTCCAGTGATTCCTGCAAGAGATCCTGATTCGTCTTAGGGTCATAATGAGTTACTTGATGTGAAAGAACTTCAAGTTCCATGGGTATAATGGCTTCTGTGCCATTTGCCAATGTGAATGGAGTGTGGCCAATCGCGGACTTGTGGGTGGTTCTGTAAGCCCAAAGCTCTGTTGCAAGCTCATCCACCCACTTGCCTCTAGCCTTTTCCAGACTTTTTTCAATATGGATTTGTTTATTTTGTTCACGGCTTCTACTTGTCCATTGGCTTTTGGACGAGCAATTGCTGCAAATCTTTTCTCAATGCCATACATTTGACAAAATTCTTTGAACTCCCTACTTTCGAACCGAGTTCCATTGTCCATAATGATAGTTCGTGGGAGGCCAAAATGGCATATGATGTTTCATACAACGAAATTAATGACCTTTTTGGTGGTGATTGTAGCTAAGGGCTTTGCTTCTTCCCACTTGGTAAAGTAATCGACTGGAACTATTGCGATTTTACACCACCTTTGGAGATAGGCAAGGAACCGATTATATTGATTCCCCATATTACAAATGGCCGAGGACTAACCATTTGTGTGAGTTCCAATGGCGGAGCTCTCGTGATTTTCGCATACTTTTGACATTTGTCTCATCTCCTTATGTAGTCCGCAGCATCTCGATTTACAGTTCGCCAATAGTATCCATCGCGGAGGTTCTTTTTTGCTAGTGTCCGTCCCCCTGTATGGTCGCCACATACTCCTTCATGAACTTCTTTCAGGAATCGCTTTATCTCATTGTGGGCAATGCATCGAAGTAAGGGGATTGAGAATCCCCTTCAATACATCATTCCGTCCTATATTATATATCGTGAAGCTTTGCGAATGACTTGTCGTCGTTCGTTCTTTTTGCGGGCAAAACCCTGTGTAGCAGGTATTGATTGAACGGGGTTATCCATGACTCCTTCTCAATTTCTGTTTCTAACATGAAATCTACCTTCATCTTATTTATACTCAGAGCATGTAAGATTTCAATGGGAACCAATCTCATTCGCTGTGCACCGCCAGCACTTGTGAATTTTGCCAGTGAATCGGTTTCTCCGCTTTTCTCACGTGGGACATGCGAAATATCGTAATATTCAAGGTCTCCCAATAGTTCATGAACCCGAGCAAGGTAAGGAGCAAGCCACTGCTCCTTTTCTTGATAATCTCCCCGCGTCCGATACATCACCAATTGTGAGTCGCAAAAGATTCCAGTCGATTTTACTCCAAGTTCCCTGATATGTTTCGAGCCAGCAACCAACGCTTCATATTCGGTTTCGTTATTTATAGCTGGGAAATCGAGCTTCAAAGCATAACAAATTGATTGGTTTTTGAGAGTCACAAGAATTACACCAGCCCAAGAACATCGGTCGTTGGACGCCTCGGTGTATAGTTTCCATCGAATGTGGGAATAACATCATCACTGTTTGGTTCGTCTGATACAGTAAATTCAGCGATGAAGTCTGCCAGCGCTTGCCCTTGTATGTATGTCCATGTAGGTAGGTGATATCAAATTGGCTCAACTCAATATTCCATTTTAACATCTGTTAACGCTAAAAATGCACGCTAACACCTCGGTGTGAGCTGTGATATAGCGAAAGCACCACCCGTTGGTACGGGAACTAAAAGCAAGCAGAAAATAGCAGAAAATAGTAAAGAGACAATAATTTTTATAGTGGTTCGGCCCAAAGTTAAGCCTACATCCACTTAATCTCTTCTATTATCGACTTGATTACAAGTTTTACAATGATCCTTCAATTACCACACCATTAAGGCAAGTAGTTAGAACTTTGATGCAGAAAAGCTCTTTGAATTCATATTGAATGAACTTGATCTTTTCCCAAAGGTTCTTTGAAGTGCCTTTGGCGTTTGAAGTGTTGTAGAAGTCGTGAAAATAGCAAAGTCTTGGCCTTTTAGAAATTCTTTTTCAAAATCCCCCTTCAATGTGGAGTAGGCGGGCTATTTATAGGGGACTTTCGGAGTTAGGTCATGTGGTGTCATAGGTCATGAGCGATCTAGGGAGTTGCGACCTAAGGAGTTGCAACCTAAGAGCGATCCTGAGGTAGCATAAGTCGTTAGCGACTTAATGGAGCCATCCTGGACGAGATATATGTTGTGAGCGACTTAGCATGTGTAGCACAGGAGTTATCTCGGCTTGCTAAGGTCGTAAGCGACCTAATGGAAGATACAGTGCACATGCAGCTTAACCCTGAAGCTTGCTAGGTTGTTAGGTCGCTCTTTGCTTAACTCGTTTGGTCGTTGCCTTTCATTGAGTTTCTAGGTCACTAGGTCGCTGGAGCTCCTTAAGTCGTTGAGTCGTTCCATGTTGAGCCGCGCTGTGCTTTAGGTCGTTAATTCGTTTATTCTATTAGGTCGTTGAGTCAAATAAGTCACTAAGTCGTGAATAAGGGAGGTGTTAACACTTGCCCCTCGAAGCATACGCCTAGGGGTTAGGTCGTATGCTTCGATGCCTCTTAACTCATGCCATCCTGAGTCGCTAAGTCGTGAGCGACTTATGAGAGAGCTAAGTCGTTCGTGCCAATTCGAGTTCCATTGCCCCTGTATATAAGTCGCTTAGGTCGCTCCTTCTTCTCTTCACCTACTCTAACACTCTCACCTTCCATTGAAGAATCTCCGAGCTCTCGAAGACGAATTCAAGCTAACCAGTCGTTGATCATCTTCTCCATCACATTACGTAAGTGAATCCAATCATTATCCAACCAGGACCATCACCGTACCGTGAATCCCCCATTTTACGATCCTAATCTGATTTCATGCAACGCATTTCACCACGAATCATGTTACGATCGATCTTTGATCGTCATTGGACATGTTGTCGTTGTAATTCATGAGAACACAGCAGTGCGTCGGATCTTCGATGGATCTGAGGTGATTTGAATCTGTCTTGGATGATTTGGCGGTGGAGAGATGATGGATTTTATTATGGAGATGCTAACGGGTTATCGAGTTAGGCGAGTTGTTGAATGAAGAGGAGTTAGCGGGTTAAGGAGAGTTAGGAAGTGCCCGACATAGGAGCTTCGAGCGGCCTAGGGCTTAGCAGTTTGGACATTGATCGCACGACTTAACTTAGTGAACGACTTAAAGAGTCAACACGACCTAATTTAACCCGTAGCATAACTTTAACTCGTAGGAACATGACTGATGAATTGCCAGAATTTGACAGAACTTGGTTAAATTTCCAACTTGAACTGCCAGAATGAACTGCTTGAACTTGTTGCACTCTTTCACGGATTGTATTAGCTTTTAAGCTAACAACATGTTAAATACAACATTTGCAGAAAACTAGGGCGAATATACTGCCATTGACTGCCCACATCGAATGACAGATTAGTCGACAAAGAATAATCAACTTAAAGGAATTGTGTGAACGAAATGCTGTGAATTAAGTTGAAGTGAAGTATTAAAGAAAATCTAAGTTAATAAACTAAAGCTAATCTGTTTGCATCAACACTGTACTTGGACTTAAAATAACAAGCCCTGAAACTTTACGATCGACAAACGCCAACTAGTTTAATTCCAGTTATATTTGCTTGTCATTTTATTAGTTTTGCACAGCACTTCACACTTTTAGGAAATGTGTACCTTCATATTTGAATATCTAGTTCCTTGTGTAGAATGGCTTCTCAACAAGTGCGAGAAGAGATAACAGAGCGGCCCGATGAGGTTTTCCCAATAGCTGACCCTTTAGGGAATCCTCCGGAAAGAGTTTCAACTACATTAAACCAACAGGCTTTCAGTTAGCTGCGTATTCAATTCGGCATTGCTGAAACAGATGCTCTGCTTCCTGGGGTAAATGATACTGTTGATAGACAGCCTCCTGGCTTCATTGCAGTCAATCGTCAAATGTGTGTGAATGGAGCTATTCCCCCCTTCAATGATTTTCTTAGAACACTCCTCCTTTGACTAGCTATTTCTCCATTCCAGTTGTACCCTAATGGCTATGCTATTTTGATGGGGTTGTGCGTACTATTTAGGAGGACGCTTAACCTCCTCCCAAGCTTCGAGGAGATCTTCTATTTGTGTTCATTCGGGAGGAACAAAGATCACCCTTCCATTACTCTTGAAAGGAGTGCAAGAAATTGTAAGCTGATTACGGATCTGCCCGAGAGCGCTCACGGGTTTTTAAACCAGTTCTTCTTCGTCCGTTGCCCTCCAGGATTCTACGGTATCTAGAGAGTAGGAGTGAGACTACCTATCTTCGTTCACTTCATTTCTGAGCCTTCCAAATTCGAGTCATCAAGTGCTAACTTCATTCTCTACTTTTCAGCACTTCCTCCCCCCTCTAAAGATTCTAGTCACAAATCAAACTTTGAAAGATTGAATGCCGTAGCTATCGATGAGAGAAGTATTAAGTTTCTACTGAAGGACAAATTTTTGCACCAATTCAGACTCGTGCACTCTTCTCGGTCCACTCAGTCCCGTGATGCCCCCAGTTTTCAAGAAGAAGCGTCGGATGCCCTAGTCTCCACATAAGAATTCACATTGAAGGAACCTATTGTAGAGGCTTCATTAGTGAAATGCTCCAGTTCTGTTGACGGTGAGGGATTATTTGGAAAATCTAAACTTCCCTCAGTTATTGAAGAAGAAGAATTTCCTCAACATTCCGGGAAGGCTACTGGAGAAGCTGATAAGGGAGTTGGGAAAGAAAGTTCTGTTACGAAGAGTATAAAGCGTGCTGAAGAGAGCACTGCTGATGTGAGCCATTCCGTTGGGCACGATGGTAATGATATGTTTGGAGGACTGAGCGACCTTATGGTGACTTCCCACGAGCTCTTTAAAGACGACACCACCCGCAATCGAGGCGACATCCGTTTTGCGATCAATTCCATCAAATAGTGGTTTGTAGCTTGACGCTCGTAGTTCGTACGCCACACACAAACTTAGAATTTTTGGCAATTATGTGCACTTAGCCTCTTTATTTCGAAGATTTCTAAATTTTGCCTCTTCTTCACTTTCAGGTTCTCCCATGTGACGCAGCAGCTCATATTACGATGACTTTAAGCGCTATGCGAGGCGTGATTCTTATGACCCCAGGCGCTGTCTTCCTGCACCTAGGGAGACCGATGAGGAAAGAGCTGCTAGGAAAGCTCGCGAGAGGCAGGCTTATAAGGGCCATTATGGAAGGAGAGACGACCGACATGACTCTTACCAGAGGGATGATGACCCCCATAAGAGAATGTCTCATGACGATAAGGGGAAGAGTCATGTAGCCGAAGATTCAAGCGAGCGAGCTAAACTTAGCGAAAAGTCTTCATCTGAAGTTTCTAAAGTGCCCGCTGCTCCTACCTCTCTAGACATCTCTTCTAGCTCTCCTGCCCTTAAAAGAGCTGAAATTCAAGCAATCATTGATAGGCCTCCTTATCAAGTTGAGAAGTCTCCGCCTGCACTTCAAAGTCGATTTCCGCATTGGTGTTTCAAAGGAGTACATTTTGATCTGGACTTTGTTCCAATTGATAAACAGGCCATGTTGAGAAATCTCGACGCTGTCAAGCTCGATATTGAAAGAAAGTCCGGCTGGCAAAAACTAGTTGATGAGCCTCAGAGAGTAAATCGTTTAAATCTCAAGGCTATGCTGACCATGGAAAGCGATAAGTCTGAGTGGCAGAAAGTTCTTGATCAGCATGATACAGAGATGAAGAGCATCACCGCCTATAACGAGAAACTTGAGGCTGAAGTCAAGAATCTTAAAGATGATCTTGCCACCTCTTCCACTTCTTATGCTCAAAAGGAAGATGTTCTTCAAAAGCACGTAAGAGACGCCCACGCTGCTCAACGAGACGCTGAGGCTAAACTTGAGGCGCAACTGAAAATATGGAAATCTATCGCAACGATGTTGCTCAGCTGCGGGAAAAGACTAACTCCGAAGATTAGGAGATTGCAATGTTAAAGGCCTAGCTTTCTAAGGCTGAAAAGGAGCGTGACGAGGCCATCGCTGGAAAAGCAGCAGTTGAACAATCACATGAGGCTACTAAGGCCAACATCAGCTCCACTCTATTCGAGTTTTATATTCACAACGTCTTGGGGCGCGACAATCTTTCATTTTTGGACCCAAACTATGAGGTTACCCTGACTGAATTGTGGGAGGAAACAGTTGAAATGTTTAGAGACGCTGGCTACGTTGAGGAGGATTTTGAGTCTTATTTTTTGGATGATGAGGGTCGTGCCGCCCCTGCCAGAGGGAAAGAACAACTTGCCAAGGAGCAAGCCGAAGCGGCGGAAGGAGAGCATCTAGGGAAGGCACCTTTGACCGACCCAACTGGTCCTTCGGCTTCGGTTGACATCGATATTATTGGCTTCAGTTCCCACTCTCCGCCTCCTGCCAACGCCGAAACTGAAACTACAACCGCTCATGCCGAAGACAAGGCCCAGGAAGACACCGAAGCCCAAGATTTTGAAATTGACGTGATAAAGCCAATATCTCCAGGTTACTACAATACTGATCCACTCAAGTGGACTACTCGTTTGCTTCACATAAGCTCGATGAACTTCTTGCTTATTACTTAAGCCTCGACATGCCACTATCTCCTCTCTTTGCGTGAAATACCGATGTTAACTTTTCTTCTTCTGTAGTGAAAACAACAAGTGTTGTACAGGCTTCGCCTCCTCCAGCTGTTGCCCCTCCACCTCTTCAAGTTACTCCTTCTTCTGCTTCTCAACCGGGGTCGTAAGAAGAACAAATAGGAGCTCTTCAAGGCTTAGATGACCCGTTTGCTTCACAAGAACAAAGAGCTGAAGAACTTGAGGAGGGTGAGAGGACCCCGGAGAAATTTACTGCCGATGATACAAAGCTGATTGAACTATCACTCTGGGCATCGAATCTTCTTCAAAAAGAGGGGAAAGCGTGGAATTTCAAAGAAGAAGAAGGGCACTTCGCTGGCAATTAGAAAGCGGAAGAGGACCCAATTGCACCTATTTCTCCTTCCTCCCCGACTCGTTCAGGCCGACTTAAGAAGTTAACCATTAGGCCAGGCGAGGGCTCCAAAGGCGGCGGGAAGAAGAAGTAATGGGCTTGGTTTTATCCTTTTTGTTTTGCTTTTTTGCTTTTTTCTTGTATTTAAAGACTTGTATTGACCGGAGATTGTGCGGGTACTGGCCCCCGCTTTTTGAAACCTGCACATTATACAAATCTTTTATAGTATGGAATAGAATGACTCTTTTTACTTGTACAATCTTTTGTCTGTATTTGTAAATGCATTTATTCCTTATTTTCACACAAGTTTCTTTATTTTCTTTGTATGATATTGCAGTGAGCTCGTGGTATGTTGCTTGAGCGTTGCTTTTATTAGTGTAGCTATATTATATTGCCCCCATATCACGGCTCATTGCAATCTTCTCCATTTTGAGAAGACTTGTACTCTTACTTTGGAGAATAATTCTTCCATTTTGAGGAAATATTATTCTGCTCTAGTAGAGTGTACCTTATATTGGAGAAGTTTTCCCTTTTTTATAGAAAAAGTTTTTACACTTCAACTTTCGGAGATGGTCACTTTTGTTTTTGAGAAGTGGATTCCCCTACGCGTTAAAGCGGGCCTCCGAAGAGGGCTTTGATTTGTTTGCCAGAAAGTTATATCTCATCGCTAAGTGGTCCCACGGGACTGGCGTCAGCTGCTTTATCGGATATTTGTTTTCACAAACAATTGCGAGCAGATAGCTGCGGCCTAGAGCCTTCCTTTTTAGAAGGTGCCCCTTTGGTGGTTCCATCAACGACTTTTTCAAGAGATACATTTCATATTTGGGCATGCCTCGTTAGAGGGCTTTTTTGTTTGCCTGAAAGTTACTTCTCACAGTTAAATGGATCCACAGGGAAGATGCAAGATACCTAATTGGATGTTCATTTGCACGGACGATCACAATTTATTAGCAAGGGCCTGGTGCCTTCACTTCGGGAAGGTGCCCCTTTGGTGGTTCTACCAACCTTTTTGTTTGAGAAAAGCATTTCATTTTTGGGCGTACCTCGTTAGAGGGATTTTTGGTTTGCTTGAAAGTTACTTCTCACAGTTAAATGGATCCACGGGGCAGACGTATGCTACCTAATTGGATGTTCATTTGCATGGACTATCACAATTTATTAGCAACGCCCTGATGCCTTCACTTTGGGAAAGTGCCCCTTTGGTGGTTCCACCAACCTTTTTGTTTGAGAAAAGAATTTCATTTTTGGGCATGCCTCGTTAGAGGGCTTTATTTGGCACTTCAACTTTTTTGGGAAAGAATGTTCTCATTATGGAGAAATTGATCTTCCCTTGAGAGTAGAAGTGTGCCTCCGAAGAGGGCTTTTTTTTGTTTGCCAGGAAGGTTGCATCTCACAGTTAAGTGGATCCACGGAGCAGACGCAAGCTACCTAACTGGATGTTTGTTTGCACAAACGATCACAATTAACTAGTGAGGGCCTGGTGCCTTCACTTCGGGAAGGTGCCTCTTTGGTGGTCCCACCAACCTTTTTGGTTGAGAGACAAGATTCCATTTTGGCTGTTTATTTTGTCTGCTTGCCCATGTCTTTTCACCATCTGCCCCTCAACGATTCCTCGTTATCATTTCCAAGTACATATTGCTTTCTTTTGCAAGTTGTTTTCTTTTTTTCCTTTTTTCAGAGAAGTGTATTTCATTGTTGAGTGAATCCACGGGCAAACGCAAGCTACCTAATTGTATGTTTGTTCGCACAAACAATCCTAATTAACTAGCGAGGGCTTGGAACCTTCACTTTGGGAAGGTTCCCCTTCGGTGGAATAAACAACTATTTGTTAGAAGCACTTCTTATGTAGGAATTGAATCTGGAATTTTTGTGACTTGACATTTGTTTATTGAGTGATTTGTAGGAATCGCTTGGCCTTGTGATGTGTTGAATAGGTAAGCTTTGCTTTGATAGCCAGCAATATTAAATCGACATTTTAGCAATATATTGAAGATATTTGCACATCGAAATGAGACATGCATTTTATAGTAGTAGAGAACACAAAATTTATTGTAAAATCAGTGCGAATCAATACAAGAATGATACGTCCACAATCATTTTACAAATTTAAGCATAGCTTCTAAGTAAAATATGGACGCAAGTGATTATTGTTCCAGGCTCTCGAAATTGGATCTCCTTCGACAGTTGTGAGTTTGAAAGTGCCATCAAGAAGTTTTTTGCCTATGACGTATGGCCCTTCCAGTTCGGCCCAAACACTCCCGTTGCTGTCATGACCCTTTTCAAGACTAGATCCCCAATTTCAAAGCTGCGTTGGCGAAATTTAGAATTGAAGTGCCTGGCTATCCTTTGCTGATGGGCTGCAACTCTGAGATCGGTCTTTTTCCTTCTTTCATCAAGCAAGTCAAGTGCTTCAAGTTGCAGCTTTTCATTTTTAGCTTGGTTGAAATGAACTCTCCTGTGTGAGGGGACCTCTATTTCCACTGGAATCATTGCTTCTACTCCATATGCTAATGAGAATGGAGTGTGCCCAGTCGTAGTCTTGTGGGTAGTTCTGTATGCCCAAAGTGCTAGTGGCGGCTTATCAACCCAACCACCTTTTACTTTTTCCAGTTGTTTTTTGATGGTTGATTTGATAATTTTGTTCACTGCTTCCACTTGCCCATTCGCCTAGAGATGAGCCACCGCTGAGAAGCTTTTTTGGATCTTGAATCGCCTGCAAAATTCCTGGAATTCTTCGCTCTCGAATTGGGTACCATTGTCTGATTATCTTTTGAGGCACACCATGCATGCAAATGATATTCTTAGTCATAGAGTTTATCATGTTTTTAGAGGTAATAGTAGCCAATGGTTCAGATTCAGCCCATTTAGTGAAATAATCAGCAGCAACAATAGCATATTTGATTACGGACTTGGCAGTCGACAAAGGCCCAATGAGATCTATTCCCCAAATGGCGAATGGCCATAGACTGACCATCTGTGTTAGCTCGGTGGAAGGTGCTATTTGGATTATTGCAAATCTCTGGCGTCTGTCACACTTTCTGGAGTAGCAGTAGTGTCTCGATTAATATCTGGCCAAAAATACCCGTAGCGGAGAATTTTCTTTGCTAGAGCTTGGCCACCTGAATGATCCCCACACTCTCCTCTGTGCACCTCAGCTAAAATTGTCTTAGCCTCTTCCTTGGTTACACATCGGAGTAATGGCATCGAGAATCCTCGTCTGTACAACCGGCCATCTTGAATTACATATCTTGGGGCTTTTCTTAACAGCTTCTGGCGCACTTTTGAGTTATCAGGCAGGGAGCCGTTGAGTAGGTATTCCTTGATCGGGGTCATCCACGACTCCTACTCTTGAGATATAGCCATAATCAGTCAATATCCATCTCATCGGTATTTGGAGCTGACAAGACTTCCACAGGGACCAATCCCAATAATTGAGCTTCGCTAGAGCTTGAATATTTTGCGAGAGAATTTGCCTTCATGTTCTCTTCCCGGGGTATATGGCTTATTGTATAATGATCAAAATCATCAAGAAGATCCCAGGTCTTTGACAAGTAAGCAGGAAGATTTCCTCCTTTAGTTTGAAACTCTTTCTTGACTTGGCATACAATAAGCTGGGAATCACTGAAGATCTGCAATACTTTGATGTTCAGTTCTTTAGCAATCTTCAAGCCGGCAACAAGAGCTTCATATTATGCTTCATTATTTGTCGAAGGAAATTCTAATCTCAATGCATAACACAATGACCGCCCTTCGGGGGTTTCAGGTACAACCTCAGCTCTGGAACAATAGTCATTTCTTGCACCATCAACATATAATTTCCATCGGATCGGGATGTCATCAGTCACCTCTTCCTCACTGTCACCTTTATCTGTGTATTTTGCAATGAAATCTGCTAAAGCTTGTCCATTGATTGCTCTTCCGGGATGGTAGGTGATATCATATTGACTGAGTTCAATATTCCACTTCATAAGATGACCCGAAGTTTCAGGGCGAAATAGGACTTGCTTTAAAGGTTGATCAGTGAGGACTTTAGTAGGATAAGCTTGGAAATATGGCCTCAACTTTCTGGATGCAATCAACAGACAAAAGGCGATCATTTCCAGCTTTGAATAATTCTTATCTACCCTAGTGAATCTTTTGCTGATGTAATAAACCGGGCGCTGAGCTTTTGCGTCTTCCCGTACCAATGCTGCATTGAGAGCATAAGATGAAACCGCTAAATATATGAAAAGATCTTCACCATTGCTGGGCTTAGAAAGTACTAGAGGCGTTTCCATGTGGCGAATCGGTTCGTTAAAAGCTTTCTGGCATTCAAGAGTTCATTCAAAGTTTTTCTTTCCTTTCTTCAGAGCGTCAAAGAAGGGAATGCATTTATCAGTGGCCCTGGAAATAAACCGACTCAATGCAGCGACTTTCCCGTTGAGGCTTTGCAGTTCCTTCTTTGTCCTAGGGGCTTTCACTTCTCTTAAAGCAGTAATCTGAGCAGGATTAGCTTCGATGCCCCTAGCACTCACAATGAAACCCAAGAATTTTCCGGACTCTACCCCGAACGAACATTTTAGAGGATTTAGCTTCATCCCATACTTTTGGAGGACCGCGAACATTTATGCCAAATGATCCATGTGATCTACTGCCGTCTTTGATTTCACCAACATATCATCAACATATATTTCCATAGTCTTGCCAATTTGGGATTTGAACATGGCATTAACAAGTCTTTGATAAGTTACCCCCGCGTTCTTTAGCCCGAAGGGCATGACTTTATAGAAGTAAAGACCAACATCAGTGATGAAGCTCGTGTCCTCCTGATCTGGTTCATGCATCATGATCTGATTATATCCTGAGTAAGCATCCATAAAAGACAATAATTCATGCCCAGCTGTTCCATCCACCAGTTAGTCGATCTTGGGTAACGGGAAACAGTCCTGGGGCATGCTTTGTTCAAGTCTGAAAAGTCGATGCATACTCTCCACTTTCCATTTGATTTTTTAACCAACACCGGATTAGAAACCCAATTCGGATAAGTGGATTCTCTGAAGAAGCCATTTTCCATGAGTCGATCTACTTCTTCTTTTAATGCTGTCGACCTTTCAGGACCCTAGGTTCTTCTTTTCTGCTTTACGGGTGTGAATTATGGGTCAATATTCAAAGCATGCACTGCGATTTCTGGAGATATTCCAAACATGTCGGCATGACTCCAAGCGAATGCATCCAGGTTTGCTTTCGAGAATGAAATCAGCATATTATGCCCGTCACGTCGAGTTGTGAACCCACATTCAGCACCTTGTTTGGATCATTCAGGTCAACAGGTATTGGCACTGTCACTTCCACCGGCACCACTCTACTCTCCCATGCACTTATTTTTCTGGGATCAATCTCTTTTCGTGCACCACTATGCTCACCAGTGTAGGGTCCACCCCGTAATTGCTACAAGGTGGGCTCTTTGATGCGGAGCGGAGCTGCCGCACCCTTACCCATTTCTCTCTTCTTTCCCTCCCGTTACTCTATGAGATAGCATTCTCGCCCCGCATTTTGGTCTCCCTTCACAACACTGACGCCATTATCAGTGGGGAAATTCATTGTCAGGCACCATGGGGTGAGAATGGCCTTGAATGCGGCAAGAGCCGGTCGACCCAAGAAGGTTGTAAGCGGAGAATTCATCAACAATCACAAAACATTGTTTTCGGATCACCTTCATTTCCCCTTCTCCAAGCTCTACAAATAAGTCAATAGTCCCTATAGGCTATTTTGGTTCCCCAGTGAACCCAACAATTTTCTGTGAGGAAGCTCGAACATCAGCCATGGGAATTTTCATCTGGTCGAATGTCTTTCTGAAGAGGACATTGCAAGAGGAGCCGCAGTCAACAAGCACCCGTTTTACAATGGCTGGTCTGATGCATGCAGATATCACCAAGGCATCCATAGTGGGAGCCTCAACACCAACAGAGTCTCTAGCCCAGAATATAATGTCATCATTAAAAGTTCTTTGCTGTTTTAAAAGTGCAGCATCTTCCAAGAAAAAAACATTTCCTTCCGCCGGGGCATATCTCAAAGCGTGAGCATATCTCTCCATCTCACCCTAACTTCTGCCCGCTGGGTGAGGACCTCCTGTGATAACATTAATGACAGGCCTCTTAGAGTCCTACGCTGCAGTCCTCTCACTTGAGCCGGATTGATGAGCAGGGACTTGTTGCTCCAGAGTAGATGACGCTGGGCCACTTCTTTTCTCTTCGCATATTTTTGTAGTTTATTCTACCTCAACAGCTCTTCAATCAAATTCTTTAAATGCAACATTCATTAGTGTCATGGCCAGGTTGATTGTGGAACCGACAGAATTTTCCATTATGCACAACATTTTTTCTAGGCTTCATCTCAGGTGGTTTGGGGTATTCAACAACATCCTTGGTTGCGAAAAAGATATTTTCTGGAGTATCAGTTAAGGGAGTAAAATCTGAAGGTTTAAAGCGGCGAGCTTTCTTCGCATCCTTCTGCTTTTTTCCACCGTCATTCTCCCTCTTCTTGCCACCAGATTCCTTTCTGTTAGAAGCAACATTGTTATTCTCAACTTCAGTTACAACTACTTTTGCTGGCACAGGAAGGCTTTCTAAGCGCACAAATTCATTGGCCTTCTTGTAGAACTTCTCAAGTGAATTTGGCTCTTTCATCTTTAGCCATTTTCCGAATTCACTTGATTTGTCAATAGCTCACATCTAGTAAGTCAGAATCATCCGAGGCTCTGCATTATCAACTTCGGTCAAGGCTATATTAAAACGGTTTAAGAAAGATTTGATAGACTCTTCGGGGCTCTGTTCGAGGCTGGATAGTGACATTATGTCCTTGGCCTTCGAAGCATACAACCTGAACTAATCTTTGAATTTCCGTGTTAGGTCGGAGAACTAATCCACCGATCGAACTGGCAGCTTTGTGAACCAAAGCAGGGCCACTCCCTCCAAGTACACAGGAAAGTATCTGCACTTGATCTCATTTGTTGCTCTGGCACCTTTCATATGCCAGTCATACTTGTATAATAACTCGTTAGGATCGCTTGTCCCCTGATAAGCTGGAATAGTGGGGGGAACAAACTTCTTTGGAAATTCAGCCTTTAGAATTCTTTCAGTAAAAGGAGTCTTGCTTGGAGCAAACCCTCAGTAACTTTCATCATCCTTCCTTTGCGTGCTCTCCTTCATAATTTGTCGAATCATTCCCGAGAGGTACTCCTCATAGTTTAGAGGCCCTGCGGGACAGACGTCAGCTACTTTTTCGGAAGTTTGCCTGGATAAACGTTCACGAAGAATTGGTTGTGGCCTTGAACCTTCAGCTTGGGGAGGTGCCCCTTCGACGGTGCCAGCTACCCTCTGAGGAATACTTTTCCCTTTGGAATCATGAACGTCTTCAGCAAATGTTTCTTCCTTATTTTCTGGTTGCTGGTTTACTCCAAGCAAAGCATTCAACCTGTTCAACATCAAAGTGTTCTGGGCTTCAATTTGTTAATACAACCCCGACACTACAGCATTCAATTCCGCCCTTGTGATTCCAACAATAGGAGCCGCTTGATTTAACGCGGGAGAAGTGGCGGTGTTGTCATAAGCATCTCCAGATCTAGTAGATCTATCTTATCTTCCAGGAGCCATAATTTCGGATAGACTTCTGGTTCTTAGGGAGAGTCTTTCAAAAAATCTTTGTGAAGCAATGATGAGAGCACCCATGAGTTCAATTCTAAGTGAAAGCACCAAAGATGTTAACGCTAAAAATGCACGCTAACACCCCGGTATGAGTTGTGATATAGCGAAGGCACCACTCTTTGGTAAGGGAACTAAAAGCAAGCAGAAAATAGTAAAGAGACAACAATTTTTATAGTGGTTCGGCTCAAAGTTAAGCCTATATCCACTTAATCTCTTCTATTATCGACTTGATTACAAGTTTTACATTGATCCTTCAATTACCACACCATTAAGGCAAGTAGTTAGAACTTTGATGCAGAAAAGCTCTTTGAATTCATATTGAATGAACTTGATCTTTTCCCAAAGGTTCTTTGAAGTGCCTTTGGCGTTTGAAGTGTTGTAGAAGTCGTGAAAATAGCAAAGTCTTGGCCTTCCAGAAATTCTTTTTCAAAATCCCCCTTCAATGTGGAGTAGGCGGGCTATTTATAGGGGAGTTTCAGAGTTAGGTCGTGTGGTGTCATAGGTCGTGAGCGACCTAGGGAGTTGCGACCTAAGGAGTTGCAACCTAAGAGCGATCCTGAGGTAGCATAAGTCATTAGCGACTTAATGGAGCCATCCTTGATGAGATATATGTTGTGAGCGACTTAGCATGTGTAGCACAAGAGTTAACTCGGCCTAAGGTCGTAAGCGACCAAATGGAAGAGGCAGTGCGCATGCGGCTTAACCCTGAAGCTTGCTAGGTTGTTAGGTCGCTCTTTTCTTAACTCGTTAGGTCGTTGCCTTCATTGAGTTGCTAGGTTGCTAGGTCGCTGGAGCTCCTTAAGTCGTTGAGTCGTGCCATGTTGAGTCGCTCTGTGCTATAGGCCATTAGTTCGTTTATTCTCTTAGGTCGTTGAATCGAATAAGTCGCTAAGACGTGAATAAGAGAGGTGTTGACAACATCCTTCCTGAGGTTTCTAGTCGTTGGAGTACCTGTCGCAAGTGTTGATCAGTATAAACACTGATCGAGTGTGCCTGAAAGTACGGACGAAGCTTGCATGATGCAATCACAAGTACTAGGCTAGCTTCTCAATTTTAGGATATTTTTTTCTACCCCCATTAAACGTTTACTGACATAGTACACCGGTTTTTGAACTCGGTCCTCCTCGCGAACCAAAGCTGTACTGGTGGCATGTTGGGATACGGCCAAGTATACATAAAAGACTTCATGGTCTACTGGCTTTGACAGCACTGGGGAACTTTCCGAGTGCCTTACCAGAGCTTGAAAACGCATCCTTATAGTCGTGTCCATTTGAAATTTCTCCTTCCTTTCTTTATTACATCGAAGAAGGGAATGCACTTATCTGTCACTCTAGATATGAATCAACTCAGCGCGGCCACATTACCATTCAGGATTTTTACTTGCTTTATAGTTCTAGGCACTTGTATGTCTCGAATAGCCTGAATCTTCTCTGGGTTAGCTTCAATTCCCCATGCATTAACAATGAAAACCAAACACTTCCCTAACACGATGCCAAAGGAATACTTTAGAGGATTGATTTTCATTCCAGTAACATCTGAGTATATAAAGCATTTCCACCAAGTCTCGGATGTGATCATTTGACTACCCTGACTTCACGAGTATGTCATCCACAAAGACTTACATTTTCTTCCCAATCTGGCCTTTAAACATCTGACTCACCAGATGGTGATAAGTCGCTCCTGCATTTTTAAATCTGAAGGGCTTTACTACATATCAATACAGCCTAACATCTGTGAAAAAACTAGAGTTTTCTTGGTCTGGAATGTACATCGGGATTTGATTATTCCCCGATCATGCATCCATAAATGACAATAAATCGTGTCTTGCCGTTGAGTCGAGCAGCTGGTCAATTCTGGGTAAGGGGAACTATCCTTAGGGCATGCTTTAATCAGATCTGAGTAATCTTCGCAGATTCTCCATTTCCTATTTGCTTTTCTCACTAGCATGGGGTTATTTACCCACTCAGGGTAGAGGGCGCCGTGGACGAACCCGTTGGCTTTGAGTTTGTCCACCTCCTCTCTGATAGCAGCGGACCTATCCGGGTCCATGCCTCTTCTTTTTTGCTTTACTGGTATATACCTCGGGTCTATGTTCAACATATGACTCATAATGGCAGGAGAAATCTCACACATACCGGAATGTGTCCGAGCAAAAACATCTAGATTCGCTCGGAGGAAATCAATGAGATCCTCGGTCATCGAGGGGTTGAGTTATGATCCAATCTTAAGTACTCGTGATGGGTCATCTCGGATGACTGGAATGTCAATCGTCAGTTCAGCCGGTGCTGCTTTTGCTTTCATGGGTTCCTCATCGTCGTCTCTTGGATCTATGTCTCTATAGATCTGATCATGTTGCCCGAGCCAGGGCTCGGGCATTACTTGTAAATTTTCAGTGACTCCGGTGTGGACAGATCTGTCCACAACCTTTCCTTTCTCTCTTCGCTGCGCCTCCCATAGCTTATCCACATAACACGCACGAATAGTCGCCTGATCGCTATGCACAACACCAGCTCCACTGTCTGTCAAAAATTTCAAGGTTAAACACCAAGGGGCCAAAGCTGCCCTAAACTCTGCCATGGCTAGTCGATCTAGAAAGAATCGACATCCAAAACGATGAAAGGTAGGATTCGCACCCTCAAACGTTCACCTAGTCCAACTTCAACTGGCAATTCAACAAAACCCGCTACATCAATAGCTGCATCGTTAAAGCCATGGATACGGGCTTTAGATGGCTATAGATCCTTTGTCTCTATCTTCTCTGATCGTGTTCTTTTTTGAAGATGATGTTAACAGAAATTCCACAATCAATCAATATTCTTTTCACAAATTCTGGCCCAATCATTGCGGAGATGACCATCGGGTCAACGGTAGGAGCCTTCACCAGATCAGTATCTCTGCTCCTGAACACTATATCCTCCGTCATCATTCGTTGTTGTTTAGCTAGGGACCCATCTTCCATAATTGAACAACATTCAAAATCTATGTGATTTAAGGAACTGGCATAACGCTCCATCTCCTGTCAATTCTTGTCTACCGGGTGAGGCCTACCGACTAACGTGTTTATGATTAGTCTTCTAACATACCGAGTAGGTTCCTCAGGATGGCACGGAGCTTGCCCGCGATCGGGGTCTGATGCTCCTTGTCCACCCTCCTGCGGATTCTTGACAAACTCCTATAACTTCGTCTATCGAATCAGCTTTTCTACACAGGCCGCTTTTGTTCCTATACTCCTCGTTATTGTAAGTGTCATGGAAGCGGTAATATTTCCCAGTCCGATTTTGTTCCTCAATAGACTCTTTTTGGCGTGGCTTTCGATATTGAAAAGTATTACAAGTCGATAAGTAAATATCTTCCTAAGATGCATTCAGAGGAGTGTGCTCGTTGTAAGTCTAAATCCTTGGTTTTCATTTTCCTGCTTCCCCTTTCTTTCCAATATTTCCTCCTCCAGACCCTTTAGATTGCCATGGCTTGTTTTGGACATTGACCTAGAGCTTCCCGGAAATGTTACTATTTTGGAAATTAATATTATATAAAGTGAACAATGATATCAAATTGATATGGTTTTGAAATGAATATGATATTTTGATATGAAGTATGAACTATTCGAAATGAAATGACCACGGTGTGAAATAAGCGTTTAGTTGTTAAAGAGATCGGGATCTGATATTGTCACACTCTCTACCAATACCGAAAACCACTTTAAAAACTGTGTACATGGTGGATATTCCGGAACGAAGTATGATGGTTTGGCGAGGATTCTATATGGTATTTACGTAGCCTTGACTTCCGTGAATCAGCTTGATGCGGCTAAAACAGGAAACATGACGGGCCAAGTAAGGTCAGTCCTCCTATTGGACACATTTTTTCGACACCATTCTATTACTTTATGATTTGATCAGGCGCATCTTTTCTTAGGGAGTGTGTCACGAGGTGGGCGGTAGTAGCTGCTATGCATTACACTGGTCTGGATCCGCAAACGGTATATCTACACTGGCATTGTCTTGCGTGCCTTTTCACATGCCCTATCGCGCCTTCTACGAGTTTGGTTTGTATCGTACCTAAGGAGTGCCCTCTGATAGCCCTCTACTTTACAAAGGAATTACGGTACTGTATAGACTATTGGAATATATAGAAATGTGTTAAGTGGGATATGGGTAACGCCTTAACGCTATTTTAATAGTTTACTTTACTATAGACATATTATAATAGCGTATATTACTACATAGTAGATAGTTCCACAGATCCTTAGAGGATAGGAATCCCAAACATCCTTTATGTTAGTTGTATTTCAGTTGACATTTCACTTGAATTGAATTTGCTATAAGAATGTTAATCCTGACTCGAGTGTTTTGTGTTTTGCTTTATACTCGGGTCAGACTGAGTGTCACAGTATTTGAGACTCACCTTTGGAGATTGTAGCTTTTTTTGAAGATCTATCTATCCAGATTTTAGTTCTTTCAGTTTATTCCAGTCATTTCTGTTTAGATTCGTTAGTTGCTTATGTATTACAGATTCTTTTGCATTTGAGATTTTGTTGTATTTTGTTTAGACTCTAATATTTTATAGTAGCTTCACAAACTACTATTTATCTATTTCGTTGATTATTATTGTAATACCCTTTGTCCGTGATTCTGTAATTGATTTATTTACTGTATATGTTGAGTTTTTCCAAATCTAAATTAATAATATGATATTTTGAACAATTCAAGTCCGACATGTGCAAATGCGAATGGTTCGAAATTATGGGTCGTTACAGTTATATTTCACAAAATTTAGGTTTTTAACTAGATAAGAGATAGACAAATCTTGGTACTAAAGCGGAGAATTGGTTTTACATGAATGACACAAATCCATTATACTTTGGGTTAGTGTACTATTGACTTCTAAACTATATACTAAAAATGTTATAGTCTTAAGTTATTAAACTTAAAAACAATAGCATTGCTTTGCTATATGCTTGATGGCTCTTAGAATGGCCCATTTCAAGCATAAATTTTTTGAAACCCATCAGTCCAGTATAGCTTGACCATAGTCTGTTCCACTAACAACATCTAACGGCCTATAGTTTCTTTCGATAACAAAATGTTTGTAATCTGTAAATCCATTTTCATTGGGTTAAGGTTATATATGAGTAACTTAATTTATATCTGTTAGTGGAGAAGATATTTTACACGATGGAATTTATGCTCAAAGGACTTAGCTTGGATGATAGATATATGAGTAACTTAATGTATATTTACAAGTGGTGATGGAAGAGTTTATTTTACAAATATGCTTGGATTAATAAACTAACATGCTTCGATTATCCTGGTTACTTCCCTACTATTTAGGTTAAAGCTTATTCCATTTCTATTTTTAATCACATTCATTAACAGTTGGTTACTAGAGTTATTTTTAGGTTTATTGGACATATATTTTATTTTTTTGCCCCTATTATTTCCTTAGGTGGCATGCTACATCCATTCATCATTCTTCATGAACTTGCGACGGCTTAAAGGTTAGTTCTTATATTTGATATTAATTAAGTTTTATTTCCCCTTCAAACGCACTCTCTTAACTGGGTGATACATTCACTTTTAGTATAATTTTGGTTTGTAAAAAACCCACCTTGAATGTACATGTTACTCTTTCAATATCGACTGAATTTAGCCTTAAGAACTATGTTTGCTAACTTCATATATTCAGTTTCGATTGATGAACATTAAAACTGAATGAATTTTGTTATTTATTAGTTGTTGAATATACCATTTTTCACAGTAAAAGTGATTCTTCTAACAAAATATATTTAGCTACTTAAAGTTATATTTCATGTAAATTTATATGGTCGAAAGATCTAAAATTTTCTTCTTTGAAACCACAACTTGTTGCCTTTATTCAACATGTTATTCATGTTGGGCAATTCCATCCTTTTACAATGCATCATTTTTTGCTTCTTTACAACCAATGTTGATATGCCAATTTTGTCGCATCTTCTCCTTGTTTTGGCGCATATGTTGACTCTCTTTTGAAGTAAATTTCTTTCCTATCTTCAATGTTATGTGTGTGTTTTTTTATGAACCTTTTTGTACCCTGTTCTAATATACCGATTGACAGCTTTGATTAATTGTGTACTTCTTTCTATTTCCTGAAATTCTTTTCATCCCACCCTGTATTCCAAATTTTTGCACTCTATATGTATGCTCTGTAATAAAATTGATAGTGATAGTACATGTTTGATTTACCGTATATGTGCAAATTATCTCTTGTTTTCAACAACGACGCAGGGCAGAAAGCAACTTTGGTTCCAAAAGGCAGTGCACATTCTAGATCTGTAGGTGAATTTCAGTTGAAGTTCAACTTGCACTACAACTGCTTTGATTCAAGCTGCTGTACATCGCTTTTGAAATTTTTACATCTGTGCACTTGGCCATTGACCTTTTTGTTTGTTGATGATCAGAATGTTGTCGTCTCTGGTGCTTGCTTATTTAACATGTAACGGTTGCAATTTAGTTTGACTAGGCAAATTAAGGGGTTCTGATATTCTTTGCTTCATATCTCTGAATTAACGAAACACCATCGGCAGGACGCTATAATTAGGACAAGTGAAGGTGAAGCTTGCTGATATAGTTGTTGTGCATATTCATTTTATGACTACTGCTTAATTCTAGAAGTTGATAATTAACATGCATGCTTTAATGGCCTTGGTTAAAGAAGACATATAATGTTTATTCATTCAACCTCCAAGTTGTCGTTCCATAAATATTAAACTGTGCACTGCAATATTTGGACCTGCTGTGCTTGTTATTGCCCACTTGAAAAAAGTGGTTTAGTGAGCAAATTGGATTGCTCTGTTATGTATGTGCATAGCTGGGTTTTACTCTATCCTCTTGAATTGTTACATTAGTTCGTATAAAAATCATTTCAGCAATTCCTAGTAAAATAATGTCTATGTATACGCATATGTAGTGCACTTTTTGTATTACCACATGCATCTGTATAATCTTTATTCATGGCATATATTTAATTTAACAATTATATTTTTCTTTGTTTCTTGGGTCAGTTCTTAATCGATCGTTCACCTATGGCATTCAGATCAAATACTCTTTTCTGTCCAATACCTCAGCCTATAGAAACATAAAAATCATTAAAGCATTAACAAAGTATATTATATGTTCCAACCTCTCAATATTCAGGTAGTGCAAGTAATATTTTATAACTGTTGCTACTTTAAAATTAGTCCCTATTTCACCTTGCTATTTTGGCTTTAACTACCGTAAACCATTAATCACGTCATCATATTTACGCATTGGTACATGAGATGGATTGAGGTTGTGCAAAAATATGATGAAGTATGTTATTTTCCCAGCTTATATTCTTCTCTTTTTAATATTGTTTGAACTTGATTATAAATAAATACAGTTTCAATACTCAGAAAATATGCTAAGATAAACACTTCACTGGATATCGTCAAAATAATTGATTTTTGCATGTTATATTGACTTTAGTATTTTGGCGTCTTAATAACAAATTTGAAATAAAACCATCTCTCTACCAACACTATTTGGTATTATCAGTAGATGTGGAGTGAAGTGAAAAATGAAGTCCTACTAATGATATTGTTTTCCAAATTTATGCTAGAAACATCAAACATGATTGTGACGCCCCACCTCTATGCTCACAATAACAAAGGTTATTATACGGAATAACATCTGCTATTGCGAAGAATAAGGCTTGTTAGAAGCGATCATCCGTAAGTTATGCCTTAGACAAGTATTGATTACATCGATAGGAGTTGTGAAAATTACTCCCAAAGATATAAATTCAATCCAAATCTAAAACGAAACTACAGTGGCTAAAGAGAAATGCAGAACAACTCATAATATCAACAACACTGATAATATAATCGCAGCAGAATAGAAATATCAGATACACGGCGGAAGATAAGTCTGGAATACATGATACAACAATCTATAGTTCCCATGAACCAAATACACATAACATAGATAACTACATACATAAGATGAGAGTCAAATAACCAGAAGAACTCCTTGAAGGCTAGACAAAAGATGATGCGAAATCCCAAAAGCTAAAGCTGCTATAGAATCTGAGATGGAGATTACCCTGAAATAACTCGGTCTGGCCCGAGTATTATTTAAAAGAAAATAATAAACGGACCAGTCTAATTTATTCTTAGAAGTGAATGCATCATAAACAACATAAATCAAAATAATATTAATCTCGAATGAGACTATTCAACATAAGAAATCGACATAATTAAATGAAGAAATCACATCAAACTCCATCAAAATCAACTTTCAAACTAACAACTGAATTCAAAACAACTATTCACAAAATCTAGAAATCAATAAATAACTAGAAAATCAACATAAAAGTGGATCGATCCCAACAAATGGCGAGTTTTAGCCACGTCGCACGTGCATTAACATATGGCCGAAGCCTACCAAGTACCGTCAATATAATTTTGGCGCCCAACATATGACCCGAAGGTCTAGTGCTGGTATTTGACCCGAAGGTCCAACATATGACCCGAAGGTCCAACATAGTGGCTCGAAAGCACACAAAATCATCAAAATCATCAAACAACAATTATTTCAATTAACGAGTCTGGAATTAACCGAAATAGTAAAAGTGTGATTCCATACTCCGCACTTTTGCTAAATCATTTAAATCTCTTCATCATTTCCTTGAAAGTGCAAAATTGTGTATTTTATAAAAATACATTTCACGTTCTCAAACAGACAAGTCCGGAATTAAGAGAATCAGTAAAAGTAAGGGTTCATAGTCCTTAATTTTGTTGAAGCGTTTAAATCGTGTTAACCCTCTTTTATTCAGCGACCCAGCGACCTAATGGTTCAGCGACCCGGCGACCTAGTGACATAATGACTTAATGACCGAACGACCTAACGGCCTAGCCATCTAAGGCTCACGACTTAACAATCTATAACAAGCTAGCGACCTAACGAGATAAAGAAGGCTGCGGCCTAACTCCAGAAAGTCTCCTGCGACCTAACGAGCTACCGACTTAAGGCAGAGTGCGGCCCAAACGAGTTAACGAGTTAAAAGGTGGAGCGACCTAGTGACCTAAGAGTTTGACCGACCTAACGAGTTAAAATGGGAGGGACCTAGTAAGCTCCAGAGCAAAGCCGCGTGTATACTATCTTTTATTAGGTCGCCTGCCACCTAAGCAGGCCATTATAACTCCTATGCTTTAAGCACTAAGTCGCCCACAAGTTGTATCCAACCCAGAATGATTCCACTAGGTCGTTGACGACTTAAGCTACCCCAAGATCGTCCTCATGTCGCAACTCCTTACATCGCAGCTTCTTAGGTCGCTCACGACCTAAACATACCGAAATAGCTTCATATGCCGCTTCCTCCCTAGGTTGTTCACGACCTATGACTTGCCGGTTTATTCAAAGTGACCAAGTGCGCTCTTGTTAAGCCGAAGACCGCGTCCACTAGGTCGCTCACGACCTACGACCTATCCAAGGTCGCTCACGACCTACGACCTAGTTCAGAATTCTCCTATAAATACCCCACTTGCTCCAACTAAAAGGGGATCTTGGGGCTCATTCCTGGGACGCCGATACTCTGCTGAATTCTTGACTCACTTGACACTTCAAACACAAAAGACATCTCAACGAACTTCAAGAAGAAATCTAACACTTTCAACATGGATTCAAAGGTTTCTTCTACATCGGAGTTCTAGCTATTTGTCCTAGCAGTGTTGTAATGGAAGATTGTTGTAAAATTGTAATTGATTCAGCAATAAAGATGATTAAAGTGGATGTAGGCATAACATGAAGCCGAACCACTATAAAACTGTTGTCTTTTTACTGCTTTTTCTGTGACTTTTCTACTTACTTCTAATTCCCGTATTGATGGGTGGTGCTTTCACTTAATCTCTACTCACACCGAGGTGTTAGCATTTAATTTTAAGCGTTAACATTTTTGGTGCTTTCATTGAGAACCCAACTCAGGATACTTTCTTCATTGCTTCACAAAAGTTTGTGGAAAGAATTTCCCTCAAAACCAAAAGTCTATCAGAGATAATGGCTCCTGGAAGAAAGCGCGGATCTACTAGACCTAGTGATGTTCGTGAGAATACTGCCACTTCCCCTTCATCAGCTCAAGCAGCACTAAGTGCTGGAATTACACGAGCGGAGTTAGATGCTGCAGTATCAGGGTTATACCAGCAGATGGAAACTCAGAATGCTTTAATACTTGATAGGTTAAATGCTTTGCTCGGAGCTAACCGTCAACTGGTGAATAATGAAGAGAACCTTGCTGATGATGCTCATAATCTTGAAGAAAGGAATATTCCTCAAAGAGCAGCTAGCCCCGCCAAAGAAACACCTCCCCAAGCTGGAGGATCGAGACCGCAGCCAACTCTTCGCGAACGTTTGTCCAGGCAAACTTCCTAGAAAATGGCTAAAGTCTGTCCTGCAGAGCCTTTAAATGATGAGGAATACCTTTCGGGCATGGTGCGACAAATCATGAAAGAGAGCATGCAGAGGGAAGAAGATGAGAAGGAATGGGGATTCGCTCCGAGCAAAACTCCATTCACAGAAAGGATTCTAAAGGCGGAATTCCCAAGGAAGTTTGTTCCTCCTACCATCCCGGCTTATAAGGGAACAAGTGACCCTAATCAATTCCTGTATAAGTATGATTGGCACATGACTGGCGCTAGAGCATCTGATGCGATCAAATGCCGATACTTTTCGGTATACTTGGAAGGAGTGGCTCTACTCTGGTTCACAAAGTTTCCGGTCCGATCCATAGACCAGTTCGCTGATTTGACTCGGAAGTTAAAAGAGCAATTCATGTTGTATGCTTCAAAGGCAAAGGATATTATGTCACTGTCAAGCCTGGAACAGAATCCTGGGGAATCTATTAGATCTTTCTTGAACCGCTACAACATAGCTTTGGCTGAAGTGGATAATGCAGAGCCACGGATGGTCTTGACATACTTGATGAGGGCAATCGACAAGTCAAGCAAATTTGGGAAGTGGCTGAAGATGAAAGAACCGAATTCGCTTGAGAAATTCTATAAGAAAGCTGATGAATTCATGCTCTTGGAAAGCCTTCAAGCACCGACCAAAGTGGCATTGACAGAGGCCAAGAGTAACACCGTTGCTCCTACCAAAAAAGAGTCCGGGAGCCAGAAAAGGGAGAATAATGGCGGGAAGAAACAGAAGGATGTGAAGAAGCCTCGCTTCTTAAAACCTTCAGATTTCACTCCTTTAACCGACACCCCGGAGAACATCTTTTTTGCTACTAAAGATGCGGTGGAATATCCTAAACCACCTGAGATGAGAGTTGGGAAAAACGCTCTTCAAAGTGGGAGTTTTGTCGGTTTCATAATCAACCCGGTCATGATACCACCGAATGTCACCATCTGAAAAGTTTGATTGAAGAATTGCTGAGAGAGAACAAGTTGCAGCAATTTGTGAGGAGGAATAGGAATGACCCAAATTCATCTACAAATGGTCAGCAACTTCCTACTCAACCATCTGGCTCGGGTGAGAGGACTACTGCACATGACTCAGAAAGGCCCGTTATTAATGTGATTACGTGAGGTCCTCACCCAGCAGGCAGAAGCTGGGGCGAGATGGAAAGATATGCCCGTGCCTTGAAGTATGCACCAACAGAAGAGAGTGTTTTTGTGCTAGAAGATGCTGCACCTTTGAAGCAGCAGAAAACTTTTAATGATGATACTGGGTTCATAGCCAGGGACTCTATGGGCATTGAAGCTCCAACCATGGATCCCTTGGTTATTTCTGCAGGCATTGGGCCGGCTATTGTGAGAAGAGTGCTTGTAGATTGTGGCGCTTCTTGCAACGTTCTCTTCAAAAAGACATTCGATCAAATGAAAATTCCGATGGCTGATGTTCAAGCTTCATCTCAGAAGATTGTTGGGTTTACTAGGGAACCGAAGCAGCCAATTGGAACTATCGACTTGTTCGTAGAGCTTGGAGAGGGGTAGAAAAAGGTGGTTCGGAAACAGATTTTTGTAATTGTTGATGAATTTTTAGCCTACAACGCCTTCCTAGGCCGACCAACTCTTGCAGCTTTTAAGGCAATTCTCACCCCGTGGCGCCTCACTATGAAATTCCCCATGGATAATGGAGTTGGAGTTATTAAAGGGGATCATAATGCTGGGCGAGAATGTTATCTTATAGAGTTGCGTGAAGCAAGGAAGAGAGAGATGAGAAAAGATGCGGCAGTCCCAGTCCGCATCAAAGAACCAACCTTGTAGCAATTACAGGGTGGACCCTACACTGGCGAGCATAGTAGGGCACGAAGGGAAATGGATCCTAGAAAAGCTAGTGCAGGGGAGAATAGAGTGGTGTCGGTGGAAGTAACGATGCCAGTACCTGTTGACCCGAAAGATCCGAACAAAGTGGTGAATGTGGGGTCGCAACTTAGTGTGACGGTTCAAAATTCCTTGATATCATTTTTGAAAGCAAATCTGGACGTATTCGCTTGGACTCATGCTGATATGTGTGGAATATCCCCAGAAATTGCTGTACATACTCTGAATATTGATCCGATGTTTACACCGGTAAAACAGAAAAGAAGAACCTAGGGTCCTGAAAGGTCAGCAGCATTAAAAGAAGAGGTAGACCGGCTCATGGAGAATGGTTTCATCAGGGAGTCTACTTATCCGAATTGGGTTTCATATCCAGTACTGGTTAAGAAAGCTAACGGAAAGTGGAGAGTATGCATCGACTTCTCAGATTTAAACAAAGACTGCTTCCCATTACCCAAGATAGATCAGTTGGTGGATGGAACAGCGGGGCATGAATTGTTATCTTTCATGGATGATTACTCCGGATACAACCAGATCATGATGCATGAGCCGGATCAGGAGGACACGAGCTTCATTACCGATGTTGGTCCCTACTGCTATAGTGTCATGCCCTTCGGACTTAAGAATGCAGAGGCAACTTACCAAAGACTGGTCAATGTTATGTTCAAGCCACAGATTGGCAAAACTATGGAAGTATATGTTGACGATATGCTGGTAAAATCAAAAAAGGCGGTAGACCATATGGATCACTTGGCAGAAATGTTTGCAGTCCTCGAAAGTACAGAATGAAACTTAATCCTTTGAAATGTTCGTTTGGGGTGGAGTCCGAAAAGTTATTGGGTTTCATTGTGAGTGCTAGGGGCATTGAAGCTAATCCTGCTCAAATTGTTGCCTTAAGAGAAGTCAAAGCTCCTAGAACAAAGAAGGAATTACAAAATCTTAATGGAAAAGTCGCTGCCTTGGGTCGATTCATTTCCAAAGCTACTGATAAATGCATTCCATTCTTTGATGCTCTGAAGAAAGGAAAGAAAATTTTTGACTGGACTTCTGAATGCCAGAAAGCTTTCGATGAGTTGATTCATCATATGGAAACGCCTCCAATACTTTCTAAGCCTGACGATGGTTAAGATCTTTTCGTATATTTGGCAATCTCATCTCATGCTCTCAGTGCAGCGTTGGCACGGGAAGACGCAAAAGTTCAGCGCCCGGTCTATTATATCAGCAAAAGATTTATTGGAGCAGAGATGAATTATTCAAAATTGGAAAAGCTCACCTATTGTCTACTGATTGCATCTACAAAATTCAGGCCATATTTCCAAGCTAATCCTATCAAAGTCCTCACTGATCAACCTCTGAAGCAAGTCCTGTTTCGCCCTGAGACTTCGGGTCGCCTTTTGTAGTGGAATATTGAACTCAGCCAATACGACATCACTTATCATCCCCGGAGAGCAATCAATAGACAAGCTTTAGCAGATTTCATCACAGAATGTACAGACAAAGGTGACAGTGAGGAAAAGGTGACTGATAATACCCCAATTCGATGAAAATTATATGTTGATGGTGTGTGAAATGATTACCGTTCCGGAACTGGGGTTGTGCTTGAAACCCCTGAAGGGCGGTCATTGTGCTATGCATTGAGATTGGAATTTCCTTCAACAAATAATGAAGCAGAATATGAAGCTCTTATTGCTGGCTTGGAGATTGCTAAAGAACTGAATGTTAAAGTGTTGCAGATCTTTAGTGATTCACAGCTTATTGTATGCCAAGTCAAGAAAGAGTTTCAAACTAAAGGAGAAAATCTGCCTGCTTATTTGTCAAGAGCCTGGGAACTTCTCGATGATCTTGACCATTATACGATAAGTCATATACCCCGGGAAGAGAACATGAAGGCGGATTCTCTCGCAAAGTACGAAAGCACTGGCGAAGCTCAATTGTTGGGATTAGTTCCTGTGGAAGTCCTGTCAGCTCCAAGCATTGATGAAATGGAGATTGATTGGGTCATGACTGTTTCTCAAGAGCAAGAATCATGGATGACTCTGATAATGGAATATCTACTCAACGGTTCTCTACCAGAAAATTCAAAAGAACGACAGAAGTTGCTAAGAAAGTCCTCTAGATATATAATTCAAGATGGCCGATTGTACAAGCGGGGATTCTCAATGACATTACTCCGATGTGTGACCAAGGAAGAGGCTAAGTCAATTCTAGCTGAAGTACATGGAGGAGAGTGTGGAGATCATTCAGGTGGTCAAACTCTAGCAAAGAAAATTCCCCGTTATGGGTATTTTTGGCCAGACATTAATCGTGATGCTGCAAACTATGCCCGAAAATGTGACCGATGCCAGAGATTTGCAAAAATCCCAAGAGCACCTTCCACCGAGGTAACACAGATGGTCAGTTCGTGGCCATTTGCTATTTGGGGAATAGATCTCATCGGGCCTTTGCCAACCGCCAAGTCCGGAATCAGATATGCTATTGTTGCTGTTGATTATTTTACTAAATGGGCTGAATCTGAACCATTAGCTACTATTACCTCTAAAAAGATGATAAACTTTGTAACTAAGAATATCATTTGCAGTTATGGTGTGCCTCAAAAGATAATCACAGACAATGGAACCCAATTCGAAAGTGAAGAGTTCCAAAATTTTTGCAAGCGATTCAAGATCCAAAAAAGCTTCTCAGCAGTGGCTCATCCACAGGCAAACGGGCAAGTGGAGGCAGTAAACAAAATTATCAAATCAACCATCAAAAAACAGCTAGAAAAAGCGAAAGGTGGTTGGGTCGATAAGCTACCACTAGCACTATGGGCATACAGAACTACCCATAAAACTATGGCTGGGCACACTCCATTTTCATTGGCATATGGATCAAAAGCAATGATTCCGGTGGAAATAGAAGTCCCTTCACATAGAAGAATTCATTTCAACCAAGCTAAAAATGAAAAGCTGCAACTTGAAGCACTTGACTTCCTTGATGAAAAAAGGGAAGAGGCTCAGTTCAGAATCGCGGCTCATCAGCAAAGAATTGCCAGGCACTTCAATTCCAAAGTTCGCCAACGCAGCTTTGAGATTAGGGATCTAGTCTTGAAAAGGATCATGATAGCAACAGGAGTGTTTGCGCCAAACTAGGAAGGGCCGTATGTCATAGGCAAAAAACTTCTTGATGGCACTTTCAAACTAACAACTGTCGAAGGAGATCCAATTCCAAGGGCTTGGAACAGCAATCACGTGCGCCCATATTTTATTTAAAAGTTTTACTGAAATACTGTAAAGGAATTATGGATGTATGATTCTTGTATTGAAAGCCATTTTAAAGCCAGTGCAAGTGAATAATAAGAACTATAAAGTGGATGTAGGCCCAGTTCTTGGCCGAACCACTATAAATCTTGTGTTCTCTACTATTATAAAATCCCTGTTTTATTTCGATATATAAAGTACTTTAATTATATTGCTAAAATATCGATTTAATATTGCAGGCCATTAAAATAAAGCTCACCCATCACAAGACCAAGCGATCCTTGACATCACTCAACAAACAAATGATAAGCCACAAAAATTCCAGACTCAAATCCTATATAAGAAGTGCTTCAAGCAAACAGTTAGTAGTTCCGCCGGAGGTGGGCCCTTGTTAACTAATTGTGATCGTTTGTGCAAACGAACATCCGATAAATTAGCCTGTGACTACCACTGCGAACTCACTTAACAATGAAGTACACTTCTTTGGATAAAACAAACTACTTGCAAAAGAAAGGAATGTGTGCTTGAAAATGATAACAAGAAGTCGCTGATATGTGCAAATGGCAAAAAGACATGGGCGAGCAGGCAGGAAACAACCAAAGACCTCCTTGGAGGCACAAGTCTTTTTCGAAGGCACAACTCTTCGGAGGATAAAGACCTCTAAAGGGACTTGCCAGAAAAAGAAAGTTTTCATTCTCAACCAAAAAAATATTGGTGGAATGACCGGAGGTACCTTCCCAAGTGGAGGGCATGGCACTTGTTAACTAGCTGAGATCGTTTGTGCAAACATGCATCCAAATTACTTATGTCCGCCCCGTGAATCCATCCAACCATGAGAAAGAAACTTCCAGGCAAAAGCCCTACTCGGAGGCACATATTTCACCGTGATCTGAAATAAAACTTCACACGAGTCGAAATGTGAAAAGACCACTTCGGAGGCACACATTCCACCAAGATCTAAAATAAAACTTCACATGTGTTGGAATGTGAAAAGCCGTCTTCGGAGGCCCATTTCACCAAAGTTGAAATGCTAAAAGACCTCTTCGGAGGCACACATTTCACAGTGATCTGAAATAAAACTTCACACGGGTCGAAATGCGAAAAGCCCTCTTCGGAGGCCCACTTCCCAGCGAACGGGGAAAAAACAAAAGCCTCTCCCTTGAGGCAGAAACAAAAAGCCCTCTTCGGAGGCCTGCTTCCCCGCGTACAGGGAAAAAACAAAAGCCCTCTCCCCAGAGGCACATACAAAAAAGCCCTCTTCCCAGAGGCACAATCAAACAAAAGCCCTCTTCGGAGGAACAAACAGGTCAAAGCCCTTTTTCGAAGGCCCACTTTACCGCGTAGGAAAATTCACTTGCCAAAAATAAAAGTGACTTTCTCCGAAAGTAAAGTGCAAAAACTTCTTCAAAAAAAAAGAAAAAAAAGCAAAAAACATAGGTCATAAACCCATCACTTCTTCTTCCTGCCACCTTTCGAGCCCTCATCTGGCCGGATGATTAACTTTTTGGGTCGGCTTGTGAGAGTAGGGGAAGAAAGAGGAAGGGGTGCAATTGGACTTTCTTCTGCTTTTTCTTCACCGGCAGAATCTTCCCTCTTTTTCTTTGAGACTCCACGCTGCCCCTTCTTCCTTGAAGAAGACTCACTGGGGTGAAAAGTGCAGACAACTTTATATCATCAGAAATAGTTTGCTCCGAGGTCCTTTCTCCTTCTTCAGGTTCTTCAATCTTCTGTTCTTGTGAAGCGACCGAGTCATCCAAGCCTTGAAGAGCTTCTATCTGCTCCTTTTGTGGCCCCGGTTGAGAAACGGGAGGAGGAGTAATCTGAAGAGGCGGAGAGGGAACAGCTGAAGAGGGGAAAGCTGAACAACACTTGGCGCTTTTGCTACAGGAGAAGAGAAGTTAAAGTCAGTATCTCTCTTAAAAAGAGGAGAAAGTGGCGCTTCAAGATTTAAGTAATAATCAAAAAGTTCATCAAGCTCATGTGAAGTAAACAAACAGTTCACTTGAGCAAGATCAGCGTTGAGGTTACCTGGAGAAGTAGGCTTTACTATGTCAACTTCAAAATCCTGCGCCTCGGTGCTTTCTTGAGTCTCATCTCCAGTGGGGCGGTTGCACTTTCAATAACAGCTTGAGCAGGAGGTGGAGAATGGGAACTAGAGCCAACAATATCGATGTCGGCCGAAACCGAAGGTTGAACTGGGTCGGTTGAAGTTGCCTTCCCTAAATGTTCTCCTTTTGCCATTTCGGCTCTCTCTTTGGCGGGTTGCTCCTTTCCCCTGGCAGGAGCGGCACACGCATCATCATCTAGATAGCGTGCCATTAAATCTACTTCAGCATATCCAGCTCCTCCAAGCATATCAAGTGCGACTTCCCACACTTTGGCCAAAGTGATTTCGTACTCCGGTCCTAAAAATTTAAGGCTACCGCACCCCAGAACACTATGAATGTAAAACTCGAATAGAGTGGAGCTGACTTCGGCTTTAGTTGCCATATGAGATTGTTCGGCTGCTGCTTTGCCGGCAATAGCCTCATCACGCTTCTTTTCATTTTCAAAACGTCGAGCTTTTAGCAGTTCAATTTCCAAGTTCTGGGAGCTGTTTTTTCTCGCAGTTGAGCAACGTCAGCTCGGTAGTTTTCTACAGCTTGCTGCTGTGCTTCAAATTTAGCTTCAGCATCTCTCTGTGCAGCATGAGCAACTCTCACCTATTTTTGAAGCACCTCTTCTCTTTGAGAAAAGCAAGTGGAAGAAGTGGCAAGTTCTTCTTTAAGTTTTTCAACTTCCGCTTCAAGCTTCTCGTTGTAAGCGGCAATGCTCTTCATCTCTGCATCATGCTGATCGAGTGCTTTCTGCCACTCGGATTTATCATTTTCCATAGTCAGCATGGCTTCGAGATTTGCGCGGTTTACTCTTTGAAGCTCGTCAACAAGTTTCTGCCAACCAGACATTCTCTGGATATCGAGTTTGATGGCATCAAGATTTCACAACATGGCTTGCTTATCGATTGGGACCAAGTCAAGATCGAAACGCACTCCCTTTAAGCACCAGTGCGGAAACCGACATTGAAGAGTAGCCGGGCCCTGTCCAACTTGATAGGAGGGCCTACTGATGATTGTTTGAATATCTGCTCTTTGAAGGGCAGGAGAGCTGGAAGGAATCTCCCAAGAGATGGGAGCCGTGGGTTTTTCATAAATTTCAGATGTCGGTTTTTCACCAAGTTTGGCCCGTTTACTCGGATCTTCAGTGACATGACTTTTCCCTTTGTCATCACGGGATTTTCACTTGTGAGAATCGTCTTCTCTCTGGGAAGAATCATGTTGTTCGTCCCGTCTCCCATAGCATTCTTTATAAGCACGCTTCTCACGAGCTTTCCTCGCAGCTCTTTCTTCATCGGTTTCCCAGGAGGTAGGAAGATAGCTCTTGGGGTCATAAGAGCCGCGCCTCCCATAACGCTGGAAATCATCGTAGTAGGAGCCACTTCGTCCCATTGGAGAACTTGAAAATAAAAAGAGATAAATTCAAAAATCTTTGAAGGAAGGAAGTTGAATGCATATAAGTGCTGAAAAGTCCTAAGTGTGTGTAATGTGCAAACTACGCGCGTCAAACTACGAACCACTCCTTGGTTGGGGGGTGATGATGGATTTTACAGCTAGCGTCAACTCTTGGGCTGATGGAGTTTGTTGCAGGACAGATGTCGCTTCAACTACTGGAGAAGTAACTTTAGCAGTGATAGGATCATCTTTAAAAAGCTCCTATGAAGTTATCATCAGGTCGCTCAACCCCTCAAAAGTATCATCACCGCTGTGCTGGGCGGGACTCGTTCTCTCAGTTCCTTCGTCGCCAGATTTCCCGGATTGTTGGGGAGGTTCCTCTTCTTCGATGACCGGGGAAAGTACAAGTTTGCCGGATGGCTCCACAACATCAACTGAAGTAGAACACTTTTCCAGTGAAGCCTCAACAGTAGGTTTCGGTGTAAGTTCTCCGACGGAAACCGGGGCATCCGATGTCTCTATTGGAGAATCAGGGACTTCATGAGGCTGAGTAGAACGGGAAGAGTGCAGGAGTCCGTATTGGTGAAGAAATTCGTCTTTCAGTAGAAATTTAATACTTCTTTCCTCAACCTCCAAGGCAATTAATCTTTCAAAAGTCGACTTGTGGCTAGGATCTCTAGAGGGAGGAGGAAGCGCTGTAAAAACAAAGAGTGAAGTTAGCACCTAGCAACTCGGACTTTGAAAAGCTCAAATGGAAAGAACGGGGATAACCGATCTTACTTCCTACTCTTCAGATTGCATAAAATCCTGGAGGGCATCGAACGAAGAAGAATTGATTTAAGAACCCATGGGCGCTTTCCGAAAGAACGACGATCAATCTACGGTTCATGGCGCTTCTCACGAGTGTGATAGAGGGATGATCTTTGTTCTTTGCGAATGTGCACAAGTAACAGATTTCTTCAAAGTTCGGAAGATGATCAAGCGTCCTCCTGAACAACACACAAAGTCCCATTAGGACGGCGTGTCCATTGGGATGCAATTGGAAAGGAGAGATAGTCAATCGAAGAAGGAGTCGCTAAAGAAAGTCATTAAAAGGAGGAATGGCACCACATAGGCACATCTGACGGTTGACAGTGATAAAATCGAGAGGTGGCCTATCAGCAGTATCGTTTGGCCGGGGAAGTAAAGCATTTGCTTCAGCAATACCAAACTGGATACGTAGTTGGTTGAACGCCCGCTGACTTAGAGTAGTTGTAGTTCTTTCCGGAGGATTATCCAATGGATTGGTTATCGGGAAGACCCCTTCAGCTTGGTCTATTATCTATTCTTGAGAAGACATTCTACACAAGGAACTGGATATTCAAATATGAAGGTGCACGTTTCCTAAATGTGTGAAGTGTTGTGCAAAACTAACAAAACGACAAGCAAATATAACTGAAATTAAACTAACAGGCATTTGTCAATTATAAAGTTTCAGGGCTTGTTGTTTTAAGTCCAAATACAAGTGCATTGTTGATGCAAACAAATCGGTTTTAATTGATTAACATTGCTTTACTTTAATACTTCACTTGAGTTTGTTGATTCACGGCATTTCATATAATTTCTTTAAGTTGATTATCTTTTATCGACTAATTTGTCATTCGATGTGGGCGATCAGTGGAAGTATATTCGTCCCATTTTTCTGCAAATGTTGTATTTAACAGGTTATTAGCGTTAAAGTTAATGAAATCTGCAAAGGAGTACAAGTTCAAGCATGTTTTCTTGGCAGTTCAAGTTGAGAATTCAATTCAGCAACGTCATGTTCATTCAAGTTGAAAGGAGTTCAAGGCAATGCAAAACAAGCTAAGTCCTAGGTCGCTCAAATGCATACGTGACCTACGACCTATGCATATGCGACCTATGACCTATGCCGCAAGAAGTTAAGTCAACTATTCTCCCTAGGTCGCTCTGCTCAAGTTATGAAGTTTATCAGTTATCTTCCTACAAGTTAAAGCTATGCTGCGAGTTAAGTTAGGTCGTTGATTCTTTAAGTCGCCTAGTTTTAAGCCGTGTGTTATTCTGATAAATTAGATCGCTTGCCCTTTAGGTCGTTCAACTTTAGGTCGCATGCAATCCTGGCAAGTTAAGTCGATGTCCCTTATGTCATTTGGAGTTTTATGGCTAAGTCGCTAAGTCGTTCACAGGGCTAAGACGTGCGATTCATGTCCTCACTGCTGAAGCCCTAAGTCATTCAAGGCTCATAGGTCGAGCACGGCCTAACCCTCTTTAACTCACGAACTCCTTTTCTTTCAACATATCGCCTGACCCTCTAACCGGTTAACGCAATAGCATGTTATCCTCTCTACAATAAACTCCGTCGTCTCCCCACACCACCAGATCATCCAAAACCAATTCAAAACGCCTCAGATCCATCATAAACACGATACGTTGCTGTGCTCACATGAATTGCAGTGACGGCATGTCCAATAACGGTCAAAAATCTATCGTAATGTGATTCGTAGCAAAATATGGCATGTGAAATCGGTTAGGGTCGAAAAATGGCGAGTTCACAATTCAACGGTGATCATGGTTGGAGGATGATCGGAATTCACTTACGTAGTGTGATTGTAGAGATGATCCGCAACTGATTTATTTCTTCCTTAAGAGCATGAAAATCCTTTGAGAGCAGGTTAGAGTGTTAGAGCAGGTAAAGAAAGGAAGAGGTGGTCTCAGCGGCTTATATACAGGAGCAGAGGAATACGAATCGGCACGAACGACCTGACTCCCTCATAGGTCGCTCACGACTTAAACGATCTAGAGTAGCACGAGTTAAGAGGTATCGAAGCACATGACCTAACTCCTAGGCGTACACTTCGAGGGGCAAGTGTTAACCCTCTTTTATTCAGCGACCCAGCTACCTAATGTTTCGGCGACCCGGCGACCTAGTGACATAATGACTTAATGACCGAACGACTTAACGGCCTAGCCATCTAAGGCTCACGACTTAACAATCTATAACAAGCTAGCGACCTAACGAGATAAAGAAGGCTGCGACCTAACTCCAGAAAGTCTCCTGCGACATAACGAGCTACCGACTTAAGGCAGAGTGTGGCTCAAATGAGTTAACGAGTTAAAAGGGGGAGCAACCTAGCGACCTAAGAGTTTGACCGACCTAATGAGTTAAAATGGGAGCGACCTAGTAAGCTCCAGAGCAAAGCTACGTGTATACACTCTTTCTTTAGGTCGCCTACGACCTAAGCAGGCCATTATAACTCCTATGCTTTAAGTACTAAGTCGCCCATAGATCGTATCCAAACCAGAACGACTCCACTAGGTCGTTGACGACTTAAGCTACCCCAAGATCATCCTTATGTCGCAACTCCTTACATCGCAGCTCCTTAGGTCACTCACGACCTAAACATACCGAAATAGCTTCATATGCCGCTTCCTCCCTTGGTCGTTCACGACCTATGACTTGCCGGTTTATTCAAAGTGATCAAGTGCGCTCTTGTTAAGCCGAAGACCGCGTCCACTAGGTCGTTCACGACCTACGACCTATCCAAGGTCGCTCACGACCTAGTTCAGAATTCTCCTATAAATACCCCACTTACTCCAACTAAAAGGGGATCTTTGGGCTCATTCCCGGAACGCCGATACTCTGCTGAATTCTCGACTCACTTGACACTTCAAATACGAAAGACATCTCAACGAACTTCAAGAAGAAATCTAACTGTTTCGACATGGAGTCAAAGGGTTCTTCTACATCGGAGTTCTAGCTATTTGTCCTAGCAGTGTTGTAATCGAAGATTGTTGTAAAGTTGTAATTGATTCAGCAATAAAGAAGATTAAAGTGGATGTAGGCTTAACTTGAAGCCGAACCACTATAAAACTGTTGTCTTTTTACTGCTTTTTCTGTGACTTTTCTACTTACTTCTAATTCCCGTATTGACGGGTGGTGCTTTCACTTAATCTCTACTCACACCGGGGTGTTAGCGTTCAATTTTAAGCATTAACAAATCACTTCCTCATTCCTTTGAAAGCGCAAACAGTAAAATTTTTGGAAACGATTTCAATTTAAAATGATTTTTAAAACACGTGATTAAAATAGCAACAACTATAGCAATTTCGACGAGGAAATTGCACTTCACAAAACACCGTAAAAACGAATAACAAATCAACGTTGCGGGATAACCGCTTAAAAATTCACTTTAAACTTTAACAGTTACTGACGTGAAAATAACAGAAATTTTTATACGCCAAAAATTTCATCAAAATAATTAGCATCCAAATACAATACCGGTGTAAGATTCGTTATAAAATAACGGTAACCAATTTTTTTCATTAAACAAACACCGGATTCACGTGAATAAATTGAACTCACGTGTATAAAAAAGGGGTGGAAAATATTGATCAATTGACAACTTAGACTTACATTTCTAAATCATACAAATGCCTCAACTAACAGGAAACAAAATATTCACGTGCACAAAGGAGAGTGGAGACCGTTGATACAGTGCATTAATATGTTCAACATTATATTGAACTCACGCTCACAATATAGTGAAGATTCACAACCAAATCTAAAATACACTACACCTTCAACTTTATAATACACGTGTAAGGCAAAGGGTGATCAGGCCTATCTAAATTTTTTTCCATGCAAATATAAATGAATGCAAATCTGGGCATCAAATATAAGTGAACGCAAATCTGGCCTCAACCTAAGTTGCGTGTGAAATATACTCATGCAAGGGATTTCATGCATATTAAATAGAAACGTGCACATGCACGTTTTATAACAGTGCCTCATAAAGTAGTGATCTGGCGATATATTTTTTTTCAAACAATTTTCGCATGAAACATTTTACTTGCCTAGACTATACACCCCATACACGCATAGTACATGATGTATTCATGCGTTACTGGGCTGAATTTTACATTCAAATAAAAATCATTGTGCACGTGAACTATATGCATTGAATTACTATATGCATTAGGGGGTACACGTTTAAACTGATTCATATTTTTTTTGAATGCTTTACGTGTAAAAAAGATTGTTAATTTAGGCTTAAAGACTATTAGAATTAAGGGACCAGAGGACCTAGATAAGGTAACGCAATTTATACTGAAACCAGTGTTCAAGCACAAGATTTAAACACGCACAAAATTTTACTAAAACCAAGGTTTAATATACCAATTTTAAGAAACTTTATGCAATGAAACCTTTGCTCACAACAACAAAAAAATAAAACTACAGAGCAGACCAAGAAGTCCTGTACAACAGGATAAAGGAGTGCATGTACTCAAATAGGAGTCTGGTAACCATAAAAACAGGCACGCAAATGACTTGCAAAGCTGCGACATTGCTTTGCCAGAATTTACAATTTTTTTTTCCAGAGCATGTACTAACCCAACCAGCAATGGTGTACCAATGTATGTACACGTGCATGGAACTTTTGAGCTTGCGATATTATTTCTGCACGTTAAATATAAGGTAGGAACAAAAGGAAACAAAGGCACGCCTGAAGAACGATGATGGAGAGAATTTATTAGAAAATGTGAGCTCGTTACTCACAATACTTTGTTTCGAATACAGCTTGAACAGGGGATTCCTATACTGGAGCTGCTGCCATTAATGACTTCTCAGTGTTTTGCTTGCTGAGACAAAAAGTTTGCAGAGAAAATTAAATGTTATTCTCTGCATAAGTCAATACAATAGATGATGGCCATCTTTCAGGTACACATAGCTTTTAATGCAAAAGTGTGCCTTGAAATATTTTACACGGCATAGTAGATGGCTACTGACAATTGCATTTTGATGATAAGAGATATAGTCAAAGTGTTCACTTTGTTTATATTTCTTTTCACACATTTGCTCCACTACCATAACGTGATCAAGTTTATATATCATGCAAATGATTTCAGGGGCAATGCACATGCAAATAACAAAGGTCTACAATTTTTGTTTACTGACTTTACCACATTATATTTTCAACAAATTTTAATTAAAAAAAATTTTATTTAAAATATTCACTTCGACAGTAATTCAAAAATTACGGTCGTTCTGATTTTAAAAACATTTATTACGACGGTACTAAAATCACGGTCATTGCAATGATTGAGTATCTCTTTCTTATGGTTTCTCTATGTTTAACCATAGCATATGAAAACCGTCAATTACGGCAATTAAAATGAATATTTCAATTTGTAGGTTCGATTCTCTTAAGACTAGATTTATAATTACTTACATATTTCATTTGAAATTTACGTTAGTATATTTAAACTAGGAACATCAAATGACTACCACAACCATGCCTGCAAGTGCAAGATAGGTGAAAAATAAGCATGTGGCTACAGTTGAGATTTTGATATTCATGACACAACAATGGGTTTTGAGGTTGTCACTTCAATGTTTTATATGCATGGATCAACCAAAAAGTGATATGATGGATGAGTGGATCAAATTGAGAGTCAGGTGGAACATTGCATTAATGTGAATTCTGTTAAGTAATTTTGAAACGTTAATTTCAACTAAAATGTTGAGTGAGTGATCATTCAAAATATTTTGTCAAAGAATAATATTTGAGATCCTGAGGAAAGATCATGAAGAAATAAGGTATTCAAAGTTGTTCTGGCGTCATATATAGATGACCCCTCTACCGAAAAAATATGGTTATTCAGGTTCATGTTATTTTTAAATCATATAGAGACCGAGTATTTGTTTTCAAGGTATTAAAATTGATTCTTAATTAAACTAAGCATGTTCTAGTAGTGTCAAGAAATAAGTATTATGGTGCACTGGAACAAAGCTTAAATTCTTGCATTGTCTCCTTGAGCTATCCTAATTTATTAGAATATGTTAGTTGTTTTTCTAATCTAACATAGTGTTGTTACTTGACCATCTTATTGTTGATTTCTTGAAACTATTTAAAACACCTTAATTTGCTCTGCCTTATGGTCATACATTAGAATTATTACTAAATATTCTTTCATATCTTGTAAATATGCTCATTTCTGTCTTTTATTTTTACGAAAGAAAAACCAAAAGCATTGTACCAGAAAATTACAAATAACTAGAATTTATATATCTTACAAATTATCCACCTAGACTATTATTATATTTAAATTTATGGTCATGTATTATGTTACAGTGAGGGTTCGTAAACGTACAGTAGAATATTAAAATATGGTATTATGTGGCTTTGAACGTGATTGCTACTTCAACCACTCGAGGTTTTTCTTTCCAATCATTAATTTATGTTTACTTGGAAACTCATTCCTAAACATATATTTGGATTATTGTTTTCATCATTAAATTTTGTCTGCATTTGAAGTAAACTTCACTATATGTTAATGCTTTCAAATAAGATCCTTGATATAGCATCACCATGTATTTTATTTTTAGCTTTTTTCTTTAGCTAAGGAGGGATAACAAAATCAAGGTATGCAAATTGTCGCTATATTGGTACTTTTTCTAATGCATGTGCATAAAATGGAGTGGAAAACCATGATGGACATCTCAATAGCAAACAAGAAATAGTTGAACATGAACGAGTAGTTGGTGATGTTTGCTCATTTATGTGTATTTTATATTAAGTATGTTTTGAAAGGTACTATTCCTATGAATTTGATTGGTCATCTAATTAGATGACCTGTTTCATCTATTATTTATTATTCAAACATAAGTATATTATACTATTATGTCTCATGATGTATGATTAGTAAACATAATATCCATCATATGATTATTTTATGCATCATATGTTTATTACTCATGTTGCACTCTCTTTGTGGTGTCATTTTTCACTCATTGCTTTTAATTTCTATCAACATTAAAAGTAGACCAAATCGATAAAAAGGATAACTTCTTTATTGCATTTGTTTCTAACTTATGATCTCTTCACAATTGCATCCACAAGATCATCCAATCATCAGGAACACTAATTCCTTTTCTTTTCATTTGGACTACTTGAATATTAGAGTAATATCCAACTGGCCACTAAATGATCGACTACAGCTCAAGAAAATGATTATATTTGCTACCCAATTGATATTTTAGTATTTTTCATATTATGGTTTAAGGAAAATGATTTGTCAGCCATGTTCTCATTTATTGAAATTCAATGTTTTTTTTAATTGTGTTATTCTTTATACTTTATACATTTTGTAGTGAACATGTAGAAAAAGATAAAAAAATATTTGAATTTGTTTGTCCTAATAATATCATAAGGTCCATCAAAGTTAATTAAAATTGTTATTTAAAATGAAAATATTTCATCTTGCTATGTGCGTAGCACGGGTTCGCACTAGTTAATATAACCACATTATATGAATTGTATAATAGAAAGAAAACACCTTTATTTCGAACAAGACTGATCAACGAGTAAGATATATGTAACAAATTACATACTTGCCTCTAGGGCATACCCCTAATACTATTAAATTTATATTATTGTGTTCTTTCTTTCTTGTTCTATTCTCTTTTTTATTTTACTTAGACGATTTGTCTTTCTAGAACTTGGGTGCTCGGCATACGAATATCATGGATGCACTTAATTTCGATGTTCGAGGGTCGAAAAGTAAGATCGTTACATTGTAATCTCATTCAAAATAAAAGGTGTTTTGCTTTCTATTTATAGTTGATATAGCGTAATATGTTAATTAATTAAATTGATCTTAGTATATTTTATAGAAAATCCATAAATGATATGTTTTGTGATAATAATTACAATATGTTGTAATCATGAGCAATTTATCACAATATAATAAACATATCATTTTAAATATTCATAGTCAAGTTGTATAGAGACTAGACATTGATACATTTATTGAGAGTATAATAGGTAATGCTCTCCAAATTTGGTTAGTATATTACTTGTGGTTGTTGATGGAACCAAGGGGTTACGTACTTATAGTTACTGGATAACTATAGAATGGCCCATTCGATAGTTTTATATCGGTTAATATAACCAAGGTCAAATAGAAAATATCTATGTAACAGTATTAAACTATTCTCTTGACGTAGGAATAATGTCGAGCTTTAATATGGAAACCCCACTTTGGTTATAGTTAAATCATGGCATCATGTCAATCGAACGACTATAGTTGGATCGAGTGGAAGCATTCGAAGTGAAACACAAAATTCAAGAGAGAGTTCGCCTCCTCGGTTATGTGGGTTAGTACCGTGGTCAACTAAAGTCAATCCAAAGTCATGGTCTCTAGCTAAAGCAGTTTGATTAATAATAATAATTATTATTTAACCAAGCACTTTGTGTTTGAATTATAAAATTAAATATGGACGATATTTGAATATCGGCCATTACCAAATTCCATAAGTCCTAATGTTACATAGTTTAGAAAAGGCAACTTGGTGTAAATAATTACCACTACTAGGTAATATTTAAAATAAGTAAAATTGGATTTTGCCAGATCTATGTAAGTGATAAATCTAGCCATAATGTTACACCACTAGCTAAGGTGATGCGTGAATGTTAATATTCGAATTATTCGATATCAATCACTAAACGTGTAACAGCCCGCAAATCCGTACCCCTTGAGTCAACACTATTCTACAACAATCAACTCAAGTTGTATAGAAATACGAACCATTTGGGTTAAAGAAGAAGAGGTAGAAGAAGATAATAGAAATCAACAACAGAATCTAACCATCGCAGCGGAATAAAATATAATAGATCATAAATAATCTTTATTCAAAAATCAAATATCTCTATTTATATATGACATCATCAGAGTACATCAATCACAGCTCAACTACAACAACATACAAATGGATACACAACACTCAACATAGCGGAATGCATATATAAAGCAAGTACGAGAGTACGTATCATCATCCAGCTCGTCTCCTGAGCTCTACAGCATTTCCTGTATGCTATAATACTCGGTCTGACCCAAGCATTATAGTTAAATAACACCCGAGTCAGTCTGGAATACTAGTGTGAGAAAACCACACCCAACGGATTATTAAAATTTCAAAAATCCTTTGAAAACAAAAGCATCTCGTAAGACCACGCCACAAATAAACATGTCGGGTTTTTACCTTACGATAGCTAAAACATTTTTATAGAAATCCTCTGATATTATAATAGGGTCTATATACAAATACTTATAAAATAGCCGAAATTGTTACATGATTAAAATCCAGCTACTAGACATAGAGTGGGTAATACAAACAAAACTCGTACAAGGCTCGTAGGGAGAATGGATTTCCAACTAATGACTAGACACTGGGGTACCATCTGTCACAGTATGGGGCCTAGATCACCGTACCGAGGAGTACGCCCGCTCCCCTGCAACACAAGGCCGGGACTACCCCTTATTGGATAATCCCGAGTGAGATTACCCCGCGGTTGGGATCAGCAACCGTCCACTAAGCCGAAATAAAAAGGGACATCTAGACTGGAATGACCTCACCCTGCTTGGGTGCTCCCTACCTAGCCTTGTTGCATAACTCCTGATTTTTAGTCATTCCCATTTGATGAGGCTTGAGGATAAGTGTTATCTTTTTAAGAATATATCCCTTAGAATGCCCATCGTCCACCTGACGATGTTTCGCAAGCATTCATCCATACAAGTCCGTCCCGGGTTCGAACGGAACCGAAGGCACTATTCTTACTACATCCATTTTGGAAATATCCTCAGGATTAGTAGTGACTAGCCCTTGCACTTCACTGCTCCATCTTCGAATCCAAACACGTTTCACGAAACGTACAAACCGAATCGAAGTGGTTTTCGAGAAATAAATCTCGATCCCGGTCTCTTCGAAACGATCAACGCATTTGTCCAATATTGATAGTGGGTTATTTAACTATCAATTTCTATTCACAAACATCCATCAACCAATAAATAATTTTCCTAATTATTTATTAATCTCCAAAAATATCTTCACAAGATATATTTCTATTTTCAATCCTTTGAAAATAGTTTCAAAACCATATTTCTTTTCAGAATCAACTTTCCCAAATATTTTTTATCTCCTCTGAAATTACCAAGCACAAAAACTAAAATTTTAAAATAATTTAAAACACTTTACTTTGAAATATATATTTTTAAAACTTTTACATTAAAACTACTTTAATAATTGTTAAAAATACATCTTATATGAATATTTGAAAATAAAGTTACTTAATTAAATATAAAACCAGATTTACACTTTTAAAACAAATACTAAATCACTCTTTAAATAATTATTGCTATAATATATTAAAAAGAAATACTTGATTTAGAAATTAAATATTAAAAATAATATTATTTTTTTTACAAAACTTGCTTTCTTTAAAAACAACTTTAAAACATTTAATTTATATTTACAAATTTACTTTTAAAAACGTGTACTTGACCATTCAGAGAAAATTCCAACTTCAGGCACTTAAATCAATTTCCCAAATTGATTTCCAATTTATTCTATTTGAAGTAAATTTCTTTACTTGCTCGGTTCATTTCAAAATTCATTAATTATGGACTTCATTTTTATTATTATTATTTCCTATTTGATTGTAAATCTTTAACCGAAATATACAAATTCCAGGCTTTTTTTTCCCATTTCTTCTTTATTTTTCCAATAATTTAAATCCTGAATTTTTAAATAAATGTTTTGTTCTTTTTAATCATAACACTGAATTTTAGCATTCATTAATTTCCTGTTTATTCAAATTTCCCTTTCTATACTCATAATTTATTTATTATATGTTTAAAGTCACTTTATTTCTTTTCAATTCATTTAAAAATTTATTCAAATTTCTATAATTATTTCACTTACAATTTCACTTCTTTTATTATCTTGCCAAAATCCAATTTATATACTTTTGGTAATTCATCATACCCAATGATATCCAATCTAACCATGGCATTCAACATTCCAATAAAGATCATCATAGGATATCAAATAAATCACAACAGAGGGTTTAAATAATTTAAATAAACATTGAGGGATCCAGTTGGATCCCTCCAACCTGTTTTTCCCTACATCCACAAACGTCAGCACAATATAATATACCAATTCCAAAATATCATACTATATCACATCAATTCATTCACCCATTCAAACAATTATTTAAATTTAATCATTTTAAATTTAAATTTAAACTGAGTGAGATTAACTCACCTTAAATTTTGATTTTGTAATCCATCCCAGTCCAACTTGTTTCTTGATTTTAAACCTTGTATAATCATTATACAATTTATTAATACTCTGAATAATCGGATAATATCATTTATTAATTTAAGAATTTTTAATTTAAACTAATTTTCTTTAGAAATCCATCGACTTGTAAAAAAAATTACTTGTTATAGATAAAAATTCAAATTTTATATAAACTCTCCACACATTCAAAAATTTCCATTCTCAAATCTTATCTATATACATATACATACATACATACATATATATATATATATATATATATATATATATATATATCTACTGTTTTAGCATACAATAAGTACGTGAATATATACCTATATATACATATAAACGTTTACCAATCAAAACAGAATCCTTTCCCACCTGACTGTAATTTGTTTTCTCTTCAGTATATATGTAAAATCTGGAAAGTCTGCATATACATACGTTTAAATTAAAGTACGTACGTATGTAAATATGTGTATTATTTATTTATTCTTTACTGTTAATTTTTCGCAAAAAAAAGTTCAACTTACTGGAAATAGATAAAACAGTTTGTATATATATAAATAAATAACTAAAATTGCTTATAGAAATCAGCTCACAGCGATCAGCGCCGCTATCACCCAAACCCTAGCCAACTCGAGTCGCCGTCCTCACCGAGAAGATGCGCCGCCTCCCTCAAATTGAAGATGACCAGGCGCGAGACGATCGAGACCCATCGCGACTTCCAAACTGCCGAACTCCAAATCAACATCGCTAGCTCGTCTTCGGCCTCTACATGTCGCGACCCCAACCACTAGATTCTCCAATTTGCTCGCCATGGCCCCACACGCCGCCGCGATAAGCTGTAGAGAACTCGCGGCCTCCCTCCATGTCGCGCAAGAGAGAAGGTTCCACGACTTGATGTCCATCGGCTTCGATTGGATTTAATCACGAACGATCGATTTGGGCTTCATTCTTTTAAAAAAAAAAAATCGAATGGGTTTCGATTATGAACTGGAAGAAGAAAGGGGATTGCGAACGAGTTAAAGAGTTACAATTAGTTCGGGCATTAATTTGTAAACGAACTGTCTTGGTTTTTTTTTTAAGACGAAGGGCTTTGATAAAAAGTGATGAACGACGGTGTATACTGGAAGATAAGGAAAGCGTGCTGGGGAATGGATAAGGATGGCGTATAGTGGAAGCTTAATTAATTAAATTTCATTACATTATTATCAATTAAATTCTCAACGCGTTTACATATCGTACACCCATACACTAACTCTAATCAATACGAAATTTGAAATCCGACAATAATACAATGTTACGGATCCAACGGAACTGGTTTCGTCGAATTCCGAGACTGTGCCTCAGAAAGCTATTTTTAAATTCGAATTAAACAATATAAATTTCAAAACTTAACAAACCATTTTTAAATTTGATTTCATCACTTCTACCCTCTTCAGTATTATCAATATAAATGTTATAAGCCTTCATAATATTTTTAACAGGCTTAAAACTCTAGATTCAACAATTTACCCAACTTCAAATTATTCAATTCAATGATTTAATTATCAAATAATTGGTGATATTTGAATTCGAGTTAAAATTTAACATTTAAATATTCAAAATCAATTGAATATTCCAATTTCAATTGCTCAAAAATTTTGGGTCGTCACATTCCTTCCCCCTAAAAAGAATTTCGTCCCCGAAATTACAAGTTAGGAAGAATGGTCCAATACCCGTTTACTTTTCCCAAAACCAATCAGTTCTTAACAATTCAACATCTTACCAACTATCTTTTTAATAGAAGGCCCATTACAATTCTTACTAACTTTCCAAACCTTTCCCTAGTTTGCAAACAATCATATTTGCTCTATTGTTCAAGTTTAAGTTTAAAACTAATTTTTGAATTATCAAATTTTCTCAAAAATTTTCTAACTCCCTAAATTTCCGAAAAATTTCGCCAGCGTCTCCTTTGCGCGGCTAACTCGGTACAACTACAAAATGGCTCTACGGCCTCCCAAATCCAAAAAGAAAACAAAAAGGCCAAGTGGCTCAATCCAAATCCCAATCAAAATTTGTACCAAATTTGAATACATACCTTTTTGTCGAGCATTTCAATTTATCATCTGAAGTCAAAACCAATTTTCCTTTCTCTTTTTAATACCTGCATATCCTGCTCAGTACTAATATCCAATCACAATATCCCAAAACATTTTATCGACTTTTCCACAAAATGCCAATATCTGTTCATTCCAATATTGACTTAAATCATATTAGTAGTTTCGATTTCATTTAAGAATTCACCATTCTCTCTTAAGTTTAGTATAAGCATTATATATGTTTCTTATACTTATTTTCACCTTACTACTTTAGTTTATATCTATTTCTATTCAAAGTAATTCTTTCATTTCCATACGAATTCAATTTATCTTTAACTTTAAATATTGAATTTTATTTTCCATTTATAACTAATTCATGTCATTATTTTAGTTAGTTTCATTTACTAATTAATTTTAGTTGTCAATTTAACTTCGTTTTGTTATTCACAAAAATTCTCCAAAAATTTTCACAAATTTTCTAACTCCCAAAATTTTTGAAATTTTTTGACAGAGTCTCCTTTGCACGGAGGAGCTTTTGCAATTTGACAAAAGAGATAAATATATATACATCGACCCACACGGTCGGAAGAACCAAAAACAGTTCATATTTTCTATTTTTATTGCGTAGGCGTACCTTATTTAGCATTTTTAAGTAGGCAGCTTATTATTTTTAGCAAATAGCACAACCAAATCCAGCCACACGGCTTCCAGGTACTTGTACTTACTCAATTTAAACATATAAGCACCAAATATATGCAGTTTAACTATATTTCACTTAGTTGCAATGGTTAAAACATATGAATTCTAAAAGAAATGCATATCAAACATTTTCCGTAAGCAATTTATACAAATTTCATACTAATTCAATTGTTTCAATTTATTTATAAACCATTTTAAAACTCGACCACTTACATTTAATTTATTTTTAGGCAAACTGATCTCATATTTAATTCAATTGCTTCCAAAATCAATTTATTTTACTTCTATCAACTCGTGGAATTTTAATTACTCATATTTACATCAAATGACAAGTTATTCTATGCAACTCAACGAGATTTATGTGAATAAATAAGTACTTATATTTTATACCAATTTTAAATTGATTTCAACTCAATTTATACTTAATTCTATTCCATTTCACCTTTATTCACAATCCGTATATTCTCATTTCATTGCATATCAAATTTGAATACATTCACTTGCATTTCATTTTATTAACCAAACTAGTCTATTCAAAACCATTAACAACTTAGGTTCGTCTTCATTACCTATTAAATTTCCCTTTTATTTTAATTCATTCACAATTATCTGTTTAGCTTGACACATTCCATTTAAATTTCACTCACAATCCAGTTACATTTACTTTACTGACAATTCAAGTCGAATTCAATTTATAACTTGAGTTTTATTTCCAAATTTCATCATAAATTCACAATTCAGCTTCTATTTAACTATAATAGGTTCCATTTACACATTTCATTAACTAATTTATTAACAAATTAGTTCTTCCCTTATTTATAATCCAACACTTGAATTCAATTCCAAATATCAATCCATTTAATTTTCTTAGTTCAACTTATTTTATAAGTCAAGCTTGGATTTTTGTTTTATTCTCCAATTCATCAATCATAATTATTTTGGGTTTTCTATCCCATTTTTCAATTTATAAGTCATAACTTATTATTTTACCCATTTCCATTCATTATAGACTTGAATATGTTCATCTTTTATTTTTAACTCAAGCCTTCTATTTATTTATAGCCCAAGCATATTTTATTCTATGGATTTTTAATTCTCTTATAAGTTATCCTGATTTATTTATTTCAATTCCAATCCTTATCCAATTTATTTTCCATTTATTCAGGTAATAATTTAATTTCATTCATTAATTCAATTGAATTCTCATTCCAATTCAATTTAATTTTAACTCAGATTTATTTAACTCAATTCGATTCAATTTTATTCATCAATCTAAGTAAATCTCATTTTTAACTTCTCACTTTAAATTTAAATTCCATCCTTCAAAGCTTATATTTCCTTTCTAATTTAAAAATCATCTCAATTTATAAGCCTACCCCTTATCTCTTCGGGATTTTTAAACACCCGACCTTTGGTTTCAAATTATTTTGAAATCTCCAACATCTCAAATCACATTTCTCAAATATTTAAACCAATCCTGGTTTTATTCCCAACAACTTTCCTTTGAAATTTTCAAAAACAACTCACTTTTCCTGAACAAATCAATTTGGCAGCAATCCGTCACTTAGAAATTCAAAAATGAATACTGATGATGCGGCCGTCATCATCGGAATTATTATCCAATAAACTAAGTGATTTCAATGCTTTTTCACTTTCAAAATCCATTTAAAACAACTTTCCTTTCATAAATACACCCAAACAATAATGCTATCTTTTATCTTCGAAACACTTACAAATTTCCGGGATTTTAAATTCCAAATCCTGCTTAAATCAAATTTAACTATAATTCTTTTGCACAGTTTTAGGCTTATACAAATTTCCATTTAATTGTATTTCAATTCATAAATTACATTTATAATTCATATTTATAAATTTCATTTCATAATTGAACTTATCTTCTCAATCTTTGATTATATTTACAATTTCTAGTTAAAATTTTCACTTAACAATGATAATACTTTAATATCATCATTTCTAACATCCAAGCAACCATATATTAGCTAAATAATTTTCAAAAACTTTCCTTTATATCAAAATATATTTTGGGTAAAATTATTCCATTTACCCGCATTTAAAACAATACCGTGTCAATTGTTCTATTCAAGTGTTTAGAAACCCCTTCGATACAGTTGCGTAGACTGTGTCGATGAAGGTTCATATGCCACTCAATAAATCAATCAACGCGATATTAAAAAAATTTATATTCACTAACAAATAAGCGCTCATATCTATTAATACGCTCAAACTCATTATAGAGTACCACAGACTCTAATTTAAATGAGTAATTCCCACCAGAGCCAAGGTTATCACCAACCTATGCTCTGATACCAACTGTAACAGCCCGCAAATCTGTACAACTTGAGTAAACACTATTCTACAACAATCAACTCAAGTTGTACAGAAATACGAACCATTTGGGTTAAAGAAGAAGAGGTAGAAGAAGATAATAGAAATCAACAACAGAATTTAACCATCGCAGCGGAATAAAATATAATAGATCATAAATAATCTTTATTCAAAAATCAAATATCTCTATTTATATATGACATCATCAGAGTACATCAATCACATCTCAACCACAACAACATACAAATGGATACACAACACTCAAACACAGCGGAATACATATATAAAACAAGTACGAGAGTACGTATCGTCATCCAGATCATCTCCTGAGCTCCACAACATTTCTTGTATCCTGTAATACTCGGTCTGACCCAAGCATTATAGTTAAATAACACCCGAGTCAGTCTGGAATACCAACGTGAGAAAACCACACCCAATGGATAATTAAAGTTTCAAAAATCCTTTGAAAACAAAAGCATCTCGTAAGACCACGCCACAAATAAACATGTCGGGTTTTTACCTTACGATAGCTAAAACATTTTTCTAGAAATCCTCTGATATTATAATAAGGTCTATATACAAATACTTATAAAATGGCCGAAATTGTTACATGATTAAATTCCAGCTACTAGCCACAGAGTGGGCAATACAAACAAAACTCATACAAGGCTCGTAGGGAGAATGGATTTCCAACTAATGACTACGCACTGGGGTACCACCGGTCACAGTACGGGGCCTAGATCACCGTACCGAGGAGTGCACCCGCTCCCCTGCAACACAAGGCCGAGACTACCCCTTACTGGATAATCACGAGTGAGATCACCCCGCAGTTGGGATCAGCAACCGCCTACTAAACCGAAATAAAAAGGGACATCTAGACTGGAATGACCTCGCCCTGCTCGGGTGCTACCCACCTAGCCTTGCTGCATAACCCCTGATTTTCAATCATTCCCATTCGATGAGGCTTGAGGCTAAGCGTTACCTTTTTAAGAATATATCCCTTAGAATGCCCATCGTCCACCTGACGATGTTTCGCAAGCATTCATCCATACAAGTCCGTCCCGGGTTTGAACGGAACCGAAGGCACTATTCCTACTACATCCATTTTGGAAATATCCTCAGGATTAGTAGCGACTAGCCCTTGCAGTTCACTGCTCCATCTTCGAATCCAAACACGTTTCACGAAACGTACAAACCGAATCGAAGTGGTTTTCGAGAAATAAATCTCGATCCCGGTCTCTTCGAAACGATCAACGCATTTGTCCAATATTGATAGTCGGTTATTTAACTATCAATTTCTATTCACAAACATCCATCAACCAATAAATAATTTTCCAAATTATTTATTAATCTCCAAAAATATATTCACAAGATATATTTCTCTTTTCAATCCTTTGAAAACAGTTTCAAAACCATATTTCTTTTCAGAATCAACTTTCCCAAATATTTTCTATCTCCTCTGAAATTACCAAGCACAAAAACTAAAATTTTAAAATAATTTAAAACACTTTACTTTGAAATATATATTTTTAAAACTTTTAAATTAAAACTACTTTAATAATTTGTTAAAAATACATCTTATATGAATATTTGAAAATAAAGTTACTTAATAAAATATAAAACCAGATTTACACTTTTAAAACAAATACTAAATCACTCTTTAAATAATTATTGCTATAATATATTAAAACGAAATACTTGCTTTAGAAATTAAATAATAGAAATAATAATTTTTTACAAAACTTGCTTTCTTTAAAAACACTTTAAAACATTTAATTTATATTTACAAATTTACTTTTAAAGATGTGTACTTGACCATTCAGAGAAAATTCCAACTTCAGGCACTTAAATCAATTTCCCAAATTGATTACCAATTTATTCTATTTGAAATAAATTTCTTTACTTGCTCGGTTCATTTCAAAATTCATTAATTATGGACTTCATTTTTATTATTATTATTTTCTGTTTGATTGTAAATCTTTAACTGAAATACACAAATTTCAGGCTTTTTTTCCCATTTCTTCTTTATTATTCCAATAATTTAAATCCTGAATTTTTAAATAAATGTTTTGTTCTTTTTAATCATAGCACTGAATTTTAACATTCATTAATTTCCTGTTTATTCAAATTTCCCTTTCTATACTCACAATTTATTTATCAGAAATTTAAAGTCACTTTATTTCTTCTCAATTCATTTAAAAATTTATTCAAATTTCTATAATTATTTCACTTACAATTTCACTTCTTTTATTACCTTACCAAAATCCAATTTATATACTTTTGGTAATTCATCATACCCAATGATATCCAATCTAACCATGGCATTCAATATTCCAATAAAGAACATCATAGGATATCAAATAAATCGCAACAGAGGGTTTAAATAATTTAAATAAACATTGAGGGATCCAGTTGGATCCCTCCAACCTATTTTTCCCCGCATCCACAAACGTCAGCACAATATAATATACCAATTCCAAAATATCATACTATATCACATTAATTCATTCAACCATTCAAACAATTATTTAAATTTAATCATTTTAAATTTAAATTTAAATTGAGTGAGATTAACTCACCTTAAATTTTGATTTTGCAATCCATCCCAGTCCAACTTGTTTCTTGATTTTAAACCTTGTATAATCATTATACAATTTATTAATACTCTGAATAATCGGATAATATCATTTATTAATTTAAGAATTTTTAATTTAAACTAATTTTCTTTAGAAATCCATCGACTTGTAAAAAAAATTACTTGTTATAGATAAAAATTCAAATTTTATATAAACTCTCCACACATTCAAAAATTTCCATTCTCAAATCTTATATATATACATATATATATATATATATATATATATCTACTGTTTGAGCTTACAATAATTATGTGAATATATACCTATATATATGTAACAACCCGCATATTTATCGAGTTTGTATTTGAATATTTTATTTAAATATTAACTCGTTAATCGGATTTTGGTCCGAAAAGCTACTTTTTGCAAACGGTTAAATTAGGACTCGAGACCACTTCCATTGAGTTCGAAATGTCGTATACAACTTTTTAAGTATAAACATCGATAGGTTTGGAGTTAGTGAAATTTCACTAACTTTTCCCGCTTTGGACTTTGGGTTAGTTTAGCCTATTAAGCCCAAGTTCCAACCCTCTTCTCCTCACTCTTCATAAATTTCCTAACTAATCAAGCTTTGGCATTAATGGTGGAGGGAATGGGAAATTAAAACTCCAAGCACAAATTCAATTGCAAATCCAACATTCAACTCCAAATTCAAGTAGAAGATATTGGATTCAAGCTTTGGATTGCTTCTCCTTGCTTTCAAGCTTCATCTTCATAAACTTTAGTGCAAAGGTGAGATTTTTATCTCACAATTCTAGTCTATATCTATCTTGGGCTATTGGAAATGCATCCCTATCATGTTTGCATGCACATTTGCATTTGGTTTGGATTGGATTGGCGAAAAACTCCACTTTTTAGTGTTTTGGGGTGAATTTCTGGCTTAGGTCGCTCTGTCCCCCTTAGGTCGCCCAGCATCTATAGGTCGTTCGCGTGGAAAAGTCGTCACCTTCATTTGGGTCATTTCTGGCCTTAGCCCATTCATCCACTATAGGTCGTTAGGCCTTAGGTCGCTTGGAGTTAGGTCGTAGGTCGGCAGGTCTTCAGCTCGCACGCGTTGAAAAGGCGCGTCTGGAGTTAGGTCGTTCGCGAGTTAACGTTAGGTCGTTTGCGAGTTAGCGCCCTAGGTCACTCGCGTATAGCTCGTTCGGAGTTAGGTCGTTAGGCCTTAGCTCGTATGGCCTATGCAATTTGGTTAGGTCGTCCAACCTCAACACCTTAGGTCGTACCCCTTAGGTCGTTAGACCTTAAGCCTTCACTATTGGAACTCATTAGGTCGTAGCAACCATAGGTCGTAGGTCGCTCACACGGAGTTAAGTCGTAGGTCGTCTCCGACCTTATATCGCTCAGCCAGGTTTCACTTTAAGTCGTTAGGTCGTTTGGACCTTGTTTCCAGTTAGGTCGCAAGACCATTAAACCGTTAGGTCACTAGGTCGCGATGTTTTAGGTCGCTGCACCCTATGCCTCTATAGGTCGTTCGACCTTGCTAACTTTTAGGTCGCGAGTTTTATAAGTCGCTCGCCTCCCTTAGGTCTTCACTAGGTCGCGATGTTTTAGGTCGCTGCACCCTATGCCTCTATAGGTCGTTCAACCTTGCTAACTTTTAGGTCGCGAGTTTTATAAGTCGCTCGCCTCCCTTAGGTCTTCACTAGGTCGCGATGTTTTAGGTCGCTGCACCCTATGCCTCTATAGGTCGTTCGACCTTGCTAACTTTTAGGTCGCGAGAGTTTTAGGTCGCTGCACCCTATGCCTCTATAGGTCGTTCGACCTTGCTAACTTTTAGGTCGCGAGTTTTATAAGTCGCTCGCCTCCCTTAGGTCTTCACTAGGTCGCGATGTTTTAGGTCGCTGCACCCTATGCCTCTATAGGTCGTTCGACCTTGCTAACTTTTAGGTCGCGAGAGTTTTAGGTCGCTGCACCCTATGCCTCTATAGGTCGTTCGACCTTGCTAACTTTTAGGTCGCGAGTTTTATAAGTCGCTCGCCTCCCTTAGGTCTTCACTAGGTCGCGATGTTTTAGGTCGCTGCACCCTATGCCTCTATAGGTCGTTCGACCTTGCTAACTTTTAGGTCGCGAGTTTTATAGGTCGCTCGACCCTATTCCCCTTAGGTCGTTAGACCTCCTTTTGTCTTCACTAGGTCGTACCGTTTTGGTCGGGGCGCTGCCCCGCACCCCGCCGGGGGCACTGCCCCCTGGACCCCCACGACCTGACCGGGCAGGTCGAACCCCGTAAGCGGTGGCGTTGCCCCCGCACCCCCACCTTGGGGGGTTGCCACCCTCCCTGGACCCCCCCTCCGTAGGGGATCTTATCTGAAAAACATTGAGCTGATTTCCTTGGATTTTATTCACATCTCCATATGCGATCTTTGTGACTGATTGTTTCTACAATTGCTTCTGTGTTTTGTCACTTTATAATATAAAGGTTTCAATACTAGTAGTAAATATCAAAACTCTTTTAACAAACAATTTCAACTCTATTTTTAATAACTAAGCTCTTTTCTTAAACCGTTTTCCAATCTATTAGTATATACAAGCCTTTACCTCACTCGGATGAGAAATCTAATTAAACGACTTAGTAAAACAAGTGGTATGAAACGCTTGCGTTCACTTCGTCGGTTAATTCTTGGACTTGTTCGGTTGAACCTCTTGTGACAATTTTATTAGTGAAGATTTACAGTTTGTTCGTAAATATTTAAGTTAAGCAAGTGGTTATGGGACATGAAGCTAAACTTCTATATTTACTAGCTTAGTGTAATTGACACTTCTCGTTGATCTTGATGATCGCTTTATGAATTAGACTAGCAATTGCGCGATGTCTCTTTCATTGCAAGGTTAGACTAGACACCACTTGTGTGATTCCATTCACACATACCTTTCTGCTTTTTGGTTAGTCTTGACCTCAATCTGTGTGATTCCATTCACACATGCGGGGTAGCTCCCCTTGGTCTTCGGACCGTCATGTGATAGGCCTCTTTCCCTTTTTATGATTTCTGGATTTCTTGTGTTGATTTCTGGAATTTATCTCTTTGACTTGTCATGAGTACAAGTTTAGGGTATGATGCCCTCTTTGGATCTTTGAGAAGATTCTTGTGATATTGATTTATCTCTTATCGGTTGATCTCCTGTTGATCATTATTTGCATACTTATAGTAGTATGTCAGTATGGATATTTTATGTTTATGCCATATCTTTTATTTTATATCATGTCATCTAATATTTATAGCTAGACTGATCCGTTTATTATTTTCTTATAAATAATACTCGGGTCAGACCGAGATGTTACAGGTGCTACTGCTTGACTCCTCCCCCAGTGATTCACTACTCAGACTTTTGGCTACTTGTTTAGATTAGCAGCTTTTGTTGTTTACACTTGACATATAGACTCATAGTTGTATTCTTTTGTATAGCACGCGTTGCTATTCTTTTGTATTATCGTGGATCTTCTTAGACCACTACTTTGATGTACACTTTTATGTGATATATATTCATATCTCTTTCCGCCTTTGTGATATGGATATCTATGATTGATTCGCATGTTATGCTTACTTCAATATTTGTTTCCGAAGATTATTTTATAGCCACCGTGTGATAAGAAATTACATGGATGGTCGCTCCTCAACAGCCTTATTCTCCGCGCTAGTTGACAGCGCTACACCGTAGTGTCCTTGGCTAGCGTGGGTATTGAGGTGGGGCGTCACAATATACATATATACGTTTACCAATCAAAACAGAATCCTTTCCCACCTGACTGTAATTTGTTTTCTTTTAAGTATATATGTAAAATCTAGAAAGTCTGCATATACATACGTTTAAATTGAAGTACGTATGTATGTAAATATGTGTATTATTTATTTATTCTTTACTGTTAAATTTTTGCAAAAAAAAGTTCAACTTACTGGAAATAGATAAAACAGTTTTTATATATATAAATAAATAACTAAAATTGCTTACTGAATCAACTCACAGCGATTGGCGCCGCTCTCACCCAAACCCAAGCCAACTTGAGTTGCCGTCCTTACCGAGAAGATGCGCCGCCACCCTCAAATCGAAGATGACCAGGCGCGAGACGATCGAGACCCATCGCGACTTCCAAACTGCCGAACTCCAAATCAACATCGCTAGCTCGTCTTCGGCCTCTACATGTCGCGACCCCAACCGCTAGCTTCTCCAATTTGCTCGCCATGGCCCCACACGCCGCCGCGATAAGCTGCAGAGACTCGCGGCCTCTCTCCATGTCGTGTAAGAGAGAAGGTTCCACGACTTGATGTCCATCGGCTTCGATTGGATTTAATCACGAACGATCGATTTGGGCTTCATTCTTTTTTTGTTTTTTTTAAAAAAATCGAATGGGTTTCGATTATGAACTTGAAGAAGAAAGGGGATTGCGAACGAGTTAAAGAGTTGCAATTAGTTCGGCCATTAATTTGTAAACGAACTGTCTTGGTTTGTTTGTTTTTTTTAAGACGAAGGGCTTTGATAAAAAGTGATAAACGATGGTGTATACTGGAAGATAAGGAAAGCTTGCTGGGGAATGGATAAGGATGGCGTATAGTGGAAGCTTAATTAATTAAATTTCATTACATTATTATCAATTAAATTCTCAACGCGTTTACATATCGTACACCCACACACTAACTCTAATCAATACGAAATTTGAAATCCGACAATAATACAATATTACGGATCCAACGGAACTGGTTTCGTCGAATTCCGAGACTGTGCCTCGGAAAGCTATTTTTAAATTCGAATTAAACAATATAAATTTCAAAACTTAAAAAACCATTTTTAAATTTGATTTCATCACTTCTACCCTCTTCAGTATTATCAATATAAATGTTATAAGCCTTCATAATATTTTTAGCAGGCTTAAAACTCTAGATTCAACAATTTACCCAACTTCAAATTATTCAATTCAATGATTTAATTATCAAATAATTGGAGATATTTGAATTCGAGTTAAAATTTAACATTTAAATATTCAAAATCAATTGAATATTCCAATTTCAATTGCTCAAAAATTTCGAGTCGTCACAAAACGAATTTACACTTAAGAGTCATACAACTGAAATGTTTAATACCGGACTACTGCTTGATTTAAGTAAATTATAATTGCTATAAATTAGTTAAATTAATTAACATGTATGAAATATTAATTATAAAATTATATTTAATTTTCGTTGATCTGTATTAAAAATGATGTGTATTTAAAGTTGTATAGACATGTATTGATGTACAATATCGATATATGTTTAAATTAGATTTAAATGTATATTATTCTGATTGAGCTTAGAATGATACCAATTCCCAAGATTTTTCTTGAGTGGTCATCCATAGAAGTTAGAAAATAGGATTTGAATTTGATTCAAAACATTTTGAAATGGCAAGAGTAATTAGTGGATCTAAATCCACTTTTAGCTCCTCTCTCTCTTTACTATTTAACAACCTTAACTTTCTTTTGGTTCTCTCCTAAAGAATATACTCCACCCATTTCTGATCGAAAATGGCATCCCTCCTACCATTCTTAATTCATGCAATAAAACACAAAATCAAATCAATTTAAACAACATTGCTTAGTGCTTTCAATCTTGTAGCTTTTTTTAGAAGGATTTGAATTCAAATTTAAACAGAGCCAATCGATTCAGCATTCATTGTGTCATTTGAGCCTACAATATAGGAAATATCCTTACGTACATATTTATATATTTATTTCATCAAGTTATCATATGCAATTAAATTAAATAATTATCACAAATCCATATATCGATATACATTTGCCTAGAACTTGTATTTGCATAAATATGTAAAAGGAATTATGTTTATACACACACACACCTATATATGTATGTATATCATTCACAACCTGAAATTAAAATAAAATATTTTTCTCTTTGGAATTTAATATAATTAGATAATATTTTAATATAATTAAACATAAATATTTATAAATCTCATCATTTAAACATATTGTTTCTGAAAATTACTTTTTTTGTATTTACGTTTATTTATTTGTTTTAATAAATCCCAAAGTATATATATGTTTTATTATTACAACAATGTACCAAAGTTTTTAAATAATTTACATATACAACTAAATAAAATGTATATAATTTTAAATATTGTAAAGTGTTTTTAAAAATATTTTTTAATAATCATACATATTTAAAACCGAATAGTTTTAAAAAAAATAAAAAAACTAGATTTTGTCGAAATATAATATTGGTTGAAATGAATACATATACATAAATGCTTGTTTAATTCTACAATATTTTAATTATAAATGATTTTTTAGATATTTTATAATATATAGAAACACACATATAAATTTATATTAATATAAGTAAATGTATATTCATGTTTTTGAAAAAAATTATATTTTATTTATTTTCATATATTTATATATTTATACATTTAATTTATATTTATGCAAGTTATTTAAAATATTGAATTTGGAAATTAATAGATATTTCAAATCTAGTTCTAAATTTATGATTTGAATTTTAAAATTTGAATTTGAATTTAAAATCCATATACATATATTTATAATTATCAGTTATGTAAACATATGTGTATAGTGAATACATATATGTTTATGTATTTCAAATACAATATATTATTTTATAATTATATGTGTATCAGTATTGGAAAACATATATGTAGATGGAGCGGCTAACATGTCTGTTGCGGTGTAACCCCAACACTTAGATATGGCCATGTTAAACCATGCACACTATATATTTTGCACGTGCATGCACACGTACATGTGTTTTTGATGCACATGTAAACAATATACGCATACGCATTATAGATCATTAAATAAATTCCTTTTATCAATGAATTAAATAGAATAGTGACCTCATTTAAAATTAATTTAGACCAGATCTAAATTAATTTGGACTTCATTGGTCGAATAATATCCAAAGTGGCAAAAATATTTGAAATTCGGCCATTTAACCCACTATTCATTTGCGTAAATTAAATAATAGTATCAGAGCTTAGTAACCCATGTGGTCTAAGTTAGCAGTATTGGAGCTAATTTATTAAAGCCTATCCATATAGTAGGGTTTCTAGAAGAATAGTGTCTAAGTTTAGATTTGGATAGTTAAGTACTCTTCCCTACCGGGTTATGGACTTGGCCCGAAAGGATGAGGTAAGCCTAAAGGTTATCCTCAATATAAAGACCCAATTGATTTGGACCTCGGGCTAATTTTCAAAAGTTTTAAAATTAAAATAAAATTTTAAATTTAAAAGGTTATGTTTAAAAACTAAAAATATTATTTTAAAAAGGTTAAAGTAGAAATAAGTAATGATCTTATAAATGTTATAAAATAATTTTTAGTATAGTTTTGAAAATAAAATAACCACTTTTGAAAATGATTAATTAGATTGATTAAATTTATAATTAAACAAAATTTAATTAATTAAATTGAAAAATATATATATATGGATAAATGTAACATTATCTTAAAATGTTAAGTTAATATATATAAATAAACATCTGTGTGTATGTGTGTGTTTTTGTGTGTGTATGAATGTGTGTGTATACATACTTATAATTTTCTAAATTAATTAAAATTAAATAAAATTATTTTAATTAGATAAATTAATTAAAGATTGAATAATAAATAATATAATACAAATATATAAGATATATGTGTATAACTATAAATTTTATAGTGTATATATTCAATTTAAATAGAATAAAATAGAAATTAATTAAAACATTAATTAATTAACTAAATTAATTAATTAATAAATAGTTAATAATTAAAATTTATATAATATTATACATAATGGTTTTATATAAGTTAATTAAATTATAAAATTTTATATGGTAATTAAACTTATATAATATGAATGTATAATAAAAGGTGGAACAACAGAAAAACCTAATTATATTTAAGGAATAAATACATATGTATATTATGTATAACGTGAATTCAGATCTGCCCAACACTTAAATCATAAGAGTAACTCATAAGAATACAGTATTGCATAAGTCTCTGTCACTCAATTCAAATACATTAAAGATTATGAATTTTAATATAACGTTGCCCTCTACCATTTATATATTAATAGATTACTTGCATACTCCTTAGTTGTTGAGCATTCCTCAAGCTAGGGATGTTTTGTGTATTACTATTGATATATAGAATAAACAAGGTAAGATAATTACACAATTTGTTAAGCTTTCCTCAAGGTATGTTTATTATACTTAGGATGCCACGAAATGGAAGTTACGAGTGAATTATCCCTCCTTATTAGTTGAGCTTTCTTTAAAGTAAAGATGAGATTAGGACAAAGACCATAAGGTTAGGAGCTGTATGTGATAATCGATAATGACTTATCCATCATATGTAGGCCTATGATTTATTGAGCTTTTCTCAAGGTCAGAATCCTAAGGCACACGAGTCATACAACCTATTTGAGAAGTCAAAAGACTTGTATATTTCATCTTTAGTTTTTAAGAAACAAAAAAGTCTAGTTGGAGCCTTATTAAAAAAATGAACTATTAACATTTAACCTTTCCAAAATTGTAATAACATCTTCTATGAATATCCTAAAATAATTTACACTGATAAAATTTTGCAATTTATTAATTGATAAAAAACATTTCATCGATTGTAATATATGAACTTAATTAAGATTAAAAACTAGGAATATAGAATATAGTTACCAATAAATTTTGCATGTTGTCAATTTAGGACCAATGTAAGTGCCTAATAAAACAACTATTAAATACATCTATTACATGGTCACTTATGTGTTTACTTACCTTAGAATGTGATTGTCATCAACGTATGAAGACCAGTTTCTTCGACCCTCGAAAATCGACAGCAATACATCCACGATATTCACGTGCCACAAATCCAAGTGTCGGAGAGGCGGTTCTTTAAAGGGAAGAAAGAAAATAAACACATAGTAGAATCTCACATGAATGTAATAACATGTATTATTCAACATATAATCTTTACAGTGGAAAATTTTAACTACGTTTATCAGAATTCAATATGGACAGTTATATATATTTGTCCTTACAAATACAGTAACACCCCATATTTTTGGTAACATTATTTAGGATATTTAATTAGCTAAATTAAATAAAATTATTTGTTGATTAGGGGATTGAGATTTGATTTTATGGCCGTGCCATTTAACTAATGAATTAAAATAAGAGTTAACATGAAATAAAGGAAGGTAAAATCGGAAAGAGGCCATTCTTATACCCTAAACCCTTGGTCGTGTATCCCATACATGTTCATTTCATTTTACAAAAATTTTAACTTGAGGCCGGCCGCCAATAATGAAAGAGAGAGAGGATGAAGATAAAGAAAAGCTAAGGAATGTCACGACCCACCTTTCCGTACAGATCGAACTGACACTTTACCACGCTTGTCTAGTCCACATTGAACAGAAAAGCGAATAGTAAGAAAATGAAAGTAGAAAGAAAATAGAACAACGCAGAATCTCATGGTAGAAATGAATAACCTATAATATAGAACAAATCTTTACATAAACAAAACCATAGTTAATATATATATACAGACATTAATAGAGTGCACAACCTAATCAGCACGGAAAGTTACAACAACCTATCCTTACAATTTCTGATATACACAACTAAATGCTTCGGAAAAAAATCTTCTACGATAATACGACTCTAGCCCTCCAGTTCCTTTATTGAAGCTTCACTCCTTCAAGCTAAACCTGGAAATATGCTCGGTCTGACCCGAGCATATAGGAAAAACCACGCCCAGGTCAGTCTGGAAAACTAGCGTGAGAAAATACACTCAATTCGAATTATTAAGGTTATCAAAATCCTTTGAAAACAAAGGTATCGTGTAAGACCACGCCATAAATAAACACGACGGTTTTTTACCTTACGATAACCAAAACCTTTTATATCAAATCCTATAATATTATAATAGTGTCTAAGTACAAATACTTATTCAGATAGCTGAAATTGTTACATTAATTAAATTCCAGCATACTAGGTAGGCTCTACAACCGAAACCATAAATGCAAGTATTGGAGAATGCATTCCATACGAATCACTGGGCATCGGGGTACCACCTTTCACAGTACACATCTAGAACAGTGTACCGAAGACCACGCGCGGGATCCCCTACAACATAAGACCGGACTATCCCTAACCTGGATAGACCAAATATGCTATCCCCCTTGGTGTTACCACCCTTTTCGAGCTCCTTCCATAAATCATAGTAATAATACCCGAGGGTATCTAGAAAGGCAATAAACATACGCTAAGTGGGTACGACCCACTTTGCCTTGTTGCATTTCCCCAACTTTTTATTCATTCCCGGTTGATGAGGATAGAGGCTATGATTACCTTTTTATGGAATTTTAACGTAGAACTCATTGTCCTTCGATGATAATTTACTGATAGTATTCGTCCATACAAATCCATTCTGGGTCCGAACGAAATAGAAGACGCTATTCCTACTACATCCATTTTGGAATAATCCTCAGGATTAGTAGCAATTAGCCCTTGCACTTCACTGCTCCATCTTCGACTCCATGCTCTTTTCTTCATTTCGAAAACGTACTCGTTGGATCGAAGTGGTTTTGGATAACTTATCCGATCCCAGTCTGTTCGAAAACAACGTTTGATTTTTCCAATAAACTCAACCCCGGATCTTTAGGAAATATATCGATGAAAATTAGATCAGAAGTCACCTCCTAACTGTTATTAGATGGATTTCCTTATCATCGTCCTAGAATAACAAAACAAGTTTATACGTATATATTGCACATCGAACGGTAACTATACCACATAATTCCCGTGTTTCTTCTGAATATTCCTAAGGTTATGCTTTTGGGTCCAAATTCAATTATCGATTATTTAACTATCAATTTCACAATCGTCCAAACATAGGTTCCATTTTCCATTGAAAACATTAAGCCTCACTAATTCAGATTTTGATAAATTCAAATTACTTAATCAAAACAGCATATGCTTATCTCATAGATAAGTGATTTCCCAAGACCATTCATTTCCAAAATATTTGAAAGCCTTTAAAAATAAATCTGGAAAGCACAACTGCGGTATCAACCATGGATTAACAGGTCAATGGTTACGTCTCTATTCCAGAGAAATCCCAACTTAACTGCAGGCACTCACTGCCTCCGATTACGCCATAAAAGTATACTATTACTTCCCGAAAACTTTATTTAACAATTTTCAAAAATAATACATATAATGTGTTCAATATAATCTTTTCAAGTTCTAATTATGTAAAGTACTCTTTTATAAAAGTTTTCTATATGATATATTATTTTTAAAACATATCAATATTTGAACATTTTATCTTGAAACAAAATACTTTAATGCTGATCAATCCTTAAACAATGACTAACTTCAAAACGGGTAACTATAAAATAACTTTGCTTAACAAATAATATATTTTAAACAAATTTTAAATAATTATATAGGTTTGAAGCAAAAATTAAACACTTTTAGATAACCTTTAAGAATAATAACATAATAAATTTTAACTCATTAACAAAATATTTATAAATTGTCCTTAAGGCATCATTAATAAATATTAATCATCCTTTAAATAAATTTGGTTCAAAAATAAATTTCCAAATTGGAAAAGAAGGCTTAATAATTCCAATGGTATTTAATCAAGTTACCATTTAATTTCATAATTGCCCAGAACAGATATAGATATTTACATCAGTCAATTCAACATCATATTGCCAATATAACTTATCAGGAAATGTATAGATGTCCATATGAATAAAATAGTAGAACATGGTTTTATTTTTGCTAGCTACCGTCCACAACAGATATAATCAGTAATAATGCAGAACGGTGTTTTATCCTGCCAATAGAGGTCCAATTTAGTAAAATTAGTGGAAAGGTGTTTAGTTCCACCAAACAAATGTTAAACATCGTAATTAACTCAAACTAACTCGTCGTTATTTTAACTGGGGAAAATAGCTTCAATAGATAGGTCACATAAATTTAAATGATGATTTTTTTAAATCGTTAATTAAATCCTATCTGTTTAAAATTCTTTTAAATTTTCACTCATTCAAAACTAACCACAAATTTCATTATAACGTAGTGATCTTCGATACAAACTGATTGCAAAAAGTTTCACTTCAAACGGCTTTAAAGTTTGCTAGAAACTAAATTTTTAAGGTATACAAACCCTTTTTAAAAATAAACATTTTATTTATTATCTTTTTTTCCTTTAAAACATAGGTCGAAGCCTACTGTATCACCTACAAATAAAAGCAAAGAAAAACTCTTCCCCACTTCTATTCTTCTTCCCTTTCTATCCTTTAAAAAAAATATCAGTATTCCCCACTCTCCTCAACATCATTAGGAACCCCTGGCTGTGCACAAGTGCGTACACATGCACAGGGCCATCAGTCGTCAAGTCTGGCCATCGATCATACACGCGAGTCTGTCTCAACTACCTTACGTCACAACCCACTGGAAGACCCTAATAACTACTTTGCCCCAAATGTCGAACAACACACGCCTACCGAAACAAGACATTACACTCCCAAACATCTCACCACGACCGCATAGGACACCGTCCACCACCATAATTTACCCACAGCTTCACCGTCGCCTTCTCTTCCAAACCCACTATGCGCACGTCCATCCCGCTCTCATCTATTCGACATTCACTTCAAAACCGTGACTACAAAACAACCCACTCAAACCCAAGTTCGACTTTCCCAAGCCAACAAACTTAATAAAAAAATAGCGTCATTTTTCCTATGATCTCCATCATCCCATCTTCCTCCACGCATAACCACACATCACGAAATCACCTAAGCGATCAGAATTTGGCAAAAACCCAAAACTGATCAACTTCCAATTTCTTTGCCCGCGCACCACTTAAAACCCTCATACCACTTTTAAAAATCGAGTTTTTCAATCGTGATCACAACCATATGATTATTTTAGTAAATTAAGATCATTGGGTTTTTCGAAAATATTGACATATTGACTTTTACATATGTTTTTTTTTCTTTTTCTATGCTTGATAAATTAAACAAAATAAATTTTTAAATATTCTATACTCAAACATAAACATCTTTCATATTGAAATCAAGATTTAGAACTCAAGAGATATTGAGATATCTGCTTTTCAAAGTTTGACGCTTAATTGTTTCTTACTGAAACAATGACAGAGAAGTACAGTGATGTTGAACCCATATATACATACGCATATTCACAAAACCATGCATATACACTTGCTATATGTCATTGCTTCATCCAAATCAAATTAACGTGCATGTATATATAATAACCAGTAAACAAAATATTTTACTAACTATCAAAAAAAGAATAGATAAACACCCTGTTTTTTGGTCTCTGACCTTTGAACCCTTGATCTCTTTTTGGTTTAATGGCAGATCATTGTTTTGTTTCTTCTCTTTTTTTAATAAGTGTGTATGAATGAATAAGCCTGGCCATGTATTTATAAGGGGACGGAAGTGTATAAGGTAAGTAATAGGAGGCTGAGAGCTATGCATATGTATAGGCTTGACTTGTACAGGTTTTAATTCTTTTTTTCTTTAACTTTTTCTATGACCGTTTTGATTTCATGGCTGAGGCGATTTTAAAAATTGGTTTGATTTTATAAGTGGATTTGATGTTGTGTGTGATTTAATGTTTTGTATGCTTGACTTGATTTGTTGCCATCATGATGTCTTTATATGTGTGTATGTGTGTATATATATATATATATATATATATTGGCATGCAAACTCATTTTATTAATATATGCATTTACGTACTTACATATTTATGTAGATATATATATATATATATATATATATATATATATATATATATATATATATATATGGCTATATACTTACATATATACTTAGATTTATACATGTTTACATATACATATGTACATTTATAGATCTCCATATACACTATATTTATAAACATATGTAATAATTTGTATATACTTATATATATTTTCCATATCCATTTCTATTTTCTTGGATCATTTTTATTCATGTAATATCCTTTTGAAATTTTTTTAATTTATACATATTTTTTTTCTATACAAACATATATAAGAAATTTAAATGAATCAATTTCTATATTATAAGTAAAATCTGGAAATTTAAAATATTATCTTGCTTTCAAAACGATATATTATAACTAATTGTTATTTAATAGGGATTTATTCTGATTAAAATACCGTATTATTGAATATTAAAAATTAATATTCATAACTCAAGAGAAAAAAAATTCTGGGTCGTTACACTCCTCCCCATTAAAAGAATTTTGCAACGACTTAGAATTTCTGTTATTTGAAATTCATATATTTAATTAATTTTAAATATTCAGAAGTAAATTTTATAAGCTAAATAAATCATATTTCGAATATCTTAATTTAACTGCATAATTAAATCGTTATTTAATATTGGAATTTCAAAAATAATTGGGATTTGAATTTAATATGAACAAAAATGATTTATAAAGTTGTAATAAATTCTAATTGAATTTAAATGATGTTAGAGAACTTTTAAAATCGAATTAAAAGTTAAATTTCACAAATTGAATATTTTAATATTTAATTAAAGTGTAAAAATAGCCATTTTTCAAACAGCCTCGGATTTCTACGAAACAAGTTTCATTGGATCCGCAAAGTAATATTAATGTAATATTTCAAATTTCGTGTCAATCGGACTTACAGTTTGTCCGGGGCAAGCTAAAACGCATAGAAATTTGTTTAAGTGAATTTTAAATTTAAATTTGTCGATTTGAAAACCTATCTTCCAAATACAATTGAATTGGCTCCTGATATATATTCCATTGCGTTCAGAATAGGGGTAAAGCATTATAAACGCCAGGCGGCATGCTTCGCTTCGAGTTCGAAAAATTTCTGGATGAATAGTGTCACGTAATTTTCTATAAAAGGACCTTAAATTTTCTTTTTTGCAAAACCCTAAACCAACAAGGGAAGCCTGCCACTATGAAATTCAATGGTCGAAATCTCATCTTCTTCTTCCTTGATTTCTGGATGATCCATCAACAATTACAAAAAAGTTTCAACTAACAAATTATAGAGCTCGACGAGTACAACGAAATCAAAGGTTGAGATCGTTTAAAATGAAGCCGATCGACGGTGATTCGATCGTGAAGTCGCCGTGTTCATTCGCTTTTGTCGAGGCTAATTCACGACTGAGTCGCATGTAGTTTTGGCCGTGTTTGGAGCTTTCTTCGGCGAGTCAAACAATGGTACTCGATCATCGTGAAGATCGACGTAGCAACCGCGTTAATTCATAGATAAATGGGGCATCAATGGGTTCTCGCGTACATGATGCCTGGGGGACGAAATAGAAGGCACGGTCCTGATGTGATAAAGAAAAATCAATGGCCAGATAAAAAAAAGGTTTAAAAATAAAAAAATGAAATTGCTTTATACATAAATTCGTATAACATTGTAATGCTATATCTTTGTCATACGAGATCCGTTTCGCACGAAACGACTTGCACTAGGTCCGTATTGACAAACACTATGCAATGGAGCAGGTTTGGAGTTAATTGGAGATAGTGTGAATTTTGGTTGAAATTAAATGCTTGTTTAATTTTAATCGGAATAAATCGCTAACGGGATGACTGCAAGCAATGTGAGTATAACTCACTCTTTCTGACTCGATGATATTTTTATATAAGTGAGAATAAATACTAATTATGATGATTGATGATTGTTTGGATGATATATGATATATTGATTGGTATTTGCATATATACCTGCCTAGTGGGGCAGATGACTGTTCCCGTGTATGAGCGGATGACCCTTTGTACGCGCGTCTGCCTTGAAGCGAACAATGTACACATATTCTAATATGTTTATTTGTTGCAGATGAAGGTTTGAGGGATCCAACTGGATTCCTCAACAGTATTGATTTTATTTATAGATATTGTTATATATTCTGTTATCATATGATATTTGATGTTTTGGATGCTGTGATTATTGTATTTGGTGCTGTTGTAGTATTGGGCCATATTTTGGAAATTTAAAAATGTTAAAGTGATGATTTCCAAATTAAAAAGGATTTTCAAGTGATGTTGAAAATATACGTTTTATTGAATTTTAAAGTGTTAAAGGAATTAATTTACTTTAAACAAGTAAATGTTATAATTTTTATGTTATGTTGAAAATGTATGTTTTATTGAATTTTAAAGTGTTAAAGGAATTGATTTACTTTAAATAAATAAATATTATAATTTTTATGTTAAATAAAAATTATGATGTTTTGTGAAATATAATTGAAATGTGATTTTTGAAATGTGAAGTTAACTATTTTATGAAATAGTATAAATTGGGATTTTTGATTTATTATAAATGGCATTATATATAAGATTTATAAAATTGATATTATATAAATCACAATAATTGAGTTATAAAGAAGTTTTAAAATTGTTAAAATGAAGTATAAGTAAATCTTATAAGCAAATAAGATTTATGAAGTTGTAAAGTTTTTAAAGGAACGAATTTTGTAAATAAATGATTTCTAAGCAATTAACTTATAATTTGGATTTTGGCATTTAAATGAGACAAATAGAATTGATTAATAGTGGGATTTTATAAATTGAACTTTTTATAAAATATAAATGTGAATTTATAAACATTGTTTTATAAATTCAAAATCAATTGATTTTGATAAGTTAAACTTAGAAGTTTATTTAAAGAAATTTTATTCACGATTTGACAGTGAATTATCCTTAAATTAAAAGTTGAAACAATATCAAATTTGGTAAACGATTTATATTCAGAATTCATACAATGAATAATATATTAAAGAAATGTTTTGGGAAGTGATTTTTTAAATGGAATAAAATGATTAAAAGATGTTTCAAAATGTGTTAAGTATCGAAACCATAGGTTTCAACATTCATTGTTGAAATAGACGTTTTCGAGAAATAAGGAAATGATGGACTATAACACTGTTGTTATAGTAAATGATTTTCAAAAGGAAATGTTTTTGTATAGTATTGGGATTTATTTATCTATCTAATTTTCGAATCCCTATACTATTGATTTTGGGTTGTCGTAACGATGTTTTACGCAACATTCGTTTTGACCTAAAATAAAGATGTTTAAAAGAATCTTTTCCTTAAAGAATAAAATATATACTTAATCGTGATTTAAGTATATAATATTTTCTAAGTGTTGAAAATAAATTGATTTGTGAATTACTTATTATTAAATAAGTATTTGGAAAAGTTTTCCAATATGAAGTGAAATGTTTTAAGAATATATCTTTTAAAGTTAATTTAAAGTGAATATTTGAGGTGAATATTTAGCTAGTGATTTAATTAATAAAAGATTAATTAGAAGGGCCCAGTGATTGTTATAGTGCTGAATATTTGTTTGTTTGCTTGGATAGTTAAATAACCGGCTAAATTTTAGTTCCTCAACTTGATGTGGGAACTATTTTGTCGTACACTTAGTACGTAGCCTTCTGTGTAGGCTTGGTTATCGTTTGTATAGAGGATGTTGATTCATATAGTGCAGAGTATTACTCCAATCTATCGAGCTTTCTTCCTGGCCCCAAGGATAGCTGGTTGAAAGTTGGAGACTGGATAAGTCTATGAGACTTAATTTCTATATGAAGTTGAGAAACGCTTTTGCGTTGTTGGTGCGAAGAGACGGGGATCAGATTTATCCGAAAACTACTTCCGACCAACGTATATGCGACGATTGTGTAGGTTGTTTGTGATGATATTGATATTTCGAATTTCATAGTGGGGGACTGCTTGTTGATCGTTTGAGGTTAAAATCCTAATAAACATCCAATAGTAGTGGTCTCTTCATTATAAAATATCTAATGCGAGGACTATTCGCTACTAATCCTAGGGATTTTCCGACAGGATGTGGTAGGAAAGTACCTTCGGTTTGTCTTGTTCCTGGACAACTTGTATGGATGTTTGTCTGATATGCATTTCTATAGATTACGTACATTAGTTTTTACAAACTTACATCAGTGGTGGCGGAGAAGGCAACTTCTCTTAGCTTAATGTGATGACCCGTCCTTCAATCCTCAGAATGACGTATCATCGAGAAGAAAAGAAAATGATAGAAATAGAAAAGGTAGAAAAAAATAACAACAACATCAGAATCTCATAGCGGAAACGAAACACAATATAATATTACACATATCCATTATATAGTTTCAAATAACAGAGTACACAAAATAATACTACTTCATTACACTAGATATTTATAAGAGCCTTCCAAACCATACAGCCCAAAATAAAACATCAAAGTGTCACTACAAAGCGGATAAAGATAGATAGATATGTCTGGACTCCAGCTCCAGCTTCCAAAACATTTGACAATCCTAACCTGATCACTTGGCTACTCATAAAAATTTGAGTACACAAGAGTTTATGAAAAAACAAAATAAAGTCTGGGTCAGACATGGATCTGGTATGAGTAAACAGGTTAAAGTTGTTTAACTTTAAAATCATTTGAAAACAAAAGGAATCACGTAAGACTTCCTTCGCATAAACATGGGTAAGTTTTTACCTTACGCTAACCAAAACATTTGATAGGAAATCTAGTGATATTATAATAGGGTCTAGCGTTCTCAAGTAAGTAGAAAATAGCTAAAATTATTACATCTATTAAATTCCAGCTACTAGCCACGAAAGTGGGTAATACAATCAAAACTGTAAGTTCTCGTAGGAAGAATGGGTTTCCATCAATGGCATGGCTACTAGGGTACCGTCCGTCACAGTACGGGGCCTAGATCACCGTACCGAGGGTCCACCCTAAATCCCCTGCAACACAAGGCCGGAACTATCCCTTACTGGATAGTCCCGAACAAGACAACCCCGCTGTTGTGGCCAACAACTTCCCACACAACCGAAATAATAAGGGACTTCTAGATAGGGGTAAATCTCGTCCTACTTAGGCATGACCCACTTAACCTTTCTGCACCTCCCCTTTTTTAGCCATTCCCGGTTGATGAGGCTTGAGGCTACGATTTCCTTTATAGAACATCTCTTAGAATGCTCATCATCCACTTGACGATATGCTGAAAGCATTCAATCCATACAAGTTCGTTCCAGGTTCGAACGAAACCGAAGGCATTATTTCGTTACACTCATTTTGAAATCACCCTTAGAGTTAACGACAATAACCCTTGCACTCTGAAACTCCATCTCGATCTTCAATTTTAGATGTCACGACCTAACGTTTAACTTGGATCGATGTGGTTTTCGGATAATCAAACTTGATTCCCGATCCCAGTCTCATCGAATTCCAAATGCCATCTTAAAGGTCAAGTTATTTAAAGGTTTAAAAAATTTCATTCAATTTTAAACATTGAATTCACACATCCTTATCCACAGATAATAACAACATCTATCACAGATATATAATATCTTAGATAATCATCCAACAGATATCAACCAAATCCAGACATTCAATTCAAACAATCATCCATAAGCAAGCATATCTCTAATTCATATTATAATTAATTTAATTAATTCAAAATAAATTAATTACTTAAGAATTAATCACTTTACCTTGCTTAACCAATCATTAATTAATTAATTACAATCATTTAATTAGTTAATCACTTCTCAATTAACCTCATTATCAATTAATAAATCTTTAATTAATTAATTAATTATCCTTTATTTATTAATTAATAACAATAATTATTCATTATTAAAACTAGATTAAAAATTAATCATTCCTTAATTGATTACTAATTAATACCTAATTTACAATTAATTAATCTTAATTAATTGCTTAATTGATTACAAATTATAAACTATTTTATCTTAATTACTTAATTAATTATAATTAATTAACCTTCACCATTTAATTAATTAATTCTTAATCATTAATTAATTAACTATTAATCACTTAATTAATTATTTACTAATCATTTACTAATTCATCTTTAATTATTTAATTAACTATCTTTTAGTTATAATTAAATAACTCTTTAATTACTTAATTAAATTAATTTTTAATTATCAATTGATTAATCCATAATTAATTAAAACATTATCCTTTAAAATTATTAATTAATTTAACTTAAATTTCTTTATTAATTAAAGTAATCGTTTATTATAAATATTATCTAACCTTTAAATAAAACAATTTCATTAATTACTTAAAAATATTAAAGCATTTCAACTTAATCATTCTATTATTATTATATATTTTTTTAAAAGAAAGCATAAAAATTTCAATTTAAGTTAACAAAGTATAAAGTTTCTTAAATCAAATAGTTTAATTCATTTATCATGTAGTAGTTTTAAACAATTTAGTTTTAAATTTTAAAATTTGACTTTTTAAACAACAACTAAATCATCGGTTTTAACCCATAACTGTCTCGAGTACTGACTCGAGATCTTCATCTTCTCTTTTTTTTAGTATTAAACATTACATAATACTGGAGGAAGAACACTCCACTAACTCGACTACAAACTCGAGCTTTAACTAAGCCCACCCGAGCACAACTCGAATCTCACACGAACTCAACAATTCAAGCACGACAACGCCACTGTTCACGTGCACAGACCACCAACGGCGTCGATACCTACGGCAACTCGCTCTACACGTCGTTGATCAAACACTCATCCATTTTCGACCCTCAAACCCAAATCGCAAAGCTCGAAACAAAATCGAGTCTCTCAGTCGAACGTGAACCCATAACTTCACCATAAAATCATCACATCACGGCCGTCCAGACCACCAGAAATGCTGCGCCACTTCCTATGACTTCGATCATATCCCGGTATATCCTCCTTAAATTAGGCCAAGCTCGATGAATTCTCGAATTCACAGCGACCAATTCTATGAACCAGACCAAATGACGGTTTAAAAACTGAATCACCAATCTTCAACGCCACGGTAAACAAACTCCTTCTCCACCATTTTTCTCAACTTCATCGTTCACCATTACATCTCCGTCTCAAACCTCGACCACTCGAAACCACCCCATTACCAAATTTCGACCAAACTCCCATTTTTGATCAACTCAGAAATAATTTACCATAACTCAACTAAAATTCAAATTTTTAGTTTTTTAAAAATCAAGTTTTCAATGGAGGATTCGAATTATATAGATAAGTTTACAAATTAAGGCAATTGAGTTTTAACATAAATCATTGATCCTCTGTATTTTTTCCTTTTCCAGAAAATGTTTTTATTTTTAAAACTTAAAAATATTTTCAAATTTTAGTTTAAACTTAAACAAACATATTTTGTATAAAAATCATAGTCTTACAAAGATTAAACCAAAAGAAAATGAATTTTCCTTCTCCAATTTATACTCTGCACATTTTTTTTAATTTAAAACAAAGATACATTTTCATATCCCTTTTACATACAAGTAGATTATAAACAAATATACTTAGTACAACAACATACAAACATATTTTTCATCAAGCTTCTAGTCATGCAGCCAGATCTTAGTTAAAACAAGTTAGAGTTTACTCACCTGAAACTTATTAAGCAGAGATCAATTTTTTTTGCAAAATCTGGAAAAGCTATTCAGCAGATCTTCACGAACTGGAAATTCAGAGAGGAAATGCATGAAACGCAGGTGTTCTTGTTTGCTTCTCAACTTGAATTCAAATCAGAGCTTTAGATTGGAGAGAGCTTTGAATGTGCTTTTATTGGAATTTGATTTTACCGGTTTTTTTTTGTATATTTTGCTTGTAGATTTGGAAGTTTGAAATGAACTTGAATTCTTGTTTTAATTTTTTTTGGTTGAAAGAGTAGAGATTGATGAATTTTTCAGATTTTTGAATGAAGTAGTAATTTAATTCTTGCTTTTTAGAAAATGAGATAGGAAAGTTTAAATGAAGAGGATGAAGTAAATTCTTATAAATAAAATTTTTATTTTATTAAAATTAAAGAAAATAATACATAAATGTGACACTTGTCACTAAACATGGTTATTTTCTTAACATATCTTATAAGAGGGATTCGTAAATTAACATATGTAATTCTCATGCAAAATAGACTTTTAAATGTTTTTATTAATTAATTTTCTAATTTTTAAATACATTTTTAATTTAGATAAACCAATCTCTCTAAAAAGAAATAAATATAAAACAAATTTTATATTCTAAATAAAATAATAAAAATACACCTTTAAAATCAAAGTATGATTTAAGATATAAAAAACTATATTTTGAATTTCAATTTAAATACCCAAATTCAAATTAAATTTCAAATGCAATTTAGAAATGAATGTGATATGTACATATAATTTTAAGAAATCCATTTTCGGTTTGTATATATTAATTCCATTTAAAATCAATATATTTATAACACAATTATTATTATTGTTTAAAATAACGATTTTATCAATTTTAATTAACTTATTAAAGTGATTATCACGTTTAAATTTGGTTTGATATTCCGAAATATCATATTCCGACCCCCTTAAAAGAATTTCATCCTCGAAATTTAAACAAAAGATAATCCAAAATTTACATTTTATTTCAACAATTCAAGCATACATATCATCCATACACTAGCAACCAATCAAACAAAACATCCAAACAACAATACATCCAATACAAACATCACTAGCTATCCGGACACATATCCGGATAAGCTTTCCTAAAACTATCCAGAGTCTCCCAGGTACAATCTCTGGGATCCTCACTCCATTGGACTTTAACAAGCTTTACTATCTTGCTTCTGAGTTGCCTCTTGTCTTGATCGATAATCTGAACAGGTTGTCTGACAACTGATAAATCCGGCTCCATCTCTAAGTCTTCCTACACAGCTGGCTCCACAATAAGAGATGGATCGTGCACATATTTCCTTAGATGAGATACGTGAAAAACATTGTGAATTACAGCCATCCGTATTGGCAATTCAATCCTGTATGCTACGACACCAATCCTCTCGAGCACCAGGAATGGACCAATATATCTCAGGGCGAGTTTCCCTGCCTTCCCAAATCTTACTACTCCTTTAATCGGGGAAACTTTGACAAAGACTAAATCACCAATCTCGAACTCCAATTGTCTTCGCCTTTTATCTGCATATTTCTTTTGACGATCCTGAGCAGCTCTCATCCTTTTCTTAATAAGCTCGACTTTAGCAGATGCTTCACGGATCAGATCTGGTCCAAGCATAAGACGGTCTTTCAACTCTATCCAACAGGCTGGGGATCTACATGGTCTCCCATACAGAGCTTCATAGGGAGCCATCATAATACTTGCTTGGTAACTGTTATTATAAGAGAATTCCATAAGATGTACATGGTCTTCCCACGATCCACCAAAATCCAATACACAGGCTCTCAACATATCTTCTAGAATTCAATTTAGCTTCTCCGTCTGCCCATCTGTCTAGGGATGATATGTTGTACTCAATCTCAAACTCGTTCCCATAGCTGATTGCAAAGCCTCCCAGAACTTGCTGGTGAAGATAGGATCTCGATCACTTATAATACTAACTGGAACACCATGCAATCCGACTATCTCTCTCAAGGAAATCTCTACCAGAGAAGCTGCAGCATGGGTTGCCTTAACTGGTATAAATTAGCGCTTTTAGTTAGGTGATCAACAATCACCCATATTCCATCATTTCCCTTCTTGGTGCTAGGAAATCCGTCGATGAAATCCATCAAAATCATCTCCCATTTCCACATCGGGATTTCCAAAGGTTGTAATAAACCGGCTGACTTCCGCTGATCTCCTTTAAATTGCTGGCAGATAGCACAACTATTAACAAATCTATCAATATCTTTCTTCATGTTCGGCCACCAGAAAATCCTTCTTATATCCTTATACATCTTTGAGATTCCCGGGTGAATATTTAATCTGGAACGATGACTCTCTGACAACACCTCCTGTCTAAGATCCCTATCATTCGGAACACAAATCCTCTCGTTAATCCTCAATGTTCCTTGGCCATCATTCTCAAAACTAGGACACTGACCTTTCCTAACTCTTCTGATGATTCTTTTCAACATTTTATCAGATTCTTGCTTGCTTGAAATCTTTTCCATAAGAGATGGAACCACTTCCAAAAGAGATAGAACTGCATTCTTGCTAAGAGCATCTACCACAACGTTCGCCTTTCCCGGGGTATACAGAATATCCAAATCATACGATGACAAAAACTCGACCCATCGCTGCTGTCTCAGATTAAGATCTTTTTGAGAGAAAAGATATTTCAATGGTTTGTGATCCGTAAATAACTCAAACTTCTCTCTCAAAAGATAGTGCCTCCAGATTTTTAAAGCAAAAACAATGGCCAACTGCTCTAGATCGTGTGTAGCGTAGTTCCTTTCATGTGGCTTCATTGCAGACTCGCATACGCAATTACCCTACCATTTCGCATTAGCACTGCTCCCAATCCAACAATACAGGCATCTGTATAAACCTCAAACTTTCTCTTCCCATCCAGAATAGCCAACACAGGAGCACTTGTGAACTTCTCCTTCAGATTCTGAAAAGCCTCCTCACATTCCGGTGTCCACTTGAATTTAGCTCCTTTCCTTGTTAGCTTAGTTAGGTGTGAAGAGATTTTGGATTAATCCTTAATAAAGTTCCTGTTATAGCCAACCAATCCCAGAAAACTACGAACTTCCGTCGGTGTCCGAGGCTGCTTCCACTCCAAAATACTCTCAACCTTCGCTAGATCTACCGTGAAGCCTTCTCTAGAAACAATGTGACCCAAAAATTTTACTTCTGATTTCCAAAAATGGCACTTAGAGAACTTCGCCTTCAGATCATGCCTTCTCAGAGTTTCCAATACTATTCTCAAGTGCTGCTTGTGCTCTTCTTCAGACTTAGAGTAGACCAAGATATCATCGATGAACACCAAAATGAACTTATTCATTACATCACGAAAAAATCGGTTCATCAGGTCGACAAAGCAGGCAGGAGCTTTGGTAAACCCAGAAGGCATAACCAACCACTCATAGAAACAATTAGGTCCCCTAAATGCAGTTAAGGGAATACGGTCCTCAACTACCCTTAACTGATGGAAACCTGATCCTAAATCCAATTGAGAAAAGACTGAACCTCCATGCAGTTGGTCGAAGAGATCATCAATATGAGGAAGAGGATACTTATTTCGAAAGGTCACTTTATTCAACTCTCGACAGTCTACGTAGAACCTTAGCGACCCATCTGACTTAGTGACAAATACCACAGGAGAACCCCAACAAGAAAAACTGGGCCTAATCAATCCCTTCTCCAACAAATCTTGAGTTTGCTTTACTAGCTCCTCCCTCTCCTTAGGAGCCATCCTCTTACTAGGCCGAATCACTGGTACTGCTCCTGAACCAAATCTATGCGAAACTCTATCTCTCGGTGCGGAGGTAAACACTTGACTTCTACGAATACATTTGAGAAATCTTGCACCACTTCGATAACATCAACCTCCTCTTGAGAAGTCTCAACTCCATGTAAAAGACTACTCAAGTGTATTCCAGAGTTATCACACATTACTCTAGTAATCCTACCCGGATCAGTTTCCAATGAAACTGTTCTTTCATCACAATTTAGGACAGCCTTATACTTATCAAGCCAATCCATCCCCAATATAAGATCAAAACCCTTAAAATCCAACACATAAGGGTCACAAGAAAAACTATGGGACAGATAGGAAATCCTCAAATACTTACAGATCATATCTAATTTGGTTACCCCCCTATAGGATTAGATACACAGATGGGATTGTCTACAGTACTAGAGGTAAGAAAGAACTTCCCTATAGATTCCAGAGAAAAAAACTCAAAGAAGCATCAGAATCAAACAAAACTTAATATACTTTCCATCTAAACTAATATACCTTCCAATACTCCATTGCCCTTAGATGAAGTTGTTGGTGCACCTTCCAAAGCAAATACCTTATTCTGTTGGACTTTATGAAGGAGCGGGCAATCCTTGATCATATGACCTGGTTGATGGTAGTTGAAGCAAACTGATTTCTGAACCAAAGCTGAACCTGGTCCATATAATGCGACTGCTGCTTTCTTTCTTGAGGACACCAATTTGCCAAATGCACGACTTGCTGACAATTATAGCACTAGCGACGTCCATTGTTGCTTCCAGACTTCCTCTTATTTTGCTTCTTCCAATTGGGATTGAATTTTCTCTTATTTGGGTTAGAAGAATTCCCTCCTGGTGCAGCAACTCGTGCCACTGATCTCTTATTCATCTATTCCTCATATCTTAACGCCATATCAATTAACTCCACAAAAGATCCTTTCAAGTGTGCTGTCATCTTTTAATGAAATTCTGGCCTCAATCCTTGCACAAACATCCATTGTTTTTGAGAGGAGTGTCTATAAGCCATGGGCCATAGCAAGATAACTCATTGAATTTGGTCTCGTACTCAGCTATAGTCATGCTCCCTTGCTTTAAATTCAGAAAATCCTGATAAAGACGAGTTTTTCCTACTATAGGCATATTTTCTCCTCAAAAAACTCTTTAAATTCTTCCCAATGCATATCATCCTCAGAGACATTTGCTATCACCGCATCCCATCGGGCTGCAGCACCTCCTTGTAATTGCCATGAAGCCATTACACTTTTCTGCTCATCCGATAATTTCATGCTCTTAAAGATTCTCTCACAAGAGCATAGCCATGCTTGGACCTCAATTATAGTCTCTGACCCTTTAAATGGTCCTCCTTCAAGGTTGACGAAGTCCTTGCATAAAGCAGCAAAACTGACTGGAGGTGGTACTAGATTAACAACCTCATTATCAGCCTGACCTCTTCTATCATTGGTCGATGTGCCTCCAATAACCCTTCCCCTTCTGACCTCTTGAACTCATTTTTGGCTACCTGGACAGGTAACCCAACCAATTTAGATAAAGATATAGTTATATAAGAAAATTTCAAATACGCACTCTCAAGATAGATACTACTCCCGAGCCTAGGTGTTTCTCAACCAAGCTCTGATACCAACTGTGATGACTCGTCCTTCAATCCTCAGAATGACGTATCATCGATGAGAAAAGAAAGAGATAGAAATAGAAAAGATAAGAAGAAAAGAACAACAATCTCATAACGGAAACGAAAAAAAATATAGTATTACACATATGCATTACATAGTTTCACATATCAGAGTACAAAAAATAATACGACTTCATTACACTAGATATTTATAAGAGTCTGCCAAACCATACAACCCAAAATACAACATCAAATTGTCACTACAAAGCGCATAAAGATAGATAAATACGTCTGGACTCTTGCTCCAGCCTCCCAAACATTTGAAAATTCTAATCTGATCACTTGGCTACTCATAAAAATTTGAGTACCCAAGAGTTTATGAAAAAAAACAAAATAAACTCCGGGTCAGACATGGGTCTGGTATGAGTAAACAGGTTAAAGTTGTTTAACTTTAAAATCATTTGACAACAAAAGGCATCACGTAAGACTTCCCACACATAAACATGGGTAAGTTCTTACCTTGCGTTAACCAAAACATTTGATAGGAAATCCAGCGATATTGTAATAGTGTCTAGGGTTTTCAAGTAAATAGAAAATAGCCGAAATTGTTACATCTATTAAATTCCAGCTAGTAGCCACGAAAGTGGGTAATACAATCAAAACCGTAAGGTCCGTAGGAAGAATGGGTTTTCATCAATGGCAGGGCTACTAGGGTACCGCCCGTCACAGTACGGGGCCTAGATCACCCTACCGAGGATCCACCCTAAATCCCCTGCAACACAAGGCCGGAATTATCCCTTACTGGACAGTCCCGAACAAGACAACCCCGCAGTTGTGGCCAACAACTTCCCACAAAGCCGAAATAATAAGGGACTTCTAGACAGGGGTAAATCTCATCCTACTTGGGCATGACCCACTTAACCTTGCTGAACCTCCCCTTTTTTAGCCATTGCCGGTTGATGAGGCTTGAGGCTATGATTACCTTTATAGAACACATCTCTTAGAATGCTCATCGTACACCTGACGATGTGCTGAAAGCATTCATTCCATACAAGTTCGTTCCGGGTTCGAACGAAACCGAAGGCATTATTTCGTTACACTCATTTTGGAATCACCCTCAGAGTTAATGACAATAACCCTTGCACTCTGAAACTCCATCTCGGTCTTCACTTTGAGTTGTCACGACCTAACGTTTAACTTGGATCGATGTGGTTTTCGGATAATCAAACTTGATTCCCGATCCCAGCCTCATCGAAATCAAAATGCCATCTTAAAGGTCAAGTTGTTTAAATATTTAAAAAATTTCATTCAATTTTAAACATTGAATTCACACAGCATTATCCACAGATAATAACAACATCTATCACAGATATATAATATCTCAGATCACCCAACAGATATCAACCAAATCCAGATATTCAATTCAAACAATCATCCATAAGCAAGCATATCTCTAATTCATATTATAATTAATTTAATTAATTCAAATTAAATTAATTACTTAAGAATTAATCAATTTACCTTTCTTAACCAACCATTAATTAATTAATCACAATCATTTAATTAATTAATTACTTCTTAATTGACCTCATTATCAATTAATAAATCATTAATTAATTAATTATCCTTTAATTATTAATTAATAACTCTAATTATTCATTATTAAAACTTGATTAAAAATTAATCATTCCTTAATTGATTACTAATTGATACTTAATTTACAATTAATTAACCTTAATTAATTGCTTAATTGATTACAAATTATAAACTAATTTATCTTAATTACTTAATTAATTATAATTAATTAACCTTAATCGTTTAATTAATTAATTCTTAATCATTAATTAGTTAACTATTAATTACTTGATTAATTAATTACAAATCATTTATTAATTAATCTTTAATTATTTAATTAACTATCTATTAATTATAATTAAATAACTCTTTAATTACTTAATAAAATTAATTTTAATTATCAATTAATTAATCCATAATTAATTAATTAGACCTTTATAAATTAATCAATCTGAAATTATTAATTAATTTAACTTAAATTTCTTTATTAATTAAAGTAATCTTTAATTATAAATCTTATCTGACCTTTAAATAAAACAATTTCATTAATTACTTAAAAATATTAAAACATTTCAATTTAATCATTAAATTATTATAATTTTTTTTAAAAGAAAGCATAAACATTTCAATTTAAGTTAACAAAGTATAAACTTTATTAAATCAAATAGTTTAATTCATTTATCGTGTAGTAGTTTTAAACAATTTAGTTTTAAATTTTAAGATTTGTTTTGAAAAAAATACTTTTTAAACAACAACTAAATCTTCGGGTTTAACCCGTAACTGTCTCGAGTACTGACTCGAGATATTCATCTTCTCTTTTTTTTAGTATTAAACTTTACACAATGCTGGAGGAAGAACACTCCACTAACTCGAGTACAAACTCGAGCTTTAACTAATCCCACCCGAGCACAACTCGAACCTCACACGAACTCAACAATTCCGGCACGACAACGCCACTGTGCACGTGCATAGGCCACCAATGGTGTCGATACCTACGGCGACTCGCTCTACACGTCGGCGATCAAACACTCATCCATTTCAGACCCACAAACCCAAATCGCAAAGCTCGAAACAAAATCGAGTATCTCAGTCGAACCTGAACTTATAACTTCACCAGGAAATCATCTCATCACGGCCATCCAAACCACCAGAAACGCTACGCCACTGCCTATGACTTCGATCACGTCTCCGGTATATCCTCCTTAAATTAGGCCAAGCTCGATGCATTCTCGAATTCACCATGACCAATTCTATGAACCCAGACCAAACTACGGTTTAAAAACAAAATCACCAATCTTCAACACCACGGCGAACAAACTACTTCTCCACCATTTTTCTCAACTTCGCCGTTCATCATTACGGCTCCATCTTAAACCTCGACCACTCGAAACCACCGCATCACAGATTTCGACCAAACTCCCATTTTTGATCAACCTAGAAATACTTTACCAAAACTCAACTAAAATTCAAATTTTTAGTTTTTTTAAAATCAAGTTTTCAATAGAGGATTCAGATTATATAGATAAGTTTACAAATTAAGACAATTGACGTTTAACATAAATCATTGGTCCTTAGTATTTTTCCTTTCCCAAAAAATGTTTTTGTTTTTAAAACTTAAAAATATTTTCAAATTTTAGTTTAAACTTAAACAAACAATTTTGTGTAAGAATCATAGTCTAACAAAGATTAAACCAAAAGAAAATGAATTTCCTTTCTCCAATTTGTACTATGCACATTTTTTATTATTTAAAACAGAGATACATTTTGATAATCCTTTCACATGCAAGCAGATTATAAACAAATATACTTAGTACAACAACATGCAAACATATTTTTCATCAAGCTTCTAGTCAAGTAGCCAGATTTTAGTTAAAACAAGTTAGAGTCTACTCACCTGAAACTTATTTTAAGCAGGGATCAAATTTTTTTTTTTGCAAAATCTGGAAAAGCTATTCTATAGATCTTCACAAACTGGAAATTCAGAGAGGAAATGCCTTGAAACTCCGGTGTTCTTCTTTGCTTCTCAACTTGAATTCTAATCAGAGCTTTAGATTGGAGAGAGCTTTGAATTTGCTTTTACTGGAATTTGATTTTGTAGGTTTTTTTTTTGCATATTTTGCTTGTAGATTTGGATGTTTGAAATGAACTTGAATTCTTGTTTTAATTTCTTTTTGGTTGAAAGAGTGGAGATTGATGAATTTTTCAGATTTGTGGATGAAGAGTAATTTATTTCTTTCTTTTTAGAAAATGAGATAGGAAAGTTTAAATGAAGAGGATGAAGTAAACTCTTATAGATAAAAAATTTCTTTTATTAAAATTAAAGAAAATAATATATAAATGTGACAGTTGTCACTAAACATGGTTATTTTCTTAACACATGTTATAAGGGGGATTCATAAATTAACATATGTAATTCTCATGTAAAATAGATTTTTAAATGTTTTTATTAATTAATTTTCTATGTTTTAAATACATTTTTAAGTTATATAAACCAATCTCTCTAAAAAGAAATAAATATAAAATAAATTTTATATTCTAAATAAAATCATAAAAATACACCTTTAAAATCAAAGTATGATTTAAGATATAAATAACTATATTTTGAATTTCAATTTAAATACTCAAATTCAAATTAAATTTCAAATTCAATTCAAAAGTAAATATGATATGTGCATATAATTTTAACAAATCCATTTTCCATTTGTATATATTAATTCCATTTAAAATCAATATATTATAACACAATTATTATTATTGTTTAAAATAACAATTTTATCGATTTTAATTAACTTATTAAAGAGATTATCGCATTTAAATTTGGTTTGAAATTCCGGAATATCACACTTAACACCCTCCTTGAGACGTATGAGCTTAAGGGTTGTATTTTTGTGGAAGGCAATTAATAGTCAGCAGAAATGGCCGTGTGGAATTCGAAGTGATGCGATATGTGATTGTGAAAGATAATCGTTACCTCTAGCCTCACCAACCGGAAATGACCAAAACAGGGTTAGATGCAGCAAGGCTAAGTGGGTCGCTCCCATTAGGGTATGATCATCCTCTTTTAGATATATCTTTGCACGCTATGAAGTCCTGTATTTGATTACTGTGGTTTGTATGCTAGACGGCCCTCGGTAAAGGTTGGTAATGATCGAAGGATGACATATTTGGTACCCTCTAGTTATAGAGGTTGGTCGGTCATGTGTTGGTAGAGGGCAGATGTTCTGTGCCTTGAGACATCCATCTAGAGGTGTACCCCTTCAGAAGGTAGTCCCTTCACCTGGTCATTTGTCCGAAAATCCAAACCCCACTATGTGTTTTCTATTTTGATTGTATTACTCAAATGAGCTATATGCTAGAATTTAATCAATGTAACAATTTCGGCTATGACTAATATTACTTTTATATAGTAGACACTACTATAATATCACATGAATTTGATATGAAATGTTTTAGTTATCGTAAGGTAAAAACATGTCTGTGTTTATGTGTGGACTTGTCTTATGAGATACTTTTGTTTTGAAAACTAAGGAAAAGTTTGGTATTTTGATAAATTCAGTTGAGTGTGTTTCTCACGCTGGTTTACCAGACTGATCCGAGCATTCTTCTCTTTCAATGCTCAGGTCAGACCGAGTATATTTACAGGTTATGATTTGATGTTTTTGGAGCTTCAGTAGGAGAGCTGGAGATCTTCATTTTCGTATACACGTGCTTGTTTTGGTTATCCGCTATGCTTTGTTTGTTGTTTATATTATCAGCAGTTGTGAGAACAGGTTATTATAATTGTTCAGGCTGATAACTAATGATTGATTGTTGAACTCTGGTTGATGTTTGTATATACAGTTTATGTTTTGTAAAGATCATTGATATGATATTATATGTTTTCCGCTGCGATGTGAGATTCTGTATTGTTCTGTTTGGTTCTATCTTCTCTTCTTCTTCTCTTCTCTTCTTCTCTCTTCTTTTCTTTCTCTTAACTTTTCGTCAGTCGGTGCTTTTTGGGTCGGACATGTGTGGATTATTGTCGATTCAGAGGGTATGGATTTGCGGGTCGTCACAATAGGTATCTTAGCTTAGATTTTGTATATTTCTAAGCTTTGATGTGTACTCGGTATAGATAGGGACAGTAGCACCCTAAATTGTGTTTGAGTGTATTATATATATGAGCGTGTATTTGTTAGTGAATACAAAATGATTTATATTGTGTTTACTTATCCGTTGACTTCTTTGTGAATTCTGGTCGGTATGTGGGAAGCCATATTATCGATAGGGATTTCTAAACACTTAAACGAGGCAAGTCGACATAGTATCATTTTAAATTGGGTAAATGAAATAATTTTACCGCGGTTATATTTTATATATAAAGGAAATAAATTATCATAATTATTAAGTGCATATAAATTGATTGTTTGGTCGTTTGGAAATGTAAATATATATATAAGTTAATAAAAGTTATTTAAATAATCTAGATATAAATAACGATGGTTAAAGGATAAATTGAATAAGCAAATGAATTATAAGTAAGGAATTATAATTAAAATGATTTACAATTGTGAAATAATCTTATATATAAGGAATGAAACCAAACGAGCATATTTTTAAATATGAGTTGTAAATAAAAATGAATTTGAACTAAGGATTTGAAAATTTGAATCCCATTGATTTTGGAAGTTGTTTTTCAAAGTTAAAGTGGGTTCTCGCTTCTTGTTAGGTAGCGAACGGATGACTCTTACTCCTACATGTCCCAGAGATTGAGTATCGAGGGGTTGGTTTGGTGGTTTGCCTTACAGTCGAGAGGTTGGCCGTAAAAGCAAAGTGCGAGATATTGTTGTGAGCTACGGTGGGTATTACCCACTGGTTGCATCCCTCACAGCTGGTATCAGAGCTTAGATTTTGTATGTTCCCAAGCTTTGATGTGTACTCGGTATAGATAGGGAGAGTAACACCCTAGATTGAGTTTGAGTGTATTATATATATGAGCACGCATTTGTCAGTCAATATAAAATGTTTTATATTGTGTTTACTTATCCACTGATTTTTTTGTGAATACTGGTCGGTATGTTGGACGCCATATTATTGATAGGGATTTCTAAACACTTAAACGAGGCAAGTCAACATAGTATCATTTTAAATTGGGTAAATGAAATAATTTTACCTCGATTATATTTTATTTATAAAGGAAATAATTTTTCAGAATTTTTAGGTGTATATAAATTGATTGTTTGGTTGTTTGAAAATGTAAATATATATAAGTTAATAAAAGTTATTTAAATAATCTAAGTAAAAACAACGATGGTTAAAGGATAAACCGAATAAGAAAATGAATTATAAGTATGGAATTATAATTAAAATGGTTTACAATTTTGAAATAATATTATATATAAGAAATGAAACCAAACGAGCATATTTTTAAATATGAGTTGTAAATTAAAATGAATTTGAACTAAGGATTTGAAAATTTGAATCCCATTGATTTTGGAAGTTGTTTTTCAAAGTTAAAGATGCTATAATATTATAAATCTAAGTAAGGTAAATAAATTAGAAATGATCTTATGCAAGTAAAGTAAAATTGTGAAGTTATATAAGTATAAGTTTGTAGATGTGATTCATAAAAAAAAGGAATTTTTTAAAAGAACATAAAGCACTGAATTCACTACAGTTGCTGGGAAATAATAAGGGTGATGACTGCAACATCATCAGTATCATTTTCGAGTTTCTGTGTGATGGATTTGCTACCAATAGTAAATTGAAAATTTGGGTTTTTTTTAAGAACGAATTTGGTTTAAAATCCAAGTGTAATCAATAAGTATAAGTAAAATGAATTTGGACTTATAATATGATATAAAATTTTAGCTTTGGTAAAGTTGAAATAATTTTTAGTTAGCATATTAGATATATGATTTGAAATTTAACTAAAGGAGAGTTAAATGAATTGAATTTAAACTGGATTATATAAGTTGTTGAGACGGAAATTAAACTTAAAAGGCAAGTGATTATATAACAAAAATTTGAAAGTATAGATAAGTAAGTTGTATAACTTATAAAATGAGAAAATGTATGCAAAACCAATTGTTAAAATGGTTAAACAATTTTGTTAAGCAAAACAAAATCTGAATTTGAGTAGTGATGTGAATTTAACTTAAGTAATATTGAATGAAGTTGATTTTGTTACCGAAGTAAATTAATAAAGTGAATTAATGAAATGAAGTCATTTAATGAATAAGAATTTGAGTTATATAAGGAAATTCAACATGAAATGTATAATGAATCGGCATTAAAAATGTTGTTGTTAAGAAGTTGTGAATCAATAATAATATTGAAAGTGTTGTATAAAAAAAATATGATTATAGTAAATATTAGAATTCAATCCAAATTGAATATTAAACGAATTGAAATGATGTGTTAAACCAAATTGAATGTAAGTGAAGTAAAGTAAATTGAATAAATTTGGTTATATTGAATAAGCATTGGTTGTTAGATGGATGTTAATTGATCGTATAGAAATTCATAAGGAATTGAATTAATAAATTTGAAAGCTAAATAATTGAATTCAAAGTGGAAATAAGTAAAAGTAAATAGAACTAAATTTGATTTATTTTGAAAGTGAACAAACTTGAATGTAATTAGTGAATGTAAACTAATTGAATTTGAACAAGCGAATGTTAGTAAAATCCAATTTTCATGATTCAAATGTGATTAAATTGAAAAATCAATTCAATGAATATTAATAAGAAATGAAAGTATATTGATTTGCTTATGGATGTTAGTTGGATGATAGTTGTTTGATGGTTGGATTTGTTGCTTTTGATTGCATTTGCTATGTTGGCATATATAGTTGTTTTACTGGCATATGTTGTATATTGATATTACTTTCTATAAACATGTTTCTCATTTGTTTGTTGAGTATTTAGTAGGTGCTTATGGCGCGTGCTTCGCATTTGGAGCCCGCTTTCGCGCTATATTAGCCGTATATGCTCGCTAGTAATATATAAGGTACATATCTTTGCATTACATAACGTACTTTTACACTTTTTTCCCTACAGGATGCCTCATCCTCGTAGGTGAGATGTATATTCGTGATATATATATCTCTGTGTGTGTGTGTGTGTTGTAATCCTACTACGATCAAACCGCACAAAGGAGAAGCTGGCGAAATATTTTGAAAATTTGAGGCGTTAGAAAATTTTGAGAAAATTGGGAAAATTTGTGAAAACTAAATTATTGATATCTAGTTAAAATTAAACAATATTGGTTGGTTTTGAAAAGATAACTATAAATTGATTTGAAAACTTAGAAAAGTTTTCTAATAAGTTTAACTAATGGATTTTAGGAAAGTAAAAGGTTTAAATGATTTTGGAAATATAGTTTGGATGATTTGTTTTGAAAAGTTAATGGATTTTGTGACTTTTTCCGACTTGGTAATTTCGAGGACAAAATTCTTTTAAGTAGGGGAGAATGTAATGACCCAGAATTTCTATCATTTGAAATTCGTATATTTAATTGATTTTAAATATTCAGAAGTAAATTTTAGAAGCTGAATAAATCATATTTCGAATATCCTAATTTAATTGCAAAATTAAATCGTAAATTTAATATTTATAATTTCACAAATAATTGGGATTTGAATTTAATATAAATAAAATTAATTTATAAAGTTGTAATAAATTCTAGTTGAATTTAAATGATGTTAGAGAACTTTTAAAATCGAATTAAAAGTTAAATTTTAGAAATTGAATATAGCCATTTTTGAAACAGTCTCGGATTTCGACGAAATGAGTTTCATTGGATCCGTAATGTAATATTATTGTAAGATTTCAAATTTTGTGTCAATCGGACTTACGGTTTGTCCGAGCCAAGCTAAAACGCGTTGAAATTCGTTTAAGTGAATTTTAAATTTAAATTTGTTGATTTGAAAACCTATCTTCCAAATACGATTGAATTGGCTCCCGATATATATTCCATTGAATTCGGAATATGGGTAAAACATTATAAACACCAGGCACGCTTCGTTTCTAGTTCGAAAAATTTCCGAATGAATAGTATCGCATAATTTTATATAAAAGGACCTTAAATTTTCTTTTTTGCAAAACTCTAAAACAACTAGGGCAGGTCGCCACCAAAAAATTCAATGGCCAAAATCTCATCTACTTCTTCCTCGATTTCTGGACGATCCATCAACAATTACAAAAAAATTTCAACTAACAAATGATAGAGCTGGACGAGTACTACGAAATCAACGGTTGAGATCGTTTAAAATGAAGCCGATCGATGGCGATTCGATCGTGAAGTCACCGCATTCATTCGCGTTTTTTAGGGCTAAATCGCGACCGAATCACACATGGTTTTGGCCGAGGTTTGAGCTTGCTTCGGCGAGTCAAACGATGGTGCTCGATCATCGTGAAGATTGACGTAACAGCCGCGTTAATTCATAGATAAAGTCGGCTTCAATGGGTTCTCGCGTACGTGATGCCTGGGGAAGACATAGAAGGCACGGTCCTAATGTGATAAAGCAAAATCAATGGCCAGATAAAAAAGGTTTAAAAATAAAAAAATGAAATTGCTTTATATATCTTTGTAAATATCTTTGGTAAAGTTTTAATAATTTGTAGTTAGCATATTAGATATATGATATGAAATTTAACTAGAGGAAAGTTAAATGTATTGAATTTAAACTGGACTATATAAGTTGTTGAGATGAAAATTAAACTTAAGATAAGTGATTATATAACAAAAATTTGAAAGTTTAGACAAATAAGTTGTAAAACTTATAAAATGAGAAAATGTATGTAAAACCAATTGTTAAAATGGTTAAACAATTTTGTTAAGCAAAACAAAATCTGAATTTGAGTAATGTATGAATTTAACTTAAGTAATATTGAATGAAGTTGATTTTGGTATCAAAGTAAATTAATAAAGTGAATTAATGAAATGAAGTCATTTAATGAATAAGAATTTGAGTTATATAAGGAAATCCAACATGAAATGTATAATGAATTCGCATTAAAAATGTCGTTGTTAAGAAGTTGTGAATTAATAATAATATTGAAAGTGTTGTATAAAAAAAATGTGATTATAGTAAATATTAGAATTCAATCCAAATTGAATATTAAACCAATTGAAATGATGTGTTAAACCAAATTGAACGTAAGTGAAGTAAAGTAAATTGAATAAATTTGGTTATATTGAATATGCATTGGTTGTTAGATGGATGTTAATTGATTGTATAGAAATTCATATGGAATTGAATTAATAGATTTGAAAGATAAATAATTGAATTGAAAGTGGAAGTAAGTAAAAGTAAATAGAATTAAATTTGATTTATTTTGGAAGTGAACAAACTTGAATGTAATTAGTGAATGTAAACTAATTGAATTTGAATAAATGAATGTTAGTAAAATCCAATGTTAATGAATCAAATGTGATTAAATTGAAAAATCAATTCAATGAATATTAATAAGAAGTGAAAGTGTGTTGATTTGGTTATGGATGTTAGTTGGATGATAATTGTTTGATGGTTGGATTTGTTGCTTTTGATTGCATTTGCTATATTGGCATATATAGTTGTTGTAGTGGTATATGTTGTATATTGATATTACTTTCTATATACATGTTTCTCATTTGTTTGTTGAGTATTTAGTAGGTGTTTATGGCGCTTGCTTCAAATTTAGAGCTCGCTTTAGCGCTATATTAGCCGTATATGCTCGCTAATAATATATAAGGTACATATCTCTCATTGCATATCGTACTTTTACACTTTTTCCCCTACGGTATGCCTCATCCTCATAGATGAGATGCATATTTGTAATACATATATGTTGTGATCCTACTATGATCAAACCGCGCAAAGGAGGTGCTGGCGAAATATTTTGAAAATTTGAGGCTTAGAATTTTTTTAGAAAATTGGGGAAATTTGTGAAAACTAAATTTTTGATATCTAATTAAAATTAAACGATATCGGTTGGTTTTGAAAAGATAACTGTAAATGGATTTGAAAACTTATAAAAGTTTTTAAAGAAGTTTAACTAATGGATTTTGGGAAATTAAAAGGTTTAAATGATTTTGAAAATCTAGTTTGAACGATTTGTTTTGAAAACTTAATGGATTTTGTGACTTTTTCTGACTTGGTAATTTCGAGGACTAATTTCTTTTAAGTACGGGAGAATGTAACGACCCAGAATTTCTGTCATTTCAAATTCGTATATTTAATTGATTTTAAATATTCAGAAGTAAATTTTAGAAGCTGAATAAATCATATTTCGAATATCCTGATTTGATTGCATAATTAAATTGTAAATTTAATATTTATAGTTTCACAAATAATTAGGATTTAAATTTAATATGAATAAAAATGATTTATAAAGTTGTAATAAATTCTAGTTGAATTTAAATGATGTTAGAGAACTTTTAAAATCGAATTAAAAGTTAAATTTTAGAAATTGAATATAGCCATTTTTCAAACAGTCTCGGATTTCGACGAAACGAGTTTCATTGGATTCGTAATGTAATATTATTGTAAGGTTTCAAATTTTGTGTCAATCAGACTTACGGTTTGTCCGAGCCAAGCTAAAACGCATCGAAATTCGTTTAAGTGAATTTTAAATTTAAATTTGTCGATTTGAAAACCTATCTTCCAAAAACGATCGAATTAGCTCCCGATATATATTCTATTACATTCGGAATATGGGTAAAACATTATAAACACCAGGCGGCATGCTTCTATTCGAATTCGAAAAATATTCGAATGAATACTGTCGCATAATTTTCTATAAAAGGACCTTAAATTTTCTTTTTTGCAAAACTCTAAAACAACTAGGGCAGGCCGCCACCAAGAAATTCAATAGCCAAATTCTCATCTTCTTCTTCCTCGATTTCTAGACGATCCATCAACAATTACAAAAAAGTTCCAACTAACAAATGATAGAGCTCGACGAGTACTACGAAATCAATGGTTGAGATCATTTAAAATGAAGCCGATCGACGGTGATTCGATCGTGTAGTCGCTGCATTCATTCGCGTTTTTTGGGGCTAAATCGCAACCGAGTCGCACATGGTTTTGGCCGAGGTTTGGGCTTGCTTTGGCGAGTCAAACGATGGTACTCGATCATCGTGAAGATTGACGTAGCAGCCGCATTAATTCATAGATAAAGGAGGCTTCAATGGGTTCTCGTGTACGTGATGCCTGGGTGATGCAGCTCAGGGGATAAGTCGTACACAACTTAAGGAGGAAGACTTGGGTCGTTCTCGAGTTAAGGAAGTTTTGTTTATAAGTCTTAAGTCGTGCACGAGTCAACCAGGGGAGGAAGGTCTTAAGTCGGAGGAAGCTTCGGTTTTAGGTCGACAACGACCTAAGGACATAGATCGGCTACGACCTAAACGTGTCTTAGGTCGGTTGCGACCTAACGGAATATGGCTGAAGAGTTAGCTCGGTGAAGTTTGAGCCGTTTGTGTTGAATATTTTGTATAGTATGTCGTTATGTGAGTAAGTCGTCTGTGTATGAGTCGTGGTTTTCTTTGAGTCGTAAGTCGTTAGGTCCAATGCGACCTAAGTGTTGTAACGAGTTGATCATGCCGACTTGTGATAAGTCGTAGGTCGTGAACTGGGGAATGTAAGAGCTTGAGTCATGAGTATTGTGATATGTTAGGTCGCTAACGACCTTAGTTAAGTCGTTTGCATTGTGCCATGTTGTAAAAGATTGGGTTTCTATTGTGATAAGTCGGTGCCGACTTAATGAGTCGTAAGTCGTATACGACTTAAGGGTCAGGTGTCAAAATTGCTATGATTGCTGAAGTTGAAGGTGAGGATGTTGGTGAAAGTTATCCTAGTCCAGTTGAGGAGGAAGAACAGGATATTGCGTCAGGTGATGAAGGATGTAATTCGATGATGAGGAGACCTTGTTTAATATCGAAGCAGGAAGAAGAAGCTAGTTGGTTGAGGAGTAACATCTTTCAGTCAACATGCACTATTCTGGGAAAGGTTTGTAAATTTGTGATTGACGCGGGAAGTTGTGACAATATTATTTCTACTGAAGCTGTGAGAAAGCTGAAGTTGAAGACGGAGAAACATCCAAATCCTTACAAGTTAGCGTGGTTGAGAAAAGGAGGAGAAGTGAAGGTGGACAGGCGAGTTCGAGTTCCATTTTCTATTGGGAAGAAATATAAAGATGAAATTTGGTGTGATGTAGTTGAGATGGATGTTTGTCACTTACTTTTGGGAAGACCACGACAGTATGATCGAGCAGTACAGCATGACGGTCGGACCAATAGCTATAGTTTTATGTTTGAAGGTGTTAAAATCTTTTTGGTTCCAAAGAAGAGACAACAGGAAGAGAGTATATCTGAGGAGATTGAGGAGCTGAAAACTTTATTGACTTTGAAGGAATTTATTGAAGAAGTAGAAGAGAGTCCAGAGGTATTTTTGTTGATTGGACATGAAGCTACTAAATCCGTTGAAGTTTCAGGGGAAGTAAAACCGATATTGGAAGAATTTGAAGATGTATTTCCTGAAGAGTTGCCAACGGATTTACCGCCGTTGAGGGATATTCAACATCAGATAGATCTTGTTCCAGGGGCAGTATTACCACACAGGCCACATTACAGAATGAGTCCTAAGGAGCATGAGGAACTGAGGAGGCAGGTGGAGGAGTTGTTAGAACAGGGGCGTGTTCAGGAGAGTTTGAGTCCTTGTGCAGTGCCAACTTTATTGGTGCCAAAGAAGGATGGATCGTGGAGAATGTGTACGGATAGTCGAGCTCTAAACAAGATCACAGTGAGATACGAATTTCCTATGCCGAGGTTTGATGATTTGATTGATCAGTTGAGTAGAGCTGTTGTGTTTTCAAAGATTGACTTGAAGAGTGGATACCATCAAATTCGTATTAGACCGGGTGATGAATGGAAGACTGCTTTCAAAACTAGGGAAGGTTTATACGAATGGTTAGTTATGCCGTTTGGTTTATCGAATGCACCGAGTACTTTTATGAGAGTGATGAACCAGATTTTCAGACCATACATTGGGAAGTTTGTGGTAATTTACTTTGATGATATTTTGATCTACAGTGGAAGCATGGAAAAGCATGTCCAGCATTTGCGTGAAGTACTGTTGATTCTACGACAGGAGAAATTCTATGCAGCAGCAAAGAAGTGCGTGTTTATGACAGACAGTGTTTTATTTATGGGATATGTTCTATCGAAAGAAGGGATTCAAGTGGATGAAAGTAAAGTAGAAGCTGTTAAGAGTTGGCCACAGCCAAAGACAATTACTAAAGTAAGGAGTTTTCATGGATTGGTATCTTTCTATCGAAGATTCATTCCACATTTTAGTAGTGTGATGGCACCTGTAAACGATTCCATGAAAGGAAAGAAGTTTGAGTGGTCAGAGGAAGCAGGCGTTGCTTTTGAGAAAATCAAGACACTATTGACGACATCACCAATTCTAGTTTTACCGAATTTTCAGTTATTGTTTGAGTAACATACTGATGCGTCGAAGGTTAGGGTTGGCGGAGTTTTGAGTCAGAAAAGAAAATCCGTTGCTTATTTCAGTGAGAAGTTATCTGGAGCTAAGTTGAGATATAGTACTTATGATGTTGAATTTTATGCAGTTGTTCAAGCTGTGAAGCACTGGAGACATTATCTATTTCAGAAAGAGTTTGTTCTTTACACTGATCATGAGGCTTTGAAGCATTTGCAAGGGTAGGATAAGATTTCATCGAGACATGCATCGTGGATTGCCTTTTTGCAGCAGTTTACTTTTGTTGTGAAGCACAAATTTGGGGTAACGAATCGTGTAGCTGATGCTTTGAGTAGGAGGAGTCATTTATTAACGACAATGAAGATTGAGGTGACAGGATTTGAATTATTGCCTGAGCTTATTGAAGAAGATCCTTACTTTAAGAAATTTGTTGAGAAAGTCAAGGAGGGAAGTTCTGATGAATTTGTGTTGACTGATGGTTTCTTATTTAAGGGGAATCAATTGTGTGTACCGGATTGTAGCTTGCGAATGAAGATAGTAAAGGAGCTTCATGAGGAAGGACATGTGGGTAGAGACCGAACATTGCAGTTAATCTCTCAATCCTACTATTGGCCATCGATGAGGAAGGAAGTTGAAAGGTTTGTTCAGAGATGTCATGTTTGTCAAGTTTCTAAAAGGACAGCTACAAATGCTGGTTTGTATATGCCTTTACCTATACCTACAAAACCTTGGGTGGACGTTAGTATAGATTTCGTATTGGGTTTTCCGAGAACGCAAAGGGGAAATGACTCGATATATGTTGTGGTGGATCGTTTCTCGAAGATGGTACATTTTATTGCTTGTAAGAAGACGGTGGATGCTGTTCATGTTGCTCAGTTATTTTTCAAGGAGATCTATCGACTTCATGGATTGCCAGAATCTATTGTGTCGCATAGGGATACTCGTTTTCTGAGTCACTTTTGGTTAAGTTTGTGGAAGATGGTTGGAACGAAGCTGAAATTTAGTAGCGCTTATCATCCGCAAACAGATGGACAGACCGAAGTTGTTAACAGATCGTTGGGAAATTTGTTGCGATGCCTTGTGAAGGATAATCTGAAGAGTTAGGACATGAAGTTATGCCAGGCAGAGTTTGCTCATAATCATGCAGTAAATCGTAGTGCGGGATTTAGTCCATTTCAAATTGTATATTCAAATTTACCCAGGGGACCATTGGATTTAGCAATAGTACCACAACCGAAGGGGACGGTTAAACGAGCTGTAGACTTTTTTGATGGGTTGACTGAATGTCATAAAATCGTTCAGGAACGATTGGAGAAAGCAAATGAGAAATATAAACGATCTGCAGATTTGAAGCGACGAAATATTGAATTTAACAAAGGTGATTTAGTTTACGCTGTGTTAACCAAGGATCGTTTTCTAGTAGGCGCTTATAACAAGTTGAAAGCCAGAAAAATTGGTCCTGTAGAAGTTGTGAAACGGATTAATGAAAATGCTTATAAGTTGAAGCTGCCGGAGGATGTGTACACTTCTGACGTGTTCAATGTTAAGCATCTTGTACCGTATTGCGGAGATGGACAATCTGATATGGAAGGATTTACAAATTCGAGGACGAATTTTTCTCAACCAGGGGAGGATGATGCAACTCAAGGGATAAGTCGTACACAACTTAAGGAGGAAGACTTGGGTCGTTCTCGAGTTAAGGAAGTTTTGTTTTTAAGTCTTAAGTCGTGCACGAGTCAACCAGGGGAGGAAGGTCTTAAGTCGCAGGAAGCTTCGGTTTTAGGTCGGCAATGACCTAAGGACATAGATCGGCTACGACCTAAACGTGTCTTAGGTCGGTTGCGACCTAACGGAATATGGCTGAAGAGTTAGCTCGGTGAAGTTTGAGTCGTTTGTGTTGAATATGTTGTACAGTATGTCGTTATGTGAGTAACTCGTCTGTGTATGAGTCGTGATTTTCTTTGAGTCGTAAGTCGTTAGGTCCAATGCGACCTAAGTGTTGTAACGAGTTGATCATGCCGACTTGTGATAAGTCGTAGGTCGTGAACTGGGGAATGTAATAACTTGAGTTGTGAGTATTGTGATATGTTAGGTCGCTAACGAGCTTAGTTAAGTCGTTTGCGCTGTGCCGTGTTGTAAAAGGTTGGGTTGCTATTGTGATAAGTCGGTGCCGACTTAATGAGTCGTAAGTCGTATACGACTTAAGGGTCAGGTGTCAAAATTGCTATAAATAGCGAGTGTGTTGTATATTTTAGGTTGTTGATTTTGTTGAATAAAATTCTTGTTGATTGATGTGTGCTTTCATCTAAAATTGGTAGTTGAGTGTAATCTCCTATCTCCACTTTCGGTAATCGAGTGCGCTCGATTCAACGATCGTCGATGCCAATTCACGGTATCAAGTGCGCTTGATCAACGTTTGAAGAATTGTAGATCTTCTCTCACGGTATCGTGCGCGATCAACGTGTCAAAGATAGCTAGAATTCGGTATCTTTGTGATCAACGAATTTGGGCATTTCAGTATCTTCAATCCATCGTTTGCTACTTCCATCGATCTATATCGTTTTGTTATTATCCGCTGCGCTAGTTTTTGGTATCAAAGCTAGACTTAGCCAATCATAGCTAAGCCGAGTCTTGTAGCCAAGGAGTTTGAAGTTGTTGTTCATCGTGTTCATCTTGAAATTGCAACAAGTTAGAAACTTTCGATCCATTTCATTTTGGATCAAAGTTGGAAAGGTGTTTGAGTTTGAGCCGAGAGTTGAAGCATCATTTTGGTATCATGTGTTGAAGATTTTTGAAGTATTAGTTGAAGGTTGTGTTGAATCAATCACGCCAAGGAGAGCTAATCATCATCAAAATGTTGAAGTGTTGTATAGAAGAGAAGAAGCCTAGCAAATGGAACAATGCATTAATGAGAAGTTTGATGAAGGCATTGGAAAGTTAGAGAAATTGATGAATGATTGGAATCAAAATCAAAGGAGGAGATCACCAATCTCGAACCATGGAGGAAACTGAGTTTCGCCATCGGTTACGGAAGCGAGAAGGGTATAACCGCAATCTTTTAGAGAGAGAAGAGAAACATCAATTTCATCGAGAAGAGATCACCATGAATATAGACATGAAGAGAGAAGAACTCCACGTGAGTTTGAAGAGGAGCCATATCGAAATGAAGAGAGATATAGTAAAAGAGACATGCGTGATCAAAGGGATATTGATGGTCGAGATCGTTATAGACATACATTTGGTTTTAATGAAGAGGGTGATAGAGCTAGCATTCATTATCGAGATCGAGACCAAGTTCGAAATTTATATAGGGATGTAGATGATGATCGTCGATGGGAATCGGGTATGAAGATGGAAATTTCAGAATTCAAGGGTGGAATGGTAGCAGAAGAATTTTTGGATTGGTTGTCTAATGTTGAAGAGATCTTTGATTTCAAGGAGGTTCCGGAGAATCGTCGAGTGAAGTTGGTTGCTACTAGATTGAGGGGTAGAGCTTTGGCGTGGTGGCAGCAAACTAAACTTACCCGGGAGAGAATGGGAAAGTCAAAGACTGAATCATGGGATAAGATGAAGAAGTTGATGAGAGCTACATTTTTACCTCACAACGATCAATCACTTATGTACCAGAGGTTGCAGAATCTAAGGCAGGGGACGAAGTCAGTTAATGATTATACAGATGAATTTTATCAACTGATTGCTCGAAATGACATTATGGAGACAAAGGAATAGTTGACTGCTAGATTTATTGGGGGATTGAGGATACAGATTCAAGATATGGTTAATATGTTCGATCCAAGATCTGCGGCGGAGGCACATCAGAAAGCGTTGGCTTGAGAGAAACAGGGAAGGCGTGGAGGTGGTGTGTTTACTAATTCCAACAATCAAGTAAAGGGTGTTAGTGGAAGTTCCAATGTTTCGAAAGCTATCAGTAAACCAGTTGTGAATGAAGTTGCGAAGACGAAGCTTAACAACAGTTTCAAGTGTTACAATTGCCAGGAAGTGGGTCACAAGAGTAATGAATGTCTGAAGCCGAAGAAACGAACTATGATTACTGAAGTTGAAGGTGAGGATGTTGGTGAAGATTATCCTAGTCCAGTTGAGGAGGAAGAACAGGATATTGCGTCAGGAGATGAAGGATGTAATCTGATGATGAGGAGATCTTGTTTAATACCGAAGCAGGAAGAAGAAGCTAGTTGGTTGAGGAGTAACATCTTTCAGTCAACATGCACTATTCTGGGAAAGGTTTGTAAATTTGTGATTGACGCGGGAAGTTGTGACAATATTATTTCTACTGAAGCTGTGAGAAAGCTGAAGTTGAAGACGGAGAAACATCTAAATCCTGCGTGGTTGAGAAAAGGAGGAGAAGTGAAGGTGGACAGGCGAGTTCGAGTTCCATTTTCTATTGGGAAGAAATATAAAGATGAAATTTGGTGTGATGTAGTTGAGATGGATGTTTGTCACTTACTTTTGGGAAGACCATGGCAGTATGATCGAGCAGTACAGCATGACGGTCGGACCAATAGCTATATTTTTATGTTTGAAGGTGTTAAAATCATTTTGGTTCCAAAGAAGAGACAACAGGAAGAGAGTAAATCTGAGGAGATTGAGGAGCTGAAAACTTTATTGACTTTGAAGGAATTTATTGAAGAAGTAGAAGAGAGTCCAGAGGTATTTTTGTTGATTGGACATGAAGCTACTAAATCCGTTGAAGTTTCAGAGGAAGTAAAACCGATATTGGAAGAATTTGAAGATGTATTTCCTGAAGAGTTGCTAACGGAGTTACCGCCGTTGAGGGATATTCAACATCAGATAGATCTTGTGCCAGGGGCAGTATTACCACACAGGCCACATTACAGAATGAGTCCTAAGGAGCATGAGGAACTGAGGAGGCAGGTGGAGGAGTTGTTAGAACAGGGGCGTGTTCAGGAGAGTTTGAGTCCTTGTGCAGTGCCAACTTTATTGGTGCCAAAGAAGGATGGATCGTGGAGAATGTGTACGGATAGTCGAGCTCTAAACAAGATCACAGTGAGATACGAATTTCCTATGCCGAGGTTTGATGATTTGATTGATCAGTTGAGTGGAGCTGTTGTGTTTTCAAAGATTGACTTGAAGAGTGGATACCATCAAATTCGTATTAGACCGGGTGATGAATGGAAGACTGCTTTCAAAACTAGGGAAGGTTTATACGAATGGTTGGTTATGCCGTTTGGTTTATCGAATGCACCGAGTACTTTTATGAGAGTGATGAACCAGATTTTCAGACCATACATTGGGAAGTTTGTGGTAGTTTACTTTGATGATATTTTAATCTACAATGGAAGCATGGAAAAGCATGTCCAGCATTTGCGTGAAGTACTGTTGATTCTACGACAGGGGAAATTCTATGCAGCAGCAAAGAAGTGCATGTTTATGACAGACAGTGTTTTATTTATGGGATATGTTCTATCGAAAGAAGGGATTCAAGTGGATGAAAGTAAAGTAGAAGCTGTCAGGAGTTGGCCACAGCCAAAGACAATTATTGAAGTAAGGAGTTTTCGTGGATTGGTATCTTTCTATCGAAGATTCATTCCACATTTTAGTAGTGTGATGGCACCTGTAACCGATTGCACGAAAGGAAAGAAGTTTGAGTGGTCAGAGGAAGCAGGCGTTGCTTTTGAGAAAATCAAGACACTATTGACGACAGCACCAATTCTAGTTTTACCGAATTTTCAGTCGTTGTTTGAAATACATACTGATGCGTCGAATGTTGGGGTTGGCGGAGTTTTGAGTCAGAAAAGAAGACCGGTTGCTTATTTCAGTGAGAAGTTATCTGGAGCTAAGTTGAGATAAAGTACTTATGATGTTGAATTTTATGCAATTGTTCAAGCTGTGAAGCACTGGAGACATTATCTATTTCAGAAAGAGTTTGTTCTTTACACTGATCATGAGGCTTTGAAGCATTTACAAGGGCAGGATAAGATTTCATCGAGACATGCATCGTGGATTGCCTTTTTGCAGCAGTTTACTTTTGTTGTGAAGCACAAATCTGGGGTAACGAATCGTGTAGCTGATGCTTTGAGAGGAGGAGTCATTTATTAACGACAATGAAGATTGAGGTGACAGGATTTGAATTATTGCCAGAGCTTATTGAAGAAGATCCTTACTTTAAGAACTTTGTTGAGAAAGTCAAGGAGGGAAGTTCTGATGAATTTATGTTGATTGATGGTTTCTTATTTAAGGGGAATAAATTGTGTGTACCAGATTGTAGCTTGCGAATGAAGATAGTAAAGGAGCTTCATGATGAAGGACATGTGGGTCGAGACCAAACATTGCAGTTAATCTCTCAATCCTACTATTGGCCATCGATGAGGAAGGAAGTTGAAAGGTTTGTTCAGAGATGTCATGTTTGTCAAGTTTCTAAAGGGACAACTACAAATGCAGGTTTGTATATGCCTTTACCTGTACCTACAAAACCTTGGGTGGACGTTAGTATGGATTTCGTATTGGGTTTGCCGAGAACGCAAAGGGGAAATGACTCGATATATGTTGTGGTTGATCGTTTCTCGAAGATGGTACATTTTATTGCTTGTAAGAAGACGGCGGATGCTGTTCATGTTGCTCAGTTATTTTTCAAGGAGATCTATCGACTTCATGGATTGCCAGAATCTATTGTGTCGGATAGGGATACTCATTTTCTGAGTCACTTTTGGTTAAGTTTGTGGAAGATGGTTGGAACGAAGCTGAAATTTAGTAGCGCTTATCATCCGCAAACAGATGGACAGACCGAAGTTGTTAACAGATCGTTGGGAAATTTGTTGCGATGCCTTGTGAAGGATAATCTGAATAGTTGGGACATGAAGTTATGCCAGGCAGAGTTTGCTCATAATCATGCAGTAAATTGTAGTACGGGATTTAGTCCATTTCAAATTGTATATTCAAATTTACCCAAGGGACCATTGGATTTAGCAATAGTACCACAACCGAAGGGGACGGTTAAACGAGCTGTAGACTTTGTTGATGGGTTGACTGAATGTCATAAAATCGTTCAGGAACGATTGGAGAAAGCAAATGAGAAATATAAACGATCTGCAGATTTGAAGCGACGAAATGTTGAATTTAAAAAAGGTGATTTGGTTTACGCTGTGTTAACCAAGGATCGTTTTCTAGTAGGTGCTTATAACAAGTTGAAAGCCAGAAAAATTGGTCCTGTAGAAGTTGTGAAACGGATTAATGAAAATGCTTATAAGTTGAAGCTGTCGGAGGATGTGTACACTTCTGACGTGTTCAATGTTAAGCATCTTGTACCGTATTATGGAGATGGACAATCTGATATGGAAGGATTTACAATTCGAGGACGAATTTTTCTCAACCAGGGGAGGATGATGCAGCTCAGGGGATAAGTCGTACACAACTTAAGGAGGAAGACTTGGGTCGTTCTCGAGTTAAGGAAGTTTCTTTTAAGTCTTAAGTCGTACACGAGTCAACCGGGGGAGGAAGGTCTCAAGTCGCAGGAAGCTTCGGTTTTAGGTCGGCAACGACCTAAGGACATAGATCGGCTACGACCTAAACGTGTCTTAGGTCGGTTGCGACCTAACGGAATATGGCTGAAGAGTTAGCTCGGTGAAGTTTGAGTCGTTTGTGTTGAATATGTTGTACAGTATGTCGTTATGTGAGTAAGTCGTCTGTATATGAGTCGTGGTTTTCTTTGAGTCGTAAGTCGTTAGGTCCAATGCGACCTAAGTGTTGTAACGAGTTGATCATGCCGACTTGTGATAAGTCGTAGGTCGTGAACTGGGGAATGTAAGAGCTTGAGTCGTGAGTACTGTGATATGTTAGGTCGCTAACGACCTTAGTTAAGTCGTTTGCATTGTGCCGTGTTGTAAAAGGTTGGGTTGCTATTGTGATAAGTCGGTGCCGACTTAATGAGTCGTAAGTCGTATACGACTTAAGGGTCAGGTGTCAAAATTGCTATAAATAGCTAGTGTGTTGTACATTTTAGGTAGTTGATTTTGTTGAATAAAATTCTTGTTGATTGCTATGTGCTTTAATCTAAAATTGGTAGTTGAGTGTAATATCCTATCTCCACTTTCGGTAATCGAGTGCGCTCGGTTCAACGATCGTTGAAGCCAATTCACGGTATCAAGTGCGCTTGATCAACGTTTGAAGAATTGTAGATCTTCTCTCACGGTATCGTGTGCGATCAACGTGTCTAAGATAGCTAGAATTCGGCATCTTTGTGATCAACGAATTTGGGCATTTCAGTATCTTCAATCCACCGTTTGCTACTTCCATCGATCTATATCGTTTTGTTATTATCCGCTGCGTAACTGGGGGAAGAAATAGAAGGCACGGTCCTAATGTGATAAAGCAAAATCAACTGCCAAATAAAAAATGGTTTAAAAAAAAAAATGAAATTGCTTTATATATCTTTGTAATGATATATCTTTGGTAAAGTTGAAATAAGTTTTAGTTAGCATATTGGACATATGATATGGAATTTAACTAAAGGAAAGTTAAATGTATTGAATTTAAACTGGATTATATAAGTTGTTGAGATGAAAATTAAACTTAAGATAAGTGATTATATAACACAAATTTGAAAGTTTAGACAAATAAGTTGTGTAACTTATAAAATGAGTATCTAAAACCAATTGTTAAAATGGTTAAACAATTTTGTTAAGCAAAACAAAATCTGAATTTGAGTAGTGATATGAATTTAACTTAAGTAATATTGAATGAAGTTGATTTTGGTATCGAAGTAAATTAATAAAGTGAATTAATGAAATGAAGTCATTTAATGAATAAGAATTTGAGTTATATAAGGAAATCCAACATGAAATGTATAATGAATTCGCATTAAAAATGTTGTTGTTAAGAAGTTTTGAATTAATAATAATATTGAAAGTGTTGAATAAAAAAATGTGATTATAGTAAATATTAGAATTCAATCTAAATTGAATATTGAACCAATTGAAATGATGTGTTAAACCAAATTGAACGTAAGTGAAGTAAAGTAAATTGAATAAATTTGGTTATATAGAATATGCATTGGTTGTTAGATGGATGTTAATTGATTGTATAGAAATTCATATGGAATTGAATTAATAAATTTGAAAGCTAAATAATTGAATTCAAAGTGGAAGTAAGAAAAAGTAAATATATTTAAATTTGATTTATTTTGGAACTGAACAAACTTGAATGTAATTAGTGAACGTAAACTAATTGAATTTGTATAAATGAATGTTAGTAAAATCCAATGTTAATGAATCGAATGTGATTAAATTGAAAAATCAATTCAATGAATATTAATAAGAAATGAAAGTGTATTGATTTGGTTATGAATGTTAGTTGGATGATAATTGTTTGATGGTTGGATTTGTTGCTTTTGATTGCATTTGCTATATTGGCATATATAGTTGTTGTAGTGGTATATGTTATATATTGATATTACTTTCTATATAAATGTTTCTCATTTTTTTGTTGAGTATTTAGTAGGCGTGTATGGTGCTTGCTTCGCATTTGGAGCTCACTTTCGTGCTATATTAGCCGTATATGCTCGCTAATAATATATAAGGTACATATCTCTGATTGCATATCATACTTTTACACTTTTTCCCCTACGGTATGCCTCATCCTCATAGATGAGATGCATATTTGTAATATATATATGTTGTGATCCTACTATGATCGAACCGCGCAATGGAGACGCTGGCGAAATATTTTGAAAATTTGCGGCGTTAGAATTTTTTTAGAAAATTGGGAAAATTTGTGAAAACTAAATTTTTGATATCTAGTTAAAATTAAACGATATTGGTTGGTTTTGAAAAGATAAATGTAAATTGATTTGAAAACTTAGAAAAGTTTTTAAAGAAGTTTAACTAATGGATTTTGGGAAAGTAAAAGGTTTAAATGATTTTGGAAATCTAGTTTGAACGATTTGTTTTGAAAAGTCAATGGATTTTGTGACTTTTTCTTACTTGGTAATTTCGAGGACTAAATTCTTTTAAGTATGGGAGAATGTAACGACCTAGAATTTCTGTCATTTGAAATTCGTATATTTAATTGATTTTAAACATTTTGAAGTAAATTTTAGAAGCTGAATAAATTATATTTTGAATATCCTGATTTAATTGCATAATTAGATCGTAAATTTAATATTTATAATTTCAGAAATAATTGGGATTTGAATTTAATATGAACAAAAATGATTTATAAATTTGTAACAAATTCTAGTTGAATTTAAATGATTTTAGAGAACTTTCAAAATCGAGTTAAAAGTTAAATTTCAAAAATTGACTACAGTCATTTTTCAAACAGTCTCGGATTTCGACGAAGCCAGTTTCATTGGATCTGTAATGTAATATTATTGTAAGATTTCAAATTTCGTGTCAATCGGACTTACGGTTTGTCCAGGGCAAGCTAAAACGCGTCGAAATTCGTTTAAGTGAATTTTAAATTTAAATTTGTTGATTTGAAAACCTATCTTCCAAATACGATCGAATTGGCTCCCGATATATATTCCATTGCATAATTTTCTATAAAAGGACCTTAAATTTTCTTTTTTGCAAAACTCTGAAACAACTTGGGCAGGCCGCAACTAAGAAATTCAGTGGCCGAAATCTCATCTTCTTCTTCCTTGATTTCTGGATGATCCATCAACAATTACAGAAAAGTTTCAACTAACACATTATAGAGATCGACGAGTACTACGAAATCAACAGTTGAGATCGTTTAAAATGAAGCCGATCGACGGCGATTCGATCGTGAAGTCGCAGCGTTCATTCGTGTTTTTTGTGGCTAAATCACGGCCAAGTCGCACATGGTTTTGGCCGAGGTTCGAGCTTGCTTCAGCGAGTCAAATGATGGTACTCGATCATCGTGAAGATCGACGTAGCAGCTGCGTTAATTCATAGATAAAGGCGGTTTCAATGGGTTCTCGTGTACGTGATGCCTGGGGGAAGAAATAGAAGGCACCGTCCTGATGTGTTTAAGAAAAATCAACGGCCAGATAAAAAAAGGTTTAAAAATAAAAAAATGAAATTGCTTTATATATAAATTCATATAGCTTTATAATGATATATCTTTATCATACGAGGTCTGTTTTGCACGAAACGACTTGCGTTAGGTCCGTATTGATGAATACTACGCGAGTTGATTGGAGCTAGTGTGAATTTTGGTTGAAATTAAACGCTTGTTTAATTTTAATCGGAATAGATAGCTAACGCGACGACTGCAAGCAATGTCAGTACAACTCACTCTTTCTAACTCACTGATATTTTTATATAAGTGAGAATAAATATTATTTATGATGATTGATGATTGTTTGGATGATATATGATATATTGATTGGTATTTGGATATATACCTGCCTAGTTGAGCAAATGACCCTATACGTTCCCGTGTATGAGCGGATGATCCTTTGTACGCGCGTCTGCCTTGAAGCGGACATTATACACATATTCTAATATGTGTATTTTGTATAGGTGACAGGTTGGAGGGATCCAACTGGATTCCTCAACAATATTGATTTTATTTACAAATACTGTTATATATTCGATTATCATATGATAGTTGATCTTTTGGATGCCGTGGTTGTTGTATTTAGTGTTATTGCAGCATTGGGCCATATTTTGGAAATTTAAAAATGTTAAAGTGATGATGTCCAAATTAAAAAGGATTTTCAAGTGATGTTGAAAATATACGTTTTATTGAATTTTAAAGTGTTAAAGGAATTGATTTACGTTAAATAAATAAATATTATAATTTTTATGTTATGTTGAAAATTTACGTTTTATTGAATTTTAAAGTGTTAAAGGAATTGATTTGCTTTAAATAAATATATATTATAATTTTTATGTTATAAAAACTATGATGTTTTGTGAAATATAATTGAAATATGAAGTTAACTATTTTGTGAAATAGTATAAATTGGGATTTTTGATTTATTATAAATGGCTTTATATATAAGATTTATAAAATTGATATTATATAAATCACAATAGTTGAGTTATAAAGGAGTTTTAAAATTGTTAAAATGAAGTATAAGTAATTCTTATAAGCAAATAAGATTTATAAAGTTGTAAAGTTATTAAAGGAACGAACTTTGTAAATAAATGATTTATATGCAATTAACTTATAATTTGGATTTTGGCATTTAAATGAGATAAATGAAATTGATTAATAATCGGATTTTATAAATTGAAGTTTTTATAAAATATAAATGTGAATTTATAAAAAAAAATTATAAATTCAAAATCAATTGATTTTGATAAGTTAAATTTAGAAGTTTATTTAAAGGAATTTATTCACGATTTTTGACAGTGAATTATCCTTTACATTAAAAGTTGAAATAATATTGAATTTGGTAAACGATTTATATTCACGATTTTGGACAGTGAATAATGTATTAAAGAAATGTTTTGGGAAGTGATATTTTAAATGGAATAAAATGATTAAAAGATGTTTTAAAATGTGTTAAGTATCGATAACATTGGTTTCAACATTCATTGTTGAAATAGACATTTTCGAGAAATAAGGAAATGATGGACTATAACACTATTGTTATAGTAAATGATTTTCGGAAGGAAATGTTTTTGTATAGTATAGGGATTTATATATCTATCTAATTTTCAAATCCTTATACTATTGATTTTGGGTTGTCGTAACGATGTTTTACGCAACATTCGTTTTGACCCAAAATAAAGATGTTTAAAAGAATCTTTTCCTTAAAGAATAAAATATATACTTAATCGTGATTTAAGTATATATAATATTTTCCAAGTGTTGATAATAAATTGATTTGTTAATTACTTATTATTAAATAAGTATTTGGAAATGTTTTCCAATATGAAATGAAATGTTTTAAGAATATATCTTTTTAAAGATAATTTAAAGTGAATATTTGAAGTGAATGTTTAGCAAGTGATTTAATTAATAAAAGATTCATTAGAAGAGCCCAGTGATTGTTATAGTGCTGAATATTTGTTTTGTCACGACCCGATCACGATGTCCGGCAAACAACATCAAATTCGTATCGCGGAAGCTTGCAACACCCATTAGATGATAAATAACACGGCGGAATAAAAGATGATATCACTGATACAACATGAATACAATATCCAATACATCAATTAGATACAATGATAATCATCAACATCAAAGAATATACAACACAGAATACAGGGGAACACGATACAGTATGAGATATGTCTACACAGAATCCAATACTGCAACTCTGATCCAAAAGTTCCAAAACTTCAAGCTCGATCCGCCATGAAGATTGCACTAAGATAAGCAAGAAAGGTTAGTCGTCCAAGGACTGAACTAGCTCCAAATAATCTACACACTTGACTATCTGAAAAAAAACCAAACTCTAGACTGCCCATATGGAAAATTGTGGGCACCCAATGTTTAGGAAGGGAACAATAAACTTCGATTCAATCATGGGACCGATGTGAAGAAATGAAAACGGTTTGTCTTTAAAAACAATTAAAGATTTTAAAATTTAAAAATTCGTAATGCTTTTTGAAAATGAAACTACCATAAGGCCTCTCGCTACACACACCATGCAACGTACAATTGAATGAGATTTCTCCTTATGATAGTCAAACATGCTTGATACGCGAAAACCATTTTGATATTATTACTATTAGTGCATAGTGGAAAACATTTTGAAAGTATAATATTAATCTTAGTTAGCATAGACATTTCGAACTATGCCTACTATAGCTACCATCCAAACAGTGGGGCGCCACCATAAGTAGATGGCAGGTAATACAACTAAAATCGCACAAAGCTCGTATTGGATGAATGGATTTCCAACAAATGGTTAGGCTAAGGAACTTCCTACTGCCACATGGGAACGCCGCTGACGGGACGCCCCGAGAACCTACCCGGCTCTCTGCCAACACAAGGTCGGGTTCCTCCCTGCCCTGGAGTAATACCTACAGATATGCCACCCCCGTCCTTTGGGACCTTTATCCGAGTGCTCTCAACACCAACAACATCACACAGTAATAAAGATACTACAGTGCCCACATGAGTAAGTATCTGGGCTCCATACCATGATACTACCCTTTTCCAGAAGGAATGGTCACACCCTAGGGGAGCTACTATGGCGACCCAGATTTTTAAAACAATTTAAATTTGAATAGTTTATTGATTTTAAATGTTTAAAGATAATTTTAACTTGAATAAAGATATCAATATTTACTTGATAATTAAATCATTGAATTATATAGTTTAAATATTGAATTTAATGAATTAAATTAGATAAATTGTTGAATATGAAATTTCTAAGCCTGTTTAAAATAATTTGAAGGCTTATAAAATTTATAATGATGATATTGAAGATAATTGAATGGTTGAAATTTAAATTTAATGTAATTTGTTCAATTTTAATAATATATCGTTTAAATTGAATTTAAAAATAGCTTTCCGAGGCATAGTCTCGGAATTCGACGAAACCAGTTCCATTGGATCCATAATAGTTAGTTATTATCAGACTTCAACTTTCGTAGCAATCGGAGTTGTCGATTGACCCTGACAGGTCAGAACGCTTAGAAAATATTTTAATCAATTTAATTTAAATTTGATCGTTTACTTCCGTGGCGCACGCATACGATCAAATTAGCCTCCGAAACATGTTTCATTGTGTTCGGAATGGGGGTAAAATCTTATAGACGCCTGTTAGCATGTCTGATTCGCGGTTCAAAATTTCACGGTGCGACACGAGATATTTTCAATATGTAATTATATTAACAATGGTGCGCAGGAAGCTTTCCCCAAATGGTTATATTATCTCGTTCCCTTTTCTATTCTTCAAGCATAAATCGAACCTTATATAAAAAATTCGAGGAAACTTATGGCGGAACGAAATCAATTTGTCCATCGAAAGGAAGGGAGAAGGCTCGCGATTGAATCGTGTTGTCGTGTGGGCTAGGGTTTCGTCCAGGGTCGATGTTGCGCGTGTGCGAGGAGTAGGAGCTCGCGATGAAGTGGATGAGCTTGTGAGGCCAATCTATACGTATGATTTGCCTTCAAGCAAGCGACGTGATGAAGCACGCTTTCGTGCACGAGGGAGGATTTGTCGAATTCTGTCGGCGATTTTGTGGTTTGCGATCTAGGGAATTCTTGATTCGTGAGGGTGGCAGTGGCATCCAGGAGGTGCAGTGGTGGCTCGTGATTGGAGGAAGGAGTTCGTTGTAGTGGCAGTGATACTCGGCGACGAAGGGTTTCGCTTGCATTCGAGGCAGTGAGGTATAACCAATTTTAGATTTTTATTTGACTTAATAAATATTGGAAACATGATTTATTACAGTAAGGGATATTATTAAAAAAAAATTAAATGAAATTTTTATTGCAGTAAAGAAAAAATATATTCATGCCTATCTTCATTAATTTTATATATATAGAAAAGATTTTGATATGTATGTAAGGATTTTACAATGTTTGAGGAATTTATAAAAAGGTAGATTTTTAAATCTATAATTTATTTCTATATGTAGTTTTAAGAGAGGATTTAATAGTAATTAAGTCATTAGTTAATTTAAATTATCATATGAAGCGATTAATTTAAAATTAAATTTTAATTAAAATTTTTAAAAGGGATAGTTGATTGTTTGATTATGTAAAATATTAATAAAAATCATATAACATTTATACAAGGTAAAAAATTGAGAAGAAACAAGTTGGATTTGGGAATGGATGCTAACAAAATCAGAGGTGAGTAAATCTCACTCTATTTGATTTTTTATTTAAATTTAAATGGCTAAATTTAAATAGTTGGTTGAATGATTAAATTGATTGGATGTGCACTGATAATGATGTGGCCATGGTTTTAGTTGGTTCTCGAGTTAATTGTGGTTTGACTCGAAGTATTTGGGTTTAAATCGTTTTAAACTTAAGTCATAAATAAGAAAAATGTTTTCATTGTTGATAGGGCTTAATGATTTGTGATTCATCGAATTTAGTAGGGTAACTAAAACGAGTAATTAATTAATTCAATTAATTAATGTTTTGGGGTAATTAATTTAGTAATTGAGGGTTTTGAATTAATTAAGTTTTAAGTTAATTAATTAAGTATAAGTAATTCAGAGTAATCATTTGATGGTTTGAAAATAATTTTTAATGAAATTAATAAAATATAATTACTTTGTGAAATTAATCAAGAGATTAATTTAGATGATTAATTAAGGTGAAATTAATTTATTTAATGAAGTAAATAAATGGGTAGTTAATTACAGGTTGAGATAAATCAAGAATGATTAATATTGTGGTTTAATTAATGTAATTAATTTAGATTAGGATAAATTAAAATATAATCGAAAATCATTAATTAATATAATCAATGACGCAATTAAAGATTGATTTATTTAAATGAATTAATCAATAATAAGTGACTTATGAGAAGTTAATTAATATAAGAAATCAAAGCTTAATGTAATAAAATATAGTTAGTTAATTTATAAAGTAATTAAAGATTACTTATTGATTTTGGTTAAGAATAATTAATATTGTGAAGTTAACTAAAGATAATTACTTGAATGTAATTGAAGGATAATGAATTAGGGTGATCAATTAAGATGAATAATGAAGGGATGATAGGTGAATTGATTTGAAGTTAATTAACGACAAGTGAAGAAATCAAAGTGATTGAAGATAGAAATTCAATTAGAATCAATTGAATTAATTCAGAAGTGATCAAGTTTGCTTATGGATGATTGAATGGTATGGAATGTTTTGAAATAGTTGATATCTTTGATATGAAATGTTGTGTATTTCATTTGAATAAATTAGGGTAGAGTGACATGAGACTCGAAGAGGCCGGTGTCGGGTATTGGGAAATACCCGAAACCACTTCGAATTCTTATAAATTGGTATGTGAAATTAATAGGTTGGAATGAAATGATTTAAGAGAATCGCACCATTTGATCTAAATTTGGAACTTGTAAAAACTTATGTGTGAAAGAAGTTATGTTTATAACATATTGCGAACTTGTAAAATTTGTTTGAGTTACCCCGGGTTTTATATAAGTTGTTTACTTTGGTATTCCATGTTAGTTGGGTTTACTCACGCTGGTTTCCAGCCTGACCCGGGTGTTACTTTGGTGTAATGCTTGGGTCAGACCGAGTATTACAGATTTTTCAGGTTAGGACGTTCTGAAGCTTAGGAGGCGAGCTAGATGGCAAGAAAGTTTGGAGTGCTTCCGCTATATTATATTATTGTATATCTATGACATAGTAATTGTGTATATTCTAGTGTTTGTATAAATGTGTAACTCTGATGTATTAAAATGTAATCGACAGATATAGTATTGCTTTGTAAACTGTTATTATTTATTATTATATTTTATCCGCTGTGAATTTGAGAAGTTGGTGCTTCTGATCTTCTTCTTCTATCTCTTTCTTCTTTTTCATAACTATCTAAAATTTTCGGCTTAGAAATTTTCGGGTCGTTACAGTTGGTATCAAAGTGAAAGGTTAAGCGAGAACCTTGGCTCTGGTGGGAGTTACTCATTAAATAGAGTCCGTAGTACTCTAGAATGGGTTATATATATATATATATATATATATATATATATGAGAGCGTACTTGTTATTTTCTTATATAAAGGTTTTAAATGATTTTATATAAAAACATACTTTGATATATAAAGCAATATTTCCTTCTAATAAATATTAAGGTGATTGGTTGTAACAACCCGCATATTTATCGATTTTATATTTAAATATTTTATTTAAATATTTTGTCGTTAATCGGATATTGATACAAAAAGCTACTTTTTGCAAATGGTCAAATTAGGACTCGAGACCACTTCCATTGAGTTCGAAATGCCGTTTACAACTTTCTTAAGAATAAACATTGATAGGTTTGGAGTTAGTGGAATTTCACATACTTTTCCCGCTTTGGACTTTGGGTTAGATTAGCCATTATAACTCAAACCCACTTCTCTCCTTCTCCTCACTCTTCATAAATTTCCTAACAACCAAGCTTTAGCATTAATGGTGAGTGGAAGGGGAAATTAATATTCCAAGCTCAAATTCTCTTGCAAATCCAACATTCAATTCCAAATTCAAGAAGAAGATATTGGATTCAAGCTTGTGATTACTTCTCCATTGCTTTCAAGCTTTTCTTCATAAATTTGGTACAAAGGTGAGATTTTTATCTCAAAATTCTAGCCTATAACTATATTGGACTGTTGGGAATGATTCCCTATCACTTTTGCATGTACATATGCATTTGGTTTGGATTGGATTGGCGAAAAACTCCAATTTTTAGCGTTTTGGTGAATTTTCTGCGCTTAGGTCGTTCTGGTCATTTTTCTGTGTTCGGAGTTAGGTCGCTCGCGACCTAACCCTTAGGCCGCTCGCGTGTTATCGCGCTAGGTCGCACTGCCTTGAATTTTCACTTCGGAGTTAGGCCGTTTCACGTTATGTCGTATGGGGTTTAGGTCGTAGGTCGTTTCTGGCCTTAAATCCCCTCTGCAGCGTTAAGTCGCTCAGCCTTTCCCCGTTAGGTCGTATGAGATTAGGTCGTTTCCCCGTTAGGTCGTATGACCTTAGGTCGCTCGCCTCTTCTAACCTGCGAGTTCCATAAGTCGTCCGTCTTCCTTAGGTCGCTCACCTAGTTGAGTCGCACCTTACCTTAGCTCGGCAATGTTAGGTCGCGAGTTTCCCTTAGGTCGCGTACCCCCTTAAGTCGCTCGACCACTAGGTCGCGAACAGCTCTAGGTCGCTCGGCCCCTTACTTCCTTGGGTCGTTCGAATGTTAGGTCGCTCGATCTTTGTACCATTAACTCACGAACCCACTTAGTTCGCTAGGTCGCGACACATTAGGTCGTTTGACCCTATGCGTCTATAGGTCGCTCGACCTTGTTTGACACCTTAGGTCGTTGCCCCTTTAGATCGCTCGATACTATCCTCCCTTAGGTCTTCACTCGCAGGTCGAACCCCGTAGCGGGGGCGTTGCACCCGCACCCCCACCTTGGGGGGTTGCCACCCCCCTGGACCCCCCTCCGTAGGGGATCTTATCTGAAAAACATTCAACAGAACTTGCTTTGTTGAGATGCCGAGTTGACCATTCTTCGAGACAAACTATCTTGGGCTCCTTGGTCGATTTTATGGATTTTTGAATATCTATTCCGATGGATTCTTTATCGGTTTCTTTGGATTTTATTCACGTCTTCGAATGTGAATTTTTATGATTGATTGTTTCTACAATCACTTCTGTGATTTGTCACTTTAAAATATAAAGGTTTTCTATACTAGTAGTAAATATCAAAACTCTTTCAACAAAATGATTTCAACCCTATTTTCAATAACAAAGCTCTTTTCTTAAACCGTTTTCCAATCTACTAGTATATACAAACCTTTACCTCACTCGGATGAGAAATCTAATTAAACGGCTTAGTAAAACAAGTGGTATGAAACGCTTGCGTTCACTTTGTCGGTTAATTCTTGGACTTGTTCGATTGAACCTCTTGTGACAATTTTCTAGTGAAGATTTACAGTTTGTTCGTAAATATTTAAGTTAAGCAAGTGGTTATGGGACAAGAAGCTAGACTTTTATATTTACCAGCTTAGTGTAATTGACACTTCTCGTTGATCATGATGATCATTTTATGATTTAGACTAGCAATTGTGCGATGTCTCTTTGTTTGCAAGGTTAGACTAGACCTCTTTGGTGTGATTCCGACTCACACATATCTCTTTGTCTGCAAGGTTAGTCTAGACACCATTTGTGTGATTCCACTCACACATACCTTTTTGTGGCGAGGTTAGGCTAGACACCATTTGTGTGATTCCACTCACACATACCTTTATGCTTTTTGGTTAGCCTAGACCTCAACTGGGTGATTCCGACTCACCCATATGGGGTAGCCCCCCATGGTCTTCGGACCGTCATGTGATAGGCCTCTTTCCCTTTTTCTGTGATTTCTGGATTTCTTGTGTTGATTTCTGGAATTTATGTCATTGAGTTGTTATGAGTACAAGTTTAGGGTATGATGCCCTCTTTGGATCTTTGAGAAGATTCTTGTGATATCGATTTATCTCTTATTGATTGATCTTCTGTTGATCATCATTTGCATACTTATAGTAGTATGTCAGTATGGATGTTTTATGTTTATGCCATATCTTTTATTTTATACCATGTCATCTGATATTTATAGCTAGACTGATCCGTTTATTATTTTCTTAAATAATACTCGGATCAGACCGAGATGTTACAGGTGCTTCTGCTTGACTTCTTCCCGGGATTTACTACTCTGACTTTTGGCTAACTATTTAGATTAGCAGTTTTTGTTGTATACACTTGAGACATAGACTCACAGTTGTACTCTTTTGTATAACATGTGTTGCTATTCTTTTGTATTATTGTGGATCTTTTTGACCACTACTCTGATGTACACTTTCATGTGTTAGTTATATATTCATATCTTCTTCTGCCTTTGTGATATAGATGTTTGTGACTGATTTGTGTTATGCTTATTTATATGTTTGTTTCCGAAGATTATTTATAGCCACCGTGTGATAAGCAATCACATGGATGGTCGCTCCTCAACAGCCTTATTCTCCGTGCTAGTTGACAGCACTACACCGTAGTGTTCTTGGCTAGCGTGGGTATAGAGGTGGGGCGTCACATTGGTTGTTAAATTATTGAAAATAAATTAAGAAGTAATATAATACAACCAAATTAAAGTCTTGAATTGGAATTAAATTAAGTAGAAATAGAAATACAACCAAATTAAAATTTAATTGATTGAAAATGAAATTATAAATCTGGTCCCAGAATTTGAAAATTTTGTTTCAAAGTAATGAAAAATAATAAATAAGTATTATTTGGATAACTGGGACTTGTTGCAAACAATGGGTTGTTTGAAAATTTGATTTGAATTAAAAACCAAAAGTAGGCTAAAATTTTAGGATGATCTCGTGTGTAAAGGAAATAATATGTATGAATAAGGAATATACATAAATCAAAAATAGTTTGAATAAACTCTAAATGTTGAGTTTGAAATTTGGAATGGGATGTGGTACCCAAGTGATAAGTTTTTAAGTGGGAAGATTATTATTGTGAAGTTTAAGGATTGAATGAGGTTGATTGGATTAAGTAAATCGAATTTAACTTGGGAGAAGTTAAATAAGTTTGAATGAACAACTTGAATTGGAAATATTAAGATGAAATGAAGGATATGGAATCACTTTAAACTGAAAATTTGAATAATTAAGTTTGTAAATAAAAATTGTTTAAGAACTGGCTTCAAATCGGAAGATAAAATTTAATAATAAATTAAAATTTTAAAATAAAATTGTATTGAACTCCTATTTGAACCTTGAAATACATAAGTTAAGATAATTTAAAATGGAATTTTGAGAATTGGACTTAGAAATTAAATCGATTAAAAACTTTGAATAAAAGTTAATTTGGTTTAAAAAGTTAAACCAACCTTTGAGAATTTAACTCGAATTTATATAATTCGAGGTAGTTTAAACTCAAGATTGAAATTGGATTAGTTCAAAATTGAATTTGGTTTGAATTAATTGGATTGGTTATTGAAGATGTATAAGATTAAGAATTTAAATGGGAAATTGATTTGGATTATGTTGAAATGATTTGAATTTGAAATGGGTTCAATTGATAATAATTCAAACTGATTGGAATAATTTGAAATTATAACTAAAGTTGAACAGGATAAAAATCAAATGGAATTTGATTTAAATTGGGAAAGGAATCAAGATTGATTCAACTTGAATTGGGTTTAAATAAATTTCAATAGAAATTGAAGTTATTCAAGTTAGAATTGAGTTAATTTAAATGGAAGTGGAAATTTAAGTTGAATTGTTGGGGAAGTGAATAGTTGACTCTTGACTATTTTCAATATAAATTGTTTTGATATAAACTTATTTTTTCTAAGCTATTAAATATATAAAACCGTTCTTTCTTAAAGCCAAATTATTTTGTACTTGGTTTACAATTATTTTTAGAGCTATTTAACCATTTTTCAACTGTTTTCTAAACTAATTACTATTTTTCTACTATTTCACAAACTAATTTCTAGTTTACGACTATTTTGCAATTATTTAAAATTCCTGAAACTATTCAACTATTTTCTGACTATTTTACAACTAGTTAACTATGTTATAGCTATTTTGCAAACTAATTATTATTTTTCAACTACCTATCTATTTGTAAAATTTCCAAGCTATTTTCTAAATATAAACTGGTCTGAGTTCAAACTGTTATTGATTAAATACCCAACTGATATAAGGATTGAAGTGATAATTCAATGGAATTGAGGCAATTGTGAATAGAAAGGAAATTGATTTAGTTAATAATCAATGAAAATAAATACGTACGATGTACATATATTATTCTATTTGCATAGTGATTTGATCCAGATTCGAGCATAGAATTTTGAGATAGTTTATCGATCCGAGTTGAGATTTTTCACTCGATTTTCGACGGCGAACCTGGATATGGATTGTTGATTGGTTCTGGATGTTCTCTATCATAGTTATGGCTACGCAAGAAGAATGACGGTTTCTGATCAAGAAACCAGATCTGAGTCTGCACTAGGAAGTCGAGTGGACGATACAAGTTCGGAAGTGAAATTGTGTGATCGAGTGGGCGATCAGATTGGTATAGCGTACGAATGATATGTGTACATCGTACGGATTTGAATGAAATTGATATTGAAAAGAGTAATCAAATTTTAATATTTGATTTTGAATAAACAAAGTTATATATCTTTGTTATATAAGATAAATCTCCCCTAGTTGAATTTATTGCTGGAAGAAAAAGGATTTTTGAAAGTGTTTGAAGTATAAAGGGAGTTTTATACAAGATTGAACTGTTCTAAAATTTAAAAAAAAATTATATATATTTATATATATAAAGGATCTTATGAGGATTTTGGAAAAGGCTTTGGGCACCTTTGGATTTGGAAAGGCTTTTTATTTTTGGGTAAAATCAATATTAAAATTTTGAAAGCCTAGTTTGAGAATTATCGATTTTGGGATAATCGATTTTGTGTAAAGGAGCCTTATATGAGATCATACTAGGTGTATGATTTGAAAGATACTATATGTATGGTATAAAGTGTTTTGATGATCGCTCTGGGGAAAAAGGCGCTCCCTTGAAACGAACTTCTCAGGAGTGCCACCGGGTGGTGCTGCCTTGAGCCCCAATGGGGGGTTCTAAAGTTGATCGTGTGAGGAGTCCGGACAAACTAGTTCTTGAGGATTATTGGGTAGCGAAAGTCGAGGGCGCTGATGCCTACAGGGGCATTTGGGTTATGCTGTGACGACAGTGTAACTCGATGTCACTGCGATCTACTGTGGGGAGCATAGAGAAAATCGTGTGGAGGATGAGTGCCAACAGTCTACACTTGGTTTTACCGGGAAGGCAACGCAACATCGGTAGACTGTGATCTATGGTCGAGTGGAGTGGAGAAGTTTCATTCCTTTGGCAGCGAAATTCGAGGACGCTGATGCCTACAGTTATATGGGTTTTTGCTGTGATAGCTACGTAATCCCAGTTGTAGCTGCGATATGTAGCGGGTTCCATGGTGTAATCGAGGGGCGCAGAGGCCTACAGTTATCTATGGATTTTGTTGGGATGACAACGTAACCATCGGGTTAACTGCGACCATGGATGGGGTGATGATTTCCAAAGCATTCTCACCAAAGATATATCCTCTATTTTCAAAAGCTGTTTTCTATATTTTCAGTAAAATTATTTTCCAAGTATTTTCACTAGATGTTGGAAACGGGTTTACCAAGTACTTATAGATTTTCAGTCCTACGCTTGATCAAGGTATGACTAAATTTCTGTGAGAAGAAGGATGGACTGGTTGAGACATCGAGTTATAAGAAATATTTTTATAAAGAGCTATTTAATAGTATTATGTGGATTTAAGGGCATTTCTAAAAATTTAAGATAAAAGTGTTGGAATTTTGGAAAATGAAAAGAAGATTCAAACTGGAATTATGAAAAATTTTGAATTCAGGAAAAATTTAATAAGGTGATTTTTTGTAATAAAATCGAATATTGATATAAAAGTTGGAGGTAAGCTAATTAGCTAAATAATTATTTGATAAAGTACGTTAATAAAATTTAACTCGGTTAAATATTTAAATTAATAATGGAGTTCAGAAATGAATTCGAATTGTAAGTAGAATTCGACTTGGATTTGATAATGAATTGAATAAGTCGAGATGCTATAAAAATAGAAATAAAAATAGAATTGGATCAAATAGTGATGGTTTGAATTATAAATAAAATTCAAGTGTGATATGAATAATATTTAATGAAAGTTGCAAGTAAATTAGATATAAGAGAAGTGTTGTCGTATGAAATTTAGTTATAATAGACATGGTTTGAATTGCAACAAAACCTAAGTGAATAGAAATAAAATTGAGAATGGCTTTGTATTAATAAAATAAATTCGAAAATGAATTAAGTAAGTGGATTAAAAATTTAAAAGAATTAATGGGTTATCAGAATGAAAGGTTATTAAATAAAGGGTTTGGGTTAAATTTATTTTTGGAAATGGATATTAATATAAGCATTGAATGCTGTCAAGCTCATTGAAATATTTTTAAATTGGAAACGATGTGGAAATGAAATGAAATGCAAATGTATGGTTGGTGAATAAATTAGAAATGAAATGGAATTAAATATAAAATGAGTTGAAATCAATCTGAAGTAGTTATAAACTAAAATAGGTACTCTGTTAAGCGAATATCGTTGAAATTGCATAAAAATAGTTGTCGTTTGGCGTAAATAAAAGTAATTAAAATTCTATGAGTTAATAGAGATTAAATAAATTTGATTCTGAATCATTTGAAGTGAATATCGGCTTGTTTGGATTAAAAATCAATGGAATGTAAGAAATTGAGTTGCAAACCATTAAAATTGAATAAAATGGCTTATGAATTGGTTGAAAGCAATTGAATTAGTTTGAAGACATATAAATTGCTCAAGGAAGTTATTTTGAATGCATTTCTTTTAGAATTGATGTGTTATAATTGTTTAAATAAGAGAAATGTTATAGTTTTCATATATATAGTGCTTATATGTGTAAATTGAGTAAGTACAGGTACCTGAAGGCCGTTTGGCTGGATTTGGATGCACTAATTGCTAAAATAAGTAAGCTACATGCTTAAAATGCTAAATAAGGTACGCCTACGCAATAAAAATAGGAAATATGAACTGTTTTTGCTTTTTCCGACCGGGTGGGTCGATGTATACATATTTATATCTCTTGTTAAATTGCAAAAGCTCCTCCGTGCAAAGGAGACTCTGCCAAAAATGTTTGAAAATTTTGGGAGTTAGAAAGTTTTTGAAAAAAAATTTGGGAAAATTTTTGTTAACGGCAAAACAATTTCAAATTTCAAATTAAAGTAAATTAGTAGATGAAACTAATATGAATCAGTTATAAATGGAAGATAAATTCAGTATTCAGAATTGAAGACAAATTGAAATAATATGGAATGGGAAAAACTAAATTGAAATAGATATGAAACCTATGTAAGAAAACGTATAAAATGATTGGAAAGATTATGATTAGATATTATTATTAAGTAAGATTGCAGGTATCATAAAGGAAAAGGAAATTGGATTTGATTTCAGGAGATAATGTGAATTACTCGACAAAAAGGTATGTATTTAAATTTCCGTACAAAATTGGATTGGGTTTTGATCTAGCCACTTGGCTTTTGTTTTCTTTTGGAATTTGGGAGCCTGTAGAGGCCTTTTGTAGTTGTACCGAGCTAGCCGCGCAAAGGAGACATAGGCAAAAAATTTCGAAAATTTAGAGAGTTAGAATTTTTTTGAGAAAGTTGTGATAATTTAAATTTGAATTTTAAATTAGGTTTGAATAAGTGAAGTAAAATAATGTTGTTTGAAGCTACAGAGCGTTTTGGGGAAGTTGGTTGAGGTGATAGTGGGTTTTTAATTAAAGATAGTTGGTAGGATGTTGAATTGTGAGTTTTGGAAAAAGTTAAACAGGTTTTGAGCCATTCTTCCTAACTAGTAATTTCGGGGACGAAAGGGGGAGGAATGTGACGATCCGAATTTTTAAACAATTTAAATTTGAATAGTTAATTGATTTTAAATGTTTAAAGATAATTTTAACTTGAATTCAAGATATCAATATAGTTTAAATATTGAATTTAATGATTGACATTGGGTAAATTGTAGCCTGTTTAAAATAATTTGAAGGCTTATAAAATTTATAATGATGTTACTGAAGATAATTGAATGGTTGAAATTTAAATTTAAGGTAATTTGTTCAATTTTAATTAAATATCGTTTAAATTGAATTTAAAAATAGCTTTCCCAGGCACAGTCTCGGAATTCGACGAAACTAGTTCCGTTGGATCCGTAATAGTTAGTTATTATCGGATTTCAATTTTCGTAGCAATCGGGGTTGTAGTTTGACCCTGACAGCTCAAAACGCTTAGAAAATATTTTAAGCGATTTAATTTAAATTTAATCGTTTACTTCCGTAGCTCGCGCACACGATCAAATCAGCCTCCGAAACACGTTCCATTGTGTTCGGAATGCGGGTAAAATCTTATAAACGCCTGTCGGCATGTCTGATTCGGGGTTCGAAATTTCACGGTGCGACACGAGATATTTTCAACATTTAATTATATTAACAATCGTACGCGGAACCTTTCTCCGAATGGTTATATTATCTCGTTCCCTTTTCTATTCTTCAAGCATAAATCGAACCTTATATAAAAAATTCGAGGAAACTTATGGCGGAACGAAATCAATTTGTCCATCGAAAGGAAGGGAGAAGGCTCGCGATTGAATCGTGTTGTCGTGCTGGCAAGGGTTTCGGCGTGGGTCGCTGTTGCACGTGCGCGAGGTGAAGGAGCTCACGATGAAGTGGAGGAGCTTGTGACGCCAGGCTATACGTATGATTTGCCTTCAGGCAAGCGACGTGATGAAGCGCACACTCGTGCGCGAGGAAGGATTTGTCGAATTCTGTCGGCGATTTTGTGGTTTGCGATCTAGGGAATTCTTGATTCGTGAGGGGCGGTGGCATCCAGGAGGTGCAGTGGTGGCTCGTGATTGGAGGGTGAGTTCGTTGTAGTGGCAGTGATACTCGGCGACGAAGGGTTTGGCTTGCATTTGAGGCAGTGAGGTATAGCCAATTTTAGATTTTTATTTGACTTAATAAATATTGGAAACATGATTTATTACAGTAAGGGATATTATTAAAAAAAAGTGAAATGAAAATTTTATTGCAGTAAACAAAAAAATTATATTCATGCCTATCTTCGTTAATTTTATATATATATAGAAAAGATTTTGATATGTGTATAAGGATTTTACAATGTTTGAGGAATTTATAAAAAGGTAGATTTTTAAATCTATAATTTATTTCTATATGTAGTTTTAAGAGAGGAACTAATAGTTAATTAAGTCATTAGTCGATTTAAATTATCGTATGAAGTGATTAATTCAAAATTAAATTTTAATTAAAATTGTTAAAAGGGATAGTTGATTGTTTGATTATGTAAAATATTAATAAAAATCATATAATATTTATACAAGGTAAAAAATTGAGAAGAAACAAGCTGGATTTGGGAATGGATGCAAACAAAATCAAAGGTGAGTAAATCTTACTCTGATTGTTTTTTTTATTTAAATTTAAATGGTTAAATTTAAATAATTGGTTGAATGATTAAATTGATTGGATGTGCACTGATGATGATATGACCTTGGTTTTGGTTGGTTCTCGAGTTAATTGTGGTTTGACTCGAAGTTTTTGGGTTTAAATCGTTTTAAACTTAAATCATAAATAAGAAAAATGTTTTCATTGTTGATAGGGGATTAATGATTTGTGATTCATCGAATTTAGTAGGGTAATTAAAACGAGTAATTAATTAATTCAATTAATTAATGTTTTGGGGTAATTAATTTAGTAATTGAGGGTTTTGAATTAATTAAGTATTAAGTTAATTAATTAACTATAAGTAATTTAGAATAATCATTTGATGGTTTGAAAATAATTTCTTAATGAAACTAATAAATTATAATTACTTTGTGAAATTAATCAAGAGATTAATTTAGATGATTAATTAAGGAGAAATTAATTTATTTAATGAAGTAAATAAATGGATAGTTAATTACAGGTTGAGATAAATCAAGAATGATTAATATTGTGGTTTAATTAATGTAATTAATTTAGATTAGGATAAATTAAAATATAATTGGCAATCATTAATTTATATAATCAATGACGCAATTAACGATTGATTTATTTATATGAGTTAATCAATAATAAGTGACTTATGAGAAGTTAATTAATATAAGAAATCAAAGATTAATGTAACTAAATATAGTTAGTTAATTTATAAAGTAATTAAAGATTACTTATTGATTTTGGTTAAGAATAATTAATATTGTGAAGTTAACTAAAGATAATTACTTGAATGTAATTGAAGGATAATGAATCAGGGTGATCAATTAAGATGAATAATGAAGGGATGATAGGTGAATTGATTTGAAAATAATTAATTACAAGTGAAGAAATCTAAGTTATTGAAGATATAAATTCAATTAGAATCAATTGAATTAATTCGGAAGTGATCAAGTTTGCTTATGGATTATTGAATGTTATGGATTTTTTTGAAATAGTTAATATCTTTGATATGAAATGTTGTGCATTTCATTTGAATAAATTGGGGTAGAATGACATGAGACTCGAAGAGGCCGGTGTCGGGTATTGGGAAATACCCGAAACCACTTCGAATTCTTATAAATTAGTATGTGAAATTTATAGGTTGGAATGAAATGATTTAAGAGAATCGCACTAATTGATCTAAATTTGGAACTTGGAAAAACTTATATGTGAAACAAGTTATGTTTATAACATATTGCGAGCTTGTAAAATTTGTTTGAGTTACCCCGGGTTTTATATAAGTTGTTTACTTTGGTATTCCATGTTTGTTGGGTTTACTCACGTTGGTTTCTAGCCTGACCCGGGTGTTACTTTGGTGTAATGCTCGGGTCAGACCGAGTATTACAGATTTTTCAAGTTAGGACGTTCTGGAGCTCAGGAGACGAACTGGATGGCAAGAACGTTCGGAGTTCTTCCGCTATATTATACTACCGTATACCTATGACATAGTAATTGTGTATATTCCAGTGTCTGTATAAATGTGTAAATCTGATGTATTAAAATGTAATCGACAGATATAGTATTGCTTTGTAAACTGTTATTATTTATTATTATATTTTATCCGCTGCGAATTTGAGATGTTGATGCTTCTGATCTTCTTCTTCTTCTGTCTCCTTCTTCTTTTTTCATAACTATCTGGAATTTTCGGATTAGAAATTTTCGGGTCTTTATAGCTACCCCTGAAACCTTGTCGCATCATTCCTGTTTCGACCATTACCGATTTGTGAGGCTCGACGAGGTTTCATCCACAAAGCTACGCTTTATACGAAAGCCATGCTTTGATCACAATTGATCAACCAATGATCATCAACACACAATAGCACTTAGCATGCCACACTACTAAATTGGGAGTATATCGCTGATAACCTTCAACTACATAACCTCTGACCTCGTACGTCTCAGAGAAGGGTGTTAAGCTAAGAGAATAAATTCTCCTCCACCAATAGATATGTATTTGAAAGAAATCTGCTTATAACTCAAAGTGTAGTGTCAGACACACATCCATACAAATCTGTTCCAGGTTCGAACAGAACCGAAGGCACTTCCGAAGAAGCCCTTGCAATCCGGGTATTCACAATCCAGATCGGACTTCCCATCACTCAGGAAATCTCTATACCGTAGCTACACGGTGTAGAGACAATCGATAGGTCATCCTATCGTTATCACAAATACCCGGTCTTCAAATGCTATCCATAACGACATATCATTATTCGGAATGGGCTATATGACACAAGGTTCTCTCTCTGCTAAATCGAATAATGAGCGCAATATTTAAAAACATATGGATATGGGATTTCAATTAAGTCACGACTTAATAGTTCCAACTTTCTTTCAAATGGTTTAAACCAATTACCATTTCAAATCTTTTAAACAAAAAGATTTGTTTCACAAAGTTCACCCAGTTCACAAAGATCCATTCACGGATTTCAAAACAATTTTCCATTTCAATTGGATTAATTTATTTAAATCTTTAAATCAAGATTTATCTCATAGCTTCCAAAACTCGTTTCCAAGATTCATCCATAATCTGGAAAACTATTTCAATTCAAACTTGAAATCCTTTTAACATAAATTGGAAGTTCATTACTCATATGAAGGCTTTTATTGTTTGAAAACAAACTGTTTTCATTTCGGAAATTCCAATTTGATTTATACAAGTTAACATCTTCAAATTCCCAAAACAACATTTTAAAATGGTTTAAACCGATATAAGCCTATATACCCGTTTAAAATCATAAATACCGAATACAGAATTCAATTTCAGATATTAAATTCCAATTTAAACCGAATTATTCAAATTCCAAATCCCTATTAGCTATTCAAAATAACTTTCATTCTTAAAACACTTGTTTCAAAAGTCTTTCACTTTAAACCCAATCTATTTCCAAAACCATTTGAATTTAAAATTCAAATTCAAAACTATTTAAAAATCTGTGACTTAACCCAATTCCACGTGCAATCCATATTGGTGTGTGTATAAGTGTGGTCCAAGGGTTCAACACAATAGTGCAACAACATTAAGTCATTACAGATTGCAATCTCAACAATATCAATAAGCGGTATATTTCAATAACGCTTATCTATATACATAGATTCACAGATAGAAAATATGAATGCATTATAAATAAATAAATTACATTCATCACTGATCACACTGAAACGACTCATAGCACAAAGCATAGCATATCAGAAATATCAAACAGTTCAACAATCAATAGAATTCAAACATCTATAAGTGAACTCAATTAATTATCTGATTAATTTAAATCAGATGGGTCATCGATCATGGTTAATTAGTATTAATTGATTTCAAAGCATTTGATTAATTGTTCTTTAATCATTTATTAGTTAAATTAATCAACCTTGAATTTTGAAATAATTAACCTTTAATTATTCAATTATTCTTTAATTAATCATCTTTTTAAATTTATCAATTTCTTCTTAATTACTCATTTAATTAATTAATTCTTAATTATTAATTAATAACCTTAATTATTGATTTATAAACTTAATTACCCATTTGATTATAACTAGTTACTTAATTAATCATTAGTTATTAATTAACTTAATCGTTTAATCCTTAATTAATTATTACTTAATCATTAATTAATAACCTTAATTATTAATTTATAAAGTTAATTACTCATTTATTAACTGCTAATTACTTAATTAATCATTTATTAATACTTAATTAAATTCCTCAATTAATTAACTATTAATCATTCATTTATTAACTTAAGTAGTTAATTACAAATTTATCAATCACTTAAACATTCATTAATCTCTAATTACAATTATACTTTAATTATTCTTAATGACTTCCTAAGATAATTAATTAATTAGTATTCAATTTAATTAACATTTTTAATCTCTTCTTTAAACTTTGAAAATCAAATCATCATTTACTACAAAGTTCACTGTTAATTAAATTGTTATACTAAAATTAATTTCTAAATTTAAAATAATCATTAAATGTTTAAAAGGTCCTTAAAGTATTAACTAAAATAATTAAAACTAGTATTTAAGCTTCAAATTACATTTGTTAAACCTTATTAAGTTTTACAGTGCTAAACTGTTGAAAGTGATCTACTTAACATTATTAAAATAATGCAATACAGTAGACTAACAAAACCCGAGGCTCCCCATGATTAAACTCGTGCGTTACTTCGAGTACTTCACGCAATTTCCCCGAGACTTCCCCCTGTTATTCTCACAACCTTCCTCTTCTTCTTTTTTTTTTCTATTGTTTATGTTTTTAACTAAGCTAATTAGCATCAGGTTACCCATTCTCTCACACGATAAACTCGAAGCCAACACCCAATCTGCTCGAGCACGACACGAGTAAGTTGACCACGACGCACGACCTCCATGCCACTGACACCAAATACCACAGCTGTGCACGTTCACGGCGGCACCGCTGGCCTCCGGTGAACACCCACAACGTCGGCAAGTCCCAAATCATACGTAGATACGAAAATCAAGCACGAATCACCTTAAGAAAATTCGAATCGAAAATCAACAGTTCGACCCAAAATACAGAACTCAACCCAATCGCTAAAATCACCTCATCACCATCGTAGACACCACCGGATTCGCCCATATTGCGGCCACATAACGACAATGCGTTGAGCAACCCTTCTCCATAATCTCGTGCAACTCGATCGAGCCTAGACGACGAACACGCCATGTTACAGACAAGTGCAAAAACTTGAACATAAACCCTAAAATGTCTTCGCCCTCTTAATCCACGAAATAGAAAAATTATTTGACATTTTTCTCGAGATCAAGGGTGGTTATATTTGCTACAATTCAAGTTTCAATATTTTAAAATGATTCAATTCTCTTAAATTTGAAAAAAAGCAATTTTTATTCAAATCCAAACTGCTCGTAAATTACTAATCTAAAAATCTAAATTTTTGTTTTAAAATTCATAAAATTCAGTAAGGATTCAATACATAAACTTGAATTAACTTCCTGCAACAATCGAGTTTATCAAATTATTGCATGATTGCCTGTAAAATAGTACTACAGTAGTATCTTTTTCAAAGATGTTCAAACAACTTCTAAAAATATTAATCTAAGTTTAAATCCCTGGTTTGATTAAAATTTTACACTTATCAATGATTAGCAGGAAATAAATTTTATTTTATTTTGAACAAAATATTCACTCTGTAACCATAAACAGAGACATATAGAAACACAGAATTCATATTAAAGCTAAAACATATGCAATATAGTATGATCAATGAATTCCCTGAACTATTTCAATTAAATTTTAAACTTGAAGCTTCAAAAGTTTGTTTACTCACAGGCATTAACATAAACAGAAATTTCTAGGTAGAAATATTTGCTCACCTGTAAAGAAAAAGAATAGAGGACCCTTCTTGTTTGCAACTGCAGATTGATTTTTTTTGAATGATATTTAAGTTTGTAATGATGTTTATTTTCTTTTGCTTGCTAAATTATGTTTTCTTGAACGAACTGGAACCATACAGATGTGTATATGTAGAGAGAAAGGTGTTTGTGCAGGTGATAATATATTTTGTACAATGTAATATTATTTTGTACCATATCATAGATATTTTCATTTGTTTTGGAGGCTGATGATATTGCTAGCATTAATTGCTTTGTACATAAACATTTATTTACTTTTTTTTCTTTCCCTGTTTCCTTCCAGGTCTGCATGTTTGGATTTACTTCATTTGTCCTCACTTTATTTGTTTATACTAGTGTCTTCTTTGACAAGCTTTTATACATAAGTTTATCTTTTTCTTTCTCTTCTATTTCTATGTGTATATGCTTATTTTACTTGTCCGCACTTTATTTATTTGTTAAATTCAACATTTATTTAACTCACATACTAATTGTCTTGTATATCTACACATACATATTTTTATACTTTATTTTGTATGTACAATTTGTTATTATCTTATGGTTTGATTTTATGTTGCCATATGACCATATACTATTATTTTATACATTTTATATCTTCATAAGGAAAATGGATCAAAACACAATAAATAATCATACATATTATTCTTCCAAAGTAAAATCTATAATTCCGATTCAATTTATTTTGAGTTTCAAATCAAATTCAAAAAAAAGATAAGTATACATCTCACTAAATTTGAAAATTTCAAATAAATCAGCGGTTTAACCCAAGAATTTAACTTAATTCCAAATTTAAATTCGTCTTTAAATCGGGATCGTTATAAATTCCCCCTTAAGAGATTTCGTCCCCGAAATTTGCCAAGGAGATAATAAAGATAGATGAAAGATAGAGAAATAACTTTCCAATTCAAACCGGATATCAATTCTTCATTTGGCTTACCAAATCAGAATATCAACAATAGATGTGAGAACAAACTCAATCAACTATGAAACAATTGGGTTATCAAATGTACGGAGTATACAGGGGTATTGGTTAGTTCGAAGGAATTACTAACCATTTTTAGATTATATCAAAACCCAATGAAACAGACAGAAATAGATTCGATTACAATCTCAAATTCAAGATTTAACTCATTTACGATTTACGGGGAAACAGACTAAGGGTTGTTCTCATGTCGAACAAAATTCGAACAATTTAATTGTAAACGAGATAGTCACTTTATAAAATTTCATTTCCTTAATTAACTTTTAAGGTTGAAAAAACACCTTTGATTTCACAGGCCGTCGCTGCTTGAACTTGCTTCAGTGTTGGGCAATTCATAATTCTATGTCCCGGTTTGTGGCAGCAACAACATTCCCTACGTTCCTGTTCTGGCTTCATAAATGGCTCTCTCTGTCCTTGTTTTATGGGATTCTTACAATTGTTCAAGTAATGGCCTTTCTCCATGCAGTTGAAACAAGTAGCATCTTTCACCTTTTTCTTCTGTATATTCCTTTTTCCTTTATCTTTCCTCCATTTCTTCCCACCAAATTTCTTTTTTCTCCAATTCAGATTAGTTGTATTTCCATTCTCCTCCGGATCTTCTTGCTTATCCGAGTATCGTATCTATAACCCACATCAATTAGTTCAGAAAAAGATTCCTTAATGTGAGTGGTCATCCTTTCCCGAAACTCCTGGTTCATTCCCTGAACAAAAGTTTCATTCTTCTTTAACGGTGTATTCACCAATTCTGGACCAAATCGACATAATAGATTGAATTTGTTTAAGTATTCCTCAAATGATAAACTTCCTTGCTTCAAATCTATAAACTCCTGGTACATTTTAGAGATACCAGCAGATGGCATATATTGCTGCTCGGACACTTCCTTGAAACGACTCCAAGTAAATTCATCCGTCGACTCATCCAATGTAACTGTTTCCCAACAAATTAAAGCCTCTTCCTGGAGTTGCCAAGAAGCTATCAATCGCATCTGATCATCTTCTAATTTTAATCCCTTGAAAATCTTTTGACACGATCGAATCTAGGCTTCTGTTCCAATAACGGATTCTTTGCCTATGAATGGTTTTCCACCAAGTCTAGAAAAACTTCGATATAGATCAGCTAGATTTGGTTGAGATTGAATGAGAATATCTGTCGTTGCAGGGCTTTGACCAGCTGAAGTGGTATTTCCCTATCTCCTATCTCGTCCACTCCTTCCACTCATTCTTACTATTTGTGAATAGTAAGAAAACCGATTTAGGCATTCAGATGAAATATCTTAGAGAATAACAACAGATAAAGAGAATAGATTGAGAAATTTGGATTTTGGTTCCACTGGTTGTACTCATTCTAGGGTATACTTCACCCATCTCTAATGAGCCTTCTAATGTGTTACACCCCGCAGCTAAAGTTCTTACTCAACCTTCAGCTCTGATACCAATCTGTCACGACCCAAACTCGATGTTCGACAAACAACATCAAATTCGTATCGCGGGAGCTTACAACACCCATTAGATGATAAATAACACGGTGGAATAAAAGATGATATCACTGATACAACATGAATACAATATCCAATACATCAATTTGATACAATAATAATCATCAACATCAGAGAATATACAACACAGGATAAAACGGAACACGATACAATATGAGATAAGTCATCACAGAATCCCATACTGCAACTCTGATCCAAAAGTTTCAAAACTTCAAGCTCGATCCACCATCAAGATTGCACCAAGATAAGCAAGCAAGGTCAGTCGTCCAAGGACTGAACTAGCTCCAAATAATCTACAAACCGGACTATCTGAAAAAAAAACCAAACTCTTGACTGCCCGTGTGGAAAATTGTGGGCACCCAGAGTTTAGGAAGGGAACAATAAATTCCAAGTCAGTCATGTGATTGGTGTGAGCAAACGAAAAAGGTTTGTCTTTAAAAACAATTAAAGATTTTAAAATTTTAAAATCCGTAATGCTTTTTAAAAATGAAACTACCATAAGGCCTCCCGCCACACACACCATGCAACGCAGAATTATTGGAGGAGATTTCTCCTTATTAGTCAAACACGCTTGATACGCGAAAACCATTTTGATATTATTACTTTTAGTGCATAGTGGAAAACATTTTGAAATATAAAATTAATCTTAGACAGCATAGACATTTTGAACTATGCCTACTATAGCTACCATCCAAAATGTGGGGCGCCACCATAAGTAGATGGCAGGTAATACAACTAAAACCGTACAAAGCTTTTATTGGATGAATGGATTTCCAACAAATGGTCAAGCTAAGGAACTTCCTACTGCCACATGGGAATGCCTCTGGTGGGACGCCCCGAGAACCTACCCGGCTCTCTGCCAAGGCCGGGTTCCTCCCTGCCCGGGAGTAATACCTACAGATATGCCACCCCCGGTCCTTTGGGACCTTTATCCGAGAGCTCTCAACACCAACAACATCATACAGTAATAAAGATACTACAGTGCCACATGAGTAAGTATCTAGGCTCCATACCATGATACTAGCCTTTTCTAGAAGGAATGGTCACACCCTAGGGGAGCTACCCCTGAAACCTTGCCGCATCATTCCTTTTTCGACCATTACCGGTCTGTGAGGCTCGATGAGGTTTCATCCACAAAGCTACGCTTTATACGAAAGCCATGCTTTGATCACAATTGATCAACCAATGATCATCAACACACAACATCACTTAGCATGCCACACTACCAAATTGGGAGTATATCACTGATAACCTTCAACTACATAACCTCTGAGCTCGTACGTCTCAGAGAAGGGTGTTAAACTAAGAAAATAAATTCTCCGCCACCAACAGATATATATTTGAAAGAAATCTGCTTTATATCTCAAAGTGTAGTGTCAGACACACATCCATACAAGTCCGTCCCGTGTTTGAATAGAACCGAAGGCACTTCCGAAGAAGCCCTTGTAATCCGGGTATTCGGAATCCCGATCGGACTTCCCATCACTTAGGAAATCTCTATACCGTAGCTACTCATTGTAGAGACAATCGATAGGTCATCCTACCATTATTACAAATACCCGATCTTTACCACTGGTCTTCAAATGCTATCCATAACGACGTATCATTATTCGGAATGGCTTATATGACACAAGGTCCTCTCCCGGCTAAACCGAATAATGAGCGCAATATTTAACAACATATGGATATGGGATTTCAATTAAATCACAACTTAACAGTTCCAACTTTCTTTCAAATGGTTTAAACCAATTACCATTTCAAATCTTTTAAACAAAAAGATTTATTTCAAAAAGTTCACCCAGTTCACAAAGATCCATTCACGGATTTCAAAACAATTTTCCATTTCAATTGGGTCAATTTATTTAAATCTTTAAATCAAGATTTATCTTATAACTTCCAAAACTCATTTCCAAGATTCATCCATAGTCTGGAAAACTATTTCAATTCAAACTTAAAATCCCTTTAACATAAATTGGAAGTTCATTACTCATATAAAGGCTTTTATTGTTTGAAAACAAACTGTTTTCATTTCGAAAAATCCAATTGGATTTATACAAGTTAACATCGTCAAATTCCCAAAATAACATTTTAAAATGGTTTAAACCGATATAAGCCTGTATACCCTTTTAAATCATAAATACCGAATACAGAATTCAATTTCAAATATTAAATTCCAATTTAAATCGAATTATTCAAATTCCAAATCTCTATTAGTTATTCAAAATAACTTTCAGTCTTAAAACACTTGTTTCAAAAGCCTTTCACTTTAAACCCAATCTATTTCCAAAACCATTTGAATTTAAAATTCAAATTCAAAACTTTTTAAAAATCTGTGACTTAACCCAATTCCACGTGCAATCCATATTAGTGTGTGTATAAGTTTGTTCCACGCGTTCAACACAATAGTGCAACAACATTAAGTCATTACAGATTGCAATCTTAATAATATCGATAAGCGGTATATTCCAATAACGCTTATCTATATACACAGATTCACAAATAGACAATACGAATGCATTATAAATAAATAAATTACATTCATCACAGATCACACTGAAACAACTCATAGCACAAAGCATAGCATATTAGAAATATCAAACAGTTCAACAATCAATAGAATTCAAACATCTATAAGTGAACTCAATTAATTATCTGATTAATTTAAATCAGATGGGTCATCGATCATGGTTAATTAATATTAATTGATTTCAAAGCATTTGATTAATTATTCTTTAATCATTTATTAATTAAATTAATCAACCTTGAATTTTGAAATAATTAACCTTTATTTATTCAATTATACTTTAATTAATCATCTTTTTAAAATTTATTAATTTATTCTTAATTACTCATTTAATTAATTAATTCTTAATTATTAATTAATAACCTTAATTATTGATTTATAAACTTAATTACTCATTTGATTATAACTAGTTACTTAATTAATCATTAGTTATTAATTAACTTAATCGTTTAATCCTTAATTAATTATTTCTTAATCATTAATTAATAACCTTAATTATTAATTTATAAACTTAATTACTCATTTATTAACTGCTAATTACTCAATTAATCATTTATTAATTCTTAAATAAATTCCTCAATTAATTAACTACTAATCACTCATTAATTAGCTTAAGTAGTTAATTACAAATTTATCAATCACTTAAACATTCATTAATCTCTAATTATAATTATAGTTTAATTATTCTTAATGACTTCCTAAGATAATTAATTAATTAGTATTCAATTTAATTAACATTTTTAAGCTCTTCTTTAAACTTTGAAAATCAAATCATCATTTACTACAAACTTCACTATTAATTAAATTGTTATACTTAAATTAATTTCTAAATTTAAAATAATCATTAAAGGTTTAAAATGTCGTTAAAGTATTAACTAAAATAATTAAAACTAGTATTTAAGCTTCAACTTACATTTGTTAAACTTTATTAAGTTTTACAGTGCTAAATTGTTGAAAGTGATCTACTTAACATTATTAAAATAATGCAATATAACAGATTGACAAAACCCGAGGCTCCCCTTGATTAAACTCGTGCATTACTTCGAGTACTTCACGCAATTTCCCCGAGACTTCCCCCTGTTATTCTCACAACCTTCCTCCTCTTCTTCTTTTTTCTACAGTTTAAGTTTTTAACTAAGCTAATTAGCATCCGGTTACCTATTCTTGCACATGATAAACTCGAAGCCAACACCCAATCTGCTCGATCACACAACGAGTAAGTTGACCACGACGCATGACCTCCATGCCACTGACACCAAATCCCACCGTCGTGCACGTGCACGGCGGCACCGTTGACCTCCGGTGAACACCCACAACGTCGGCAAGTCCCAAATCATACGTAGATATGAAAATCAAGCATGAATGACCTCAAGAAAATTCGAATCGAAAATCAACAGTTCGACCCAAAATATAGAAATCAACCCAATCGCTAATATCACCTCGTCACCATCGCAGACACCACCGGAGTTGCCCATATTGCGGCCACACGACTACAATGCGTTGAGCAACCCTTCTCCATAATCTCGTGCAACTCGATCGAGCCTAGAGGATGAACGCGCCATGTTACAAACAAGTGCAAAAACTTGAACATAACCCTAAAATGTCTTCGCCCTCTTAATCCACGAAATAGAAAAATTATTTGACATTTTTCTCGAGATCAAGGGTGGTTATATTTGCTACAATTCAAGTTTCAATATTTTAAATTGATTCAATTCTCTTAAATTTGAAAAAAAAGAAATTTTTATTCAAATCCAAACTGCTCGTAAATTACAAGTCTAAAAATCAAAATTTTTGTTTTGAAATTCATAAAATTCAGTAAGGATTCAATATATAAACATGAATTAACTTCCTGCAATAGAGTTTATCAAATTATTGCATGATTGCCTGTAAAATAGTATTACAGTAGTATGCTTTTTCAAAGATGTTCAAACAACTTCTAAAAATCTTAATCTAAGATTAAATCTCTGGTTTGATTAAAATTTTACACTTATCAATGATTAGCAAGATATAAATTTGAATTTTTTTGAACAAAATATTTACTCTGTAACCATAAACAGAGACATATAGAAACACATAATTCATATTCAAGCTAAAACATATGCAATATAATATGATCAATAAATTCCTTGAACTATTTCAATTAAATTTTAAACTTGAAGCTTCAAAATTTTGTTTAATCACAGGCATTAACACAAAAAGAAATTTCTGGGTACAAATATTTGCTCATTTGTAAAGATGAAGAACAGAGGACCTTTCTTGTTTGCAACTGCAGATTGATTTTTTTGAATGATATTTAAGTTTGTAATGATGTTTGTTTTCTTTTGCTTGCTAAATTATGTTTTCTTGAACGAACTGGAACCATATAGATGTGTATATGTAGAGAGAAAGGTGTTTGTACCGGTGATAATATATTTTGTACAATGTAATATTATTTTGTACCATATCATATATATTTTCATTTGTTTTGGAGGCTGATGATATTGCTAGCATTAATTGCTTTGTACATAAACATTTATTTACTTTTTTTTTCTTTCCCTGTTTCCTTCCATGTCTTTATGTTTGCATTTACTTCATTTGTCCTCACTTTATTTGTTTATACTAGTGTCTTCTTTGACAAGCTTTTATACATATGTTTATCTTTTTCTTTGTCTTCCATTTCTATGTGTATATGCTTATCTTACTTGTCCTCACTTTATTTTTTTGTTAAATTCAACATTTATTTAACTCACATACTAATTGTCTTGTATATCTACACATTCATATTTTTATACTTTATTTTGTACGTACAATTTGTTATTATCTTATGGTTTGATTTTATGTTGCCATATGACCATATACTTTTATTTTATACATTTTATAACTTCATAAGGAAAATGGATTAAAACACAATAAATAATCATACATATTATTCTTCCAAAGTAAAAATCTATAATTCCAATTCAATTTATTTTGAGTTTCAAATCAAATTCAAAAACAAATAAGTATACATCTCACTAAATTTGAAAAATTCAAATAAATCAGCGATTTAGCCCAAGAATTTAACTAAATTCCAAATTTAAATTCGTTTTTAAATCGGGATCGTTACATGTTTGTTTGCTTTGATAGTTAAATAACCGACTATCCAACATTAGCCAAATTTTAGTTCCTCAACTTGATGTGGGAACTATTTAGTCGTCAACTTAGTACGTAGCCTTCTGTCTGGCTTGATTATTGTTTGTGTTGAGGATGTTGATTCGTATAGTGCAGAGTATTACTCCAATCTATCGAGCTTCCTTCTTGGCCCGAAGGATAGCAGGTTGAAAGTTGGAGACTGAGTAAGTCTATGGGACTTAGTTTCTGTGTGAAGTTGAGAAACGCTTTTGTGTTTTTGGTGCGAAGAGACCGGGATTAGATTTATTTGAAAACCCCTTCGTACCAACATATATGCGACGATTGTGTAGGTTTCTTATGATGATATAGATATTTCGGATTTTCATAGTGGGGGACTGCTTATTGATCGTTTGGGGTTAAAATCCCAATATACATCCAGTAGAAGTGGTCTTCATTATGAAATATCCAGTGCGAGGACTATTCGCTACTAATCCTAGGGATTTCCCCACAGGATATAGTAGGAAAGTACCTTCGATTTGTCATGTTCCTCGACAACTTGTATGGATGTTTTTCTGACATTGCCTATAGATTACGTACATTGGTTTTTACAAACGTACATCAGTGGTGGCGGAGAAGGCAACTTCTCTTAGCTCAACACCCTCCTTGAGACGTATGAGCTTAAGGGTTGTATTTTTGTGGAAAGAAATTAGTAGACAACGGAAATGGCCTTGTGGCATTCAATGTGATGTGATATGTGATTGTGAACGGTAATCGTTACCTCTAGCCTCATCAACCGAAAATGACCAAAAAAGGGTTAGATGTGGCAAGGCTAAGTGGGTCGCTCCCATTAGGGTATGATCATCCTCTTCTAGATATATCTTTGCACGCTATGACGTCGTGTATCTGATTATTGTGGTTTTTATGCTAGAGGGACCTCGGTAAAGGTCGGTAACGACCGGAGGATGACATATTCGCTACCATCTAGATATAGAGGTGGGCAGGTCTTGTGTTGGTAGAGGGCAGATGTTATGTGCCTTGGGACATCCATCTAGAGGTGTTCCCCTTTAGAATGTAGTCCCTTCACCTGGTCATTTGTATGGAAATCCAAACCCCACTACGCGTTTGCCATTTTGATTGTATTACACAATTGGGCTATATGCTGGAATTTAATTAATGTAACAGTTTCGGCTATGATTATTTGTATATAGTAGACACTACTATAATATCACATGAATTTGATATGAAATGTTTTAGTTATCGTAAGGTAAAAACATGTCCGTGTTTATGTGTGGACTTATCTTACGAGATACTTTTGTTTTGAAATCTAAGGAAATGTTTGTTAATTTAATAAATTCAGTTGAGTGTGTTTCTCACACTGGTTTATCTGACTGATCCGAGCATTCTTCCCTTTCAATGCTCGAGTCAAACCGAGTATATTTACAGGTTATGATTTGATGTTTTTGGAGCTTCAGCAGGAGAGCTGGAGATCTTCATTTTCATATACACGTACTTGTTTAAATTATCGGATGTGCTTTTTTGTTGTTTATATTATCAGCAGTTGTGCGGACAGGTCATTATAACTGTTCAAGCTGATAACTAGTGATTGATTGTTGAACTCTGATTGATGTTTGTATATACGGTTTCTGTTTTCTAAAGATCATTGATATGATGATATATGTTTTCTGCTGCGATGTGAGATTCTGTATTGTTCTGTTTGGTTCTATATTCTCTCTTTCTTCTCTTCGCTTCTTCTCTCTTCTTTTCTTTCTCTTGACTTTCCGTCAGTCGGTGCTTTTTGGGTCGGACATGTGTGGATTATTGTCGATTCAGAGGGTACGGATTTGTGGGTCGTCACAAATTCCGTCCCTAAAATTTCTAGTATAAAACACTCATTACTTTTCAAAAGCCCACATGATGTACATAGATTATACATCTACAGAATCTGATTCAATTACTACTGGAATACAAATCAGTGTCGTTCATCCAATTTACTAGTGCGGATCTTGATCAGGCTCCTTGATTAGGAATCTCTGCTCTCCTTGCATAGCTATATCTATGATAGAAAAACTTGGTTCCGTATCAAAAACCCTCATCAAAAGCTGGCCGTCAATAATCGTGGAATGCCCCACCCCGAGACCCACCTTAGTAAAGATAATTAATAAGTAATTCCGTCTACTAAAGCGGAGAATATGGCTGGTTAAGGGCGACCATCTATAATTTTGTCTTAAACATCTATTGAATACGTCGATAAATGCAATATAACTTTTTTTTCAACTCAAGTGGATCGACATACCCAGTAAATGCTTAATCCAAAACTATAGATGGTTAACGGATCTATCAGAACAAAATACAATAACTGAATGTAAATCACATCACAGAACAGTAACCAACATCATATATATACATATACACTGATACATGTTTAGTACAATACAATATGAATACAATAAAGGTGGTACTCGACCACACCATAAATATTGAATCAAATATAACTACATCAGAGTATGCGAAAGAACAAAAACTACTCAAGAGAAAGAAGAGTTGATATCCAACATCAACTTCAAGCTAGTCCAATAGATGATACCTGAAACAACTCGGTCTGACCCGAGTGAAAAACACACGGGTCAGGCTAGCTAAAATTAGCAGTTAAACAGAATAATCAATAAGGATAATTAGGCGAAAGCTATGTGATCCTTTTTCATAAAGGATGCCATGCCCTAAACAAGGCTTCAACATCATATGAAAGGACAACATCTCTTCTTGGCAAGTAGGAGAGATAATGATGATAAAGTCATACTTAAGTGGCGTAACAGACACTTAAGCAAGTGGATCATCGGCGAAATTTTTTTTAAAGATAAGATTCAATAAACATCGCTTTCGCCTCGTATCAACGGCGGTATAAAAGAATATGGATAATGAATTCAAATGAATTAACTATCTTCTTAGAAGTGGTTGTCAAAATAACAATACATCAAAGGTACACATCCTTCATACATAGAATAAAACGCATATGGATGTACCTCATCTCATTGGCACATTCCAAGGATCATTCATGGAAATATAAAACCCAATTATAAAAGAAGCATGAGACTTATTCATACCTAATCTCATCGGTATGAATATAGATACGTCTCAAATCCATCACTAAAACTTATTATTAAAAAAATCTCATAATCATTTACACCTCATCTCATCGGTATAAATATAAATACATATCAAATCCACTATTAAAACTCCTTATACAAGAATTTCTATAATTTATACCTCATCTCGTTGATATAAATATAGAATGCCTCAAATCCATCTTAATAGAACCCGGAAAGAGTTCAAAACATCATATTCGAAATCACCATAAAACCATGTATATAAATAAGCCCTTTTCTTACATAAGGCTATAATAAAGCATCATCATCAAAACAGTGAAAACCAAACATCTAAACTTCATGGAAAATAGCACGTGCTTTACATCTTGACTAGTACTAGTAATTTGTTACCACACATCGTGATGGCTTAGGGTCACATAACATCATAATATCGTGATTGACTAGTCGGAACATCTTGATGACACCCAGTCACAAATACGAGTAAAAACATCGTGGTGATTGGAGTTGGGTAATAACATCGTGAACATCGTGGTGACTCCAATCGTACTCGGTCTAGTACTAGTAACATCTTGAATGTGTCTAAACTATTCGAATAGGAATCCAAAAGGTGAGAACGTATATCCCATACTATACGTTCTCCCATAATGTTTTACTAATTGTTAGTTGGTTCCACATTAGAAAACATCATAAAACATCAGAACCATCATAAAACGCACTCTGCCTCATCTCATCGGCGAGTTAATATAATACCATACTCATCTCTTCTCATCGACGAGTAATGGTTCCATCGTGACTTGTCTCATTTCATCGACAAGTAAAAATCATCATAACCATCTTAACTTCATAAATCATCATAAATGTCTTAACTTCATGAATACTTCATAAATAGACTTACCTCATATCATCGACAAATAAAACAACATCTTTAAGTGGTTCTCATCGATTTTTACTCCTATAATAGGAGATCTCGAACATCTCAACTCGCCAAATATTGGCTACTTGGATAATTCCTATAATAGGAATTGAAAATCTTAAATACTAACTCAAGATACAATACTCAAGAGGTTTCGATCATACAAGTCCGGAATTAACCGAAAAAGCAAACTTATGTGTCACATACCACATGTTTTACTAAATCGTTTAATTCTCTTTCTCATACGTCCGAAAAGTGCAAAAACGTGTATCTTTAAATAGAAAATATATTTTTGCTAAATCGGGTTTTGAAATAAATTTCAGAAATATTTAAGAAATCAACTTTGAAAATCTCTTTATAATTTACTAATATTAATTGTATCATTTTTTTTATATGAAATCACTTTGTAAAATATATTTCTTAGAACAATAGCTAGAATATGAACACTGTTGGAAAATAGTTTGAAAATACGTGCACATGCGCTCGGAATCACAATGAAAACATTACATAATGAATCATTAAAATCCATTAAAATCCCAATGATGGATTCGTGAAAATCCATGGTCCTATATAGTAGAAGCAACCCAAAAATAATCACAAGACGCATGGTTTATCCCTTGAATAAGGTAATACAACACTCAAGATCTATATTAAAATTCATCATCAAAGACTTGCTCGAACAATCTAAGAAAATACATGATTCAATAGCATAGCATATGTGATATAAAGCTCTCAATATTTTCACTGAAAATAGCATCAAAACCGTGTTCGGAAAACATAAGAGAAAGCACCAAAAGCTGGTGCAACAATTCAAGATACACAGGAATAAACACGGGTGTTTTGCCCAGACCTGTATTTTGTTTGTTCAGTTTGCCTCTTTTAAGCACATAATTTGAGAGAACACAAAAGGTAAAAGTTGTAGAAGACATCCTAAGCTTTTCATAACATTAAAAATTACTGAATTTCGATAAGAAATGTAAAAGTTATAGATAAAACAATTCTGAGATTTGCATTTCACAACTTCTGTCATTTTGTCTCGGGAAAGCGACAAACAATCACATTTTTGGCCAAGTTAACATCAAAATTTTGGAAAACTCAAAACATAAAAGTTTTAGAACAAAGTCTAAGCTTTCCGAAACATCTAAACTTATTGAAATCGGTTGAGAAATGAAGAAGTTATGGCCAATTAAGCTTCAGCCTTAAGCACAGAGCTAATATTGGTCTTGCTTTCGGGATTATAGTAGAAAAGTTCAATTTTGACATAGAAGAACTCAAAATTACATAAAACTCAACAAATGAAAGTTCTAGTATATGATTTGTTCTCTCCAGAACATCTAGAATTATCAAAATCCGATAAAAATGAGAAAGTTATGTCTAATTTAGTTTCAGCTTCAAAGATGGACAAAATTCAGTTTTTGGATTGAGCCCAAAATAAGATTAAAACTTGATTTTTATAGCTCCAAACATCCAATTTTACATTAAATACGAATAAGAAAGATTGTTTTCAGCTAGCGTGAGTGAGATTACTCACCTTAGGGTTTGTTTGCAGCGAATTAAATGATTTTGCTTGCAAAGAAAGGAACTTTGGCCTTCAATAACCTATAGAAACTAAGAAAAATAAATGCAAAAGGAAATAAACACAAATTAAAAAAAAAACCATCTCTGAAATTTAGAAATTTGATGAAATTAAAAGATTTGGAGTTTGTTATCTGTTGATTATCTTTCTAGCTTGAGAAAGTTTTTAATTTGTTGAGTTTATTTGAAGTTTGGAGGCTTGAAATTAAGAAAGTAGAGTGTTTTTATTTACTGTTCTTAGTTTACAGATGAGGAAGAAGAAGTGAGGTAAGAAAATTAACGTACTGAATCTTGTTTTCTTCTTTCTCAATTATCTATAAAGCACTAATGGGCCATTTGGACCCAAAATGAAGAGAAAAATAAAATGGCCTAAGATTAATTAATACTTAATCAAAAATGTTCATATTTACCCTATTTACAAAACCAAAATACATTTTCCTTCCAAATTTTTACATAAGAAAAATATGTAAACAAACACACTAATAGAATAAAACATTTTCCACCATATAAATAGATAAAATTTTATTTTTATGACATTTTTATTATCAAAATCCTTTATTTTACAAAAATGCACTATTTTCATAATTAAATACAAAAGTTCACGTTTTTAACTTCTAAAATTCAACAATAATACTTTTCTCACTAAGAAAAACATTTCAAACCATTTCCAAACCCTATTTATAACCAAAACATATTTTAAAAACCACTTTCCATCTTTTTATTAAATTAAACCACCTTCAAAAAAAACAATTACTTCTCTTAAAAATCTTAAATAGAAGAATTGGCAATAATTACATAACTATTGCATTTCTTTTCTAAAATAAAAATCATTTCCCACTAATTATTAACCCAAACAAAATAAAATAAAGTTTTAAACTTTATTTTCACAATTTGATTCCAATTTCATTGTTTATTCCAAATAAACAATCTAAAATTTCCAATTTATTTTTAGTTCACAATACTAAATTATAACTACCATTATAATTAAATATTTACAGGTAATCGCCAAAACTAGGGTTGTTACAGACTTCACCCCTTATAAAAATTGCGTCCCCGCAATTTTCTAGAAAAAGAGCCGTGAACATTGCAAAAATTCAATCGATAAAGGATAAAAGACAAGCTCGAAACTCAAACCATTCATACTCTCAACATAGAATGGTAGAGAGAAACAAGGAAAAACTAACTTGGTTAATCCAATGTCCCATCAAATGCTAATATAGTGATTAGCAAACCATCGAATTTTCCAAGTAACTCGAAAGAATTTCGAAGATATCCCATCTTCGAAACAACACTCAATAAGACGCTCAACAATTAACCAATCGAAAACGGTTGATTTCACAAAACTCTACTAATAGAGTCGGGATCAAACTCACTTAAACCCGAACTCTAAGCAATAAAGAATATCAACAACAAGATTTTTCGCATAATAATACGGAAAGAACATCCTCACAACAAGATAAACACAATAGACAAGATGAATAAATCACGAAATGACTTCTTACAAGGCCACCAAACTCGAACGATCGTGAAAATGAATGTCGTTGATATTAACTCAAGGATAGAATATACTCAAGAAACAAGGATATAAGGTCAAATTATTTTCAATCTAAGATATTTAGAATTTTTTAATCTCGGCATTTTTTAAATTTAAAATCTCAATTTTCAACATTTGAAAATTTTCTAACTCTTTATTATATTACTTAGTAAGTAATTTAAAAATCAAATTAAAAGTCCATATTTCTTATCTTACTTCAAAATTAATTTCCAAAGAAATTTGTAAATCCATAATAATAATCCTCAAAATAAATTGACGGGTTAAATTCTCTTTACTCTTTTTATTAAACCGCCTAAATGGTTTAAAAACAATCTTCAAGTTCTCTTGTAACTCTTCCCTTAAAACATCCAATGTATATAATATATATTCTAAAATCTCAAAATATATTTCTAATAAAGCATAGCTCAAAAATAATCTCATTTATATTCTCATCCTTATAATTTCAAAATAAATATATAAATAAATGGCATTGCCTCGCCACTGAATCTCTAATAAATAGATATGTCCGTCGGCTGTAGAGTCGATCGAACGATCAAAACTGCCTCGCCACTCTGATACTCGTCTCTAAATCAGTGGCTGGAATTACCATTTAAAAATAAATTTAATATTTAATCTCAAATATTATTTTCAAAATCTTAATTTTTAAAACACAAACCATCGTGTCTGATTGCCTCATCGTAGCATTTAGGAGATTCCTATCGATAACGTTGATCAGGCGTATCGACCAGAACTCTTAACTACTCGATGGACAACCCTACATTCTCAAATTTTTTCTATAAAATAAATACTACTCTTGTAAATATATTCTAAAAATATTCTTTGAATTTTTTTTTAATATCTCAAAGCTTAAATTTCTCTTTAAAACTCATATTTATATAGCTTCAAAACTCAGACCATAGAACATTAAGAGAATGCATCGAGATATTCCCTGAATACTCGATTCTCAAAATCAACAGAAGGAAATAGAGTGTCTGTCAATCTTACGATGTCACGAGCCACTCTAAAAAAATCATCAAGATACAAGATAAGCAAGATATTCTTCTCAAAGGAGAAGAAGCACACAATCCACGAATCACTACTTCAGTCGAAGTAATGCTAAAGGATAACATTGATTGAGTATACGAAAAGAACACTCAAACGAAGATGAATGATAAACTCAATCAAACTCAAACAATCAAGAAACTCACCTCATTCCTTAGTGGATGTCCTCTTGGAAGGATAGCCGATGGCTAAAAGAAAGGAAAAAGGTTAATTCAACATTCGATTGCTCGATTGGATGTCGGATCCAAAAGGACTCACAAAACTCATCAAAGTCACCTTGACTGGAATTCGAGATATATCATCAACATCTTGATACTCAAGAGTGAATTCAGAAACTTCGGAATCATCATTAACATTCCAAAGTGAAAGAAATAATAACCCAATCAAATTAGGATGCCTAAATAAATACAGGATCCTATAACAACAAAAGGATCGGACTTAACATCAAATAAGTTAGTCCATCTCAAATCAAATACATCTCAAGATAGCAAGTAATAAATAGTTACTCATAAAAGCAACATCAAATAGAAATCCTAGAATGCTCACAACCAGCTAATCATTGTGGATCCCTTCAATAGGATTCACAACTCTCAAAGGAATGCAACAAGAATACTCAAAGAAATCAATCAGCTCCATCGATATGAACTCACTCGTATCGACAAAAATAAGAATAGAATAATCCTAAATAAGATTATTTATAAGATAAGATGACATCAAACTCTATTATGGAATACTACGGAATACAATATATATTCCTAGACATATTCCATCTCAACATATCCCAATACTCAAAAAAGAAGCAAAGCAGGATTCGAAAACAGGCTCGAATAAAGGACAGTGATTCATTCGTATTGTACTTCGACGCACCATGATATATGTACTGTTCTATGTTTATTCTACTCTGTTCTGACCACAGCTCCGATACCAAGCTGTAACGCCCCACCCCGAGACCCACCTTAGTAAAGATAATTAACAAGTAATTTCATCTACTAAAGCGGAGAATAGGGCTGGTTAAAGGCGACCATCTATAATTTTGTCTTAAACATCTATTGAATACGTCGATAAATGCAATATAACTTTTTTTCCAACTCAAGTGGATCGACATACCCAGTAAATGCTTAATCAAAAACTATAGGTGGTTAATGGATCTCTCAGAACAAAATACAATAACTGAATGTAAATCACATCAAAGAACAGTAACCAACATCATATATATACATATACACTGATAAATGTTTAGTACAATACAATATGAATACAATAAAGGTGGTACTCGACCACACCATAAATATCGAATCAAATATAACTACATCAGAGTATGCGAAAGAACAAAAACTACTCAAGAGAAAGAAGAGCGGATATCCAACATCAACTTCAAGCTAAGTCCAATAGATGATACCTGAAACAACTCGGTCTGACCCGAGTGAAAACACACGGGTCAGGCTAGCTAAAATTATCAGTTAAACAGAATAATCAATAAGGATAATTTGGTGAAAGATATGGTATCCTTTTTCATAAAGGATGCCATGCCCTAAATAGGGTTTCAACATCATATGAAAGGACAACATCTCTTATTGGTAAGTGGGAGAGATAATGATGATAAAGTCATACTTAAATGGCGTAATAGACACTTAAGCAAATGGATCATCGGTGAACAAAATTTTAAAGATAAGATTCAATAAACATCGCTTTCGCCTCGTATCAATGGCGGTATAAAAGAATATGGACAATGACTTCAAATGAATTAACTATCTTCTTAGAAGTGGTTGTCAAAATAACAATACATCAAAGGTACATATCCTTCATACATAGAATAAAACGCATATGGACGTACCTCATCTCATTGGCACATTCCAAGGATCATTCATGGAAGTATAAAACCCAATTATAGAAGAAGCATCAGACTTATTCATACCTAATCTCATCGGTATGAATATAGATACGTCTCAAATCCATCACTAAAACTTATTATCAAAAAAAAATCTCATAATCATTTACACCTCATCTCATCGGTATAAATATAAATACATCTCAAATCCACTTTTAAAACTCCTTATAAAAGAATTTCCATAATTTATACCTCATCTCATTGATTTATATATAGAATGCCTCAAATCCATCTTAATAGAACCCGGAAAGAGTTCAAAACATCATATTCGAAATAACCATAAAACCATGTATATAAATAAGCCCTTTTCTTACATAAGGCTATAATAAAGCATCATCATCAAAACAGTGAAAATGAAACATCTAAACTTCATGGAAAATAGCATGTGCTTTACATCTTGACTAGTACTAGTAATTTGGTACCACACATCGTGATGACTTAGGGTCACATAACGTCATAACATCGTGATTGACTAGTCGGAACATCTTGATGACACCCAGTCACAAATCCGAGTAAAAACATCGTGGTGATTGGAGTTGGGTAATAACATCATGAACATCGTGGTGACTCCAATCGTACTCGGTCTAGTACTAGTAACATCTTGAATGTGTCTCAACTATTCGAATAGGTACCCAAAAGGTGAGAACGTATATCCCATACTATACGTTGTCCCCTAATGTTTTACTAATCGTTAGTTGGTTCCACATTAGAAAACATCAGAACCATCATAAAACTCACTCTGCCTCATCTCATCGGCGAGTTAATATAATACCATACTCATCTCTTCTCATCGACGAGCAATGGTTCCATCGTGACTTGTCTCGTTTCATCGACAAGTAATAATCGTCATAACCATCTTAACTTCATAAATCATCATAAATGTCTTAACTTCGTGAATACTTCATAAATAGACTTACCTCATATCATCGGCAAATAAAACAACATCTTTAAGTGGTTCTCATCGATTTTTACTCCTATAATAGGAGATCTCGAACATCTCAACTCGCCAAATATTGGCTACTTGGATAATTCCTATAATAGGAATTGAAAATCTTAAATACTAACTCAAGATACAATACTCAAGAGGTTTCGATCGTACAAGTCCGGAATTAACCGAAAAAGCAAACTCATGTGTCCCATACCACATGTTTTGCTAAATCGTTTAATTCTCTTTCTCATACGTCCGAAAAGTGCAAAAACGTGTATCTTTAAATAGAAAATATATTTTTGCTAAATCTGGTTTTGAAATAAATTTCGGAAAATATTTAAGAAATCAACTTTGAAAATCTCTTTATAATTTAGAAATATTAATTGTATCAATTTTTTATATGAAATCACTTTGTAAAATATATTTCTTAGAACAATAGCTAGAATATGAACACTGTTGGAAAATAGTTTGAAAATACGTGCACATGCGCTCGGAATCACAATGAAAACATTACATAATGATTCATTAAAATCCATTAAAATCCCAATGACGGATTAGTGAAAATCCATGGTTCTATATAGTAGAAGCAACCCAAAAATAATCACAAGACGCATGGTTTATCCCTTGAATAAGGTAATACAACACTCAAGATCTATATTAAAATTCATCATCAAAGACTTGCTCGAACAATCTAAGAAAATACATGATTCAATAGCATAGCATATGTGATATAAAGCTCTCAATATTTGCACTGAAAATAGCATCAAAACCGTGTTCGGAAAACATAAGAGAAAGCACCAAAAGCTGGTGCAACAATTCAAGATACACGGGAATAAACACGGGTGTTTTGCCTAGGCCTGTATTTTGTTTGTTCAGTTTGCCTCTTTTAAGCACATAATTTGAGAGAACACAAAAGATAAAAGTTGTAGAAGACATCCTAAGATTTTAAAAACATTAAAAATTACTGAATTCCGATAAGAAATGTGAAAGTTATATAGATAAAACAATTTTGAGATTTGAATTTCATAACTTTTGTCATTTTGTCTCGGGACAGCGACAAACAATCACATTTTTGGCCAAGATAACATCGAAATTTTGGAAAACTCGAAACATAAAAATTTTAGAACAAAGTTTAATCTTTTCGGAACATCTTAATTTATCGAAATCGGTTGAGAAATGAAGAAGTTATGGCTACTTAAGTATCAGCCTTAAGCACAGAGCTAATATTGGTTTTGCTTTCGGGATTATAGTAGAAAAGTTCAATTTTGACATAGAAGAACTCAAAATTACAGAAAACTCAACAAATGAAAGTTGTAGTATATGATTTTTTTTCTTTCCAGAACATCTAGAATTGTTAAAATCCGGTTAAAAATGAGAAAGTTATGTCTAATTTAGTTTCAGCTTCAAAGATGGACAGAATTCAGTTTTTGAATTGAGCCCAAAATAAGATTAAAACTTGATTTTTATAGCTCCAAACATCCAATTTTACATTAAATACGAATAAGAAAGATTGTTTTCAGCTAGCATGAGTCAGATTACTCACCTTAGGGTTTGTTTGCAGCGAATTAAATGATTTTGCTTGCAAAGAAAGGAGCTTTGGCCTTCAATAACCTATAGAAACTAAGAAAAATACATGCACGGGAAATAAAAACAAATTAAAAAAAACCCATCTCTTAAATTTAGAAATTTGATGAAATTAAAAGATTTGGTTACCTGTTGATTATCTTTCTTGCTTGAGAAAGATTTTAATTTGTTGATTTTATTTGAAGTTTGGAGGCTTGAAATTAAGAAATTAGAGAGTTTTTATTTACTGTTCTTAGTTTACAGATGAGGAAGAAGAAGTGAGGTAAGAAAATGAACGTACTGAATCTTGTTTTCTTCTTTCTCAATTATCTAGAAAGCAGTAATGGGCCATTTGGACCCAAAATGAAGAGAAAAATAAAATGGCCTAAGATTAATTAATACATAATCAAAAATGTTCATATTTACCCTATTTACAAAACCAAAATACATTTTCCTTCCAAATTTTTACATAAGAAAAATATGTAAACAAACACACTAATAGAACAAAACATTTTCCACCATATAAATAGATAAAATTTTATTTTTATGACATTTTTATTATCAAAATCCTTTATTTTACAAAAATGCACTATTTTCATAATTAAATACAAAAGTTCACGTTTTTAACTTCTAAAATTCAACAAAAATACTTTTCTCACTTAGAAAAACATTTCAAACCATTTCCAAAACTTATTTATAACCAAAACATATTTTAAAAACCACTTTCCATCTTTTTATTAAATTAAACCACCTTCAAAAAAAACAATTACTTCTCTTAAAAATCTTAAATATAAGAATTGGCAATAATTACATAATTATTGCATTTCTTTTCTAAAATAAAAATCATTTCCCACTAATTATTAACCCAAACAAAATAAAATAAAGTTTTAAACTTTATTTTCACAATTTGATTCCAATTTCATTGTTTATTCCAAATAAACAATCTAAATTTTCCAATTTATTTTTAGTTCACAATACTAAATTATAACTGCCGTTATAATTAAATATTTACAGGTAATCGCCAAAACTAGGGTTGTTACAAATCGAGTAATAGATCTTTATTCGGAACGGTGTGAAATACCTCAAATCCCGGACTCGAATATCAGATCAAACTATACGGAAAGAAGAAAGGATCTATGTCCATCTCACATACTTATTTAATTGGTTATTCCAATACCATTTTTATTCCCATTAAAATATTCATGAAAAAAATTTCACATAATTCTCTTTGATTTATAAAAGTTATAGAATACCCTACCATATTACAAGGGTATACCCAACTATTTAAATTCAAAGTTTTAATTTTTAACTCACTTAACAATCTTTAAAACCCGTTCTTTCCTTCAAAACACTTTTTGAAACAATATAATATATTTATTCCACCGAATATATATAGCCCGAGTAACCCCAAAATTATACTAAGGTACTGGGTATTACCAAACAGTATCATATATCCCCTTGTTAGAAGGATAACACTTAAGAGAAGGTTTTCCATCTGGACGTATCACTTACGCATAGCCACTCGAACTAGTTGACTAAAAGTCACTTCTTTGTTTCAAATAATTTTGAAACAATATATTTCCCATAAAATATTTCATGAAATATTCAACTCCAATTTACTTTGAATTCGTTCGGGTTCAAACTTGTTCCAATCATACAATGACAAAGAGAATGATTTACTAAGTGCACAATACCGTTCGCCTAAGCAAACATCCGATCATCACTTAAAAGATTATTCTGATCATCACAAAAAAAATTAGGATTTATTTCCCAAACAAATTTAAAGAAATGCCTATTCCTCCACGAAATTTCTTTTCAAGGTATTTATACTTACATATAATTTTAAGCAAGATTTTTTCCCTAAAGATTTATATACCGAAAACCCCTTTAAGCTCCAAAGCTAACTCAAATAAAATAATTATTTCCCTTCTCCAAAATTATTTTAAAAACTAATTTTTTTACTTTATAGTAAATCCAACCATACCTTTGAAACTGAATCAAAAAAATTTCTATCTAAACAATTATATAGAAAGGTCTTAATAATAACAATTCCCTATTTAGAAACTCGAAAATATTCTCAACACTATTATTAACCCTTTAAACCTTAAAAACCATTTTGCCAAAATTACCAGGATTTAAATTCTCAAATTCCTTTTATTTATAAGGCACATCTTTAATAAATCAAATTTATAAACCATTTCAATTAAAAAAAACCATTTCTAAATATTTTTATTACAAAAATATTCTCGCTTTCTTATATAAATCATTTTCAAGTATTTACTCCCGAAATATTTAAGTTTTTTTTCACTTTTTATGACTTCTTTTATTAGACCTAATTTATTACAATCTACTTTTATATTCAACCACTTCCAAATATTATTTCAAAATATCTCAAATTTTCTCTTAATAACATTTTCTTAACTTAACCCAATCAAGCTTTATATTTCTAAAGTATTTACCCCAAAATAGTCAGATTTCCTTTTTATACAAATACACTTAGAAAAATCAAATTTCTGACTAAATATTATTAACGAACGCCTTATGTTAAAATTTTGAAACTTAATTTACAAGTTATTCTTTTCAATGCTCCCTAAATTTCTATTACCCAGTCCAGATTTCCAAAGGATGATTCAAGATAGATTTATGGATAATAGTTAATGCTCAAAAATGGATGAGCATGACCGTTCAAATCCTAGATGATAAAGATAAAATACTACTACCCTTAACAACCAAACACAACCAACAATAATTATAGAAAACTTCTTTTATATATAAAACAATTTATAGGTAAAATTATTCCATTTACCCATCTAAGGCAATACCGTGTCAATTGGTCTTGTCCTAGTGTTTAGGAAATCCCTATCGATAATGTTGGCCAAACGCACCGACCAGAATTCTTAAGCCACTCAATAGAACAAACAACACAATACAAAACATTTTTATATCACTAACAAATACGCACTCTCTTATACATACACACACTCAAACTCTTTCTAGGGTGCTAGTGACCCTATCTTTAATGAGTAATCCCCTACTATAGCCATCGTTCTCGCTTAACCTTTAGCTCTGATACCACGATGTCACGACCCACCTCTCCATATAGTTCGAACTGACACTTTACCATGCTTGTCTAGTCCAAATTGAACAGAAAAGCGGATAGTAAGAAAAAGAATGTAGAAAGAAGGTAGAAAGAAAATAGAGAAACATAAAATCTCACGGTGGAAATGGGTAATCTACAATATAGAACAAATCTTTGCAAAAAAACCGTAATTAATATATACACAGACACCAATCAGGGTACACAACCTATTCAGCATGGACAGTTATAACAACCTATCTATACAATTTCTGTTTTACACAACTGAGTGCAACGAAATATATTCATATACGAGAATACGACTCTGGCCCTCTAGCTCCTCTCTTGAAGCTCCACTCCTTCAAGCTAAACCTGGAAATATGCTCGATCTGACCTGAGCATATAGGAAAAACAACGTCCGGGTCAGCCTGGAAAACCGGCATGAGAAAACATAGCCAATTCAAATTATTAAGGTTATCAAAATCCTTTGAAAACAAAGGTATCTCGTAAGACCACACCATAAATAAATAGATGGGTTTTTACCTTATGATAACCAAAACATCTTATATCAAATCCGATGATATTGTAGTAGCGTCTAAGTACAAATACTTATTCAAATAGCTAAAATTGTTACATTGATTAAATTCTAACATACTAGGCTCTACAAAAAAAAAAATAAAGGCATGTATTGGAGAATGGATTCCATACGAATGACTAGGCACTAGGGTACCACCGGTCACAATACACGTCTAGAACAGTGTACCGAGGACCATGCCAGGATCCCTACAACACAAGACCAGACTATCCCTAAGCTGGATAGACCAGATATGCTATCACCCCAGGTGTTCCCACCCTTTCTGAGCCCCTGCCATAAATCATAGAAATAATATTCGAGGGTATCTAGAACGGTGATAAACATGCCCTAATTAGGTGCGAACCACTTAGCCTTGCTTCATCTCCCATGTTTTTCAGTCATTCCCGATTGATGAGGCTAGAGGCTACGATTACCTTTTTAAGGAATTTTCACTTAGGATGATCATTGTCCTTCGATGATAATGTACTGATAGCATTCATCCATACATGTTTGTTTTGGGTCCGAATGAAAGCGAAGGCGCTATTCTTACAACATCCATTTTGGAATAATCCATAGGATTAGTAGCTAATAGCCCTTGCACTTCACCGGTCCAACTTCTACTCCATGCTCTTGTCTCAATTTCGAAAACGTACTCGTTGGATTGAAGTGGTTTTTGGTTAACTTATCTGATCCCGGTCTCTTCGAAAACAACGTTTGATTTTCCAGTAAACTCAACCCCGGTTCTTTAGGAAATACACTGACGAAAATAAGATCAGAGATAACCTCATAACCGTTAGTGGACGGATTTCCTTATCGTTGTCCTAGAAGAACAAAATGAGTTAATACGTATAGTATATCACCTCGAACGGTAACTGTACTACATAATTCCCATGTTTCTTCTAGATATTCCCAAAGTTATGCTTTTGGGTCCAGATTCGATAGTCGATTATTTAACTATCAATTTCACAATCATACAAACAAAGGTTTCATTTCCCATTGAAAACATTAAGCCTTATTAATTCAGATTTCGATAAATTCAAATTACTTAATCAAAACAGCATATGCTTATCTCACCGAATAAGTGAGTTCACAAGACTATTCATTTCCAAAATATTTGAAACCCTTTAAAAATAAATCCAAACAACACCACTATGGTATCAACTATGGATTCCCAGCTCAATGGTTACGTGCCTATTCCGGAGAAATCCAAACTTAACTGCGGGCACTCACTGCCTCCGATTACGCCATGATAGTATACCATTACTTCTTGAAAACTTTATTTAATAATTTTCCAAAATAATACTTAAAAAGTTTTCAATGTAATCTTTCCAAGTTCTAGTTAAGTAAAGTACTCTTTTATAAAAGTTTTACTATGTGATATATTATTTTTAAAACATTATGAATATCTGAACAATTTGTCTTGAAACAAAATACTTTAATGCTGATCAATCCTTAAACAATAGCTTACTTTAAAATGGATCACTATAAAATAACTTTATTTAATAATTAATATATTTTAAACAAATTTTAAATAATTAAATAGGTTTGAAACAATAATTAAATACTTTTAGATTGCCTTTAAGAATAATAAACTAATAAATTTTAAATCACTACCAAAATATTTATAAATTATCCTTAAGACATCATTAATAAATATTAATCATCCTTTAAATAACTTTGTTTCAAAAATCAACTTCCAAATTGGAAAAGAAGGCTTAATAATTCCAATGGTACTTAATCAAATTACCATTCAATTTCATAACATCCCAGGACAACGGATACAGATATTCACATCAATCAATTCAACATCATATTGCCTATATAAATTATAAGGAAAATGAATAGATGTTAGTACGAATAAAATAGTAGAATAGGGTTTTATTTTTGCTAGTAAATGTCCACAATAGATATATTTAGTAATAATGGCAGAACGGTGTTTTATCCTGCCAACAGTAGTCCAACTTAATACAATTAGCGGAATGGTGTTTTGTTCCGCTAAACAGATGTCAATCGTCGTAATTAACTCAAACTAACTCATCGCTATTTTAACTGGGGAAGATAACTTCAATAGATAGGTCACGTCAATTTAAACGATGATTTGTGTTTTAAATTATTAATTAAATCCTATACGTTTAAAATTCCTTTAAATTTTAACTTATTCAAAACTAACACAAATTTTACAATGATGTAGTGTTCTTCGATACGAACAGACTACAAAAAGTTTCACTTCAAACGGCTTTACAGTTCGCTAGAAACTAAATATTTAAGGTATATAAACCCTTTTTAAAAATGAACATGTATTTTCTTTTCTTTTTCCTTTAAAACATGGGCGAAGCCCATTGTATCACCTATAGACAAAATCAAAAAAAAAAAAACTCATCTCTGCTTCTATTCTTCTTCCCTTTCTTTTAAAAAAATACCAGTATTCCACATTCTCCTCACAATCATTTAGAACCCCTTGCTGTGCACGAGTGTGTGCACATGCACACGACCATCGGTCGTCAAGTCTGGCCATCGACCATCCATGCGAGCCTGTCTCAACTACCTTACGTCACAGCCCACCAAAAGACCCTAAGAACCGCTTCTTCCCAAAAGTCAAAAAACACACACCTACTGGAACAAGACAGTGCACTCCTAAACATCTCGCCAAGACAGCATAGACCACCATCCACCACCATAATTTACCCAAAGCTTCACCGTCGCCTTCTCTTCTAAGCCCCCCTATGTGCACGTCCCTCCTGCTCTCATCTCTTCAACATTCACCTCCACAGCAAGACTACAAAATAACCCACTCAAACCCTATTCGACTTTCCCAAGCCAACACACTTAATAAAAAAAAACGCGTCATTTTTCCAATGATCCCCATCATCCCATCTTCCTCTTCGCCCAACCAGACGTCACGAAATCACTTTTGCTATCGGAATTTGGCAAAAATCCCAAAACCGATCAACGTCCAATTTCTCCACCCACATGCCACTTAAAACCTTCAGACCACTTTTTAGAATCGAGTTTTTCAATCGTGATCACAACCATATGATCATTTTAGTAAATTAAGATAATTGGGTTTTTCGAAAATATTGACATATTCACTGTTACATATGATTTTTTTCTTGTTCTGTCTTGATAAAATTAAAAGAAATAATTTTTTTTAATAATCTACACTCAAATGCAAACATCTTTCGTATTGAAATCAAGATTTAAACTCAAATGCTATTGAGATTTCTACTTTTCAAAGTTTGAAGATTAACTATTTCTAGCTGAAACAATGACAGAGAAGTAGTACAGTGATGTTGAACCAATATATACATATGAATATTCGCAGAACCATGCATATACACTTTCTACATATCATTGCTTCATCTAAAACAAAATCATATGCATGTATTTATAATAACCAGTAAATAAATTGTTTTACCCATTATCAAAAAAAGAATAGATGAACACCCTGTTTTTTGTCTCCAAACTTTGAACCCTTGATCTCTTTATGGTTTAATGGCAGATCTTTTGTTTTGCTTCTTCTCTTTTTTTTAATAAGTGTGTATGAATGAATAATCCTTGTCATGTATTTATAAGGGGATGGAAGTGTATAAGGTATGCAATAGGAGGCTGAGAGCTATTCATATGTACTGGCGTGACTTGTACTGGTTTTAATGTTTTTCTTCCTTTACTTTTTCTACGATCAATGATTTAATTGGCTGAGATGATTTTATAATTTGATTTGATTTTATAAGTGGATTTGATCTGGTGTGTGATTTAATCTTTTGTACGCTTGACTTGATTTATTGCCATCGTGATGTCTTTATGTGTGTGTATGTATATCCATACATACATACATACATATTTATATATATTGACATGTAAACTCATTTTATCCATATATTCATTTACATACTTACATATTTATGTGTGTGTGTATATGGCTATATACTTACATATATACTTAGATGTATACATGTTTACATATACATATGTACTTTTTTAGATTTCCATCTACACTATATTTATAAACATATGTACCAATTTATGTATACTTATATATATTTTTCCATATTCATTTCTATTTTCATGGATCTTTATTCATGTAATATCCATTTGAATTTGTTTTCAATTTATACATATAATTATTTTATTGCTATATATACATACATATAAGAAATTTGAATTAATCAACTTTTATTTATAAGTAAAATCTGAAAATTTAAGACCATTTTAAAACGATATATTATTACTAATTTTTATTTAACAGTGATTTATTCTGCTCAAAATATTGTATTATTGAATATTAAAAATTAATACTCAAAACTCAAGACGACGAAAATTCTAGGTCGTTACAAAGAAGAAGCTAAATTAAATCAAATCAATTTGCATTTCAATCTCTTTAATTTATAAAGCTATGTAAATCACGTTTACATCTCATATTTTTTTTAAGGTTTTATGATGAAATCCAAAATATTTTGCATGGTTTGCCATGTTTTTGAATAAGGATGATTATATATACTTGTTGATGATTTATAGTTGTTCATATAGATTTTACGACAGATTTTGATATGAAAACCCTACTAAATTACATCCAAATGACTTGCGAATTTTTAAATAGACCAGATATAATAATTTTGAGACGGGTTTCAATGTTCAGAATTTTTTGAATTTATGTGGAATTTATGTAAATTTTCCAATGAAGAAAATGTTATTTTGGTTATAAATTATTAACGGTTAAATAATAATCGATTTGGATCTGAAATTTTTATATGTTGGAAAATAAACTAAAAGATATTTCCTAGAATTTTTGTAGAATTTTCCTAAGTGTTTTAATGGGTGTATAAAATTATCTAAGGTATCAGACTTCAATTTTTTTATATTTATGAAAGGAGAAGGGCTTTTTGTAAATAAAATAAATTTTTTAATTCTAGAAAGTATGTAGTACTTTTAGAAAAGAAAAACTTGCAATTAATCACAATTTGACAAACATGGCAAGTTAGGCAAAAAGAAATAGTTTTGAAGGATAAATAAACATGTTTTTCAATGTTTTGATGCTTTCAGCACCAGGTTCTACCTCCTTACTTTCGCCTCCATCTTTGTCGAAACCAATGCATATGGTATTAGTTAACTGGTACGTAGTGAATTGGATATAGGCAGAAGGTATAGATTCGAAACCAGGGGTTCCGAAGGGAGTGAGGCACTACTTTACTTTTAAATGAAAATTTGCCTGCTTTCTTTCGACTAAGCAGCTTTCGACTAGGTTAGCTTTCGACCAGTTCAAATGGTTTTAAAGAAATGGTTTCGATTGGGTTGCGTTTTTTTAAATAAACGCTTTCGACTAGGTCAAAACCCCTTAGTTGCTGCCTTTTTGCCTTTCGACCCAGATTGGTTTCCAAAGAGTAGTTTTACTTTTTGAAACATGGCCACTTCTTCAAAGCTTTCGAATGGATGGTTTAGGCACCATCACTTCTTTAATTAGGAATGATCTCGAAGGGATTGCTTTCGACTTTAATTTGTTTGTGTTTTTGATCCTTTTGCTCTACTTGAAGGCATAATCCAAATGGTTTCAACTGAAACGATTTTCAAAAGTTTCAAGGGAGTAAATTTTTGAATGGTTTCGAAAGGTTTCCACATGTTTTAAATTAAACCGAAGTGCTTTTGAAAGGTAGGTTTTGACGCCTTCGAAAGCTTTTAATGAATGGTTTCGAAGGGGTGGTTCCCCAAGGTTTCGAAAGGGTTGAAAAGAAAGTTTTGCCTATGTTATCGAAAGGCAATATTTAAAGTTTTTGAAATAAGTATGTCTAGGACTTTAAAGACTTTAGAAGGGAAGGTTTTTATGCTTTCGAAAGGAAGGATTTGAATGGTTTCGAAAGGAAAGATTTGGCCTTTCGGATTAGGTTATGTAAAGGGTTTTACTTGGTTTCGAAAGGGTTACTTTCAAGGGTTTCAAAGGGGTTGTTTAAAGGTTTTAAACAAAGGTTTCGAAATTATTAACTTGGAAATATAGCCTAAGTGTTTTCAAGTTAAAAAGGGTTTTAACTTTTTTTGGAAGGATAGCTAATCCTCAATAAAATTCATCAATGTTATTTTGAGTAAAGTATATATAACATGAAAAAATAGCTTAGAGTAAACCTAAAAATATATTTTCCATGTATAAATATGATTTAATGGTAAATCATTTTGAAAAGGTTTTCAAGGAAAAGGATGAAGGATAGTTAACCCAAAGAAAATGATTTGGACAGATAGTCCATTTTGTTGCGGACAGTTAGTCCAGTTTGCAGGCAGTCAGCCCGGTTACGGACAGATAGTCCATTTATTACTTATGGACCGATAGTTCATTAGTTACCTGTTTTTAGCATAGTGGACATTGTTGTTACTATTACTGTTATTATAATCAGTTTGACTAGCCAGTTTGGTTGCAGCAAAAGATTTGCAAAATATATGTTTTAAAGAGGATATTAATGAGGCGAAACTCGTTCCTCTAAGCGGAACGTTCTCACTTAATATAATGAAATCGAGACGTAACAGTATTATTCATACCAGGTTTTATGTCTGAGTTGAAGTTTTTTGTTTTCCCTTAAACTCTCGGGTGCTGAAAATTGATTTGAGTAAGGCTAAGTGTTGGGGTTTTCATGTTTTAGTTGTTTTGGCAAATAAAGCTTTCGGAAACGAGCAGGTGGCTGATGGATAGCTATTTGGGAGTTCTAGTTTATTCTGTTTATTTTCGCTGTGTATATTAAGTCATTTTTGACCATATAGCTTTGATCAACAAAGGAGGCCTTATCAAATGTCACTCTTGGCATATTATTGTAATGAATATATTTGATCTTTACTGGGGAAACGATATGGGATTATGTAACTTAAATAAGAATTTGTTTTAAAATGTAATCATTAAAATGTGGTTTTTGGAAATCTTTGATTTCATTCATATTCAAGTGCTTCGGATATTACGGATACCCTTAGCATTTCCGTATTTTGTCACCAGAAGTTGATACTATGCATGATTGCAGCATTTGTACCGCTTAGCTTTTGTCCACTAGATATGGGATTTTACAACGTGGTATTAGAGCATAGGTTTATGGAAAATAAACTTTAACTAAAAATGGTTTGATAACATTATCCTATGGAATTAGAGTAAGATTAGGATATGGGGTGATGCTATAGTAACATGCTTGTATTTGTTTTCTATAAGTATACGCTTTATCTCTAATCTCCAATCCTTGTTAGTGTAATAACCAGCCTTTTCGAACCCTGGAAGTCGATGCTAATACTTCCACGGTATTCACGTGCCGAATAACTAAGTGTCGAAAAGACAGATTCTTAACGGGAAAAAAAGATAAAAGAAAGTAGAAACTAAGAAATCAAAGAATCTCACAATGCAATGGAATAGTATATATTAGTAAACATAGTACATTACAAAGCCATTTACAAAATGATGCATTAGAGTCATAGTAAAACAATTTATAACCTAGGGCAGTTATAACAGTCCGTCCTTACATAACTGATACAAGATACAAGTAATACAGCTGAAATAAAAAACAATAACTTACTATCGGTGAAGCCTCCTGCTCCAAACTCCGCCAAATTGCATCCGTAGGAAAGCTGACTACTTGGATTCTCGTAAAATAATTGAGCACCCAAGAGTTTTAGGGAAAGAAAATAAAACACCAAATAAGATATGGTTCTGATAGGAGTAAACTTAAAGAAATTAAATTATTACTTTTATAACTCTTTTAAAACCAAAGGTATCTCGTAAGACCACGCCGCACATAAACACGGATGAGTTTTTACCTTACGATAACCATAATTCTTTTATATAAAAATCCAATGATATTATAAAAATGTCTAAGGGTTCCAAGTAAAATATTAAAATAGATGGAATGCTTACATCTCACATTCCAACATATTTTGTATGTAACTAAAATCGTACAATGCTGATTATAGAATGTATTCCATATAATGACTAGGCACTGGGGTACCACCTATCACATTACACGTCTATAAAATTTACAGAGGACCTTGCCTGGATCCCCTGCCAACACAATACCAGTCTACCTCTTACTGGATAGTACCTAGTATGTCACCACCCCGGTTGCTTTGCAACCCTTTTTATCGAGATCTCATGCAAAACCAATCCATAAATATGTATATGTATCAAGAAGGGTGACTACATACCCTAATGAGTGCAACCCACATAGCCTTGTTGCATCTCCCCTAATTTTCATTTATTCTCGGTTGATGAGGCTTGAGGATATGTTTTACCTTTTTAAATAGCAATCCCACTTGGAATGCTAACACTGCCCTCCAGGCATCAATGCAATGCTAGCATTCATCCATACAACTTGTCCAAGATAAGGACAAACCAAATGCACTACCTCTACTACATCCATTTTGGAATCACTCTCAGGACTAGTAGCAAGAATCTCTTGCACTTCAATGCTCCGACTTCGATTCCATGTTCCTCAAGATGTCTTCAGTTAGAAACACTTTAGTTGGATCGTAGTGGTTTTCTGATAGCATATCCGATCTTGGTCTCCTCAAAAAAAATTTCGATAATTTACCACGGTTCTTAAGAAAATAAACAGATGAAGATAAAAGTGGAGTTCACCTCCTAACCGTTGTTGACGATTTCCTTATCATTTTTCCAAGAAGAACAAAACGAGTTTATACGTATAGTATAGCATCACCGACGGTAAATGTATCATATAATTCCCGTGTTTCTCCTAGATATTTACAAAGTTACATTTTGGTCCAGATTTGATAATTGGTTATTTAACTATCAAATAAACAACTATTAAGCATTGATTCAATTCCATATGGGATCCTCTAAGCCTTTATTAATTAATCAAATCACTTTATAAAACTTTATCAAAGAATCTTTTCTAAAACGCCTTTCCCAAACCCCTTACATCCCCTTTACTTGGAAAACAATATAAACATTTACCAAAATCATTTGAAAAATACCCTTTTCTCACATTCCATATTAAATAGCCAAACCATTCCCTTTCAAAACATCATTTACTATAAAACTCGTTCACCTTATAAAACCCACTCGCTTATTCCTTACAATTTTTTTTTATAAGTTCACTTCACATTTCAAACCTCTTTATAATTTTTCAAACTTGATTTAAAACGTCTTTCAAAAATACCTAAAATGATTTATAAAGTCTCTTTATATTTTTACAACTATTTAAAAATCTTCCTTCATTATATTCCTTTATAGAATCTCCTTTATAAAATATCATTTTCAAGATATCATTTGTAAATCACTTTAGGTAAAACCTTTTATTTAATAAACCTATTTTAAGGTATTATTTAAAAATAACTTTATAAAATAATAATAAAATTAAAAATCGATTATAATCATTAAACCAAAATTGACTAAAAAATTAAAGATAATTCAAGAACATGCTTTAATAATTCGAAAAGAGGCTCACCAATCCCAATGGTGTTATTTTAAGTTACCATTCAGTTCACTTAACAGTTATTTATATAGATCAACATATATGTAAATGCACTCATATCCAAATCAAGGAATAAAATGTCAATATGAACTACAAGCATATACATATCCAAATAACATAATAGTAAGGTGGTGATTTTTCCTGCTAAATAGATATCCAAACAATTCAAACAATTTATAGCAAAACGATGATTTATTCTGCTAAAACATGTCCACACAAATAAGCAAACAATTTACAGCAGAATGGGGATTTATTCTTCTAACACATGTCCAAAAAACCCAATAAACAAACAAACAATTTATAGTAGAATGGGGGTTTATTCTGCTAACACATGTCCAAACAACCCAACAATCTACATTATAACACATTCATAGTTATATGGTTTCTTAATGGTATCAACACTTGAATCACTTGTATTCAAAACTATCTTTGTAAAAGAAGTACCTTTAAACCATTTTACTTTTGAAAACCGAAGGATTTAAAACTGACAAAACCTTTTAAAAATAAATAATTAAAAGTTAAATCCCTACTTAAATCATAATTAATTTTAATTGAATCTTAATTTAATTTAATTAAATAGTTAAACACTAATTAACTATTAATTAAATTCAAATTAATCCTTTATTAATTTTAAAATAATTAATTAGACCTTCATTAATAAATAAATGTTAATTAATCTTAATTAATTAACTAAATAATATATAATTAAACCCAAACAATGAAGTAAATCTTTAATAAATAATTTACTATAAATTAAATCTTTAATCAAATTAAACCATTGATTATGATTAATCCTATATTTAAGTAATGATAAATAAAATATAAATAATTTACTTAACCCATACTTAATTAACGTAATTAATAATTAATTAAAATAAAACTTAACTTTAAAAGATAAATAATTAAGAACTAATCTTTATTAAATTAAATTTAATAGAACTATTTAACATTTAATTAATTATCAATTACTAAAACCTAATTAATTAACAATTAATTATTTAATCCTTAATTAACTTTTAAAAACATTGTTATTTAGGTTTTAAAATATTCACAAAACAATTTGAAGTATAAAAACCAAACTTTGCAAAAATCAAAATTTTAAGCGAAGTGCATCCATAGACTCTCGCTATGGATACCCGTAATTTCACTATACTAACTAGTTTACATGCTAACTTTCTTTAGCTACAAGACAATATTAACACATATGACATATCCAAGTTAAACTATACCAAATCATATCATCACCAAACATAACCAACAATCACAACCTTTTTATAACCAATAGTCTAAACAATACCACAATTCAAACCAATGAATTGTGTGTGTGTGTGTGTGTGTCTATATATATATATATATATATATATATATATATATATATATTCACAAACACACATACATATATATAAATACATAACCAATACATATATATATATAAGTAAATTCTTTCCAAAAAATTAAGAAGTTTACTCACTAAAGGTTTCGAAAACTTGAAATGCTTTAGCGCTCGGAAAGCTTGGAAAACCACAAATTCTTCTCAAAAATGGGTCATTTTCCATTCAACTTTTAGATCCTTTCCTCCCGGACTTTGGAAAAGTGATCAAAAGTAAATTTTTAGATTATTCCACTCTTTATCATTTAAAAAAATTACTTAAAAAAGTTAAATTTTGAGGGAATTATGGCCAAAACAGTGAGGGGTATTTTTGGACATCAAAATCTAGGTTTAGAAACACTCTTGCAGAAAAATGAATTTTTGGAGCATCTTAGCTCAAAATAAGAAAAAGTGGTAAACAACAAAGTTGGTGCCATTGGAAATATACATAGTTTGAAAAACGAAAATCTAATTTTTGAGTTTTTTAAAGAAGTTATGGCCGAAACCAATTCGGGTAAAATGGAAGAAATTTAAACAGAAAAGAAGTAACCTTTAAACAAGTTTTCAAAACATTCAAAAGTTAATTTTTTTTGAAATCTTAAAGCACGAAAACGTATTTTGGAAACCATTAAAGTTTGTTAAAAGCTTTAAAGAAGAAGTGACATAGGAAAAAAAGGGAAATGAAATGAAAATGGAAGAAAGAAATAAGAGAAATGTTTTTATATAAAATGAATATGTAAAATTACCTAATTAACACTTGTACCATGCCCTCCACTCCTAGCTTTCCATATCACACCTCTTGTCTTACCCCTTGTCCCTTCCTAACACTATATGATCCAACATGAAATGACCCCTAAATGTACTCTTGTCTTCCCTAGTTGCCATTATGTCAAATCATGTCCCCGTGATGTGATAATTTCTTTCTTCCATTTTTTTTCTTATATACCTAAGTATAATTGCATGCATGCATACACTAAGACAAATATACATATACCCATTTATTTCCATTTTGAATGTTTATATGTTTCCATTAAAGTTCACAATGATCCGACAATTTCTAATTGACGAAAAGTCAAAAATTCGAAAGATGGATTCCGAACATATTTTGCATTTTTCATCGGACTATATATTTTTGTAAACTAGTTTTGAAAACAATTTTACCATTATTATTTATCATTTAAAAGAGTTTTATTTTCATTATAAAACATTTTATTTGAATATATAAATTAATTAAATATTAGAAAATCAAAGCAGTGAAATTCCAGGTTATTACAGTTAGATTTTTTTTGTATCTCATAAGTTTTAATATGGATATGGATTATAGAAGAGGAAGAGTTAACCCAGGAGGGGAGGGCACCGATGGAAATGCCAGACCGAATGCGAGAAGGACGGAAGGTCAGGCATAAGCGTAGAATGTAGGCGCTAGAGTCTTACAAGTGGATATGGGAGCTATGTATCGGTTTGATGTTAATTTGATGCAAGCTTGAATTGCAGCTGGAGTGGTACGAGGAGATACTACAGGAGCTGGAGTTCTGGAAGTTTCGATAGTTAACCATTATGCTAAGCTGAGCTGAGATTACGCTAAGATTGGAGGGAAGCCATTTCTAGGAAACAAAGGATGCTATAGAGATCGAAAATTGGTTGTTGGATTGTGATTTGCAGATTTGGGGCTCAATGATCAGCAGAAAAGGAGGCTTGCTTCGACATAGCTTCAGGGCGCAGCTTTGTTTTGGTGGAACAGTGTGACGGCTGGTATGGATGAGGAAACCTTGACAAGGGAGGATTTCAAGGGGAGGTTCTAGGAGAGTTTCATGCCTGCGATGGCACAATCAGGTCTGATTAGAAATTTTGCTGAATTAGAGTAGGAAGAGATGTCCATTTTGGAGTATAATATAAAGTTTGAAGAGTTGGTCAGCTATGGGTATGCATCAGTGGATACCGTAAAGAAGAGGAATAAGAAGTTTATCAGGGTGTTGAAACTTTAGTTAGCAAGGGCTATATTGCCTCATATTAGAGATCCATATGATTTAGTTATGGAGATGGGCTTAAGGCATGAGGAGATTCTTTATTCTCTAGAGAAGAGTAAGGCTAAGGAGGTACATGTCGAGCAGGACCATAAGAGGAATTTCTTTCCTAAGAAGAGTGCTCAAAAGGGTGGAGCGGCTAAGAAAGGGAGGTATGAGGTTGTATGTTTTAAGTGGGAAAAGAAGAGGCATTTTGCTAATAAGTGTCATGTTGGAAAGGCAAAGGAGGCAGTCGGGAAGAAGAATGTTAGGTGCCTCAACTATGACCAGATTGGCCACTATAAGAATCAATGCAAGGAGCCCGCTATGGATGGAAAGGGCAAGGTGTATGCATCGGAGCCTACTACTTTGAAGCCAACATCCCATGAGAAAGGAAAGGCAATTTTGGGAGGTACGCTTCAGATTCATGGTATGTCTGTTAGCTTTCTATTTGATACCAATGTATCGCATTCTTTTATATTTAGATGTTTGATAGATAGGCTTAACCTAAAACCCATATTTTTAGTTTCTTCCTTCGAGTTGGGAATCCAGTAGGAGGGTATACAACTCTAGGGTTGAGATGTGACTAGTTAGAATTTGACTTGTTAGGTCGTGCTTTTGTTTGCAGTTTGCATGTGTTTGATTTTGTGGGGTTATAAATTATTCTTGGTATGGATTGGTTAAGTTAGTACGATGTTAGGATATTTTGCCAAGATAGAAAAATATCACTTAGACACCCTGATTGTAGTGAGTGGATAGTTATACCGTAGAAGGTTCTAATGGTGATGTGAACACTTTGTTGGGTGTTATGGAGTTGGAAGAAGAGTTGAATCGAGTTTTCGTGGTTAGAGAATTCGAGGATGTTTTTGATCCTATAGTTAAGCTGCCACTGAAATAATCTATTGAGTTTTCGATAGATTTGGTTCTGGGAGCAGAACCAATGAGTAGGCTGCCAATCAGGATGTCCCCTACAGAGATCAAGGAGTTGAAGGTGCACTTAGTGCATCTGGAAAGCCATAGTTTTATCAGACCGGGGCAGTTCGCCATGGGGGGCATCCACAAAGTTTTCTAAGAAGCTGGATGGATCGTTAAGGCTATGTATCAATATCCTAAGTTGAATGATAGGATGATAAAGAATCTACATCCGCTACCGAGAATTGATGATTTGTTTGACCAATTGAGTGGAGCCAAGATATTTTCTCAGTTAGATTCGGCAGTAGGTTTCCATCAGCTCGGAGTGGTAAAGGATGGTATAACTTTGACGGTGTTTAAGACCAGATATGGATCGTACGAATGGTTAGTTATGCCATTCAGACTGACTAATGCGCCAGCATTCTTGGTTGATCTGATGAAACGAGTTTTCGGAGAGAACCTGAACAGATTCGTATTAGTTTTCATTGACGATATCTTGATGTACTCCAAAGATAAGAAGGAGCATAAAGTTCATCTTAGAGTGGTGCTTGAGTTGCTGAGGCGGCATCAGTTAAAGGTGATGTTTTCGAAGTGCCATTTTCGAAAGAAGAAAGTGAAGTTTCTTGGTCAGTTAGTCTTGGAGAAAGGGTTGTCAGTAGATCCGACTAAGATTGAAACGGTGAACAGTCGAAAGAGACCCGAGACGGTGACTGAGATAAAGGGTTTCCATGGGTTAGCTAGTTATTATCGGAGATTCATTTATAACTTTTCATGGATAGCAGCACCAATGACCAAGCATAACAGAAAGAATGTGAAGCTTGTGTGGACAGATAAGTGTGAGGAAGCATTCCATTGTTTGAACATTTGTTGATCCATGCACCAGTGTTTGTTGTTCCAGAAGGAAATCTGGATTTGGTAGTTTATACAAATGTGCGTTAAACAGGATTAGGGGTTGGGCTGATGTAAAGAGGTAAAGTGATTGCCTATGCTTCTAAAAAGCTTAGACCGCATGAGGTCACGTATCCGACGCATTATTTTGAATTGGCAGTAGCGATTTTTGCGTTGAAGGTGTGGGGACATTACCTTTTGGGAGAGTGGTTTGAGTTATATATAGATCATAAGTCGCTGAAGTATTTATTCTCTCCGAAGGAGCAGAACATGTGACAACAAAGGTGGTCAGAGTTTGCTGCTGCTTATGATTTTGGGATTGAGGACACACCGGGGAAAGGTAACAAGGTTGCAGAAGCTCTTAGCAGGAAACATCCGAATGCATTGTCAGCTATGATTGCTGAGTGGAAAGATTTGGAAGCATTAGCAAATTGCAGAGTGCAGTGGAGATCTGAGGTTGGGTGTAGCGGAGAAACCGTAGTGTTATCTAGTTTGGAAGTTCAACTAGTGATGATCGAAAAGATTGCTTCAAGATAGGAAGAAGATCCGGTATTAGCTGAATGATCATGAAGCTAAGAGATGGAACCGAGAGCAATGACTTGAAAGATTTCGGTCTTGACCAGAATAGGTGGTTGAGAAAGGAAGGAAGATTATATTTTCCGAGTGTAAGAAACATACGGAAAGAAGTCTTGGAGGAATGCCATCGTTCGAAGCTCTCTATTCATCCAAGAGGAACTAAGATGTATTAGGATATGAAAAGGAGTTTCTTCTGGGAAGGTATGAAGCGGGATATTGGTGTAGGATCGATTTCATCGTAGAGAGGAAGGTGAATAGAGTGATACTATAAATTATAAAAATTATTGCGGAAATTTATGTAAAATAATTGCAACACAGATTTAGCAGAATTATAGTAGCACAGATAATAGCAGAATATTAAAAGAAGAAAATAGAAAACACAGATTTACACAGCTTTGGCAAAACCCTACCTACGTGCTGCCCCCAAGGTTTCTACTAGAAATTAAGCAGTCAGACGCTTACACACGTAAACTCATGACAGCCGCTATCGAGTAACCTAACTCTACGCTCAAAACCCTACCGCAACTCAGCCACTGAGTTGCGAATTCTCGAACTACACCACCGTAGTTCGTTCCCAAGTCACACGACCAGTAATTACAAAAGTTTAAAAGAGAAACTACAAATTTAAAACAATTAAATTCAAAATCATAATTTTAAACTAAAGCCTTATATAATAATTAAAACCTTAAAGTAATTTAAAAGAGCCGGCCCAAAAATATTTCTCCTTCTTCTTTATTTCGGCCCGTTCCTTTTCTTTTGTTTGTAAATAAGGTTGTTCCTTTTTGTTACTCATTTGTTCCTCTCTGATAAAATTAGGGCTTTGGAAATTCAAAGGCGCTGCTTTCTGTGGATCGATCGAAATGATTCTCGTGCTTGCTTTGACGATCAATTGTCTTCTGATTTGCACACAGCGCCTTCAAATTAAGTCGAGTTTGAATGATGCTTTAATTGGTATGTGAGTCTATTTTTCGATTTGTATTATACTCGACTTTGATTCGAGTTCCTAATTGATTCTATGCTCTGTGATATTGCTAGAACGCGAATGATATTTCTATGCCAATGATGTTATGGTTTATATAGGATTCGAATTCCTATTTTCTCGTTCGTCTGATATTTTGTTCCGCCACTTGATCATGTTTGAATGACTGTGATTTTTCAAACTTGTTCATATTCGTATATATCTTGATTCTCACGGCTTTGATTCTGATTTGATTCCTTGGCCACCACGGTATTGTGATTATCTGGAAGTTTTGGTTCTGTGAATTTATGATGACTTCGGCATAGTTTGAATTGAAACTGAAGTTTTCTTTGACTTGGTTTGCAAACTTGATTTTGTGAACACGTTTTTGAGATGAGAATTTTGCTTTGACTTTGCATTTTGTGACGCCTCACCCCGATACCCACATTAACAAAGAGTATACTGAGTAATACTGTCTGCTAATGTAGAGAATAGGGCTGGATAGGAGTGACCATCTATAGCCTTGTCTTAAATATCTATTAAATAAGTCGACAAATGCCATATTTTTTTTATAGCTCAAGTGGATCGACATATCCAATAAATACTTAATACAAAGCCATAGGTGGCTATAGGATCTATCAGAAAAAATACAATAACTCGAGTGAAAAACACACCAAAGAACAATAGATCATCACACATACACAAAAACACACACACACACACATATAAGTACAGATACATCACAGAGTATACAAAATGATACATGGGAAGTGGTATAGCAACCACATATACAAGCGAGTTAAAAGAATATACATATCAGAGTAGCAACAAAAGGACTACACAAAAAGCTATAACAAAAAGAGCTAGCAGAATAGTTCATGCGAAAGCAGAATAGGCTAAGTCCAAATGTAACCTAACCTAAAACACCTCGGTCTGACCCGAGTATAAAATTCATGGGTCAGTCTAGCTAAACAAGGTTTACAAGGAAAAGTGATAATATGAGCATAAGGATAATGTGATAATATTCTCGAGTGAGAAGGGACAACTAAAGTGTATGATTACATCAAGTGATAATATGGTATCACTACACAAACATATACTCTCAAAAGAGACAAAATAACCCATAAAACGCTAAAAGTAGCGAGCCTCATATCATCGGCATTTATAAAAAATCAAATATGATTTAGGGGATAACCTAAACCCGCCATCTTGGAAAACCCAAACATGCATAAAGAGATCCTATCTCAAACACGCCATAAGGAAAATATATCTCCAAAGAGGAGAATAAAATTTCAAGTAAATGCCAAAAGGCAAATCTCATATAATGCCAATGTAGGAAATTCAAATCTCAAAAATAGAAATTCTCATAGTTCAAATTCCCAAATGGTAATCGCCACAAAGATATATCGAATGGTTCAAAGGACCAATTACGGAAAAGGGTGATTCATTAGGAAAAATAGTCAAAGAAACCATCTCAAAAGTGTTTGCACGTGCATGTGGCCGAAGCCTTGCCAAAAGTACTGTTATCTCAAATAGGTACCTCGCCCGAAGGCAAAACGTCAGAATGACAAGTACGTCGCAATGGTAAATACGCCGCAGTGGCAAATGTGCCGCAATGGCAATGACCGGAAGGTCCAGTACTGGCACGCTGCAATGGCAAATGTGTCACAAACACTCGAATAGTGTTAACGTGCGTCCCATACCACACGTTCACACTAAACAGTTTACTAACCGTTAGTAAATTTCACACTCAAAGCAGTAAAAAGTTTACCACATCTCATCGGTAACCTCGACTTGCTGGTCAAAACGATCAAACGGACAAGTCGAGAATTAACCGATAAGATAAACGCATGTGTCCCATACCACGTGTTTTACCAAACCATTTAATTATCCTTCTCATTCGCTCGAATAGTGCAAAAACATGTATTTTATATACAAAAAATTTACTTGATAAAACAAGCTTTAAATACTAATTTTGAAAGCCATATTTGAAAATTCCTTTACTATCGAGAATAAATAGCTTTTATATTGGAAAATACTTTAAAAATATATCATATTATAATAATTTAAAATGCCCATTTGTTTTAAAAATTATTTCAAAAAGGTTTGGGAAAATCCATGCTCGAAAACGAATAAAAACCTAAGAAATCGCTCAAATTGATAATCGAATTCAATTCAAATTAAATTCAAAATTAATCCAAAATTTGAGTTTCAAAATCTCCAAAATTTGGCTAGTCCACATATGGACATCATGGCCCCAAAACATTTCAATTATATCACAAAACATGAAGTAAAAGTCAAAAGTCGAACTTTGTATCATGAAGTAAAATAGTTTCGACCACCTAAATCTCATAATTTCACAAAACTTAGAACAATGAAAGTTGTAGGCAAAAGTCCCAGCTTTAAAACAAGAAAAAGTTCATTTAATTTTAATTTACGGTTTAAAAATTATGACCAAAATAATTTTCAGATTTAAATTCATTATCGATGTCGTTTATTCTCAGGGCAGCGAAAAAATTATGATTTTGGCTATATAAAATTAAAAATTTAGCAAAACATAAAACATGAAAGTTGTAGCTAAAAGTATAAGATTTCTAGAACATTAAAATTTTTGAATTCCGATCGAAGACGAAAAAATATGGCCAAACCATTTTGTGTTTCAAAGTTGAAATTAAAAACACAGGACAAAGAGCTTACTTGATTTTCAAACACATAATACGTTTACCAAAATATTGATTTACATAAAATGATAAACACAAAAGTTGTTCCCTATAAATATACCTTCCAATAGAAAAATTCCTCACTCAATTTTGATTTAACATTCAAAAGTTTTGGTGATTTTAGTTTTAGGTTTCAACTCAGAAAATCGACAGAGCAAAGCGTGAGTATCAGTTTCAAACACAATTTCAACCGTCTGGATCATAGAACTTGCAGAAACACACAACATGAAAGTTGTTCTTAATTTCTTAGCTTTCTAACAAATAAAGTATATTTAATTTGCTTTTATGGCTAAAAAGTTAGAAATTTTGAAGAGCAAACCCTTGAAATGTAATAATCTGGATTTTTTTAGATATTAGATAATTGAATAATTATTTGAGTTTAACTATTAAAATGTGATAACCCCTTAATTAAATTATTTAAAATGGATAGAATTGCTATCTTCAAATATAAATAACCAAAATAAAATTTGTTCTATATTAATTTAAAACAAAAGAATTTTATAAATTTAGAAAATATTTAATTAGTAGTAAATAAATGAAAAAAAAACATTTAAATTAGCATGTAAAAATGGATTAAATAATTTCATATTATTTTTGAAATCTAATTAGTTTACATCTTATTTTTTTCTTTTGAAAAGTTTTACTGTTATATAAAAAAAGGGGAAAGCATTTATAAATTTATAAAGGTATTTATGAATTAATAAAGTATTTACATATTAAGAAAATTAACAATAAAGGCTTTTAAAAAAATCATTTTAAAATAATTTAAAAAAAGGAATGACATGTGTTCATTTTTGAACCTCATTGATTAACATATGTGATAAATTAAGCAATGGTTTTGACAAATGTAAACAAGATTTAACAAGTGTCCATATTAGTTTTTCTTTTCTTTAATTTTAATAAACCTTAAATTTCATCATATAAAACTTCTATTCCTTCTTCATTTTTATTCTTTGAATTCAAAAATTTATGGCCATAACCTGAATATCACTTCTTTAAAAATCCAGTAAACCCTTTTATTCAATCTCTATAAACTGCCTCAGGAAATCCATGGTCAGTCTTGCATGCATTTCCTCAAAACAAATTGTAGCAAATCCTCAACTGAAAAATTCTTAAAACCCTGAAATTCTTCCTCAAGCTTGTAGCATGTTTCAATATTTCAAACCAGGAATCAAAATTTGTGACAAAAATTTCCACCAAACCTTGTAACTTAAAAGGCTGAATCCATATTCAAATCCTCAAATTCAAAAACCTGTCAAGCCAGTTTTAAAACTTCATAATGCTATCTGGAAGCATGCAATCAAAGCATCTTTTTCAGTTATATATTCAAGTGCCTGGAATAAATTTAAAGACTGCTCTGCATATTTAAAGAGGTGAGTAAACTCTTAGATCCCGAAAATTTTGATTTGGCATGTAATGAATCATTGAAGTCTGCTATGAATTTGGTTGTGCATGTTGACAAAATTGATTTTTTGTATACACCTGAATGTAGTACTTGGGATCATAATTTGGAACAAGCATAAGTATATCTCTGTTTCAACATTACAGGTCTTAAACCTGTTTTTAAGAATTCAAAACATCTAACAAGATGATTTTTAGATCTTAACCTCTAAATAAATCAGGTTGTATGGTAATAACTTCCCTTAAAATTTATTACTAAGTGAAATTTAATAGTGATGTTACTAGAAAAAAAAAGAGGAAGATGAAAACAAAGTATATCTGCTCTGTTCCAACAGAAAATTGTTAGTAAACTTCTCTATTTTTAACCCAGATCTGTTTTATTTTAATGCTTATGACTATCATTTGTGATAGTGTCCTGATAAATGAGATTTGGATACATGCATGGGTATGATTATATTATTACTTGGTATGTCTGTATGTAAATAATAGTTATGTGAATGCAGAGCTCTGGTTTCAAATTTTCTTAACAGGATTCAAAAAAAAAATCCAATCAATATGTCTCTCCAATTCTTGTTAGGCATTGATGTTTAAATCGAACTTGTTAATAATAATAAGGGATTTGATTTAAAAGTATTTCCAGGGAAAAATTTAAAGTTAGTTTTCTTTCTCAAAATAAAGGATTCAGTAAAGCATGAACATATTAAAATCTCAATTGAATAAATCATGTATTCGACCTTACAATCTGATGTATCATCTGGAATGATGATTTTTAAAACTAAAATTATGAATTTTAGGTTTAGAAATCGTAAGATATTTTGAATTGAACATGATCAGTGTTTTCATCATTTTCTGGTAAGCAAGTCGATCTAGGTCATTGAGTTTCTTCTTGGAGGTAGCTCGTTGATGGGTGGTGGCGAGAAAAATATAGGGTGAATTTTCTGATCACCCAGGTGGACGGGCGACGCTAATTTAGGGTTTTGTGGTTGGTTTTGTCTATGTTGTTCTAGTGGGTCGTTCAGCGTTGATGGATAGCCGGAGTGATTCGCATGAGGGGGAAAGGGATTGTCGGGTCGTGGAGCGCCTCTGGGTGGAATAACAAGTTTTCCGGTGATCGTATTTGGTGGAGAGAGGCGTTTGTCGTCGAGGGTTGAGTTCCAGTGAAAATCAGGATCGCTCGATTTTGTTTTATGATTTCATCTTCGGATCTGGGTGGCCGGAGGGGATGTGGGAGACATAGGCGATGCATGGGAGCCATCGTAGTTGGCCGGAGCGACGTAAGGACGCCGTGAAAGTGCACCGTGCACATTGTGTATCTGAGTTGATCGTCGGTTGGGAAGATGCAATGTTGCTCGGGTCAATCTCGTGAGTGATGCGTGTTCGACTCGAGGCTTTGTGTTGCGAGTGCCTCATGTTGTGATCAGGTTTGTGTTCGAAGTCGTGATTCATTCTGCTCGGGTTAAAATTGACGTTGCCCAGCTATTAAGAATATTTAAACAAGTATTAAAACCTTATCTAAAGGTGTCAGTTCCATGGCTTTAATTGTTTTCAAATTGTGGTATTTAGATAATTATAAATGGGTTAGTCCTATGTGTTATTTTTTAGGGGATAAATTAAATGATGAAATTTGATAAAGTATTAATTATTTAATAAGTGAGGTTAATTGATTTATGTTATCAATTGAGGAAACAATAAATTAATTAATAAAGGTTAAGTGATTTGAGTATTCAAATTTTAAGAATTGATTTGATAATATGAATAGTTAATTAATTAAAGGTTTAGTTAATTTATGTATGTGATTAATTATGGATAATTAGTCCGTGTAAGTAAATATAGGATAATTGATTAGGGTAATTAAGCGATAAATTACCCAGTTGTAATTAATGAAACGAATTTGATTTATTAATTTGATAATTAATTAAAGATAGACACTTGGAAATAAATTAAGTATGATTTCTTAATGAGATTGGTAAGTGTAATTACTAAGTGAAGTAATTGATGGGTAAATTACTTAGGAGAAGTAATTAAGGATTCATTACTCGGTGTAATTAATTAAAGAATTAATTAAGAAGTTAATTAATTAAGATAAGTAATTACAGGATTTTTGATTGCCGTTTATGATTGATAAGGCTGATTAACGAAATTAATGAAGTAATTAAGGGTAAATTTCTGAATTGTTAGAGGACAATTAATCAAGGATGATTAATCTAGAAGGATAATTAAAAGAATATTAGTTAATTGACTTGTAATTAATTGTTAAGTAAAGATAATCAAAGTGAATAAAGATTTACAATTAATTTAACTAGAGATAAATTAAATAAATTTTGGAAATGATCCATCTTGCATATGAATGATTGAATGCTGATTAATTGTCTGGAATTGATTGATATCTGTGATATGAATTACTTTTCTAATATGATATGTTGGGTTGAACAGTGATAATGTGGTTTTCTATAATGAATACTATGTAAAGTGACATCCGGTGTTTAAAAGTAAATTGTATTCACTTGAATAACTTGGGATCAAATGACATTAGATCCGAAGAGACCGGAGTCGGTATTAGTTAATACCCGAAACCACTTCGATTCTTATAGATTGATATGTGAAATAAATTGGTTGATATGGAATGATTTAAGTAAATTTGACCTTTAAATCTAGGTTTGTACTTAGAAATTGATGTGTAATGTATGTGATGTATATAATGTCTTGTGAAGTAGTAATTTGATATAAGTTACCCGGGTTATATGTATAAGTTGTATGCTTTTGAAATTTATGTTAAATGGGTTTACTCACACAGGTTTCCATCCTTACCCGGGTGTTACTTTGATGTAATGCTCGGGTCAGACCGAGTATTACAGATTTTCAGGTAAGGATCTGGAGCTCAGGAGGCGAGCAGGATGGCAGGGACGTATGGAGAGTTTTCACTGTGATATTGTAGTCTCTGGACATGATTGTTTTATCCAGTATTTATGTATACGTGTAACTCTGATGTATTTAAATGTAAGTTAACCGATATAGTTTTCTTTGTATAACTGCTATATTATTAGATATTATATTTGATCCGCTGCGAATGTGAGGTTTCTGTGTCTTGTTTTTGTTTTCTTCTTCTTTCTCTTTTCTTCTTTCTTAACTATCCGGAAATTTCGGGATCGAAATTTCCGGGTCGTTACATTTGGTATCAGAACTGAAGGTTAAGCAAGAACCTTGGCTCTGTTGGGATTACTCATTAAGGATAGGGTAAGTGGTACCCTACAATGAGTTGAGTGTATATATATATGAGAGAGCGTACTTGTATTTTCTTATATAACGATTTTTAAATGATTTCAAAAGTAAATGAATCTTATATAAGAAATAGATTATCTATTATATTAAGGAAATTGGTTGTAGTATTAATTAAACTAAAAGTAATAGTAGGAATTAAATTAAGAAGTAATAGAATGCAACCAAATTGAAATTGGAATTAAATAAGCATAAGTTTGAAATGGATTAAAACTTGAATTAAAATCTTAAAGATAAGAAAGAATTTCAAAATAAAATGAATCACAATTGGTTTTAAACCAGGAAATTGAATGGTTATTGTGTTTAATAATGGGATGTTTATTTTAAATAATAAAATGTTTTAAGGAAATAACTATTTGATGAGAATAACTTGTAAATTAGAAAGGATGGAAATTGAAGTAGATTTAAAATTGTGAAGTTTTGAATTCTAAATTTAAACATTTGAATTGATTTAAAAATGTTAAAGAGGATAGTATTATTCAAACTATTTTGAATATGATCTTATTTTAAAATAAAAGATATTATTTAATATATTCAAATGAAAGGGTTCTATTTCAAACGAGGGTCGTTTGAAATTTTAAAAGAATTTGTTTAGGTTAAAAACCAAAGGTGGTTTAAAATTTTAAAGTATAACTTGGTATGTAAAAGAAATTAATATGTATATATGTGGATATGCATAATATCAAATATGGTTTGAAATAAACTCTAAAAGTTGAGTTTTGAATGGGGAATAAGATGTGATACCCGTAATGCTAAGTTTTTGAAATTAATAAGTGGGATGATTATTTATGAGAAGTTCAAAATTTGAAATGGAAGTTCAAACTAGGTAAGGTTGACTGGATTAAGTGAACTGAATTGAACTTGGGAAAAGTTAAATATGTTGGGATGTTCAACCTGATTTGTAAATTTTAAGATGAAATTAAGATTTAACTTGGGAAGTTAAATGGTTGATTGTAATTGAGAGTTTGAGTGATCTCAAATTGGGTTTGAGATCTAGAAATTTAAAATGAATAAATGTTTTAAAATAAATTAGATAATATCATCCCATTGTTGTTAAAAATCTTTAAGTTGTGAATTGGAATTGTTTAAATGAATGAGAGATTGTTTAAATTTGAAATTTGAATTAGTTCAAATTGAATTTGATTTGAAGTGATTGAAGATGTATGAGTATAAGATTCAAATGGAAAATTTGAATCGGATTAATTTGTAACGATTTGAAATTGAAATGGGTTCAATTTAAAATTAGTTCGAATTGATTTGAATAATTTGGAATTATAATTAATGTTGATTGGTTTTAAATTCAAATGGAATTTGAATTAAATTTGGAGGGAAATCAAGAATAATTCAACTTGATTTGAAAATGGAGTATGAAATTGGGATTAATTCAAACTGGAGTTGAAATGAATTGAAATTGGAACTAGTTTAATTGAAATTTATGTGAATTAATTGAAATGGTGATTAAAGATGTATAAGTATAAAATTCAAATGGAAAATTTGAATTGGATTAATTTGAAACGATTTGAAATTGAAGTGGATTCAATTTGAAAGTAGTCCAAATTTATTTGAATAATTTGGAATTGTAATTAAAGTTGAATACTGTAACGACCCGCTATTTTGGACTATTCGCATCCGCACATGTCGGACTTGAATAATTCAAAATACCGAATTGTTAATTTAAATTTGGCAAAACTGAGATATACAGTAAATAAATAGTCACAGAATCACAGACACGGAGTAATAACATGCAGCGGAAATAAAAGAGATAGTAGTTCATGAAGCTACTATATAAATATATAAGATACATCAGAGTTTACAACAAAAGAGTAATACGATACATCAAATACAAATCAGAATACATCACTAGAATCATCGAATACTGAAAGCAGAATAGATGGCTGGATCTTCAAGCAAAGCTCCAACTCCAAAGGTGAGTCTCGAATACTGGTACACTCAGTCTGACCCGAGCGTAAAGCAAACACAAGACACTCGAGTCGGGATTAATATTCTTATATCAATAAATCCCACTCAAGTGAAATAGAAATCGAAATACAAGTAACTCAAAGGATGTTTGGAATAACCATCCTCTAAGGATCCGCTAATCTATCTACTAGGTAGTAATGTACGCTAAGTAGATAATGTCTATCAGTAATATAAAGTATTAAAATAGCGTTAAGGCGTTACCATAATCCCCCTTAACACATTTTATATTCCCAAAAGCATATACAAGACCGTAGTTTCCCCAAAACCGGAAGTCACCAGAGGGCAATCCATATACTCAAGGTACAAATCAAAATGCAGTGGTCGCGAATAGGATAATCAGTATGACAAGGTACATGAGGCGATACCAAATAGGATACTAGTAGTTGCGTGATCCGGACTGATGTTGAGCATAGCCAGCAGCTACCTCAACACCGCGAAACAACACTCCCAAATCGAGGGGTGCACCCAAATCGAATCACAAAAGTAATAGATATGGTATCGAAGAAGTGTGTCCGCTAGAGGTGGCGAACCTCAATGGCCCGGCGCGGCTCCTGTTTTAGTCATGTCAGGGGTCATCGAATATCGTTCTCTTCTTCAGTCAACGCGTTCACAAAACCATCCACTTGATTCTGGATCAACACTCCACGTATAATAGTTATTAAAGTGGTATTCGGTATCGACAAAGAGTATGTCCATATCCGATCCCGGTCTCATTAATAACTACGTATTATTACACCGATTGGTCGTTTAATATATTTCACCACAATCAATTTCAATTTCAATTAGAATTTATACATCAACATTTCATTTTTCTTTCAAAATCAATTTCCAAATTCTACGTTTCAAAACTTCCAAATTACCATTTCAAAATCTTATAATTCAATTTCAAATTTTATTTAAATAATTCAAATATTGATTCAATTTCGCACAAGAGTTTCATTCCGAAATTATTTAAATTAATTAAATTTAACATTCAAATCAATTCAAATTTATTTATCGGTTTTATTCAATATTCGTTAGTTAATTTAACATCCAAAACAATTCCTTTCACTTTCCAAGTCATTAAATCAATCACTTAAGTTTAACCCCATTATATCAACTTACAAATTTAATTAAATTAAATTTGTCAAATCAAATTCCTTAAATTACAATTCTTATATTAATTTCAATAAAACACATTTATTTCTTATTAAGAAATTCAATTTCACTTATTCTTTACATAGTTACAAATTTCAAAACTCAATGAATAAAGAAACTAAATTTCATATATTCGAGAAATCAAATTTCACTTTTAACTTACTTAAATAATTTTTCCAAAACTTAATAAATAAAGAAACCCAATTTCATTTATTAACGAAGTTCAAATTTACTTATTCAAAAGTTCAACTTCTCTTATCAAAGAATTCAATTTTTATTCCATTTCCAAATAATTCAATCTTATTCAATTATTAAATAAATTTCAATCTTAATTATTAATAATTCAAACTTAATTATTTAGTCATTTCAAACTTAATTCAATGAATAATTCCAAATTTAATTGTTAAATAGTTCAATTCAAAACAACGTTCTTTCATCAGTTATTACATTAATATTTCGTTTCAGACTTCAATATTAGCATTTTCCTTTCATCAAATTTACGTTCCAATTTAATTTCAAAACCTTATTATTCAAATAATATCTTTATTTTATTTCAAAACAAATTATTGACCAATCGGGTTTTATTAAATTTTCTATCCTAAGTCAAGTTCATTTGGGTATTTATCATTTCAACCCGATTCCATTTCAATACAAAAATCAAAGCATAGCAAAGAGAACTTGCAGTGTGATAACTGGGATGGTGTCAAAGTAAATAAACAAGTAATAACAACAATCAATAACAAATCAACAATCAATTCAAATAATCCCGAGATAATCGTATTAATTCACATTGTTATTTGTGCAAATTAATATAATTATTTCTAGAATCTACACTATCATTTCATGTAGATTAAAGATTTCTACATTACGGTTTTTCACTTGTCGTTCAATTTCGATTTCAATTCTACAACAATTTATCCAATATACTTTCAAAGTTCAAAGTGTAATATATCAAATTTTACGTGTCCATTAATTTAACAATTTAAAAGGGTCAAATTTAACTAATCAAATTCAACATATATGTCGGTTCAAATTTTAATTATCCTACGTCAAATTCAATTGCATAATATTTATCACATTATATATTACCATCTAACATCCAACATAAACAACAATCAATCAATCAATTATCAACCAAACTGTATTATCATCGCATAAATAATTAACAGATAATGGTGTCAGATTTCATAGGTGAACAGATACAGGTAATTGCATTTATAACAGTGTAAATAACTAACAGCAGCATATTTCAATTGTCGTTTCAATTGAAATCAGATCTAATAAATAAAAGAATATTAATCGTGAGTGATTGCTCACATTTCGAGGCTAGAGAAAATAGGAGATGGTACGGATACGCACACTGATACGGACACTGAAATGGAGTTACAAATCCAAGCATGATTCTCAGAGCAAAGTAAGATTGGCACGAATCGACGAGCAAAACTGTTAAATAGGAATTGCCGAAATTAATCAAAACATTCAACATAGCAACAATTACAAAACATGTCCTACGTCAATGTTTAGCAATATAATTCTATGTGCTACCGAGATCGAAATGGTCTGAAATTTGGTATGAATAAAGATCAAAACTTTTATTTCAAAACTGCAAAGAATCACTTGATTCCGACGTAAGACGGAGGAGATACGATGCGTCAAACATGAACTCATGTCGTGTTTGCAGCAGAGTAAAATAATTTTAAGTACAAAAGAATATCTGCCTGGGTCTAACTTCCAGATCCTCGACCACAAATCAAACGATGTCGGATTTTGCTGGAATTTGACATGTATAAACTACGTAACTTAAACTCCTTTTTTAAAAATAGAATCAACCTATTCCGATAAAACATGAGTGAGATACGATGCGTCAAACATGAACTCAGGTCGTGTGTTAACTCCGCCTCGGTTTAGACCCTGCGACTCAAGGAGATGCCGACCTAAGGCTCAACAAGAATGCCGACCTAAGGCTCAACAGAGATGCCGACCTAAGGCTCAACAGGGGTGCCGACCTAAGATTCAAAGGGTTGCCGACCTAACACTTCAATGAGGCTACTGACCCAACATAGATACCGACCTAACAGCCTTAGCTCATTGCCGACCTAAAATGAATGATGACTCAATAGTTACCGACTTAATGACTCAGAAGGGACAGCGACTCAATGCCCTTACAAAGTTCCCGACCTAAGGCCCTAAATGGATAACGACCTAATGCCTTAAAGGATGCCGACTTAGGAAGTCTACTGACCTAACTTAAGTACCGATCTAATTACCTAAAGGAGTTGCCGACCTAACTGATCAGGGCATGGAAAAGTGCACGACCTATACTTAAGTCGCAACCGACTTAAGACTTATGCCAAGCCGTTCACGACCCAGGCAAATGAAGGCAAATCCTATACAGCCACTTGACACGCGCATGTTAACTCAGCAACGACCCAAGTCACAACCGATCCAGCTCCCCAGTTATCTCGTCCACGACCTAATATAAGCCCGATGCCATGTTACTGAGAAGAGGTGGTGTTGACTCGGAGGCGACCTAGGACTTGTGCAAGTGAACTCTTGTGAAGCCAGAAGGGGGCCAAATGGACCGGCCACGACTCATATTAAGTCGGCTACGACTTAACTTAGATCGGCCGCGGTTTAGGACTTGGCAAATTTCAGAATCAGAACTCTCTATAAATAGGCACCCATCTCCAACATTCAAGGGACTTTTTTTTGCGCATTCTCTTCACACACCGTTACCTTGCTGCATTGAGAACTTCATCAACACTTAGAGCTTCCAAGATTAGAGGAATACATCAAAGAAATTCACGAAGAAACCACACATCTTCAAGATGAATCTAAGAACTTTAATCGGCGTTGAAGCTTAAGACTTGTTCCAAATCATCTATAACTTGAAGAGTATTGTACTTGAGAAGAATTGTATCAGTTTGTAACGGGATTATTAAAAAAAGTACTTAGAGTGGACGTAGGCTTGATCCTTAAGCCGAACCACTATAAAATCGTTGTTGTTTACTGCTTTTCTGCTATTACTTGCTTGTAATTCTTTCCCGATCTATCGGGTGGTGCTTTCACAACTACACTTTACACATCGGGGTGTTAGCGTTCACATTTTAGCGTTAACATCGTGTTTGCAGCAGTGTAAAATAAATTCTAAGTACAAAAGAATATCTGCCTGGGTCTAACTTCCAGATCCTCGACCACAAATCAAACGATGTCGAATTTTGCTGGAATTTGACATGTATAAACTACGTAACTTAAACTCCTTTTTAAAAATAGAATCAACCCATTCCGATAAAACATGAGTGAGATACGATGCGTCAAACATAAAGTCTAACTGCTGTTAATATTTTAAAATACACAACCTATATTATATATAAGCAACAGATCCCATTTAAAATACTAGATTCCATAACAGATATGCAAAAACTTTGCAAAAATATACATATGCACTCTTATAGTTTCTCATATATACAGTATTGAGTAAACAACTGGAAAAACCAAACAAATGTATGCAGACATGTTCTAATATACAACATATTATATGCTCTGTACATAACTAGCTGGAAACACATTTTCAAATCTCATATTAATACTCTATGAACTTACTTTATTAAACCAGTACTATATTATAACTTACTTATAATCTAGAATATAGGTACCTATATGTATGCATTGTAAACGATATATTATCTCTATATAAAATCACGTTTAAAAACACAGTATATAAGCAAATATATGCAGGCAATTATCACATAAACTATATATTTATAACATCATATAATCTAACTAATATATTTATAACTTACCGAAATTATATATATACTTACTTATATACACCTTATATTATGCTACAACTGTTGCAGCACTAGGAAACCGAGCATGAGAGTGCAAGGCCGGGTGGAGACTTGAGGAGGATCTGGTAGGAGAACAGAAGCGCCTAGAAGAAATAGACTTGAATTACATCATAAACAATTAATTTAAACCATAGAAATTTCAATTTAAATTAATTTATATTTAACAATTTGACTTTAAACTCAAGACTTTCATAAAATTGGTTTGATTTCACCTATATTAATGTTAGGTACAAAAAAATTCCTTTCAAATGAAATTCAATTTAAATTCGATTAATTCAAGATATTTTCTGAAGTTAATTTAATACAATTTATTAACTTTCAGAACAAAATTTTCTTCTATCATTCATACCTATGTTTTATTTAACTTATTATTCTATTTATCTCACAACATTTATAATTAAAATTTAAGTGAATAACATTTATTATACGCACTTACATTTTTATTTATCAAGACAATTTATATTATATATTATCCAAATTTCTTAAATTAACAATTTCAAAGATCATAAATTTGAAGTCATTTATTATAATCAAACCTTCTTTGACAAATTTAATTCTTATTTCTTCCAAATCATTATTAAATTTATTCTACTTAATATACCCTATCACATATTAAGTATATTTACATTTATTATAACTACTCAATTTATTAAAAATTCCTCTGATATCATTTTCTACTGTATAATATTCAATTACATAATTAACCCCCTTTTTTTAAAAAAATTTAGGTAAGTTATATATAATGCAATTTTGTATTATCCAAATAAAATTTTACAATTCAGTTATTTCAAGTTAAGTATTTATATTAAAGAATTTGTCTTTATTTAATTGAAAGTCATCCTTTAACAAATTTTAAGAATTAATTTCCGATTAGCTTCAAACAACTTGAGATAAAATAAATAAATATATTCATAATACATCAAATCAAATTTAAAATCTTCAATATATATTATAAATCAAGTAATGTTTAGAAATTCAAATCAATTTATTTTTAGCAAAGCTACAGAATAGTCTCTTTACTTCGAAACTCGAAAATGAATGTCGATGATGCGGCCGTCATCACCGAAATTATTTTCCAGCGACAAAGAGAAGAGCACTGATTTAAACAACTAAAATTTCTTTGAAAGATTTCCATTCGAAAATACGTTAAGTAATATACCTTTTAAAACTTTAAAGCCAAGTTTGAAATCATGGAAATTAAATTCTCAAATTCTAATTTAAATGCATTTCAATTCCAAATCAAATTATAACCGAATTTTATAAATTGATTTATTTATTTTATGAAATAGTCAGTTATTTTATAAACAATAAATGAAATTTAAATTTAAAATTTTCACATTTTGGACCACAGATTGATTAACATTTTAATTTCAGAAAAATTTATACTCATACAAAATAAAATCATTCAATATTATTTTATTTACTGAATTTGAAAACAATATTGTGTCAGTTTGCTCTGTTCAGGTGTTTTGGAAATCCTATCGATAACGTTGATCAGACGAATCGATCGAAAACCCAAATCAACATCAACAACTCAAACAAAACAGTATATGTAAAACATTTTTAATATTAAATTTCAAAGACACTTCCTCGCTTGACGATACAACAATGGATTTCCAAGCAAGTATAGAGATTTTAACTTGATGGAAATCAAATCAAAGAGAATTTTGATTTGATAATAAGTTTGAAACAAAGATAAGAAAATTCAATTAGCAGAATCGGGAGATGGATAAGCTTATTCAATTCACGGGCAACCTTAACCGGATTGACCATGGCTTCAAGAATAAGATCGATGCAGAATTCCGAGGTAAATCAACATTCGATCTCAAGAAATTGAATTAAGGTATTGCAGAGGATAGATAGCATCGTAAACCGAGGATACAGAAATCTCCGGTAAATCAATGCTTATTGTAAAGGAGCTTCACCCATTTACAAATCACTCGGCGTTTGGGAAGACCGCCGATTCCTTATAAAGATTATTCGAGGTGGAGTTATGGAATACTCCAGAATTGAAAGAAGACGAATAGGGAGGGACGAGAATGAATTTTGGAACCGAGGGAACGTTCCAAAGTTCAAAGGAAACGAGTCAAGAAGAAGAGATTGAAACTCGAGTGGGAGTGATTCTGTAAATACATTTACCCTATATGCTAAGTTCAGCCTAGAGCTACCAAAAGCTCTGATACCAACTGTAACGAAACGCGTCAGTGGGGTAACGCCCACCGTAGCATACAGCTGTACCTGTGTTCTGCCTTTACGGCCAGCCTCTCGACTGAACCAACCCCGCGGGACATGTAGGAGTAAGAGTCATCGGCTCGCTACCAAACAAAATGCGAGAACCCCCTATCATGCTGCACCCTCCAAGTGCATAGGCAAAACACATGTCGAACTTGAATAATTCAAAATACTGAATTGTTAATTTAAATTTGGAAAAACTGAGATATACAGTAAATAAATAGTCACAGAATCACAGATACAGAGTAATAACATGCAGCGGAAATAAAAGAGATAGTAGTTCATGAAGCTACTATATAAATATATAAGATACATCAGAGTTTACAACAAAAGAGTAATACGATACATCAAATACAAATCAGAATACATCACTAGAATCATCGAATACTGAAAGCAGAATAGATGGCTGGATCTTCAAGCAAAGCTCCAACTCCAAAGGTGAGTCTCGAATACTGGTACACTCAGTCTGACCCGAGCGTAAAGCAAACACAAGACACTCGAGTCGGGATTAATATTCTTATATCAATAAATCCCACTCAAGTGAAATAGCAATCGAAATACAAGTAACTCAAAGGATGTTTGGAATAACCATCCTCTAAGGATCCGCTAATCTATCTACTAGGTAGTAATGTACGCTAAGTAGATAATGTCTATCAGTAATATAAAGTATTAAAATAGCGTTAAGGCGTTACCATAATCCCCCTTAACACATTTTATATTCCCAAAAGCATATACAAGATCGTAGTTTCCCCAAAACCGGAAGTCGCCAGAGGGCAATCCATATACTCAAGGTACAAATCAAAACGTAGTGGTCGCGAATAGGATAATCAGTATGACAAGGTACATGAGGCGATACCAACTAGGATACTAGTAGTTGCGTGATCCGGACTGAAGTTGAGCATAGCCAGCACTACCTCAACACCGCGAAACAACACTCCCAAATCGAGGGGTGCACCCAAATCGAATCACAAAAGTAATAGATATGGTATCGAAGAAGTGTGTCCGCTAGAGGTGGCGAACCTCAATGGCCCGGCGCGGCTCCTGTTTTAGTCATGTCAGGGGTCATCCAATATCTTTCTCTTCTTCAGTCAACGCGTTCACCAAACAATCCACTTCATTCTGGATCAACACTCCACGTATAATAGTTATTAAAGTGGTATTCGGTATCGACAGAGAGTAAGTCCATATCCGATCCCGGTCTCATTAATAACTACGTATTATTACACCGATTGGTCGTTTAATATATTTCAACACAATCAATTTCAATTTCAATTAGAATTTATACATCAACATTTCATTTGTCTTTCAAAATCAATTTCCAAATTCTACGTTTCAAAACTTCCAAATTACCATTTCAAAATCTTATAATTCAATTTCAAATTTTATTTAAACAATTCAAATATTGATTCAAGTTCGCACAAGAGTTTCATTCCGAAATTATTTAAATTAATTAAATTTAACATTCAAATCAATTCAAATTTATTTATCGGTTTTATTCAATATTCGTTAGTTAATTTAACATCCAAAACAATTCCTTTCACTTTCCAAGTCATTAAATCAATCACTTAAGTTTAACCCCATTATATCAACTTACAAATTTAATTAAATTAAATTTGTCAAATCAAATTCCTTAAATTACAATTCTTGTATTAATTTCAATAAAACGCATTTATTTCTTGTTAAGAAATTCAATTTCACTTATTCTTTACATAGTTACAAATTTCAAAACTCAATGAATAAAGAAACTAAATTTCATATATTCGAGAAATCAAATTTCACTTTTAACTTACTTAAATAATTTTTCCAAAACTTAATAAATAAAGAAACCCAATTTCATTTATTAACGAAGTTCAAATTTATTTATTCAAAAGTTCAATTTCTCTTATCAAAGAATTCAATTTTTATTCCATTTCCAAATAATTCAATCTTATTCAATTATTAAATAAATTTCAATCTTAATTATTAATAATTCAAACTTAATTATTTAGTCATTTCAAACTTAATTCAAAGAATAATTCCAAATTTAATTGTTAAATAGTTCAATTCAAAACAACGTTCTTTCATCAGTTATTACATTAATATTTCGTTTCAGACTTCAATATTAGCATTTTCCTTTCATCAAATTTACGTTCCAATTTAATTTCAAAACCTTATTATTCAAATAATATCTTTATTTTATTTCAAAACAAATTATTAACCAATCAGGTTTTATTAAATTTTCTATCCTAAGTCAAGTTCATTTGGGTATTTATCATTTCAACCCGATTCCATTTCAATACAAAAATCAAAGCATAGCAAAGGGAACTTGCAGTGTGATAAATGGGATGGTGTCAAAGTAAATAAACAAGCAATAACAACAATCAATAACAAATCAATAATCAATTCAAATAATCCCGAGATAATCGTATTAATTCACATTGTTATTTGTGCAAATTAATATAATTATTTCTAGAATCTACACTATCATTTCATGTAGATTAAAGATTTCTACATTACGGTTTTTCACTTGTCGTTCAATTTCGATTTCAATTCTACAACAATTTATCCAATATACTTTCAAAGTTCAAAGTGTAATATATCAAATTTTACGTGTCCATTAATTTAACAATTTAAAAGGGTCAAATTTAACTAATCAAATTCAACATATATGTCGGTTCAAATTTTAATTATCCTACGTCAAATTCAATTGCATAATATTTATCACATTATATATTACCATCTAACATCCAACATAAACAACAATCAATCAATCAATTATCAACCAAACTGTATTATCATCGCATAAATAATTAACAGATAATGGTGTCAGATGTCATAGGTGAACAGATACAGGTAATTGCATTTATAACAGTGTAAATAACTAACAGCAGCATATTTCAATTGTCGTTTCAATTGAAATCAGATCTAATAAATAAAAGAGTATTAATCGTGAGTGATTGCTCACCTTTCGAGGCTAGAGAAAATAGGAGATGGCACGGATACGCACACTGATACGGACACTGAAATGGAGTTACAAATCCAAGCATGATTCTCAGAGCAAAGTAAGATTGGCACGAATCGACGAGCAAAACTGTTAAATAGGAATTGCCGAAATTAATCAAAACATTCAACATAGCAACAATTACAAAACATGTCCTACGTCAAAGTTTAGCAATATAATTCTATGTGCTACCGAGATCGAAATGGTCTGAAATTTGGTATGAATAAAGATCAAAACTTTTATTTCAAAACTGCAAAGAATCACTTGATTCCGACGTAAGACGGAGGAGATACGATGCGTCAAACATGAACTCATGTCGTGTTTGCAGCAGAGTAAAATAATTTTAAGTACAAAAGAATATCTGCCTGGGTCTAACTTCCAGATCCTCGACCACAAATCAAACGATGTCGGATTTTGCTGGAATTTGACATGTATAAACTACGTAACTTAAACTCCTTTTTTAGAAATAGAATCAACCTATTCCGATAAAACATGAGTGAGATACGATGCGTCAAACATGAACTCAGGTCTTGTTTGCAGCAGTGTAAAATAAATTCTAAGTACAAAAGAATATCTGCCTGGGTCTAACTTTTAGATCCTCGACCACAAATCAAACGATGTCAAATTTTGCTGGAATTTGACATGTATAAACTACGTAACTTAAACTCCTTTTTAAAAATAGAATCAACCCATTCCGATAAAACATGAGTGAGATACGATGCGTCAAACATGAAGTCTAACTGCTGTTAATATTTTAAAATACACAACCTATATTATATATAAGCAACAGATCCCATTTAAAATACTAGATTCCATAACAGATATGCAAAAACTTTGCAAAAATATACATATGCACTCTTATAGTTTCTCATATATACAGTATTGAGTAAACAACTGGAAAAACCAAACAAATGTATGCAGACATGTTCTAATATACAACATATTATATGCTCTGTACATAACTAGCTGGAAACACATTTTCAAATCTCATATTAATACTCTGTGAACTTACTTTATTAAACCAGTACTATATTATAACTTACTTATAATCTAGAATATAGGTACCTATATGTATGCATTGTAAACGATATATTATCTCTATATAAAATCACGTTTAAAAACACAGTATATAAGCAAATATATGCAGGCAATTATCACATAAACTATATATTTATAACATCATATAATCTAACTAATATATTTATAACTTACCGAAATTATATATATACTTACTTATATACACCTTATATTATGCTACAACTGTTGCAGCACTAGGAAACCGAGCATGAGAGTGCAAGGCCGGGTGGAGACTTGAGGAGGATCTGGTGGCCGATGAAGAGGCTTGCTGCTGCGATGGTGTTCGCCGTGGGTGAAGACCGAGGGTAGGTGTGGTGGGCGGTGTGGTTCGAGCTCGGGCTGCTGTGCCGCCTTGCGTGAGGGAAGAGGCGGAGGGTGATGTGGTTGCGGTGGCACGCGGGTATGGGTGAGGCAGTGGAGCACTTGGGACTGGGGCGAAGCAGTGGTGCTACGTGGTGGGTGTCGGCAAGGGCTGAGGCCGCACGTGGGTTAGGTGGAGGCGGAGCTGTGGGTTGGTGGTGTCGGTGGGGCCGGAGCAGCGGTGCAGTGGAGGGGCGATGGGGTCTGGGGCGGCTTCATTTGGTGGTGAGTGTTTGTAGTGGGGAGGAAGGAGTTGAACAAAATAAAATAAGAAGAGAGAAGAAAATAAATGAATAAAGAGAACGTACTGGGGAAAGAAGAGGAGAAGGAAGGGTTGGGTTCTCTTTTGTTACTGTGGAGTACATATAATAAATAGAAAAAGAAAGATGGGGAGGGAGAAGGGAACAGAATGACGCAGGGGAAACTGACCTATCACGAAGGACAAGTGTGCAGAGCAATTAATGAAGCACAGTTAATGCAATGATGTTTTCAAAATGGGGCTATTTGGGTTCCCAAGGTCAGCCGAATGGCTCCAATATTTAAAATGTTGAAATGTTGGGCCCCGGTTTGTGCTGCGTTACAATTTATCGTTTGCAATGCCGAACTCCGATTGACACAAATAAATATACCATTTTGATCAGCGCGACGAGGCGGTCACAACGGTACGAAGATATTGGTGATACGATCGAATTATAAAAATTCGAAATTTTCTACTATGGAAAATGCATAAAATTCGCCGAAAAATAAGAACGACGGAGCCAAAGATGTCCGAATTTGGAAAAACGACAAACTGACAACTTGCTCAAAAGATGTTTTAGAATTTTTCTATGTAAAAATATTTTGATTTCGAAAACGGTTTATTTCCATCGATTACTAACTGATTTAAATTTGAAGTAAGTTTACGCGCGAAATAAACTTTCATAATTCCGAACAAAAATTTACCAGTTGCTATGTTTAATTAGACGCATTTCAAATATGAAGTTTGAATAGCATCGGAATTTGTTTGTGAAAATACGAAATTCTACACTAAATAATCAATTTTAAAAATTTTAAACTGGGTCTGAATTTCAGGGTCGTTACAAATACGTTTAAAATCAAATAGAATTTGATTTAAATTTGAAAAGGAATAGAGAATTAATCCAACTTGAATTTGGAATAAATCAAGTCCAATAGAAACTGGAATTATTTAAAATTGAATTGGGTCAATTTAAATGGAAGAGGAAATTTAAATTGAATTGATTGAGAATGAAGATTGGAAAGTGAACAGTTTTGACTCTGGACTATTTTCAATATAAATTGTTTTAATATAAACTTTTTTTTTCTAAGCTATTTAATATATACAACATTTCTTTTTTAAAGCCAAATTATCTTATACTTGTTTTACAATTATTTTTGAAACTATTTAACAATTTTCCAACTATTTTATAACCTAATTACTATATTTCAACTGTTTTACAAACTAATTACTATCTTACTATTATTTTGCAATTATCTAAAATTTCAATAATTATTTTAACTATTTTATACCTATTTTACATCTATTTTACAAACTAGTAATTATTTTCCAACTATATCTATTTTTTTAAAAAATTTCAAGCTATTTTCTAAATAAACAGGTGGGAGTTTAAACTGTTATTGGTTAAATACCCAATCAAGATAAGAATAGAGGTGATAATCCGAATGAATTAAAGCGATTGTGAATAAGTGAATGAAAATTAAAGTGAATGTGAATAGAAATGGAATTGATTTGGCTAATAACCAATAAAGATAAATACGTAGGGTGTACGTATATTATTTTATTCGCATAGTGATTTGATGCAGATTCGAGCATAGAATTTCGAGATAGTTATATCGATCTGAGTGGAATTTTTCACTCGATTTTCGACGGCGAACCTGGATATGGATTGTTGGTTGGTTCTGGATATTCTCTATCATAGTTATGACTATGCAAGGAGAATGATGGTTTCTGATTAAGAAACCAGATCTGTGTCCGCACTACGAAGTCGGGTGGACGATACTAGTTCGGAAGTGAAATTGTGTGATCGAGTGAGCGATCAGATTGGTATGGCGTACGAATGATATGTGTATATCGTACGGATTTGAATGAAAATGATATTGAAAAGAGCAATCAAATTTGAATATCTGATTTTGAGTAAACAAAGTAAATATCTTTGTTTTATAAGATAAAACTCCCCTTGATGAATCTATTGCCAGAAGGAAATGGGTTTTTGGAAATTTTTGAAGTATAAAAGGAGTTTTGAAAATTATATATATCTGTACATATATATGTACAAAGGATCTTATGAGGATTTTTGGAAAAAGGTTTTGGGAACCTATGGATTTGGAAAGGCTTTGATTTTTGGGTAAAATCAATATTGAGTTTGGAAAGCCTAGCTTGTGAATTATCGATTTTGGAATAATCGATTTTGAGTAAAGGAGCTTTGTATGAGATCATACTAGGTGTATGTTTTGAAGATACTATATGTGTATAGTATAAAATGTTTAGATGATAGCTCTGAGGAAAAAGGAGCTTGCTTGAAATGAACTTCTCAGGAGTACCATCGGGTGGTGCTGCCTTGAGCCCCAAGGGGGGTTCTAAAGTTGATCCTGTGAGGAGTCCGGACTAAACTAGTTCCTGGGGATTATGAGTAGAGTATACCATAGCGAAAGTCGTGTGTGTCGCTGAGAGCCAAGGTCTACGTTTGATTTTATATCGGTAGACTGCGACCTATGGTATAACATAGCGAAAGTCGTGTGTGCCGCTGAGAGCCAACAGTCTGCGTTTGATTTTATATCGGCAGACTGTGACCTATGTAGGAGTGGAGGAGTTTCATTTCGATAGTGAAAATCAGAGGCCGCTGAGAGCCTGCAGTTACATGGACTTTTGCTGCGATAGCAACGTAACCCTGGATGTAATTGTGATCTGTTGTGTGGGATCCATGGCGTAATCGAGAGGCCGTGGAGAGCCTGCAGTTACATGGACTTTTGCTGCGACGGCAACGTAACCCTGGATGTAACAGTGACCATGGATGGGGGTGATGATTTCCAAAGCATTCTCACCAAAGATATATCCTCTATTTTCAAAAAACCGTTTTCTAAATTTTTAATAAAAACTATTTTCAAAGTATTTTCACTGGATGTTGAAAACGGGTCTGCCAAGCACTTGTAGATTTTCAGTTTTACGCCTGATCAACGTATGACCGAATTTCTACGAGAACAAGGATGGACTGGTTGAAGCATCAAGTTATAAAATAATATTTTCTATAAAAACTATTTTCTAAATATTATATAGATTTTTAAGTGTTTTAAAATAATCAAAGAATATTTTAATTGGTTTTAAGCATTTTAATAAATTTTGGCTTCGTTCCTTTTCGAGGACGAAAAGATTCAAAGGGGGGAGGAATGTAATAACCTGGAATTTTTTTAGATATTAGATAATTGAATAATTATCTGAGTTTAACTATTAAAATGTGATAACCCCTTAATTAAATTATTTAAAATGGATAGAATTGCTATCTTTAAATATAAATAACCAAAATAAAATTTGTTCTATATTAATTTAAAACAAAAGAATTTTATAAATTTGGAAAATATTTAATTAGTAGTAAATAAATGAAAAAAAATCATTTAAATTAGCATGTAAAAATGGATTAAATAATTTTATATTATTTTTGAAATCTAATTAGTTTACATCTTATTTTTTTCTTTTGAAAAGTTTTACTTTTATATAAAAAAGGGGAAAGCATTTATAAATTTATAAAGGTATTTATGAATTAATAAAGTATTTACATATTAAGAAAATTAACAATAAAGGCTTTTAAAAAAATCATTTTAAAATAATTTAAAAAAAAAGGAATGACACGTGTTCGTTTTTGAACCTCATTGATTAACATATGTGATAAATTAAGCAATGGTTTTGACAAATGTAAACAAGATTTAACAAGTGTCCTTATTAGTTTTTCTTTTCTTCAATTTTAATAAACCTTAAATTTCATCATATAAAACTTCTATTCCTTCTTCATTTTTATTCTTTGAATTCAAAAAATTTATGGCCATAACCTGAATATCACTTCTTTAAAAATCCAGTAAACCCTTTTATTCAATCTCTATAAACTACCTCAGGAAATCCATGGCCAGTCTTGCATGCATTTCCTCAAAACAAATTGTAGCAAATCCTCAACTAAAAAATTCTTAAAACCCTGAAATTCTTCCTCAAGCTTTTAGCATGTTTCAATATTTCAAACCAGGAATCAAAACTTGTGACAAAAATTTACACCAAACCCTGTAACTTAAAAGGCTGAATCCATATTCAAATCCTCAAATTCAAAAACCTGTCAAGCCAGTTTTAAAACTTCATAATGCTATCTGGAAGCATGCAATCAAAGCATCTTTTTCAGTTATATATTCAAGTGCATGGAATAAATTTAAATACTACTCTGCATATTTAAAGAGGTGAGTAAACTGTTAGATCCCGAATATTTTGATTTGGCATGTAATGAATCATTGAAGTCTGCTATGAATTTGGTTGTGCATGTTGACAAAATTGATTTTTTGTATACACCTGAATGTAGTACTTGGGATCATAATTTGGAACAAGCATAAGTATATCTCTGTTTCAACATTACAGGTCTTAAACCTGTTTTTAAGAATTCAAAACATCTAACAAGATGATTTTTAGATCTTAACCTCTAAATAAATCAGGTTGTATGGTAATAACTTCCCTTAAAATTTATTACTAAGTGAAATTTAATAGTGATGTTACTATAAAAAAAAGAAAAAAAAAGAGGAAGATAAAAACAAAGTATATCTGCTCTGTTCCAACAGAAAATTGTTAGTAAACTTCTCTATTTTTAACCCAGATCTGTTTTATTTTGATGCTTATGACTATCATTTGTGATAGTGTCCTGATAAATGATATTTGATATATGCATGGGTATGATTGTAAATAATAGTTATGTGAATGCAGAGCTCTGGTTTCAAATTTTCTTAACAGGATTCAAAAAAAAAAATCCAATCAATATGTCTCTCCAATTCTTGTTAGGCATTGATGTTTAAATCGAACTTGTTAATAATAATAAGGGATTTGATTTAGAAGTATTTCTAGGGAAAAATTTAAAGTTAGTTTTCTTTCTCAAAATAAAGGATTCATTAAAGCATGAACATATTAAAATCTTAATTGAATAAATCATGTATTCGACCTTACAATCTGATGTATCATCTGGAATGATGATTTTTAAAAATAAAATTATGAATTTTAGGTTTAGAAATCGCAAGATATTTTGAATTGAACATGATCGGTGTTTTCATCATTTTCTGGTAAGCAAGTCGATCTGGGTGATTGAGTTTCTTCTTGGAGGTAGCTCGTTGATGGGTGGTGGCGAGAAAAATATAGGGTGAATTTTCTGATCACCCAGGTGGACGGGCGACGCTAATTTAGGGTTTTGTGGTTGGTTTTGTCTATGTTGTTCTCGTGGGTCGTTCAGCGTTGATGGATAGCCGGAGTTATTCGCATGAGGGGGAAAGGGATTGTCAGGTCGTGGAGCGCCTCTGGGTGGAATAACAAGTTTTCCGGTGATCGTATTTGGTGGCGAGAGGCGTTTGTCGTCGAGGGTTGAGTTCCAGTGAAAATCAGGATCACTCGATTTTGTTTTATGATTTCATCTTCGGATCTGGGTGGCCGGAGGGGATGTGGGAGACATAGGCGATGCGTGGGAGCCATCGTAGTTGGCCGGAGCGACGTAAGGACGCCGTGAAAGTGCACTGTGCACGTTGTGTATCTGAGTTGATCGTGGGTTGGGAAGATGCAGTGTTGCTCGGGTCAATCTCGTGAGTGATGCGTGTTCGACTCGAGGCTTTGTGTTGTGAGTGCCTCGTGTTGTGATCAGGTTTGTGTTCGAAGTCGTGATTCATTCTGCTCGGGTTAAAATGACGTTGCCCAGCTATTAAGAATATTTAAACAAGTATTAAAACCTTATCTAAAGGTGTTAGTTCCAAGGCTTTAATTGTTTTCAAATTGTGGTATTTAGATAATTATAAATGGGTTAGTCTTATGTGTAATTTTTTAGGGGATAAATTAAATGATGAAATTTGATAAAGTATTAATTATTTAATAAGTGAGGTTAATTGATTTATGTTATCAATTGAGGAAACAATAAATTAATTAAATCATTAAATAATTAATAAAGGTTAAGTAATTTTAGTATTCAAATTTTAAGAATTGATTTGATAATATGAATAGTTAATTAATTAAAGGTTTAGTTAATTTATGTATGTGATTAATTATGGATAATTAGTCAGTGTAAGTAAATATAGGATAATTGATTAGGGTAATTAAGCGATAAATTACCCAGTTGTAATTAATGAAATGAATGTGATTTATTAATTTGATAATTAATTAACGATAGACACTTGGAAATAGATTAAGTATGATTTCTTAATGAGATTGGTAAGCGTAATTACTTAGTGAAGTAATTGATGGGTAAATTACTTAGGAGAAGTAATTAAGGATTCATTACTCGGTGTAATTAATTAAAGAATTAATTAAGAAGTTAATTAATTAAGATAAGTAATTACAGGATTTTTGATTGCCGTTTATGATTGATAAGGCTGATTAATGTAATTAAGGGTAAATTTCTGAATTGTTGGAGGACAATTAATCAAGGATGATTAATCTAGAAGGATAATTAAAGGAATATTAGTTAATTGACTTGTAATTAATTGTTTAAGTAAAGATAATCCAAGTGAATAAAGATTTACAATTAATTTAACTAGAGATAAATTAAATAAATTTTGAAAATGATCCATCTTACATATGAATGAGTGAATGCTGATTAATTGTCTGGAATTGATTGATATCTGTGATATGAAATACTTTTGTAATACGATATGTTGGGTTGAACAGTGATAATGTGGTTTTCTATAAGGAATACTATGTAAAGTGACATCCGGTGTTTAAAAGTAAATTGTATTCACTTGAATAACTTGGGATCAAATGACATTAGATCCGAAGAGACCGGAGTCGGTATTAGTTAATACCCGAAACCACTTCGATTCTTATAGATTGATATGTGGAATAAATTGGTTGATATGGAATGATTTAAGTAAATTTGACCTTTAAATCTAGGTTTGTACTTAGAAATTGATGTGTAATGTGTGTGATGTATATAATGTCCTGTGAAGTGGTAATTTGATATAAGTTACCCGGGTTATATGTATAAGTTGTATGATTTTGAAATTTATGTTAAATGGGTTTACTCACGCTGCTTTCCAGCCTGACCCGGGTGTTACTTTGATGTAATGCTCGGGTCAGACCGAGTATTACAGATTTTCAGGTAAGGGCGTTCTGGAGCTCAGGAGGCGAGCATGATGGCAGGGACGTATGGAGAGTTTTCACTGTGATATTGTAGTCTCTGGACATGATTGTTTTGTCCAGTATTTATGTATATGTGTAACTCTGATGTATTTAAATGTAAGTTAACCGATATAGTTTTCTTTGTATAACTGCTATATTATTAGATATTATATTTGATCCGCTGCGAATGTGAGGTTTCTGTGTCTTGTTTTTGTTTTCTTCTTCTTTCGTTTTTCTTCTTTCTTAACTATCCGAAAATTTCGGGATCGAAATTTCTGGGTCGTTACATGAAAATTCGAAGAAAGATGAAAGCTTGCCTTTGATTTGGGGATTTTAGCTCTAGGCTTTTTTTTTTCTTTTGGCTTTTAGAAGCTTTCTTTCAGTTTAATGTAAATTGAACTTGCATATGTTCATTTTGAGAAGTAGATGATAGTTGAAATGGTGAGTGGGCTTTAAACCCAAAACCCAATAGTCTATGTGTTAATACTTAATCCAAATTAACCTATTTATTCATGTTTTTACACTTTATTTCATATATTTTAGGCAAAACAACTTACATTTCCATAGTTTCAACTTTATATAAATCATACGAACTTATTTTATTTTTTTAAAAATGTTTTCACAACGAATAAAAGATATTTTAGCCATCAAAACTATTTTCCATCATTAAAACTCTAATTTTTACTTAAATACTCTATTTGCACAATAATTTATATAAAACGATATTTTAGCAACCAATATTTACACAAAAATCATTTTGTTTTCAAATTAAATATAAAAAACCTTATTAACATCATTATTACATCCAAATCTTATTCTAAACAAAATTTCACCTTTTTAGTTACAATAAAATTTACAAAAATCAACAATCAGCAATAATTTGCAAAATTATTGCAATTTATTAAATTAAAACCATATAATATTCATTTTTCCTCCAAACTAGCATAATAATTTTTTTTAAAACATTATTTTCATCATTTTTCACTTATTTCAATAAATCAATGTTGATTAAATTATTTTGTCTCGTTAATTAATCCAATAAATTTCTAAATCATCATATTTCCAATATTCACCAATTATAACCAACATTATCATCTTTTACTCTATTTTATTCTTTCCAATTTTATTGTTTACTCAAAATAAATGATTTTAGATCTTAAATTTATTTTTATTTTCCAATATTAAATTATGACCACCGTTATGATTTGATATTGCAGGTAATCATCAAAGCCAGGGTTGTTGCAAACTCCCCCTTATAAAAATTGCGTCCTCGCAATTTGTAGAGAAGTGCTGTAAGCAACACGATTTAATTTCATTAAGCAAAGAGAAAGGCAGACAAGCTCGAGTTTTTTTTTTAATTTCTCACCCTCAACTTAAGATGATAGAAAACCAAGATAAAATTTCTCGGTAAATTCGATGATTTTCCAAGTGTAATTACTGGGATTAGCAAATCATTGAATTTCTACGAGCAATACATCATGATTTCGAAGGCTTCTCACCTTCGAAACAAGAACACAAACCGAATGCTATACAAAAGATCAATTGAGTAGGATTGATTTCTCAGAAGCTTCTCGAATAGAGTTGAGATTTTAGCATCACTTTATCCTGTACTCCAATCGATACGATAATTATTGACATGTCTTTCCATGTGTCACTACGGAAAGAGCCAAATTGATTTTAGATTAACGATAATAGAGATAAGAAAATTTAACAAGAGGTATGTTCTTCAAATGCCACCAAACTCAGACGACCGCATAACAGCATGTCGTTAGACCATTGCACTAAGGTAAGATAAACACAAGGAACCAATATATATATATATATATATATATATTTACAATCAAAAATTCCTAGAGTTTCAAAACGATTTATCTTCGTAATCATAATCTCAATTTTCAATACTAGAAAATTTACAAAATTATTATTTAAATTTTGATTTAAACTCATTACTCTTTGTATAGAGTAAATAAAATTTAAGTTGTTTATTCTCTAACTCTTCTGTAAATATATTTTAATTTGTAACACGATTTTTTTTCAAATTTGTTTCTTAAATTTACCAAGTTTTAAAAAATTTTGAAAAACTCGACGGAGTCTCCTTTTTATGGAGGGCCGTTTACAATACCACAAAAAAAATTTATAATATACATCGACCATTAGGTCGGAAACACAATATATATCAACATTTAATACTTGAAAATTTAATCCGAAAACATACCTTTCTTTTTATCATTTTTAAAGCGAGTTAACTTAATCTTATATAACCCTTTTGCTCAAAATATAGTCTATCATCTTTCACTTGCACTTAATTCAAATAGATTGTATTAGGATACATTCAAAAAATATGAAGCACTACATTTGACTATTAAAGCAAACAAATCATTTTATTCTATTTCAGTCCTGCTGTAAAGAACTTAGTTTTTGACATAGCAAACTTCAAAATCTGAAAACTCTTATAAAATGGAATTTTTCCAACTGAGCCTATGCATTCGAGCAATATAAAGATCATCAAAATCGGACTCACGGTTTAAAAGTTATGCTAAATTTACTTTCAGCTTAAATCTCAGAAATTTTCGTAATAGGACGGAGATGTCCATCCATTTTCAAACCCATTTTAGACTGAATAAAAGGCAAAATCTTTCATAGTGGTAAAAAGAAGATTCATAGTTTACAGAAAGAATTTCATTTACAAAAAGACCGTGTTCATTTGGAGTTATAAATCTCAAGTTATCGTTATTTTAGCACAGCACTTTCCAAACCAAATTTCAGCTTTAAAATCAACTTAAAATTTAAAAAATTTCCCAAACCATTTTAATTTCAACTACAATTGCAAATAAGGTTTTTTCTAAATCATTTATTAAATGTACCGGAAAGCTAAGGCATACAAATTAAGACCAACTCTATGTAATCATCTTTTAAAAGAAACACTTCACTAATTGGAAACGCTTTTATCACTTTAGAAAAATAAGTTGTTTTTTCAAACAACTAACGACTCATTTTGAAAGAGATAAATAATATCTTTCATTATCCAAAGGTAATTATCCATCCAAAATAAATTTTGAATTTACATATTAATTTTTAATTTGTTCTCACAATTTAAACTAGTTGCATCTCATGACTTATTCATTTATTAAACCTTGTATCTCATAATATAGCATTTTAAAATAAATGAACCATTCAAATTCATATTTCCTCTTGTCACAAAATTAAATTTCCATATTTTTATCAACATAAAATTAATTAGATTTCATAATTAACTCAAACTTGTTTTCAAAAGAATTTTACAATTTCATACCAACAAGTTTTAATACTATCAAGGTTTCAAAACCCAAGCTTACTCACAAATTTATATTAAAATTTTAAATTTAGCATTTCATTAATTTCCCTTAAGATAGAGTTTTAAATCATACTATCTATTTCTTTTCAAAATAATTAATTACCAAAACAAATTTTAAAGTCATCTAATTTAGCTTCAAACAAAAATATTCGATTGCTATTCCAATATGCTATAACCAACGTATTATTTTATATTGAATACATCATGTTATTAATCAAAGCAACATATGATTTCCAATTAATACATTTCCTTAATTAGAATTAATTTACTTTTTTTACTCAAACCACCATACTCAATTTCTCAAATTTCAAATAATATAATAGTACTGCCTTGCCATTGATTTATGTCAATGACCTAACCGATTGGGTACAGAGTTGATCAAATGGTCAAAACTGCCTCGCCATTTATCTAACACTCACTGTGGTTCAATGGCTTATGCATTTAAAATAAAAATTAATACTCCACCATATTAATTATTTCCAACTTTACTTATTAAACTCAATTTACCTTGTCTGACTGTCCCACTACAGTGTTTAGGAAATTCCTACCTATAACGTCGGCCAAAAGCATTGACCAGAATTCTTAGAGCACTAGACGGACAACCCAACAAAAAAATTCATTTCTTTAAAAAGAAATACCTCATATATAATACTCAAAATATTCTTTGTTTTTCCCAAAAATAAAATCCAATTTCTCTTAGATACATAACTTCAATTTGAAAGATTTGAAAACTCAATTATAAATATACTCAAAATCAAGGAACACAAATAGAGCTCATCGAGATATTCCCAGAATACTCTATCCCAAACTTTGATGGAATAGACTGGAGTGTTTATTATTCTAAACGGTATAACGAACCACTCACAAGACTCATAACGAGTGCGGAATGCGGCAAGAGTAACTCTATTCTCCGCGACTCGAAGCTTATGAAAAACCAGTGTAGGTCAAGCTAAGGAATGACCCTAGCACCACACAGTAGATTAAAATGAGAGAAACGTGATATAAAAGCAAGGGTAAATATCTTTTCAAATGAGGAGAAGTAACACTAACAACAAATTAATACTTCGAGTGAAGTAATGCTACAAAATATTTCAACAAGTGAGTGTCTAAAAAGGATATCTCAAAAGGGGTAAAAATGGCAATATCAAATAAATTCATTAAATCGCCTCATTTCCATAGTGGACATCTTCGTGGAAGGATGACCGAAAGGCTAAGAATAGGAAAGGAGGTAAATAAAATACTTGATTGCCCGATTGGGTGCCATACCCGTATTGAAGTGGACTCAATAGAATAAACCCAATGGATTACTCCTACGATAAGATATAATAAATTATTATGGAATACTACGAAATAAAATATATTCCTAGACATATCCCAAATTATCTACTCCAAAGAATTAAGGGAAGGCCAAGGACACAAAGTGTAAGGGATTCGTAACACTTGTATTACACTTAAATGTATCGTAGTATGTGTTTCTATTATGTGTTTATCTTACTTTATTCTGAACTCAGCTCTGATACCAAACTGTGATGCCCCACCCGGAGACCAACATTAACACAGAGTACTACTGGGTAATATTGTCTTCTAACGTAGAGAATAGAGCTAGATAGGAGCGACCATTTATAGCCTTGTGTTAAATATCTATTGAATAAGTCGACAAATGCCATATATTTTTTTCTATCTCAAGTGGAGCGACGTATCCAGTAAATACTTAATACAAAGCCATAGGTGGCTATAGGATCTATCAGAAAAAATACAATAAATCAAACACAAAACACATCACAGAACAGTAGATCATCACATATATATACAGATACATCACAGAGTATACAAAATGATACATGCCAAGTGGTATAGCAACCACAATGTACAAGCGAGTTAAAAGAACATACATATCAAAGTAACAACAAAAGGACTACACAAAAAAGCTATAACAAAAAGATCTAGTAGAATAGTTCATGGGGAAGTAGAATAGGCTAAGTCCAAATGTACCTAACCCGAAACACCTCGGTCTGATCCGAGTATAAAATACACTGGTCAGTCTAGTTAAACAAATCGGTTTACAAGGATAAGTGATAATATGAGCATAAGGATAATGTGATAATATTATCGAGTGCGAAGGGTCAACTAAAGTGTATGATTACATCAAGTGATAATATGGTATCACTACATAAACATATACTCTCAAAAGAGATAAAATAACCCATAAAACGCTAAAAGTAGTAAGCCTCATATCATCGTCATTTATAAAACATGAAATATGGTTTAGGGGAAAACCTAAACCTGCCACCTTGGCAAAACCAAACATGCACAAAGAGATCCCATCTCAAACACGCCATAAGGCAAATATATCTCCAAAGAAGAGAATAAAATCTCAAGTAAATGCCAAAAGGAAAATCTCGTATAACGGCAGTGTAGGCAATTCAAATCTCAAAAATAGAACTTCCGAGGGTTCAAATTCCCAAAAGGTAATCGCCACAAAGATATATCGAATGGTTCAAGGGACCAATACCGGAAAGGGGCGATACACCAGGAAAAATGTCAAAGAAACCATCTCAAAAGTGTTTGCACGTGCATGTGGCCAAAGACTTTCCAAGTACTGTTATCTCAAGTAGGTACCTCGCCGTAAGGCAAAACGTCACAATGACAAGTATGCCGCAATGGAAAATACACCGCAATGGCAAATACGCCGCAATGGCATATACGTTGCAATGGCTAACGTCTCGAAGACAAATACGCCGCAATGGCAATGATCGAAGGCCCAATACTGGCACGTCGCAATGGCAAATGTGTCACAAACTCTCGAATAGGAACCCGAATAGTGTTAACGTTCGTCCCATACCACATGTTAGTACTAAACGATTTACTAACCGCTAGTAAATTTCACACTCAAAGAAGAAAAAGTTTACCTCATCTCATCGGTAAACTCGACCCATAACTCAAAACGATCAAATGGACAAGTCAGGAATTAACCAATAAGACAAACGCACGCGTCCCATACCACGTGTTTTACCAAACCATTTAATTCTCCTTCTCATTCGCTCGAATAGTGCAAAAACGTGTATTTTATATACAAAATAATTTACTTGATAAAACAAGCTTTTAATACTAATTTTGAAAGCCATACTTGAAAATTCCCTTATTATCAAGAATAAATAGCTTCTATATTTGGAAATACTTTGAAAATATATTATATGATAATAATTTAAAATGCCCATTTACTTTAAAAATTATTTCAAAAAGTTTGGAAAAATCGGTGCTCGAAAACGAATAAAAACCCAAGAACAAATCGATATTCGAATTCAATTCAAATTATATTCAAATTTAATCCAAAATTTGAATTTCAAAATTTCCAAAATTTGGCTAGTCTACTTATAGATATCATGGCCTCAAAACATTTCTGGAATATCACAAAACATGAAGTAAAAGTCAAAAGTCGAACTTTGTATCATGAAGTAAAATAGTTTCGACCACCTAAATCTCATAATTTTACAAAACTCATAACATGAAAGTTTTAGGCAAAAGTCTCAGCTTTAAAATAAGAAAAGGTTCATTTAATATGAATTTACGGTTTAAAAATTATGACCGAAATAATTTTCAGATTTAAATTCATTATCTTTGTCGTTTAGTCTCAAGGCAGCGAAAAAAATTATGATTTTGACTATATAAAGCTCAAAATTTAACAAAATATAAAAGTTGTAGCTAAAAGAATAAGATTTCCAGAACATTAAAAAATTTCAAATTCCGATCAAAGATGAAAAAGATATGGCCAAAACAATTCTGTGTTTCAAAGTTGAGATTAAAAACCCAGGACAAAGAGGTTACTTGCTCTTCAAACACATATTATTAGCAAAATATAGATTTACAAAAAATGATAAACATAAAAGTTGTTCCTTATTAATATACCTTCCAAATTAAAAAAATCTCAATCATTTTTGATATAAAATAAAAAGTTATGCCGATTTTAGTTTTAGGTTTCAACTTAGAAAATTGATAGAGCAGAGCATGTGTATCAGTTTCAAACCCAATTTCAACCCTATAGATCATAGAATTAGCAGAAACATACAATATGAAAGTTGTTCCTTAATTTCTTATATTTCTACCAAAAAAGTATACTTAATTTGGTTTTATGGCTAAAAACTTATGGCCATTTTTACTATTGGATATCTACTTAGGAAATTGGAAATAGCTGTGCTATAACATCAGCTTCAAACTTAATTTGGGCCCTTTTAAACATAGAATTTCTAAAAATGATCAAAATTGAACTTATAGCTTGATTAAATATATTTTTACCAAAAAGTTAATGAATGAACTTGGATCATTCTACACTGAGATATTGCTGTTTTACTACATCAATGTTCACAAATAAATTTCAGCAACCACTTTGCAAATTTCAACAATTCAATCAAATTACTTAAACAATTCAACTATTTATTGATAATTATCACTCAAATCATAGAATTAAGGCTTAGTAGAGATAGATATGTGAGTTTGCAACTAACCTTAGAAATTTTAAAGAAAAAGATGGTAGCTTGCCTTTGATTTGGGGATATTAGCTCTAGGGTTTTTTCTTTTCTTTTAGTTTTTAGAAGCTTTCTTTTAGTCTACAGTAAATTGAACTTCCATATGTTCATTTTTAGAAATAGATGATAGTTGAAATGGTGAGTAGCCTTTAAACCCAAAACCCAATAGTCTATGTGTTAATACTTAATCCAAATTAACTAAGTTATTCATGTTTTTACACTTTATTTCATATATTTTAGCCAAAACAACTTACATTTCCATAGTTTCAACTTTATATAAATCATATTGTAAGTTATTTTATATTTAACAAAATGTTTTCACAACAAAAAAACGATATTTTAGCCATCAATATTATTTTCCATCATTTAAACTTTTATTTTTACTTAAATAGTCAATTTACACTATAATTTATATAAAACAATATTTTAGCAACCAAAATTTGCGCAAAAATCATTTTCTTGTCAAATTAAATATAAAAAACCTTATTAACATCATTCTTACATCTGAATATTATTTTAAATAAAATTTCACCTTTTTAATACAATAAAATTAACAAAAATCAATAATTAGCAATAGTTTGCAAAATTATTGTAATTTATTAAATTAAAACCATATAATATTCACTTTTCCTCCAAACTAACAACATAGAGTTTTTTTAAAACATTATTTTCTTCATTTTACACTTATTTCAACAAATTAACGTTGATTAAATTCTTTTGTCTCATTATTTAATTCAATAAATTTCCATGTCATCATATTTCCAATATTCACCATTTATAACCAACACTATCATCTTTTACTCTGTTTTATTCTTTCCAATTTAATTGTATACCCAAAATAAATGATTTTAAATCTCCAATTTATTTTAATTTTCCAATATTAAATTATGACCACCGTTATGATTTAATATTACAGGTAATCATCAAAACCAGGGTTGTTGCACATTTGCTATGAGAATTGACTTTGGTTATTTTTGAAAATTACTGCTTGATTTTGTTTCCGCCTGTACTTGTGCATTTGCATCATATATATATATACACACACATGTTAGCTTTGGATTTCATGTATATTGTCACTGCTCGACTCGAAGGCTGGTTGCTTCATGTTGTATTGTATTGCATCAAGTACATGACTACATGTTGCCTTGTTCATCTACTTATATTTGCATGCTTCCTGCTGCTTTGCACATGCTTCGGTTCATGTATACTTGGTGCCTGGTCTCTTACTTTGTCTTGTTCGACATGTGTGTTCATGCCTGTAGTTTCATACATATCACTGTACATGTTGTTTACTGCATTCATGATTGAAGTTATAGCCTTGCACTTGCTTCTGGTTTCACTGCATACATATGTTCATGTATGTATATATTCACTGCCTCCATCTTTATGTTGCATAGTATCTTGGTTCATCACTTTAATAAAAATGCCTTTGCAATGTTGCTGTCCGCTGATCATATGTGTTGACTTCTTCATGTTACATAATTGTTGAGCTAGTCTTCATGTAGCTTGTCTTTGCTGTTGAGGCTATTGCGCCATGTTGTCTTTGTATTTAGTCTGGACATCTGATTTCGTTGCATCTCAATTTGTATACTTGACTATTTTCTATTTGATTCAGGTATGGTCTTGTAATTGATTTCATATGCTTGTTATGCTGGCTCGAGTCTGGTACCTTGATTCACTGTATATTGATTCTTTTGCTTGTATACTTCACTTGATCTTCTGGCTGTTGATTTGGATCCATGTCTGAAGTCTCGTATCAATTTATAGTGCACTTTTGTTTTATAAATCTGGCCATTGGTTCAAGTGTACATTCGAATTTTTGATCGAGGCTGTGTTGTATGTATCTTGACCTATTTTCTTGAACATGCACCTGTCTTGAATCTAGCTTATAGCTCGGGTTTGACCTTGTTCACGTGTTGTGACTTTATTTGCATTTCACTTGAGTTGAACCCGGTTTTTAATGGGTTCAACCTTATTCTCAGCTGTCCCTGTAATTTTATCAAGTGTATATCGGTGTGCACGGCCTTGTGGCATGTAGAGTGACACACTGTGCATGTCACAAGTTGTTCATGTGTGATGAATTCAAAATTAAATGATGACGAACAACCCAAATAACTGAGGCAAATAATATTTTCAAAATTACATTTTATTTTAACTGCAAAAATATTTTATTTTCAATTTTACTACGTAGGTGTGCATTTTTGCAGGTAGCTCAGATGTTGGATTCAATCTGGAATAGCTGAAGATAAAATACGAGTGAATGAGTGAAATGTAGTGAGGTGCATTTGTAAATGAAAAATCGTGATATGATTGTAATTGAATTTTTTATATGGTGAGAGCTTAAATTTGTAATATTCAAAATTGTAATAAATATTTGTTTGAATAAAATATCTGTTTGAATTTAAATTCTGCGTTGATTATTTTATTCAGCAAATATTTATTTAATTATGTGAAAAATAAAATAGTACATTAACAGATACATTTAAATGAATATATATATATATATATTATCTTCAAACAAAAATCAAATATTAGCATATTCAATAATTGGCTTGTGGGGAAAGTAGTGCTTGATTTGCCAACAGGAAAAGGCTAAACACTGGAAGCCAAGTGGATTACTTTAGCCATTGGATATTTCTGTATGGAAGTGGGATTCTATTTTATGGATTTTAATGACGAGTTGCCAAGGTCGAATAGAGGAAATGATAGTATATGGTTCATAGTGGACAGATTGACCAAGAGTGCCAATTTCATTCCAGTTAAGTCAATTAGAACGACATCTGTTTTGGCAAAGTTGTTTATGAAGAATGTGGTTAGACTGCACAGAATTCCTAGCAGTATGGTAAGCGAGAGAGATCACTTATTCACTAGCGAATTGTGGAAGGGTCTACAGGAAGCCTTGGGAACCAAGCTCAAGATGAGTACCGCTCACCATCTGTAGACAGAAGGGAAAACAGAAAGAGTTAACAAAATCATGGAAGATTTGTTAAGAGCACGTGTATAGATTTTGGGGGATCGTGGAAAGACCATCTACATTTAGTCGAGTTTTTGTAAAAAACAGTTATCAGACTAGTGTTGGGATGGTGCCGTTTGAAGCTTTGTATGAAAGGCCATGCAAATCTATCGTTTGTTGGTTTGAGACCAAGGATAGATTAGCTCTTGGTCCAGATTTGGTTAGAGAAGCTACCGAAAAGATTGAGGTCATTCGAGCTAGAATGAAGGAGGCTCACGCTAGTCAGAAGAGTTATGCAGATAAAAGATGAAAAGATTTTGTGTACTCGGTTGGAGATAAGTTTTTCATCAAAGTTTCACCGATGAGGGGTGTGATCGGATTTGGGAAGTCAAGAAAGTTAGCACCGAGATTCGTTGGACCTATTCCTTTTGTATAGAGGAACAGGAATGTGACGACCCGGAATTTTCTAGCAATATCAATTTAATAATCTGCATTAAATATTAAATTGATTTGATATATTTTTATTAATTAAATCTGAATTGATGCTTTTCTTTTAATAAATATTCAATTGGTAAATTTTACCTGTTAGGAATTAATTGTTTGTTTTCTATTTATATATGTATATATTTGTATACATTGTAAATAAATGAGATTTTGTTTTTAAAATTTAATTAATAAATTATGTTTTAAAATACTAATATATATTTTAGTGAATTAGAAATTATGTTTTATTTAATATAAACTTTTCAAAGCTAAATAAATAAATAAATAGTTTGAAAATTTATTTTAACTTAAGGTTAAATTTAATTTACTAACAAAAAGATTTGTTTACTTTCCTTTTTAGTATAGCTTGATTTAAATATGAATTTAAAATGATATATAAGTTTTAACATAATTAATAAAATATGTAGATTAAAATATAAAGATAATTTATTCTATCTATCATTTCAAAGTGATGAATATGTTTTTATAAAAAAATAAAATTAAAATATGCATATAGAAATATAAGTAAGTATATAAGTTAAATCATAATAGCATAATAACTATAAAGTTAAATTAGTTTTCAAACATAGACATAAAACAAAATATACATAAAGACATACTGTATAAGTTAAATAAAAGTAAACATATAGAATACATTCATAGATTAAAGCTAAGTATAGATACATTTCAAATTAACAATAACAAGACAACAACAATTAATCTAGAAACAGATAAGTTGTTTGTAAGCTATCAAAAAATGAAACTGCAGTATATAAATATATGTATATGTTTAAAAGTATCGAGTAACAATAATGTGTGCAGGTTAAACTAGATTGCTATGTTTTATTTTAGTTGTTGAAACATAATAATATTTAGAAATAAATGACAATAAAGTGGGCAGGCCTACTTGAATGAAGCAAATGACAGTAATAAAACCAAAACAAACTGCATATATATGTGAAGCTTGCTAGGGAAGACATCATTAAATATTTTAAGCTAACAAACAAAAACTAATTAATGAAAAAATCTTTTAGTACACTTAAGTATTCATATCAGCCACCCTTAATAAAATATCTCTGGAAACATCTGCACAAACAAAGATTTTATGCACATATTGTTTCAGATTTGTTGAAACATAATCATATACCCTGTCTTCTTATTTTTCTATAAAGCAGTTTTATTTTTATTCAATTCGAACTGATTAAAAAAAAGAAAAGTAAACTTCATTTCAAACTCAAACAAACAAAGCTTCAGTTTAAACAACAACTTAGCAAGAAGTGGATCAAACAGAGGAGATTTTCAGTTGCTTCAGGTTCCAAATTTAAGGCCTGTTCCAAATTTGTAGCCTCTGTTCTTCCATTTTCAGGTGAGTAACACTTTTTAGATTTACTTAAGTTTAAATCCTGATGCGTTCCTATATTTGAATGTTTAAATGAATTGTGTGAACATTTATATCTTCATTTTCTCTGGATATTGGTGAGATGAAATTCTGCATATCTAAAGCCAGCAAAATCAAACTGTTTTCAAAAAAAAAACTTGTTGTGTTTTCTATTTGCTGTGAGTAACTCATTTTTTATAGGGAATTAAAAGTATAAATTAGTTGAGGTTGCTGCAATGATAAAGATTGTATTATAGAGTATGATTGTGTGTTATATCCTGAATTCCTCAAGTATGATTGTGTGCAGGTATTTCAACTTGCAATTTGCTCTGTTTCCAGTATTATCTTTTTAAATTCAAATTTTTGAATTAATCCTTGTTTAGCCTTAGGATTTAAATGAAATCTGTAGTTTCATTTCAAAACATTAGTTAGGAATTTACTTAAAACAAGTAATGTATATATATATGACTCAGGAAACCAAGAAAAAAAGAAAACAAGACTGAGCATCTCTATAATATTAAAAATTCAAATATTTTAATTTATGAATTCAAGTACATGGATCGAATCATTTAACCAAATTATGATTTTTAAAGGGAATATGGGGATTTTTAGTGAAAGGATTGAGGTGCACTTTGTGTTCTTCTATTTTAGGCATTTTAGGTTGCCGTGGATGATCAAATGGATCTGGGGAGTCGAGCTTGGGTCAGTGGGTAGAGGAGCTTGCCAGGGTGATGGGAAAAATAGGCGGAGGTGGCCACGGTCACGGTGGCGACAGCGGCAAACGTTTACAGGTTATAAACCTAGTTTTTTTGCTTGGGTTGGGTATTGGTCTCGTTCGGGGACCAGAGGTGATCGAGTTCAACGTGGGCATGGGGATAGGTAGAGGGAAGGTAGTTGGAGCTGTAGCCGGAAGTGGTGGTACTCCAGTGGTCGGAGTTTGGTGTGCGGCGAGGTTTTCAGGGTCGAGTGGGAGAACTGTTGTGCTCCAGGTTGTTCAGGAAACTCGAAATATGATATGAGGTGATGCAGTGGGTTTGGATGGTCGTGACGACATCTGGAGATAGTCGCCGATGGGAAGCAGTTGTAGTGGATGGCCGGCGATGGCCAAAGGGATGGTGCACGTGCACAGGCACGTTGGTGGTCTGGGTTGTGTAGTTGGGGAAGAAGATTTGTGCCTGGGAAGAACTCGAAGTAGCTCGTTGGTTTTCACGGGGAAACTTGAGTGTTACTCGAAGAAAAACTAGGTGGTGCTCGGGTTTTAGTGTACAGGTTGTAAACCTGAAACTGTTTTAACAGGTTTCAACTGTTTTTTTTGAAACCTTTGTTTTAAAATTTAAAAACAAAGTCAAACCCAGTTTTAAACAAGTTTAAATGGTGAATTTAAGATAGTTTTGAAATATAGTTGTAAGTAATTTAAGTTTCATAATCTAAATTATTTTATTAATTTAAAAAGTGCTAAATATTTGAATGAATTGAAATCAAAAATGAAATATATATTGTTAAGGAAGATTTAAACAAAGATAATAACCAAATTAAAATCAGAACTTAAATTTCTAGATAAGAAATAAAAGTAAAGTTTTATGATTTAAGTTGATAAGTTTTAGATATTAAATATGCTTTTAAACATGTGAGTTTAAGAAGGATTTGAAATTTAGTTTTAAAACTTTACTAAGGATAAAATTAGAATTTGTTTAAGAAGTAATTTGAAACCAATGCTTCATACATATTGGAAGTGAAATTAATCAATAATAATATAATCTACTTTAAGCAATGAAGACTTAGAGTTTACATGCCAGAATTTACAACTTAGGTTAAAGTTGATTAAGTAAGAATAATCAATGTTTGAAATTAATTAAACTAGTAATTATAGTGTAAAAGTAGTAATTAAAGTTAATTAATGAATTAATTTACTAATATGTGATTTAGAACTATGGATTAGATTTTTAAATTAATAATGGTTAATTAACTTATAATTAATAATAATTAATATTAGTTGATTATGTTAGAAGGAAATAATTAAATACTTATTAATGAAGTTAAGATTATGTTATAATTAATTAATATGATTGATTTTGTAACTAAATAATTAATTAATTAATTCAATAGTTTAAATGAAATTATTTATTGAAAAGTAATTAAGAAATTAATTACTTATTTACGGAGTAAATTGATTTGATTTGAGTTAATTAATTTAGTTTAATTAACTGATATTTTGGAAGTAAATTACTTAGAAAAGTAATTGAAGAATAATTAGGGGATGTAATGAACTGGATGATGTTGTTAATGGAAGTAATTGAGACTATAATTACTAAAAATTAATCAAGGGATTAAGTAAGTTTGTTATTGAGAAGTAATTAATTTAGGATGATTAATTACTGAATATATTAATCAAGAGGATTAATATTTGTGTTTTGAAGGTGTGTATTCTAAATATAATTAACAAATGAAAATGTAATTAGAAATCATTAATAATTAATGATGGGAATTAGAGAAATTGATTTATTTGAGAATAATAAATCAACAAGATAATTAAATGGAAATAAATCAATATAAATGTAATTAATGGAGCATAATTACTCAGAATAGTAATTGGATGATCATTACTTGATGAAGTTAATACAAGATGATTTGTAAGTAGAGTAATTTGAGTAATTTCTTTTGTAATTAATCAAAGGATTAATTTATGGAATTTATTAATCATGGAATGATTAATTTGTTAATAAGTAATTAAGAGTGGAAAATTACTGGTTTATTACTAATCAAGGGGTGATTAATAATTGTGTTTAAGTAAAGATTAATCACTTAATTTATTTTAAATAAGTAATTTAATATAAATTGAAGATCATTAATTAATATAATTAATGATGTAATTAAGAATTGCAATTAAGGAATAATTAATGGGTAAGTGATTAAATGTTAATCTATTATAAATGATTTAAGATAATTCATTTGAGAATTAATTTAAAACTAAATTACTTTTTGTAATTAGAGAATGATTAAGTAATTTAATTAATAATTGTGAGAGAAGAATTTATGGAATGTGTCATTAATTTAATTTATTTTAAATTAGTTAAAATAGAAGTAGTTAATTTAATTCATTTTAAATTAATTCTAGCTTGTGATTCATAAATCATTGCTGATGGATGATGTTGATATTTCATTATTTGATTGTGATCTCAGAAATGAGTTGGATAATGTCTATGTGATATGAGATGCTTGGTTTAAGTATGATAATGTTTAATTATCTGTCTGGATGATGATATTAATTATTTGTTTATGATGATGATGTGATTATCTATTATGAGATGTGAATTATCTATCTGTGCATATTGATGATATTGAATTCACTGTTAAGTCTAAATAGACAACTTGGCCTTAAAAGACACGTTTTGGATTTCGATGAGACCGGGATCGGGTTTTCCGCATTAGGAATATCCGAAAACCACATCGTTTCCAAATTAACGATAGGTCGTGAATCCGAAGTGAAGATGAAGGTTCAGAATGCAAGGGTTATCGTCGTTAACTCTGAGGGTGATTCCAAAATGAGTGTAACGAGATAATGCCTTCGGTTTCGTTCGAACCCGGAACGAACTTGTATGGATTGAATGCTTTCAACACATCGTCAGGCGGACGATGAGCATTCTAAGAAATATGTTCTATAAAGGTAATCGTAACTTTAAGCCTCATCAACCGGGAATGGCTAAAACAGGGGAGGTGCAGCAAGGTTAGGTGGGTCATGCCCAAGCAGGACAAGAATATTCCCCTGTCTAGATGTCCCTTTTTATTCGGCTTAGTGGGCGGTTGGTCTGCAGCCAACTGCGGGGTTTATCTTGTTCGGGACTGTTCAGTAAGGAATGGTTCCGGCCTTGTGTTGCAGGGGATGAAGGGAGTAATCCTCGGTACGTTGATCTAGGCCACGTACTGTGACAGACGGTACCCCAGTAGCCCTGCCATTGTATGGAATCCATAATCCAATAAGTGCCTACGGTTTTGATTGTATTACCCACTTTTGTGGCTAGCAGCTGGAATTTAATAGATGTAACAATTTCGGCTATTTTCTATTTACTTGAAAACCCTAGACCTATTATAATATCACTGGATTTCCTATCAAATGTTTTGGTTAGCGTAAGGTAAAAACTTTTCCATGTTTATGTGTGGGAAGTCTTACGTGATACCTTTTGTTTTCAAAGGATTTTTCAAAATTAAGCAACTTTAACCTGTTACTCATACCGGACCCATGTCTGACGCGAAGTTTATTTTCGTTTTTCATAAACTCTCGGGTACCCAAATTTTTACGGGTAGCCAAGGGATTCAGGTTTAGCTTTGACGGATTTTGGAGGAGCAATGGAGCAGGAGGCTTCAGCGTTTTAGATATATATTTAGTTCCGCTGTGTGGTATCTCTGTGATGTATTGTGTTTTGTGTTATATTAACTAGACAGGTGTTTATAACTGTCCAGTATGTGATGTACTTTATTTAGCACTCTGATTGATGTTATATGTTATGTAAATACTTATATGATTAATATATTTTATTCGTTCCGTTGTGAGATTCTGATGTTGTTGTTCTTTCTTCTCTATCTTTTCTATTTTCTCACCTCTTTCTTTCTTATTAACGATGCTTCTTCCTGGGAGTAGGAAGTGGGGTCGTTACAGTGGTATCGGAGCGCTAGGTTGAGCGAATACCTAGGCTCTTAAGTGATTTCTTTCCTGAGAGAGCGTATTTGTAATTTTAATATATATATATATATATATATATATATATATATATATATATATTCTATCTATTTGTTGGATTACCTGTTCGGGTTTTCCAATATAAGTATAAGGGTAGATTGAGTAGTGGTGTGTGTAACACGACTACCTGTGGTTAGAAGTATATTTGGCGAGACTGTAGACCTAATACCCTCTCGAGTAAATTTGTGGTGTAAGGATTTCACCTAATCTCTGGAGGGAACCTGTTGAGATTTGGAGCCCATTTTTGTTGTACAAGAGTGGATGAGTAGAATTTGGATTATGTGAGTTGAGCAGAAGCTAGAATATTATCTTGGAAACCTCAAGAAGTAGTAGTTGTGTGTTGAGATGTAGTAGCGGTGGATTGTTTCCAAAGAAGTTCTCAAGGATCTTTGGATAAGGAAGTGTGTCTGCATTAGTTTTGAGTTTGAGTTCAGTTGAATGTTTTGTTTGGCATTTAGGCCTGAATTTTCCGAGGAATTTCTGGATTAAGGAGTTTTGGCATCAGTAGCAGTGTTGCAGCTCAGATTGTTCTGCCGGCACGCGAGGAGGTCACCTGTCGGCAGTTCTTTTGAGGTAAAGTCCAGAGGCAGTGTTGTGAAACCATTTCTTCAATAGATTGGCTGAATAAGTTTAAGCTATTCAGATAGGTAAGGAGAGAACAGTTTTCTTTGGATATTAGCCTGGGTTGATCGCAAAAGAGACTTGCGATAGTTAAGTGTTCTCTGGGATGGCAGAATTTTTCTGGATATCTTTGAAGTAGTCGGTGGTTTGCCTTAGCATCTGAGGAGTTAAGTTTGGTATCGACTGGATTTCAGAAATAATACCGATAGTTCAGCTTAATAATAGAATAGTTTCTAGAGAGAGGAATTGGTAAAGCAGCTCAAGTTTTGGAGGAATTTCTGAGTTCTATTTTGGATCTGCTGAATCATATTTTTGTAATATGTTGTCCAGTTGTGTATCATCAGCATTTTCATCCATCCAGATCAGAGTTGTGCAGCGGAAGCAGTTGGAAGTGCATTTGTTTTTCTTTTCTGGGAAAGAGAAGTTGTTTTCTACTGAGGATAGAAAAGGTTGAGTTCTTGGTTTTGGAAATTATTCTACTGGATTGTTTTTGGATTCAGATTGTTTTAGGAGTTATCAGCGAAGGTTGAGCAGATCAGTGGGTTGAAGGCAGCTTTGGACTGTCAGATGTTGTTAACGCTAAAAATTGAACGCTAACACCCCGATGTGTAGAAGGTAATTGTGAAAGCACCACCCGTTGGTACGGGAACAAAATATAAGCAGAGAAATCACAGAGAAGCTATAAAAGACACAATATTTATAGTGGTTCGGCTTAAGATCTAGCCTACGTCCACTTTAAAGCTCTTTATTGCTGATTTGATTACAATTCTTTACCACAATCTTCAATTACAACACACTTAGACAAATAGCTCAAACTCTGATGTAGAAGAATCCCTCGAATGCATGGTGAATGAGTTAGATTTCCACTTGAGATTTGTTGAAATGTCTTTGGTGATTGGAGTGATAGAAGTGTTGCTTGAACGTTGCTTGAAGTCGAGTCAATGGCAGAGTAATGGCGTTCAGGAAGTCAGTCCAAAAGTCCCCTTTCTGTTGGAGTTATGGGCGTATTTATAGGCATCTTCGGAGTTAGGTCGTAACTCGTATACGACTCACGATGAGTCGTAACTCGTGTACGCCTCATGATGAGTCATAACTCGTATACGACTCATGGTAGGTCGCGGCTGATTTACTGGGTTCATGGCTTGGCCCAGAGTTATGCACCCATCTGAATGAATGATACAAGTTCTAAGTCGTTCACAAGTTAACCAAATGCAGTTTCCTTTATGCTAGCATGAGTCGTACACGACTCATCATAGGTCGTAAGTCGTCAGCGATTCTTCTTACTACAGCGTGGTGTTGAACTTGTCTCCAAGTCTTAGGTCGTGAACAACTTATCTTTTGAGCCGTAGACTTCCTGTCGCGCCATCTTCTAACTCGTAAGATTGTTATCTCGTAGACTCTTTAACTCGTGGAGGCCTTAAGCCGTAGATCCTTATCTCGTAGACCTTTTAACTCGTAGAGTCTTTAACTCGTAGTGGCCTTAACTCGTAGATCTTTTAACTCGTAGATTCTTTAACTCGTAGATCCTTAACTCGTAGGTCGTTCAGCCCTTGAATGGTTAGGTCGTGAAGACCTTGAGTTGCACAGTTCTTGAGTCGTTGATCCACTGAGTCGGCCTGTCTCGTGAACCGTTAACCCTCTTGAGTCGTTCCATTCCTCTAAGTCGCCTTGAACCTTAACTCGTTAAGTCGTGGCACTTCTTAGGTCGTCCAATCCTTGAGTCGTTAAGCTTATTGAGTCGTTAACCATATTAAGTCGGCAACCTTGTTAAGTCGGCAACCTTGTTAAGTCGGTAAGTGGTATACCGTTTTGGTCGGGGCGCTGCCCCGCACCCCGCCGGGGGCGCTGCCCCCTGGACCCCTGCGACCTGACCGGTCAGGTCGAACACCGTAGGCGGTGGCGTTGCCCCCGCACCCCCACCTTGGGAGGTTGGCACCCCCCCGGACCCCCCCTCCGTAGGGGATCTTATCTGAAAATTCATTCAACGGAACTTGCTTTATTGGGAGGTTAAATCGACCATCCTTCGAGATGAACTATCATTGGCTTCTCGGTCGATTTTTGATGTCACGGCCTTGCTGAAAAAGCAGAGTTAACACTTTCCCCTCGAAGTATACGCCTAGGGACTAGGTCGTGTGCTTCGATTCTTCTTAACTCGTGCTTTATTGAGCTGCTGAGCTTGTACTTAGGCAGCTTTACTTTGTTTTGTCCTGAAGCCTTTTGAACTTGACCAGAACTTGTTGCATCTCTTTATAGATTATTTTAACAACCTATTAAATGCAACATTTGCGGAAAAATGGGGCGAATATACTCATCACCGATTGCCCATATCGAGTGATGGATTAGATCAAAGAACTGATATTTTACGGTAAGTAAATTAGTATGGATTTGATGAAGTGTTGCGAATCAACTATCTTGAATGAAGTATCAACAAAAAATTTACACAGTTATAACTGCTATTTGCATTGATACTGCACTTATTTTCAAATAACAAGCCTCGAATTTTTCTGAATTGAGATATTTGCCAACCAGTATTATTTCGAGTATTACTTTATTAGCTTGTTATTCAAGTAGCTTTGCACAACACTTCACACGCTTTTAGGAAACGTGCACCTTTATTTTTCGAATACTCAGTTCTTTATGTAGAATGTCTTCTTGATAAGAAGAAATAGTGGAGCAAGCTGGATTTTTTCACTTCTGAGATTTTCAGAATTCGAGTTGTTGAGTGCTAATTTCGTTCTTTACTTTGTAGCATTCCCTTCTCTTTCCGAATATTTCAGTCATAAGTCAATTTTTAAAAGACTAAATGCTTTTTCCCTCTTTTGATTGACTTGGCCTTATGATGCCCCTGATTTTCAAGCAGAGACTTCAGGTGCCCCAGCTTTCGCAGAGGAACTTGCATCTAGGAGACCTGCAAATGTGTGAAATTTTTTTTATAGTATGGAATGAGATGATTCTTCCTACTTGTACAGAATTTTGTCTGTATTTGAGAATGCAATTATTGCTCATTTTCATATAAGTTTTTCATTTTCTTTGCATAATACTGCGGTGAGCTTGTGGTCTTTTGCTTGGGTATTGCTTTGACTAATATAGCGATATTTTATTGTCCCTATACCATAGCTTATTGTAATATTCTCCATTTTTGCGGAGATTTTGGAGGACAATTCTTCTGTTTTGAGAAGACTTGTACTCTTACTTTAGAGAATAACTCTTCCATTTTGAGAAAGCATGCACTCTTTCTTTAGAGAATAATTTTCCATTTTTGAGGAAATATTATTCTTGCTCTGGTAGAGTGTGCCTTGTATTGGAGAAGCCTTTTCTCCTTTTTTTTCTTTTTTTTTTTGTTGCACCTCGCTGGAGGGCTTTGATTTGATATTTCAACTCTGGAGGAGTGGGCCTCCACAGAGATTGCACTTCATCTCCGGTGAAATGTGCCCCCGAAGAGGTCTTTATCCTCTGAAGGGTTGTGCCTTTGAGTACGACTTTAGTTTAAGCTTCAAACATGGGAAGCGTGCCTCATTGGAGGACTTTAGTTTGTGCTTCAAACATGGGAAGCGTGCCTCATTGGAGGACTTTAGTTTGTACTTCAAACTTGGAAAGTGTGCCTCATTGGAGGACTTTAGTTTGCGCTTCAAACATGGGAAGCGTGCCTCATTGGAGGACTTGAGTTTGCTCTTCAAACTTGGGAAGTGTGCCTCATTGGAGGACTTTAGTTTGCGCTTCAAACATGGGAAGCGTGCCTCATTGGAGGACTTGAGTTTGCTCTTCAAACTTGGGAAGTGTGCCTCATTGGAGGACTTTAGTTTGCGCTTCAAACATGGGAAGCGTGCCTCATTGGAGGACTTGTGTTTGCTCTTCAAACTTGGGAAGTGTGACTCATTGGAGGACTTTAGTTTGCGCTTCAAACATGGGAAGCGTGCCTCATTGGAGGACTTGTGCCTCCGAAGAGGGCTTGTGTGTTTTCTGTCTGCTTGCCCATGCCTCTTCACCATCTGCTCCTTAGTGATTCCTCGTTATCATTTCCACAGCCATGTTCTTTTCTTTGCCAGTTATTTGTCTCTTTTCCAGAGAAATGCTCCTCATTGTTAAGTGAATCCATAGGGCAGACCCAAACTACCCGACTAGATGTCTGTTTGCACAAACGATCTTTGTCGGTTAGCGAGGGACTGAAACCTCCGCATTGGGAAGGTGCCCTTTTGGTTGTATCAACTGTTCGTGAGGAACATTTCTTATGCAGGAATTCAATTTGGAACCTTTTTTGGCTTGACATTTATTTGCTCGATGACTTATAGGAATCGCTTTGCTTTGCGATGTGCTGACTAGGTAAGCTTTGCTTTGATTGCCTGCAATATTAAATCGACATTTTAGCAATATATTCAAGATATTTGGCATATCGAAATGAAACAGGTCTTTTATAGTAATAGAAAACACAAGATTTATAGTTCCTATATTTCATTTGCAATGTTTTTACAACGACTTTTAATATGAGAATGATAAATCCATTATTCTTTTACAAATTTGTAACAAAGCCTTAAAGTAAAACATGGATGCAACTCCATGCTGTCCCAAGCTTCTCGGGATCGAATCTCCGGTGTGAGAACAGGAACATTCTCTCCCTTCTGGACTTTTCTTAGAGCATGAGCGTATCCTTCCATCCTATCATGATTCCTGTCTGCCGGGTGAGGGGCTCCCCCGAGTGGATGAGGATGGGTCATTCCTGTCTCTTTTGACATATTGCTGGAGTTTATTCTGTCTCAATAGTTCTTCAATCAAATTCCTTAAATGACGACATTCGTTGGTGTCATGACCAGGTTGGTTGTGGAATTGACAGAACCTCCCATTATGCATAGCATTTTTCCCAACCTTCAACTCAGGCGGCTTAGGATAATCAAAAGCATCCTTGGTTGCGAGAAAGATGTTCTCCAGAGTATCAGTTAAGAGAGTAAAGTCTGAAGGTTTAAAGCGGCGAGCTTTCTTCAAGTCTCTTTGCTTTTTTCCACCATCGTTCTTCCTCTTTTGTCCTCTAGGTTCTCTTTTATCAGAAGTAACACCGACATTCAAAATTTCGGCCTCGATTGCTCTTGAAGTCGCAGGAAAGCTTTCCAAACGCATAAATTCATCAGCCTTCTTATAGAACTTCTCAAGTGAGTTTGGCTCCTTCATTTTTAGCCATTTACCAAATTCACTCGATTTATCGATAGCCTGCATTAGATAAGTCAAAATCATCCTTGGCTCTGCGTTCTCGACTTCAGCTAGGGCTATATTGAAACGATTTAAGAATGATCTGGTAGATTCTCCGGGGTTTTGTTCTAGACTAGAGAGAGACATTATATCCTTGGCTTTTGTAGCATATAGCCTGAACTGATCCTTGAACTTTCGTGTTAAGTCAGAGAATTGATCCACGGATCTAACTGGCAGCTTTGTGAACCAAAGTAAAGCCACTCCCTCTAAGTATACCGGAAAGTAACGGCACTTGATCTCATCTGTTGCTCTTGCCCCGGTCATATGCCAATCGTACTTGTAAAGGAATTGGTTAGGGTCACTTGTCCCTCGATAAGCTGGGATGGTAGGAGGTACAAATTTCTTGGGAAACTCTGCCTTTAAGATTTTTTCGGTGAACGGTGTCTTACTCGGGGCAAATCCCCAATCATTTTCATCCTCTTGCCTTTGCATGCTTTCTTTCATAATTTGTCGGACCATTCCAGAAAGATACTCCTCATCATGTCGAGTCCTAGATCCACCAACCTCTGGAAGTGTTCGTTCAAAGGGGCTAGCAGCTCTTTCAGGAGCATTTCTTTCTTCAGCATCACAAATGTTGCCAGCCAAATTCCTTTCATTATCTGCCGGTTGGCGGTTTGCCCCAAGCAAATCGTTCAACCTATTCAGAATTAGGACATTCTGGGCATTCTGAGCCTCAAATTGTGCATTTTGGGCATTGATTTGTTGGTTCAGCCCTAAAATTGCAGCATCCAGCTCTGGCTTTGTAACTCCGACAGCTGGAGTGGCTTGATTCGATATAGGGGAAGCGGAGGTTCCCTCTTGAATATTCCCAGATCTGACAGATCTACTCTTCCTTCCAGGAGCCATAATCTCGGATAGACTTCTGGTTTTCAAGGAAATTCTCTCTACAAACCTCTGTGAAGCAATGATGATAACTCGCCTGAGTTCAGTTCTCAGTGAAAGCACCAAAAATGTTAACGCTAAAAATTGAACGCTAACACCCCGGTGTGTAGAAGGTAATTGTGAAAGCACCACCCGTTGGTACGGGAACAAAATATAAGCAGAGAAATCACAGAGAAGCTATAAAAGACACAATATTTATAGTGGTTCGGCTTAAGATCTAGCCTACGTCCACTTTAAAGCTCTTTATTGCTGATTTGATTACAATTCTTTACCACAATCTTCAATTACAACACACTTAGACAAATAGCTCAAACTCTGATGTAGAAGAATCCCTCGAATGCATGGTGAATGAGTTAGATTTTCACTTGAGATTTGTTGAAATGTCTTTGGTGATTGGAGTGATAGAAGTGTTGCTTGAACGTTGCTTGAAGTCGAGTCAATGGCAGAGTAATGGCGTCCAGGAAGTCAGTCCAAAAGTCCCCTTTCTGTTGGAGTTATGGGCGTATTTATAGGCATCTTCGGAGTTAGGTCGTAACTCGTATACGACTCATGATGAGTCGTAACTCGTGTACGCCTCATGATGAGTCATAACTCGTATACGACTCATGGTAGGTCGCGGCTGATTTACTGGGTTCATGGCTTGGCCCAGAGTTATGCACCCATCCGAATGAATGATACAAGTTCTAAGTCGTTCACAAGTTAACCAAATGCAGTTTCCTTTATGCTAGCATGAGTCGTACACGACTCATCATAGGTCGTAAGTCGTCAGCGATTCTTCTTACTACAGCGTGGTGTTGAACTTGTCTCCAAGTCTTAGGTCGTGAACAACTTATCTTTTGAGCCGTAGACTTCCTGACGCGCCATCTTCTAACTCGTAAGATTGTTATCTCGTAGACTCTTTAACTCGTGGAGGCCTTAAGCCGTAGATCCTTATCTCGTAGACCTTTTAACTCGTAGAGTCTTTAACTCGTAGTGGCCTTAACTCGTAGATCTTTTAACTCGTAGATTCTTTAACTCGTAGATCCTTAACTCGTAGGTCGTTCAGCCCTTGAATGGTTAGTCGTGAAGACCTTGAGTCGCACAGTTCTTGAGTCGTTGATCCACTGAGTCGGCCTGTCTCATGAACACCGTAGGCTGATTTACTGGGTTCATGGCCTGTCTCATGGTTAGGTCGAACACCGTAGGCGGTGGCGTTGCCCCCGCACCCCCACCTTGGGGGGTTGGCACCCCCCCTGGACCCCCCCTCCGTAGGGGATCTTATCTGAAAATTCATTCAACGGAACTTGCTTTATTGGGAGGTTAAATCGACCATCCTTCGAGATGAACTATCATTGGCTTCTCGGTCGATTTTTGATGTCACGGCCTTGCTGAAAAAGCAGAGTTAACAGATGTATTTGGTGAATAAGAGACGAAGGAATTTGGATTTCGGAGTCGAAGATTTGATTTTGGATGAATTTTCTATGATTCGAAGGAGTTCTGTAGATTAGTAGTATAAACTGTTAGATTCTATAGATCGAGTATTCCGGTGTTATACTGGGAAACTCCAGGGAGCTTTATCCAGAATTTTATCTGGATAGTTAGCTTTGTTGATTGAGTAGATTGGTTGTGATGATTTTAGCATGTGGTTGATATATGCTTATGGTTTAAAATTAATTTAAAATCTTAAATATATTGTTAAATTACCTTTGCTTTTAAATTTCGGGGACGAAATTCTTTTAAGGGGGGAGAAATGTGACGACCCGGAATTTTCTAGCAATATCAATTTAATAATCTGCATTAAATATTAAATTGATTTGATATATTTTTATTAATTAAATCTGAATTGATGCTTTTCTTTTAATAAATATTCAATTGGTAAATTTTACCTCTTAGGAATTAATTGTTTGTTTTCTATTTATATATGTATATATTTGTATACATTGTAAATAGATGAGATTTTGTTTTTAAAATTTAATTAATAAATTATGTTTTAAAATACTAATATATATTTTAGTGAATTAGAAATTATGTTTTATTTAATATAAACTTTTCAAAGCTAAATAAATAAATAGTTTGAAAATTTATTTTAACTTAAGGTTAAATTTAATTTACTAACAAAAAGATTTGTTTACTTTCCTTTTTAGTATAGCTTGATTTAAATATGAATTTATAATGATATATAAGTTTTAACATACATTAATAAAATATGTAGATTAAAATATAAAGATAATTTATTCTATCTATCATTTCAAAGTGATAAATATGTTTTTATAAAATAAATAAAATTAAAATATGCATATAGAAATATAAGTAAGTATATAAGTTAAATCATAATAGCATAATAACTATAAAGTTAAATTAGTTTTCAAACATAGACATAAAACAAAATATACATAAAGGCATACTGTATAAGTTAAATAAAAGTAAACATATAGAATACATTCATAGATTAAAGCTAAGTATAGATACATTTCAAATTAACAATAACAAGACAACAACAATTAATCTAGAAACAGATAAGTTGTTTGTAAGCTATCAAAAAATGAAACAGCAGTATATAAATATATGTATATGTTTAAAAGTATTGAGTAACAATAATGTGTGCAGGTTAAACTAGATTGCTATGTTTTATTTTAGTTGTTGAAACATAATAATATTTAGAAATAAATGACAATAAAGTGGGCAGGCCTACTTGAATGAAGCAAATGACAGTAATAAAACCAAAACAAACTGCATATATATGTGAAGCTTGCTAGGGAAGACGTCATTAAATATTTTAAGCTAACAAATAAAAACTAATTAATGAAAAAATCATTTAGTACACTTAAGTATTCATATCAGCCACCCTTAATAAAATATCTCTGGAAACATCTGCACAAACACAGATTTTATGCACATATTGTTTCAGATTTGTTGAAACATAATCATATACCCTGTCTTCTTATTTTTCTATAAAGCAGTTTTATTTTTATTCAATTCGAACTGATTAAAAAAAAGAAAAGTAAACTTCATTTCAAACTCAAACAAACAAAGCTTCAGTTTAAACAACAACTTAGCAAGAAGTGGATCAAACAGAGGAGATTTTCAGTTGCTTCAGGTTCCAAATTTAAGGCCTATTCCAAATTTGTAGCCTCTGTTCTTCCATTTTCAGGTGAGTAACACTTTTTAGATTTACTTAAGTTTAAATCCTGATGCGTGCCTATATTTGAATGTTTAAATGAATTGTGTGAACATTTATATCTTCATTTTCTCTGGATATTGGTGAGATGAAATTCTGCATATCTAAAGCCAGCAAAATCAAACTGTTTTCAAAAAAAAAACTTGTTGTGTTTTCTATTTGCTGTGAGTAACTCATTTTTTATAGGGAATTAAAAGTATAAATTAGTTGAGGTTGCTGCAATGATAAAGATTGTATTATAGAGTATGATTGTGTGTTATATCCTGAATTCCTCAAGTATGATTGTGTGCAGGTATTTCAACTTGCAATTTGCTCTGTTTCCAGTATTGTCTTTTTAAATTCAAAATTTTGAATTAATCCTTGTTTAGCCTTAGGATTTAAATGAAATCTGTAGTTTCATTTCAAAACATTAGTTAGGAATTTACTTAAAACAAGTAACGTATATATATATGACTCAGGAAACCAAGAAAAAAAGAAAACAAGACTGAGCATCTCTATAATATTAAAAATTCAAATATTTTAATTTATGAATTCAAGTACATGGATCGAATCATTTAACCAAATTATGATTTTTAAAGGGAATATGGGGATTTTTAGTGAAAGGATTGAGGTGCACTTCATGTTCTTCTATTTTAGGCATTTTAGGTTGCCGCGGACGATCAAATGGATCTGGGGAGTCGAGCTTGGGTCAGTGGGTAGAGGAGCTTGCCAGGGTGATGGGAAAAATAGGCGGAGGTGGCCACGGTCACGGTGGCGACAGCGGCAAACGTTTACAGGTTGTAAACCTAGTTTTTTTGCTTGGGTTGGGTGTTGGTCTCGTTCGGTGACCAGAGGTGATCGAGTTCAACGTGGGCATGGGGATAGGTAGAGGGAAGGTAGTTGGAGCTGTAGCCGGAAGTGGTGGTACTCCGGTGGTCGGAGTTTGGTATGCGGCGAGGTTTTCAGGGTCGAGTGGGAGAACTGTTGTGCTCCAGGTTGTTCAGGCAACTCGAAATTTGATATGAGGTGATGCAGTGGGTTTGGATGGTCGTGACGACATCTGGAGATAGTCGCCGATGGGAAGCAGTTGTAGTGGATGGCCGGCGATGGCCAGGGGGATGGTGCACGTGCACAGGCACGTTGGTGGTCTGGGTTGTGTAGTTGGGGAAGAAGATTTGTGCCTGGGAAGAACTCGAAGTAGCTCGTTGGTTTTCATGGGGAAACTTGAGTGTTACTCGAAGCAAAACTAGGTGGTGCTCGAGTTTTAGTGTACAGGTTGTAAACCTGAAACTGTTTTAACAGGTTTCAACTGTTTTTTTTTAAACCTTTGTTTTAAAATTTAAAAACAAAGTCAAACCCAGTTTTAAACAAGTTTAAATGGTGAATTTAAGATAGTTTTGAAATATAGTTGTAAGTAAATTAAGTTTCATAATCTAAATTATTTTATTAATTTAAAAAGTGCTAAATATTTGAATGAATTGAAATAAAAAATGAAATATATATTGTTAAGGAAGATTTAAACAAAGATAATAACCAAATTGAAATCAGTACTTAAATTTCTAGATAATAAATAAAAGTAAAGTTTTATGATTTAAATTGATAAGTTTTAGATATTAAATATGCTTTTAAACATGTGAGTTTAAGAAGGATTTGAAATTTAGTTTTAAAACTTTATTAAGGATAAAATTAGAATTTGTTTAAGAAGTAATTTGAAACCAATGTTTCATACATATTGGAAGTGAAATTAATCAATAATAAGATAATCTACTTTAAGCAATGAAGACTTAGAGTTTATATGCCAGAATTTACAACTTGGGTTAAAGTTGATTAAGTAAGAATAATCAATGTTTGAAATTAATTAAACTAGTAATTATAGTGTAAAAGTAGTAATTAAAATTAATTAATGAATTAATTTACTAATATGTGATTTAGAACTATGGATTAGATTTTTAAATTAATAATGGTTAATTAACTTATAATTAATAATAACTAATATTAGTTGATTATGTTAGAAGGAAATAATTAAATACTTATTAATGAAGTTCAGATTATGTTATAATTAATTAATATGATTGATTTTGTAATTAATTAATTAATTCAATAGTTTAAATGAAATTATTTATTGAAAAGTAATTAAGAAATTAATTACTTATTTACGGAGTAAATTGATTTGATTTGAGTTAATTAATTTAGTCTATTTAACTGATATTTTGGAAGTAAATTACTTAGAAAAGTAATTGAAGAATAACTACGGGATGTAATGAACTGGATGATGTTGTTAATGGAAGTAATTGAGACTATAATTACTAAAAATGAATCAAGGGATTAAGTAAGTTTTTTATTGAGAAGTAATTAATTTAGGATGATTAATTACTGAATATATTAATCAAGAGGATTAATATTTGTGTTTTGAAGGTGTGTATTCTAAATATAATTAACAAATGAAAATGTAATTAGAAATCATTAATAATTAATGATGGGAATTAGAGAAATTGATTTATTTGAGAATAATAAATCAACAAGATAATTAAATGGAAATAAATCAATATAAATGTAATTAATGGAGCATAATTACTCAGAATAGTAATTGGATGATCATTACTTGATGAAGTTAATACAAGATGATTTGTAAGTAGAGTAATTTGAGTAATTTCTTTTGTAATTAATCAAAGGATTAATTTATGGAATTTATTAATCATGGAATGATTAATTTGTTAATAAGTAATTAAGAGTGGAAAATTACTGGTTTATTACTAATCAAGGGGTGATTAATAATTGTGTTTAAGTAAAGATTAATCACTTAATTTATTTTAAATAAGTAATTTAATATAAATTGAAGATAATTAATTAATATAATTAATGATGTAATTAAGAATTGTAATTAAGGAATAATTAATGGGTAAGTGATTAAATGTTAATCTATTATGAATGATTTAAGATAATTCATTTGAGAATTAATTTAAAACTAAATTACTTTTTGTAATTAGAGAATGATTAATTAATTTAATTAGTAATTGTGAGAGCAGAATTTATGGAATGTGTCATTAATTTAATTTATTTTGAATTAATTAAAATAGAAGTAGTTAATTTAATTCATTTTAAATTAATTCTAGCTTGTGATTCATAAATCATTGCTGATGGATGATGTTGATATTTCATTATTTGATTGTGATCTCAGAAATGAGTTGGATAATGTCTATGTGATATGAGATGCCTGGTTTAAGTATGATAATGTTTAATTATCTGTCTGGATGATGATATTAATTATCTGTTTACGATGATGATGTGATTATCTATTATGAGATGTGAATTATCTATCTATGCATATTGATGATATTGAATTCACTGTTAAGTCTAAATAGACAAATTGGCCTTAAAAGACACGTTTTGGATTTCGATGAGACCGGGATCGGGTTTTCCGCATTAGGAATATCCGAAAACCACATCGTTTCCAAGTTAACGATAGGTCGTGAATCCGAAGTGAAGATGAAGGTTCAGAATGCAAGGGTTATCGTCGTTAACTCTGAGGGTAATTCCAAAATGAGTGTAACGAGATAATGCCTTCAGTTTCGTTCGAACCCTGAACGAACTTGTATGGATTGAATGCTTTCGACACATCGTCAGGCGGACGATGAGCATTCTAAGAAATATGTTCTATAAAGGTAATCGTAACTTCAAGCCTCATCAACCGGGAATGGCTAAAACAGGGGAGGTGCAACAAGGTTAGGTGGGTCATGCCCAAGCAGGACAAGAATATTCCCCTGTCTAGATGTCCCTTTTTATTCGGCTTAGTGGGCGGTTGGTCTACAGCCAACTGCGGGGTTTATCTTGTTCGAGACTGTTCTGTAAGAAATGGTTCCGGCCTTGTGTTGCAGGGGATGAAGGGAGTAATCCTCGGTACGTTGATCTAGGCCACGTACTGTGACGGGCGGTATCCAGTAGCCCTACCATTGTATGGAATCCATAATCCAATAAGTGCCTACGGTTTTGATTGTATTACCCACTTTTGTGGCTAGTAGCTGGAATTTAATAGATGTAACAATTTCGGCTATTTTCTATTTACTTGAAAACCCTAGACCTATTATAATATCACTGGATTTCCTATCAAATGTTTTGGTTAGCGTAAGGTAAAAACTTTTCCATGTTTATGTGTGGGAAGTCTTACGTGATACCTTTTGTTTTCAAAGGATTTTTCAAAATTAAGCAACTTTAACCTGTTACTCATACCAGACCCATGTCTGACCCGAAGTTTATTTTTGTTTTTCATAAACTCTCGGGTACCCAAATTTTTACGGGTAGCCAAGGGATTCAGGTTTAACTTTGACGAATTTTGGAGGAGCAATGGAGCGGGAGGCTTCAGCGTTTTAGATATATATTTACTTCCGCTGTGTGGTATCTCTGTGATGTATTGTGTTTTGTGTTATATTAACTAGACAGGTGTTTATAACTGTCCAGTATGTGATGTACTTTATGTAGCACTCTGATTGATGTTATATGTTATGTAAATACTTATGTGTTTAATATATTTTATTCGTTCCGCTGTGAGATTCTGATGTTGTTGTTCTTTCTTCTCTATCTTTTCTATTTTCTCGCCTCTTTCTTTCTTATTAACGATGCTTCTTCCTGGGAGTAGGAAGTGGGGTCGTTACAAGGAACTTCTCATATAGAGTTGTGTTACCAAGCTGTTTGATAGGTGTCCATGACGTATTCCATGTTTCTCATCTCAGAAAGTGTGTTAGAGACCCGGAGACTTCTATTGCACCGACTGTGCTAGATGACTTAGTAGTAGAACCAGATTTGATTATAATGAGGAAGCCTATCCGTATTTGTTTTGGGTACATCAAATTTTAAAAAGTGAGCTATTAAAGTTTCTTATTTTAATAATTAAATGTGTACGTTTTTTTATTATATCCTTGTAACCTGAGTATCTTCCACATACAAGCTCTGATATATCTGTAGTTTCTTCTGTTGGACTTGTATTGGAATTCCCAATGACATGAAATAGGTTTGGCTGAGTTTGGAGACTATTGGAAAGGCATCTTTGTTTTGATTTTTGCATTCTAAATATCAACGGTGAGAGTTTTGACTCACTTACGGATACTAAATTATCTTATGTTAGTTAAAGTAAATTTATGATGTGATTAGAAATTTATTGATTGCTGTTTGGTATTTTTAATTTGTCATTTTAGTTAAATTTTAATTTATATTGAATTGAATTGCCATTTAATTAATACTGAATATAAATTGCTAGTTAAACACCTGATAATGATAATCAATTGATTGTTGTGATTTATTGGCTGATTTGGATGTTGGATTGTGATATATGTTATTGGTTGACATTTTGGATGATTGGATGTTTATTTATGTATATATCTCTGTTATCAGTACGGATTGAAATGGTAACCTGAGTGGTTTCCATTGGGTTGGAAATTTTAATTTTGGATACTGGTTGAAATGACATACACCCATATAATTTCTTGAATTTGGATTATTTATTGGAATTGAATTATTTGAAAGGTTTAAGTTTTAAATTTAAACTTCGGATTTATTTCAACTAAAATGATGAAGATTGGTTTTTTGAATTATTTGAAATCTTTTAAATAATTATGTCCATGTTGTACAGTTGATAGGAGATGAAAATCCTGTAACATCTCTGAAGCCATTACACTAATATTTCTGTTCTACTTATTGACTTACATAAGATCTTTTAGTCCTGACTCAATTGTTTTGTCTTATCGCCATGCTCGGATCAGTCTGAGCTTTCTAGTGTATTGAAGACATTTTATTTTGGAGGAAGAAGACAGAGATGAGTCTACTATTTATTATTAATTATTCCACTACATCATGTGTTCCGCTGCATTATTTATTTATTTCTGTTGTATGTATAACTATAATTTGTATTGTAAAAGTGTAATCTAATGTCATTTGTAAAACAGCTTCATGAACTGTTTATTTGATTATTATATTTTGTCATTTTGCTACGAGATTTTGTGTTTAGTTTTTCCTTCTTTTCTATTATTTTCTTATTTACCCCATTAACAATCCTCCCTTTTGAATGGTTTAAGTTGTCATTTGTGGTTTGCTATCGATTTAAATTGTCTAAAAGGTGGATCGTTACAAAAATTGTTTTAAAAAAAAATTGGATTTGTTTTAAGTAAATGAAAATCATCTCTAAAGGATATAAAAGGATTTAGATTCGATCAAATAACTTGAGCACCTTGTGGGTGACCAAAAGGTAGTCTCCAGGCTTGGATTTGGGAAACCGGTTGCCTGCCTTCCACAGTTACCCGGACTGGCCCGACAGAGGGGATAGTACATTTGATTTACTCGAATCAAAACTTTCACAAAGTATAAAATATAAAATTTTCCAAATTTAAACAACTTGGATTGCATAGGAATAATCTTCTTATATTTGGTATTAAATTCGAAGGAGTGAACTGGTACTATCGGTTTAAATTTAAAAGGTGCTTTCACCATTATTCGTTGGAGAGTAAAGGTTGAATACGGAAATTGATATGGAATAGAATTAGTATAATTTCTATTGGCCCTTTTCAACTCAATAATGTTTTCCAATATGAGTTATGAGAATGATTTGGAATTAATTTATTTCCTATGCTTAAAATTAATTGGTTTGGGTTTATAGTAAAAGATGTCTTAAATGACATTGTTTCTGACCTTTATTTATGATTATGGTTTGGGAATCTTTGTTAACATTTAAATAAATGATTTAGAAATATTTTCCTAAGTAAAGAATAAAATGATTAGGAATATAGAAAGGTTTTAAGTAATCAAAGTATTTGATAAGAGAGGCTTAATGATTCCTATATATCAGAAAGAAATGCTTTAAAGATATGTATCTCCAAAAGATATTTTGATAAAAAGAATTTAATCAATAAAAGAATAAATCCCTATTACCTAACATACTTTTAATGATGACTGGTTTGAAGGAACTGAGGTCAGATTTGAGTGATTCTTATCTGAAAAACACTTCGAACAAATATACGTTCGAAAGTGAAGACATAGAATGACGATAAATGAAGGGCTGCTTGTCACTAACCCTCGGGGGAAATTTCCCATATCGTTTATATGTGGCAGTAGTATCTTCATTTGATCTTTGATGCACAGGCTGCCCGCTACTAATCCTAGGAATGATTCCCGATAGGATGTGGTAGGAGAGTTCCTTCGGTTTGTCTCGACAACTTGTATTATGACGAATGTCTGACGTTGCATTTCTAATCACATTGATTGATTTCTAGGAACGTATCATTTTTTTGTGGCAGAGAAGGCAACTTCTCCTAGCATAACACCTTTTTCCTGAGACGTACGACCACGTGAGTTATGAATTTTTAGAAATTAGTTGTGTGATCTTGGAATGGCAGTATGGCATTAAAAGCAGAATGTGTTATATGAAAGGTAATCGTTACCTCGGGCCTCATCAACCAATAATGGCTTAAACAGGGCATGCCGTAAGCCCAAGTGGATCGCACCTATTAGGCTATGGTCATCACACTTCTAGATTACTCTATATATGTAGAGTATGTTTAGTATGCTAAGATAGCTCTCAGATAGGTCGGTTATGACCAGAGAGGTGTCATATTCGGTTCTATCCACCACCATGAAGGCTATGGGTAAGTCGGTCTTGCCAGGTGCAGAGGTTTCGAAGATGTCGATCCTCGATACATCCTTTTGGAGGTGTACTGCATGGAAGGTAATCCCTTGCCTACCACTGCATGGAAATCCACTCTACAATAATTGCCTTCAGACTTATTTGTAAACCTATTATGCCATCCAATTTAACCAATGTAACAATTTCGGCTATTTTAACATGTTTATTTGAAAAATGTTTTTCAAATAGTGTCATTAAAAATTAATTTTTCCAGATTTTGTAAAACAAATGTTTTGATTATCATAAAGTAAAAAATCGTTCTATGTGTATGTGTAGCGTGGTCCTAGGAGTTGCCTTTGTTTTCAAAACCCATATTTTGATTTTCTCACACCAGTCCCATGACTGATCCAGAGTTTATTTTCCTTTCCCTTAAATCTAGGTCACTTAGTTTTCTCGGGTAGCCTAGTAGTCGGATTTAGTTGGAAGGAATCTGGATGGAGCTCGAATCAAGGAGTTAGAAGATTCTTCTAAGATTGTTATCCGTTTCCACCACACTCATGTATTATTGTATTTCATATTTATAACATCCCATATCTAGAGACCAAAAGTAAAGTGCTATAGATATTTTAGTCATCCATAGTATCAAATTCCGGTGAAAAAATACGAAAATGCTAAGGGTATCCATAATATCGGAAGCATCTGAATATGAACAAAATCAACGATTTCCAAAAATTACATTATACTGATTACATTTCAAAACAAATTCATATCAAAGTTATATAATCCCATATCGTTTTCTATGTGAAGATCAAATATAATCATTACAATAATATGCCAAAAGCGATACATGAGGATGCCCCCTCGGTTGATCAAAGCTATATAGTCAAAACTAACTTAATATACACAGCAGAAATAAATAAAATGAATTATAACTCCTAAATAGCTATCCGTCAGCTACCTGCTCGTCTACGGAAGCTTTATTCGCCAAAACAACTAAAACATGAAAAACTCAACCCTTAGCCTACTCATAACAATTTTGAGCACCCGAGAGTTTTAGGGGAAACAAAGAACTTCGAGTCAAACGTAATGCCTGGTATGAATAAAACTGCTACATCTCAGTACACTAATATTAAGTGAGACACCGCTTAGCAGAATGGGTTTCCCCTCACTAAAATCCTCTTTAAAACATATGTTTTGCAAATCTTTTCCTGCAACCAAACCGTTTAATCAAATTGATTATAATAACAATAATAGTAACAGCAATGTCCGTTATGCTAGACAGGTAACTAATGAACTATCTTTCCACAAGTAATAAATGAACTATCTGTTCGAAAACTGGGCTGATTGCCATCATACTAGACTAACTGTCCCAATCAAAATGGACTATCTGTCCGAAATATATTCTTAGGATTAACTACCCTTCATCATTTTTCTTGGAAACCTTTTCAAAATGATTTAACCTTTTAAATCATAAAAAATATATTTTTAGCTTTGCTCCAAGCTATTTTGCCATGTTATATATGCTTTACTCCAAATAATGTTGATGAATTTTAATAAGTGTTAACTATCCTTCCAAAACAAGTTAAAACCCTTTTTAACTTGAAAACACTTAGGCTATATTGCCTAGTTAATACATTCGAAACCTTTGTTTAAAACCTTTAAACAACCCCTTCGAAACCTTTGAAAGTAACCCTTTCGAAACCAAGTAAAACTCTTTACTTAACTTAGGCCGAAAGGACAAATCTTCCCCTTTGAAACCATTCAAACCGTTCCTTTCGAAAACGTAAAAACCTTCCCTTCGAAATTCTTAAAAATCCTTGACATCCTTCTTTAAAACCTTTGAATATTGCTTTTCGAAAACATGGGAAAAACCATCCCTTTCAACTCTTTCGAAAGCACCTGGGTTTAATTTAAAACACGTGAAAACCATTCGAAACCATTCAAAAATTCTCCTTCGAAACCTTTGAAAATCATTTCGGTCGAAACCATTTTGATTATGCCTTCAAGTAGAGCAAAAGGATCAGAAATGCATTAAAGTCAAAAGCATTCCCTTTGAAATAATTCCTAAGTAAAGATTTGATGGTGTTGAAACCATCCCTTCGAAATTTTTGAGAAGTGGCCAAATTTCAAAAAGAAGAACAACCATTTCGAAACCCATCTGAGGCGAAAGGTTAAAAGGCGGCAGCAAAGGGGTTTCAACTTAGCAGAAATCATTTATCTAAAAAAAAGCGCAATCCAATCGAAACTATTTCTTCAAAACCATTTGACCTGGTCGAAAGCTAAACAAGTCGAAAGCTACTTAGTCGAAAGCAAGCATGTGAATTTTCATTTAAAAGCAAAGTAGTTCCTCAACCCCTTCGGTACCCATGGTTTCGAGTCTATAGCTTCCGCCTATATCCAATTCACTGTATACTAGTTAACTGATACCATGTGCGTTTAGTTTCGACAGAGATGGAGGCGCAGGTAAGGAGGCGGAACATGGTACCGAAAGCATCAAAACAGTGAAAAACATGTTTATTTTTCCTGTTAAACTTTTCTTCGTACCTAACCCGCGTTGTTTGTCAAATTGTGATTTGCAACTTTTTCTTTTCTAAAAGTACCATCAACTTTCTAGAATTAACAAATTTAATTTATTTACAAAAATCCCCTTCTCCTTTTATAAAATATACAAAACATTTAAGTCCCATATCTTAAATAATTTTATTTACCCATTCAAACATTTAGGAAAATTTTACAAAAATTCCAAAAAATTACTTTTAATATGTTTTCCGACGTATAAAATTTTTAGATCCAAATCGATTATTATTTAACCGTAAATAATATGTAATCCAAAATAACATTTGCTTCACTAGAAAATTTATATAAATTCCACATAATTTCAGAAAATTCTGAAAATTGAAAACCATCCCAAAATTATTATTTTTGGTCCATATAAAAATTCGTAAGGCATTTGGACGTCATTTAATAAAGTTTTCATATCAAAACATGTCATAAAATCTATATGAACAACAATAAATCATCAACAAGTATATATAATCATTCCATCATTCAAAAACATGGCAAAACCGAAAACAAAAGAAATATGAGATGTAAACATTATTCACCTTAGCTTTATTGATTAAAGAGATTGAGATGTGAACGGATTTTATTTGATTTGGCTTCTTCCTTAGCTTTTCTTAATCTTCTTCCTCTCTCTCTTGTTAATGGTGGCCGAGCTCAAGTTGAAATTTTTATAAAATGAAATGAACGTGTATAGGATGCATGGCCAAGGGTTTAGGGTATAAGAATGGTCTCTTTCAAATTTTACCCATTCTCTATTTCACGTTTACTGTTATTTTAATTCATTAATTAAATGGCATGATTACCACTTAATAAAATCAAATCTCAATCCCCTAATCAACACGTTATTTAATTTAACTTAGCTAATTAAATATTCTAAATAATGTTACCAAAAATATGGAGTATTACAGACTCCCCTCCTTAAAGAATTTCGTCCTCGAAATTACAGTAAGGGACACAACAAATCAATAAAAGAGATAAAACATACCATCAAATAAGTCAGGATAAGTAATTTTGCTTTCAATCTCCCAACTACAGTCCCTTTCACCATCGTTCCACTGGACATTTACTAAGTTGAATGTCTTAGTTTTATAAATTAATCATTTTATTCAACACTTATGAGGACAAGTTGTAACGACCCGTATTTTACGTGTCGATAGATCGTAGAATTTGCAGGTCGATAGTGTTGTTTGTGTTGCCTCTAGCTTGAGTCGTTTAGAAGTTAACCCGGGTGGAGTATGAGTTGTGACCGACTCATGAGCATTGCCGAGCTAAGGGATGAGTCGTGACCGACTCATAGGGGTTAGCGAGTTAGTATGCTACGACCTAAGGAGTTGAAGGGTTAACTTGTTGCCGAGATAACTAGTGGCCGAGTTATGAGAATTAGCGAGTCAATGTGTTAAAAGGATTGAGTCTTGACCGAGTTAGCAGGTTGACCGACCTAAGGGTGTTGCCGAGTTAAGGTTTGGACCGACTCAAGGAATAGGGCTTGGATCGGCAGGAGGATGAGTCGTTAGTGGCTTAAGACTTATGTGTGTCGGCATCGTAGTTGAGTCGGCTAGGAGTTAGGTCGGTGGGCCGACTTAGTGTTGAGTCGTTGGGATCTTAGGTCGGTAGGAAGTAAGTCGGCAGTATATGTTGAGGCATTGGGTCGGTAGGAGGTTAGGTCGGCACCCAATATGGAGATGGTGGACATTGGTTAAGCCGTGACCGACTCATGTTGAGTCGGCAAAGGTTGGTTGGGACGTGTCTAGGATAAGTCGGCTTGGTGGGTGAGTCGGTATCACAGTTGAGTCGTATGGGATGTTGAGTCGTCGTACGACTTAGGATTTGGAGTGTTAGGTCGGCTCTAGTATTAAGTCGTAGGTCGGCCTGGTTTGTTGAGTCATGAGAGTGGCTTGCATTAGGTCGGCAAAGCAATGAGTCGTGAACGACTCATAGTGAGTCGGCTGTGTTGAGTCGGCAAGGGGATGAGTCGGGGACGACTCAGGAGTTGGGTCGGCGGCGACTTAGGACGGCCGAGACATGGGGGTTTCAGCCTATAAATAGTGGACTTTGGCTCACTTTTTGGCACCGGTTTTTGAAGCGACGAAGTGCTGCCATTTTGAAGACTCGACTACAACATTTCTTCATCTTCTTTTCTCCATTCCAATCAAGTGTTAGCATCCATCCAAGATCGAAGATCGGGATCGAAGATTCAAGTGTCCAAGTTGAAGATCTTCATCCGTTCGGGCTAGATTTCATCGATTGAAGCGAGATCTTGCCGGATCAAGCCTTGTTCTTCGCTGTCCAGATCTGAAGTGTGTGGTTTTTGAGGTGTTTGGGTGATTTGGTGAGTGGTAGTTATCTCTCACGCGGACCCAAAGGAGTGTAGTGGATTGGTAGCTAGTTTATGTGTTTGAAATAGCATTTTCTCGTATTTTCCTTAAGTCTGCATGTAGATCCATCATTTTTGAAGATGTTTACCTATGCATATTTGTTTAACAAGTATTAGAGACAAAACCCATGTTTTAGATTTGATAGATCTATGTTAAAAATCATGATTTCACATATGTTGGACTTTTGCTCACTTAATTACGAAATTGCCATTATGAATGATATTGTTTGATAGATCTTGTTTGAATGCTTGAATGTTTGAATGTATGTTAGATGTGATTGCTCCAAGTTAGCTTGTGGTTGATTTGGAACAAGATGTTTGAAGATGATTCAAAAGCTAAGTGGAAAGGCTCTTGAATGTTGAAAGCTGCCGATGGCATATGAAGCGGATGTGGAAGCTCATGTGGATGGATTCGATGATGAGGGACTTTGCCATGATGCGAAGAGGCGAAGTATGAGATTGAGATGGGACTTTGCCATGATGCGAGAAGGCAAGCCATGATGTTGAGATGAGACTTTGCTATGATGCGATGAAGCAAAGTGTGATGTTGAGATGGAACGGGTCATGATGACGTTCCAAGCACGGGCTGCGACGACGTGCAAAGTTATGTTGATTACTCGGTGATGCGATCCGGGTTGGTGATAATGGTTAGCTTGAGAGGCGCTTGAGCTAGTATGAATGATCGTCAAGGAGGATGACTTGGAGGCTTAGATCTCATCGTTGTTGAAGGTTCTAGCATGCTCAAAGCAAGGGTACGTTGGAACGGGCTGCGACGGCGTTCCAGGCACGGGCTACGACGGCGTGCTAGTACTCTGGGTAGTTGCGAAAATTCCTAGGCACGGGCTGCGACGACGTGCGGAGTTATGGCTAGAACCGGGGTTACCATTAGCCCTTGACGGATGGTCATTCAACTAACGGTAAAATCAAGGCAACGATGCAGTGATAGCCAGAGTCATGGATGTTTGGTTGTATTATCATTCGGCTTCAAGAGCGGTGTTTTCTGGGTGCTTATCTGATCTTGGTTTAGGCCTTGGGGGTTTGTATTTGGAAAACATTGCCCTTGACTCGAGTGGTTATTGCTTTACCTTATTTGTCTATATGTTATGCTTGATTCTTCTTAGTGTGTGTCTGGGGGCTATCACTGTAGGAAGAGGTGGAGTGGGATGGTTTGGTTCCTATTCCTTTTATCCTTTATGCTCTTTTGGTATGCTTGATTGTTAATTTACTGCTCACTAAGACTTTGTCTGACTCAAGGTTTTATGTCTCCTCTTATTACCTTGGGCTGTTCATCCATGTTGGGATGGGCAGACTAGGTAAGCAGGTGACAGGTGCTGTGCTTGGAGTTTCTACGTTGAAGATGACGAAGACGAGCAGGAGGCTATGCATATTATTTTCTTATATGTACTGGGTATCCGCTGCTGTATTTGATGAGTGCTTGTAGTGAGGTCTTGATGTATGGATTTGTTGAGATGATTGTATAAAACTTCTGTGATGCTTATATGATGATTTCCTGTTATGAGACTTCACTATATATTTCTCTATTGTATTTTATCCATGCGCTGTGAGTTACGATAGAGATTCTTTTGTTTTGTTTTACCCTTGACGGTCACCCATGGCTGCCTTGCACGCCTTTTAGCGCATTATTACCTTGTTTTGGTGCGGGAGTCATGGGCGGTCGTCACATTTGGTATCAGAGCTTTGGTTAGTCGATTTTAGCCAACGCTCGCTGACGTAATTACGTATGAGAGACGTAATTGTATTTTGATGGATGATTACTATATATAATATAGTAGCTTAGAAGGATTTGAACTCCTTATGCAGTTGTTTCTTAAGGTGTTCTAATCATTCTTTTTACAGATACTAAGAATGAGTCGTAGAGGAAGACCAGCTGCTAGGGAAGGCCATGCTACAGAAGGAGCTGCAGATTATGGGGCTATGTTCGAAGCGATGATGACTTCGATTATGAGGAGGATGCCCGTTCCAGGGCCTACTGTTGATGTTGGAGTTCAAGTCCAAACTCCGAGACCGGTGGATTTTGCCAAGCTTTGTAAGGATTATACTTCTCTTGGAGGAAAAGCTTTCTTAGGGACGGAGTCTACTATTGAAGTGCAGAGATGGATGGATGCTTGCCGAAGGATTTTTGGTGATTTAGGGATTGAGGATGCAACCAAGAGGAAGCTTGCATCGAGACAGCTTCAGGGAAGAGCTGCAGATTGGTGGAATTCTATCACCATAGATACACCAGAAGAGGATATTACTTGGGAGCAGTTCCAAGTTAGATTTGAAGCCAAGTTCATCTCTACTGCTCAGAGGTCTGTTTTGTTCAAGAGATTTGTGGAGCTCAAACAAGGCGGGAGGCCTGTTCTTGAGTATATTTCTGAGTTCGAGGCCTTGTCTAAGTATGCCAGATCATATGTTGACTCTCCCTACCAGAAGAACGAAAAGTTTGTGACTGGTCTGGATGCTTATCTTGGAAGGCAGTTGGTGGATCACTTGGACGATCCATTCGAGAAGCTGGTGGAGAAAGCTTTGAGGCATGAGAGTTTGTTTCCTAGGGAAAGTTCTGTTGTTGCTGTAACCAGGGAAGGATCTAAACCACAGCAGAGTGGCAACAAGAAGAGGAAGCAGCAGCAACAGAAGGGAAAGGATGGTCAGAAGAAGCCAAAGGGCGAGGTGACTTGCTATAATTGCCAGAAGAAGGGCCATCTTTCCAAGGATTGTAGGAATCCAAAGGCGCCGGCGAAGTGCCATAACTGTGACAAGCCAGGGCATTTCAGGAAGGACTGTCCAGAGCCGAGGAAGGATAGGCAGGTTGTGCAAGCTTATGCTCTGGGAGCTGTTCCGTCGTCTTCAAGAGCTCCTACTGCTGAGGAGAAGGGGAAGAGTGTGGTGGTCCAAGGTACTCTTTCCATTTGTGGTGTTCCAGTTAGAGTGTTGTTTGATACTGGAGCGTCGCATTCTTTTGTTTGTGATGATTTGGTAGGCCGGTTAGGTTTGAAACCGGATATTGTTGATAGGCCATTGGTTGTGACTAATCCGGTCGGGGGTTCGTCATGTTTGTGTATGATATGCCGTGGTCTAGTTGTGTCGAGTCATGATTGCTCGTTTGTTTGTGATTGCTTTGTTCTGAACTTTGCGGGGTTCGGAATTATTTTGGGTATGGACTGGCTTAGGAAGTATGCGGCAAGGATTGATTGTGAGAGGCTTGAGGTGACAGTCGGGAATGTGGAAGGGCGAAAGGTTGTGATACGATGTAAGCATGAAGAAGGCGTCTTCATGAGCTTCATGTATTCGCTAGTTGTTCCACGGGATGGACTGTCATCAGTGCCTATTGTGAATGAGTTTGGCGATGTCTTTGACGAGGTCAAAGGGTTGCCGCCGCATAGGGAGATCGAGTTTCGTATCGATCTAGTTGAGGGAGCCAGACCTGTTGTGATGCCTCTTAGGCGGATGGCACCGAGGGAGCAGCAAGAGCTGAAGGTGCAAGTTGATGACCTTTTGCAGAAAGGATTCATTCGGAGAAGTGTGTCCGAATGGGGTGCGCCAGTTGTGTTCGCAACCAAAGCGGATGGATCGTTGAGGTTGTGTGTGGATTATCGTGAGCTGAATAAGGTGACTAAGAAGAACAAGTATCCATTGCCGAGAATAGATGACTTGTTTGATCAGCTTCACGAGGCTAAGGTGTTTTCTCAGATGGATTTGGCAACGGGATTTCACCAGTTGAGAGTGGCAAAGGATAGTGTGCCGAAGACTGCTTTCAGGACACCATCCGGATTTTATGAGTGGCTGGTAATGCCGTTTGGATTGACTAACGCACCAGCGTATTTTGTGGATCTTATGAATAGAGTATTCAGAGATCAGTTGAATAAGTTCGTGCTTGTGTTCGTTGATGATATTTTGATTTATTCCAGAACTGAGGGAGAGCACAAGACGCACTTGAGGATTGTTTTGGAAATTTTGAGGAAACATCAGCTGAAGGCTAAGTTTTCGAAGTGTCACTTCTGGAAGAATGAAGTGAGGTTCTTAGGTCATGTTATTTCTGGAAATGGAATAGCGGTTGATCCCGCTAAGGTGGCAGCGATCCAGGATTGGGTTAGGCCTAAGAATGCATCTGATGTGAGAAGTTTTCTTGGATTAGCAGGATATTATCGTCGGTTTATCAAAGACTTTTCCAAGATAGCTGCACCGTTAACAGGATTGACGAAAAAGAACCAAGTGTTCAGATGGGATGCTAAGTGTGAGCAAGCTTTTGAAATCCTAAAAGAGCGACTGACGAGTGCTCCTGTTTTGACTATTCCAAGTGGGAATGATGAGATGGTGGTTTACACCGATGCATGTGGTACTGGACTTGGAGCAGTGCTAATGCAGAAGGATAAAGTTGTTGCGTATGCAAGTCGACAACTGAAGCCGCATGAAAGGAATTATCCGACTCATGATTTAGAGTTAGCGGCGATTGTGTTTGCTTTGAAGATGTGGAGACACTATCTATTGGGAGTTAGATTTGAGTTGTTTACAGATCATAAGTCGTTGAAGTATCTGTTCTCCCAAAAGGATTTAAATCTTCGACAGCAACGGTGGCTAGAGTTCTTAGCATCGTATGATTTTGGTATAGCCTATACTCCAGGGAAAGGTAACGCAGTGGCTGATGCGTTAAGTCGAAGACATGCAGGATTGGGAGCCATGTTTTCGGAATGGAAGAGTCTCGAGTATTTGGCTGAGTTTGATTTCAGGCCTAGATGCGAGTTGGAACCTGAGATGTTGGCAAACTTATCAATAAGGCCTACTCTAGTGGAAAGAATTGGCGAGAGCCAAAAGGAAGATGATAAGCTTGTCAAGATTATCCGTGATTTGGAATCCGGATTGGAACCAGAGAAGGATAAGGGATTCGAGGTCGATCGAGAGGGTTGGCTTCGAAAGCAAGGACGATTGGTTATTCCCGATGTAGATGGATTGAGAGATGAAGTTCTGAGGGAAAGTCATCACTCGAAGTTGACAATTCATCCAGGTGGTAATAAGATGTATCGGGATATGAAGAGAGCTTACTACTGGGAAGGTATGAAGAAGGATGTTGGAAATTTTATTTCCAAATGTATGAACTGCCAGTTGGTGAAAGCTGAGCAGAAGAAGCCCAGTGGATTACTTCAGCCATTAGAGGTTCCTACATGGAAGTGGGAGCAAGTATCGATGGATTTTATCGATGGTCTACCTAGGACCAGGACAGGAAATGAAGGGATTTGGGTCATTGTAGACCGTTTGACTAAGAGTGCAAGGTTCATTCCTGTTCGATCGACTAGGACTGCATCGAAGTTGGCTGAGTTATATGTGAAGTGGATAGTTCGATTCCATGGTGTTCCGAAGAGTATAGTGAGCGATCGAGATCCATTGTTCACTAGTGGATTTTGGAAGAGCTTCCAGGAAGTTTTGGGAACTGAGTTGTGTTTGAGTACAGCTTATCACCCTCAAACAGATGGTCAGACTGAGAGAGTCAACCGAGTTTTGGAAGATCTTCTTAGAGCATGTGTTTTGGACTTCGGAGGATCATGGGAAGATCACCTTCATTTGGTGGAGTTTGCTTATAATAACAGTTATCAGTCGAGTATTGGTATGGCACCATATGAGGCATTATATGGAAGACCGTGTAACTCTCCGACATGTTGGTTGGAAACTGGAGAAAAGCTGATGCTTGGGCCAGAGATGATTCGACAGACTTCGGATTGTATAGAGATCATTCGACAACGAATGAGGGCAGCCCAAGATCGTCAGAAAAGTTATGCAGATAATCGTCGAAAGGATTTGGAATTCGACGTAGGTGATATGGTTTTTGTGAAGATTTCTCCATTGAAGAATGTTATTAGATTCGGGAACAAAGGAAAGTTAACTCCAAGATTTGTTGGACCATTCCCGATTGTCGAGCGAATTGGAAAGCTCGCTTATAGATTGGAGTTACCGGAAAAGATGGCGGGTGTGCACAATGTTTTTCATGTATCTTGTCTACGGAAGTATGTGCACGACCCTACTACGGTGGTTTCTGCTGATAGCTGTGAAGACTTAGAGGTTGATCCAGTGGTTACGAGACCTCGTAAGCCGCTTCGTATTGTTGAAACCGATACGAAACAGCTTAGGAGGAAGACGATTACGTTGCTCAAGGTACAATGGAGTGATGATGTTAACGACTGTACATGGGAGGAGGAAGAGAGGATGAAGGCAGCTCATCCCGGACTCTTCGAGGTATGGCCCTAAGGTGTCGTGACATCTCATGAATTTGTAACTTGATTCCTATCTTAGAATTCTGCATGCTAGGCTAGAATTGGATGCATGGTTTGTTGATTGCTATGGATGGTAGGCATGCGGAATATCTTTGATTGCTGTTGTTTGCTTGGAATTTCGGGGGCGAAATTCCTAAGGGGGAGAGAATGTAACGACCCGTATTTTACGTGTCGATAGATCGTAGAATTTGCAGGTCGATAGTGTTGTTTGTGTTGCCTCTAGCTTGAGTCGTTTAGAAGTTAACCCGGGTGGAGTATGAGTTGTGACCGACTCATGAGCATTGCCGAGCTAAGGGATGAGTCGTGACCGACTCATAGGGGTTAGCGAGTTAGTATGCTACGACCTAAGGAGTTGAAGGGTTAACTTGTTGCCGAGATAACTAGTGGCCGAGTTATGAGAATTAGCGAGTCAATGTGTTAAAAGGATTGAGTCTTGACCGAGTTAGCAGGTTGACCGACCTAAGGGTGTTGCCGAGTTAAGGTTTGGACCGACTCAAGGAATAGGGCTTGGATCGGCAGGAGGATGAGTCGTTAGTGGCTTAAGACTTATGTGTGTCGGCATCGTAGTTGAGTCGGCTAGGAGTTAGGTCGGTGGGCCGACTTAGTGTTGAGTCGTTGGGATCTTAGGTCGGTAGGAAGTAAGTCGGCAGTATATGTTGAGGCATTGGGTCGGTAGGAGGTTAGGTCGGCACCCAATATGGAGATGGTGGACATTGGTTAAGCCGTGACCGACTCATGTTGAGTCGGCAAAGGTTGGTTGGGACGTGTCTAGGATAAGTCGGCTTGGTGGGTGAGTCGGTATCACAGTTGAGTCGTATGGGATGTTGAGTCGTCGTACGACTTAGGATTTGGAGTGTTAGGTCGGCTCTAGTATTAAGTCGTAGGTCGGCCTGGTTTGTTGAGTCATGAGAGTGGCTTGCATTAGGTCGGCAAAGCAATGAGTCGTGAACGACTCATAGTGAGTCGGCTGTGTTGAGTCGGCAAGGGGATGAGTCGGGGACGACTCAGGAGTTGGGTCGGCGGCGACTTAGGACGGCCGAGACATGGGGGTTTCAGCCTATAAATAGTGGACTTTGGCTCACTTTTTGGCACCGGTTTTTGAAGCGACGAAGTGCTGCCATTTTGAAGACTCGACTACAACATTTCTTCATCTTCTTTTCTCCATTCCAATCAAGTGTTAGCATCCATCCAAGATCGAAGATCGGGATCGAAGATTCAAGTGTCCAAGTTGAAGATCTTCATCCGTTCGGGCTAGATTTCATCGATTGAAGCGAGATCTTGCCGGATCAAGCCTTGTTCTTCGCTGTCCAGATCTGAAGTGTGTGGTTTTTGAGGTGTTTGGGTGATTTGGTGAGTGGTAGTTATCTCTCACGCGGACCCAAAGGAGTGTAGTGGATTGGTAGCTAGTTTATGTGTTTGAAATAGCATTTTCTCGTATTTTCCTTAAGTCTGCATGTAGATCCATCATTTTTGAAGATGTTTACCTATGCATATTTGTTTAACAAGTATTAGAGACAAAACCCATGTTTTAGATTTGATAGATCTATGTTAAAAATCATGATTTCACATATGTTGGACTTTTGCTCACTTAATTACGAAATTGCCATTATGAATGATATTGTTTGATAGATCTTGTTTGAATGCTTGAATGTTTGAATGTATGTTAGATGTGATTGCTCCAAGTTAGCTTGTGGTTGATTTGGAACAAGATGTTTGAAGATGATTCAAAAGCTAAGTGGAAAGGCTCTTGAATGTTGAAAGCTGCCGATGGCATATGAAGCGGATGTGGAAGCTCATGTGGATGGATTCGATGATGAGGGACTTTGCCATGATGCGAAGAGGCGAAGTATGAGATTGAGATGGGACTTTGCCATGATGCGAGAAGGCAAGCCATGATGTTGAGATGAGACTTTGCTATGATGCGATGAAGCAAAGTGTGATGTTGAGATGGAACGGGTCATGATGACGTTCCAAGCACGGGCTGCGACGACGTGCAAAGTTATGTTGATTACTCGGTGATGCGATCCGGGTTGGTGATAATGGTTAGCTTGAGAGGCGCTTGAGCTAGTATGAATGATCGTCAAGGAGGATGACTTGGAGGCTTAGATCTCATCGTTGTTGAAGGTTCTAGCATGCTCAAAGCAAGGGTACGTTGGAACGGGCTGCGACGGCGTTCCAGGCACGGGCTACGACGGCGTGCTAGTACTCTGGGTAGTTGCGAAAATTCCTAGGCACGGGCTGCGACGACGTGCGGAGTTATGGCTAGAACCGGGGTTACCATTAGCCCTTGACGGATGGTCATTCAACTAACGGTAAAATCAAGGCAACGATGCAGTGATAGCCAGAGTCATGGATGTTTGGTTGTATTATCATTCGGCTTCAAGAGCGGTGTTTTCTGGGTGCTTATCTGATCTTGGTTTAGGCCTTGGGGGTTTGTATTTGGAAAACATTGCCCTTGACTCGAGTGGTTATTGCTTTACCTTATTTGTCTATATGTTATGCTTGATTCTTCTTAGTGTGTGTCTGGGGGCTATCACTGTAGGAAGAGGTGGAGTGGGATGGTTTGGTTCCTATTCCTTTTATCCTTTATGCTCTTTTGGTATGCTTGATTGTTAATTTACTGCTCACTAAGACTTTGTCTGACTCAAGGTTTTATGTCTCCTCTTATTACCTTGGGCTGTTCATCCATGTTGGGATGGGCAGACTAGGTAAGCAGGTGACAGGTGCTGTGCTTGGAGTTTCTACGTTGAAGATGACGAAGACGAGCAGGAGGCTATGCATATTATTTTCTTATATGTACTGGGTATCCGCTGCTGTATTTGATGAGTGCTTGTAGTGAGGTCTTGATGTATGGATTTGTTGAGATGATTGTATAAAACTTCTGTGATGCTTATATGATGATTTCCTGTTATGAGACTTCACTATATATTTCTCTATTGTATTTTATCCATGCGCTGTGAGTTACGATAGAGATTCTTTTGTTTTGTTTTACCCTTGACGGTCACCCATGGCTGCCTTGCACGCCTTTTAGCGCATTATTACCTTGTTTTGGTGCGGGAGTCATGGGCGGTCGTCACACAAGTTATTATAATAATATTAATGAATAAATATTATTTAAGTATATTTAACAAAAGAACCCATAAATGATATGTTTTATGATAGTAATTACAATATGTAGTAATTTGAGAAATTTATCTAAATATAATAAATAAAACTTTTTAAATATTCCTAATCGAGAAGTATCAGTCTCGATATCGATACATCCAGTGAGACTACAGTGCACAACACTCTCGAAATGTTGGTTAGTGTAATACTCATAGCTGTTGGAGGCATTAATGAGTTACGTAGTTGTAGTAATTGGATAACTACGTAATAATTCATTTAATAGTTTCCTATTGTTTAATATAACTAAGATCAAACAGAAAATATCGATGTGATAATATTACGTAATTCTCTCAAATTTGGAATACTATCAATCTTCAATTGAAACTCTACTTTGATCTGAGTTTAATCATGGCATAGCATTTATATCGAACCGAAAATTCGAACAATTCATCTTCAAATATCGAAGCATTTTGAAATATAATTAAATGGCATAAGTATGATTTTATAACCTTCTTAGGCATCATTTGATTAATGAATAATGATAAGAAACTTGTTTTTGAAATTTGTATACAAAATATATTCTTCGAAGAAAAATTAATAATGTAATTGGAAATCGATTTATTGGTACATAGCTTTTTGATCGATATAAGGTATTCGAACTCTTTTACCCTTGTCTAATAATCAGATGAACACATTAACAACTAATTAAACACACTTCTCTTCATAAAGCAATGGAAAGTTCTAGAAGCTTCTACGTGGATAAGAGATATTATCATGTATGATTATAAGAGAAATTTGCCTAAAAAAGAAGTGATGTCAATGAGAAGTGATGGAAGAAGAGCCTTCCATTGCATGGTTGGGGGAATAGAGCAAGGCTAAAGGGCACTGTTCATGTGCCTATATAAGGAGAGGCATACCCTTGTTAAATAATCATAAATTCACAAAGCAAAACCAAGTTATTGTCGTGTCTTCTTCTTCCCTAATTTTCTAAAGAAAAATATTTGCAAAACCTATCCAAATCAACACAAATTTCGAGTGAAGCCTATATTACTACACTTTCTACCAAGTTAGATTTTGGTGAAGTGAAGCAAAACCCACCCCACATCTATAGATTGTCAGCTATTTGAGGATTTTAGGCGAAAGGATAGTGAAGGCAACGAAGGAGAATGAAGGAAGGATGATTGCAGGGTGAGGTTGGACTTAGGTTGCTTGGATTTCATTGTTTATTGGGTTAAAGTTGAGTTAACTCACCACTTTGTTTGAAAATATAATTCATATTTTTTTATGTTTGATTGTATTTAAGTCGTTTGAATTGATGTTGATATTTGTCAAAACTTTGGTTTTGATTCTTGCTTTGGGACCAAGTCACATATATATATGGACTTAAACAAACTTAAGCATACTTGAATGGACATGTATAACATGTGGCATAACCTTAAAACAAAGCATATGGTTATAGTTGAACTTTGTTTTAGATTTGACTCGGATTTGAAAGTACACTTATAGCAATAGTCGTTGTGGATGGACTTAGGAATTGTCTTGTTTTTGGCTATTTCTATGGAAATTTGTAGAGAGATTCTTAGGGGTTTCTTGCTATATTTATTGTGTTTTATATGTATGCTTAATTCCATAAAATGTTTGGACAGTAATACGTTAAGTAAATTTTGAAAAATGGCCAAAACTTCACTTGTGAAAAACTGCCCCATTTAGCCTCAATTTTTGGACTTTAAAGGTTTAAAAAGTATGTAAATTTAGGTATTTTGTTTCATTATTTTTACAATTGTTTGCTAACGCATATTATAATATTTCAAAAGTGGTTTGAAATATTTATGAATTTTTAAGAATTAGTTGTGAATTTCTAAAAAAGAGGATTTTATAATAAAAACTAATGCTTCAAAATTTAGAGTGCTAATGCCATTAGCATCTTCAAACACAGGTGTCTTTTGTCTCATTCAATGTAAGTTAATTGAGGATTTTTCTAACCTGGCCCTATTTAGAAAAAAATTTTACCTAATGCAATCAGTGCATGTACTATATCTTGAAATCTACTATATATATAAGAAATGGACTCATTTGGACGTATTTTAAATAATTGAAACTAATTACTTAACATAGAAATTTTGGTCTGTTTGACATTGCTATTTCCCTCATGTATAACTTGCCGTGTTCTCCATATTTCATATGCAGACTTATAAATAGGAACACTATTGAATTCATTCTTATCTAACGAACATAACAAAATATTAATAGCTTTAGAGTTACTTTGTATAAGTGCCTTTTTGTGACGACCCGCAAATCCATACCCTTTGAATCGACAATAAACCACACATGTCCGACCCAAAAAGCATAGACTGACGGAAAGTCAAGAGAAAGAAAAGAAGAGAGAAGAAAGAAGAGAAGAAAGAGAGATGATAGAACAAAACAGAACAATACAGAATCTCCCATCGCAGCGGAAAACAGATAATATCATATCAATGATCTTTACAAAACAGAAACTGTAAATACATACATCAATCAGAGTTCAACAATCAATTAATAGTTATCAGCTTGAACATTTATAATAACCAGTCCTCACAATTTCCGATCATAAACAACAGCTAAGCACAACGGATAATCAATAAACAAAACTGGTATGTGTATATGAAATGAAGATCTCCAGCTCACCTACTGAAGCTCCAAAAAGCACCAAATATGGACCTGTAAATAAACTCGGTCTGACCCGAGCATTGAAAGGGAAGAACGCCCGGATCACTCTGGTCAACCAGCGTGAGAAACACTCTCAATTGAATTTGTTAGATTGCCAAACTTTTCCTTTATCAAAAAAAAGTATCTCGTAAGACAAGTCGACACATAAACACGGACATGTTTTTACCTTATGATAACTAAAACATTTCATATCAAATTCATGTTATATTTTACTAGTGTCTAGTATACAAATAATATTAATCATAGCCGAAATTGTTACATTGATTAAATTCCAACATATAGCCCAATCGGGTAATACAATCAAAATGGCAGGTACGTAGTAGAGTTTGGATTTCCATACGAATGACCAAGTGAAGGGACTACCTTCCGAAGGGATACACCTCCACATGGAGGTCCCGAGGCACAGAACATCTACCCTCTACCAACACAAGACCGGCCCACCTCTATAACTAGATGGTACCGAATATGTCATCCTCTGGTCATTGCCGACCTTTACCGAGGGCGGTCATAGCATACAAACCACAATAATTAGATACACGAAGTCATAGCCTGCAAAGATATATCTAGAAGAGGATGATCATAGCCTACTTGGGAGTGACCCACATAGCCCTGCTGCATCTAACCCTGTTTTGGTCATTTCTGGTTGATTAGGCTTGAGGTAACGATTACCTTTCACAATCATATATCACATCACTTTGAATGCCACACGGCCATTTCCGTTGACTACTAATTGCCTTGCACAAAAATACAACCCTTAAGCTCATACCTCTCAAGGAGGGTGTTAAGCTAAGAGAAGTTTCCTTCCCCGCCCTCACTGATGTACGTTTGTAAAATCCAATGTACGTAATATTTAGAAATGCAATGTCAGACAACATCCATACAAGTTGTCCAGGAACAGGACAAACCGAAGGTACTTTCCTACCACATCCTGTCGAGAAATCCCTAGGATTAGTAGCGAATAGTCCTTGCATTGGATATTTCATAATGTAGGGACTACTGCTACTGGATGTATATTAGGATTTAAACCCCAAACGATCAACAAGAAGTTCCCCACTATGAAAATCTGGAATATCAATATCATCACAAAGCAACCTGCACAATCGTCGCATATATGTTGGTCCGAAGTGGTTTTCAGAAAAATCTGATCCCGGTCTCTTCGCACCAACAACGCAAAAGTGTTTCTCAACCTTACACAGAAACTAAGTCTCATAGACTTATCACATTTTCAACTTTCAACTTGCTATCCTTCGGGCCAAGAAGGACGCTCGATAGATTGGGGTAATACTCCGCACTATACGAATCATCATCCTCAACACAAACGATAATCAAGCCTACACAGAAGGCTACGTATTAAGTGTACGACTAAATAGTTCCCACATCAAGTCGAGGAACGAAAATTTGGCCAAATCTGATAGTCTTTTATTTAACTATCAATGCAAACCAACAAGCACCATACACAATTACTAGGCCCATTTAATTGATCTTTTATTAATTAAATTACTTGTCAAATATTCACTTCAAATTATCTTTAAAAATATGTAATCTCAAAACATTTCAACATTGGAAAACATTTCCATATACTTATTTAATAATAAGTGATTAACAAATCAATTTATTTTCAACACTTAGAAAATATTACATATACTTAAATCACGATTAAGTATATATTTAATTCTTTAAGGAAACGTACTCTTTAAACACATTTATTTGGGTCAAAACGAATGTTGCGTAAAACATCGTTACGACAACCCAAAATAAGTAGTATAGGGATTCAAATTAGATAGATATATAAATCCCATATACTATACAATCTTTTTTTTCGAAAATCATTTACTATAATAACAGTGTTATGTCCATCATTTCCTATTTCTCGAAAACGTCTATTTCAACAATGAATGCTGAAATCTATGGTTTCGATACTTAACACATTTTACAACATTTTCAAACCATTTTATTCCATTTAAAATATCACTTTTCGAAAATATTCATTTTATTCAAAAGATTATTCACTGTCCAAATTCGTGAATATAGTTTATTTACCAAATCTAATATTTCTACATAGTTATTAAAGGATAATCCATTGTCCAAAATCATGGACATTATCCCTTCTACGAAATTCGTTACTATTGCACATTTAAATTAAAAGATTATCCACTGTCCAAAATTGTGGATGAAATTCCTTTAATAAACTTTTATATTTAAGTTATCAAATTCAATTGATTTCGAATTTATAAAATAATGTTTATAAATCACACATTTATATTTTATCAAACTTCAATTTACAAATTTCCTATATTAACCAATTCCATATATACCACAATTACTTGCCAAAATCCAAATTATAAGTTAATTACTTATAAATCATTTGTTTTACAAAATCATTACTTTTTAACTTCACAAATTATAAATCTTATTACTTATAAGATTCATTTATAATTCCCTTTTAACATTTATAAAAACTCCATTAAAATTCCATTATTTTGATTTATAAAAATTCGATCTTATAAATCTTATTTATAAACCGTTTATAATAAATTCAAAAATCGCCATTTAAACTATCTTACAAAATAGTTAACTTTCTATTTCAAAAATCATATTCTTATTATATCTCCCAAAAATCACAATTTTTATAACAATAAAAATTATAACATTCATTTATTTAAAATAAATTCATTTCTTTAAACCATTTAAAATTAAAAAAACATTCAAATTCAAAATCAATTTTAAAATCCTTTTTAATTTGGAAATCATCACTTTAACATTTCAGTTTACCAAAAATAGGCCCAATGCTACAACAACACCAAATACATCAATCACGGCATCCAAAATATCATATATCATATGATAATAAAATATATCACACTATCTATAAATAAATCAATACTGGTGAGGAATCCAATTGGATCCCTCCAACCTGTTACCTGCAACAAATATACATATTAGAATATGCGTACAATGTTCGCTTCGAGGCAAATGCGCGTACAAAAGGTCATCCGCTCATCCATGGGAACGTATAGGGTCATTTGCTCAAATAGGAGGGTATATATCAAAATACCAATCCATATATAAATAATATATCCAAACAACCATCAATCAGCATAAATAAATTATTTCACGCTTATATAAAAATATCAGTCGGTCAGAAAGAGTGAGTTATACTCACATTGATTGTAGTTGTCGTGATAGCGATTTATTCCGATTAAAATTAAACAAGCATTTAATTTCAACCAAAAATTTCACTAGCTTAAATAAATCCCAATCTAGCTCCATATTGTAGTGCTCATCAATACGAACCAAACGCAGTTTGTTTCGTCAATTTTCGACCTCGTATGAACAAGTTATGACGTTTTAAACTTTAAACGAACTTAAATATAAATTAATATACGAATTTCTTTTTCTATTTTACCCTAGTATATCGTAGCCGTGCATTTCATCACAGTAGCTTTGGGCCGACCTATAGCTTCTTCTTCCATCATTCAAAAATGAACAAGATAACCCAAAGCCATTCGCTTCCCATCGATTGCCACACCACCAACCTCAACTTCGACGTCGATCAGACAACGCCAAACGAGAGCCCCTCACGCGAGCCACCATCGGCCTTAGGCACTCGAAACAGATTTCTGACAGAGAATTTTAAATTGAGTATTTCTAAGTAATGGATTTTAAATGATATTTCTAAAATACGATATGGAAGGCGAAAACGAGATTTGGAATTAATTTGGAATAAAATTAGAATTTATTAAGAAATAGATTTCTAAATGGATTTTAAATAGAAATCGATTTATAAATGGAATTTGCAATACGAATATGTTTTTTAGAGGTGAAGAATGGGCAATGAGTTTATAGATTTATAAGCGATGTTTATAAATAAGGGGAAATGATTATCAGTTGATAAATTTGGAATACAAATTTACAGTTTGAATTTATATCGAGATATGGATATCAGTTTAAGGGAAAAATAATGGATTCTATTTTTGGAATGTGAGAAGGATTATGAAATTGAAATGTTGTCGATGTGATATGAATCGAGAGGGATAAATAAACTGAAATTGGTAATGTTGGATTTTAAAAATAGATTTTTGCCGAGAAATTAAAATAATTTTAAAAGGGGATTGTTATTTATTAAACTATGTAATCTAAGGTTGTTTTGGTATTGAATTATTTTATAAAAGTATATTATTCAAATATTTAATATTTATTGAAGTGAATTCACATTTTTTTATAATAAGCTTTGAAAATCGATTAGTTTTATTTAGCAGTGAATTGGAAATGAGTTATCGATGGTTATTTAAAGTGTTTTAATATTTTAAACAATTACTTATCATGTTTAAAAATAAATTATTATTCTTTAAGAAAATAAAAAAATACTTATCATAAATATATACATGGAGTTTTGAAATGATTGTAAATTACTTATATATCCTCTCGAGATTTGTATATAGGATTATTTAATGGATATGATTTTTATAAGAGAAATCTAATAACGGAATTTTGGAAACTTAAGGAATTCCCGAAATGGTTAGATAAGTGAACATCGAAAAATGAATCTGAATTCATAAAAGAAGTTATAAATTGGTAATGTGATTTTAAATAAGTAAAATCGATTTTGGAAATTATAGAAGGGATTACGGAAATTCCGAAGATTTATGAAATGAATTATAATGAGTTGCGACTTTATAAAAAGGGTTGTGAATGGTTTTCTGAAGTTGGAATAAAGGGAGATTTCCTCGTTTGTGAATATATTTATATAAATCGATAAGATATAAACATTTCCTAAGTGTTGAGGGATAAACTATTTTGGAAAATATATTTCGAAACATTTTTCTAAGTATTGGAATAAAATGATTTGGAAATGTTTTGACTATGGGATGGTTATACGAAAATATTTCTATGTGTTAATATGTTTGGAAATATTCCGTTAAGGATATAAGGTTTTGAATTTGTTTTCAAATGTTAGAATACTGGAAGAGATTTGAATATATATGTCTATGTAAAGATATTTGAAATGAATGTTTTGGAAAGATTTAATAAAATTGGGACTAGTGTATGTTTATGTGTGACATGTGATAATTATATAATCGACTATCAAATCTGGCCAAATTCGCTAATCATTTTGAAGAGACCGGGATCAGATTTAATTATCCGAAAACCACTTCGATCCGAATTGTGCGTTATGAATTGTGATATCTCGAAGATAATTGGGATAGTGATCTTAAAAGAGATTGGTTTTTATAGACCCGGAACAACTTGTATGGATGAATGTTATCATTTGCATTATGATCTGAAAGGCAGTGTTAGCATTCTAAGTATGAATGCTATTTAAAAGGTAAAACGTAGCCTCAAGCCTCATCAACCGGGAATGACTAAACTGTGGAGATGCAACAGGGCTAAGTGGGTCGCACCCAAGTAGGGTATGTTATCACTTTTCTAGATACCCTCGAATATATTATAATTATGAGTATGGGTGTGCGTGAAAACAGGAGCGCTCGATAGGGTAGGAACGCCCGGGGTGATAACATATTCAGTACTATCCATCAGGGGTGGGCCGGTCCTATGCTGGCAAGGATCGTTAGGTACAATCGCGGTACATTTTCCTAGAGGTGTACCGTGATGGGCGGTACCCTAGTAGCCTTGTCATTGTATGGAATTTGATATCCACTATGATCCTGTACGGTTTTGACTGTGTCCAACTATGTTGAAATGTGAGATGCAAGCATTTCAGCTATTTTGTAGTTTATTTTCTATAGACACTATTATAATATTAGATGATTTGATATAAAATGTACTTGTTATCGTAAGGTAAAAACTAGTTGTGTTTATGTGTAGCGTGGTCTTACGAGATAACTTTTGCTTTTAAAGGATTTTGACAACAATAATAATTAAAATTGAGTGTGTTTTCTCATGCTGATTTTTCAGACTGACTCGGATGTTATTTTATTATAATGCTGGGGGCAGACCGAGTATTACAGATTCAGGTTAGTATGCTATGGAGCTCAGGAGACGAGCAGGAGGTATCTCAGCCGTATTCCACGTATTTGATTATATTCCACTATGCGTGTATGATGTTTATTCAGCACTTATGAGGACAAGTGATTATAACTGTCCAAATTGATTTATTGACTGTTGTTCTCTGATGAATGTATGTATATTACAGTTATACTTTTCTTTGTCTAAAGGTCTGTTATTATATATTATATTTTGTTCCGCTACAACTGTGAGATTCTGTGTATTGTTGTTTCTATTTCTTCTATCTCTTTTCTTCTTCAACCCTAACGATCTGGTATTTTCGGCACTCGATTCTCGGCATGCTTTATAGTGAACGTGTTAGTGTCAATTTTCTAGGGTCGAAAATTCCATTCCCTTACAATATTTAAGAATGATGTGGTGACGAAAAATGTATGGTGACCGAACGATAGTGTCACGACCCAAAATTCAGCGTCCGAAAATTCGACAACAAATACCTCACTTGTATTCGAATGCTGTATTTTCCACGTCGAAATCCAGTTCGGTGGAGCTTATAACAACATTAGATGAATAACAATACAGCAGAAACAAAATGAATTTCATTGATAAACATCACAATATCGATACAACATGAATACAACATCATTACATCATTTCAACAACATCATAAGAGATTCATATATACATGATACAACAACAGAATATGTCGCCACAGCGGAAAAGACTACATAACAACTGTATAACACCGACAGAGCTTCCAAAAAGAGTGAAAGCAAGAATCCAACATAAGCACCTTCAATCCAAACTTCAAAGCTTCAAAAAGATTTCCAAACCAAAAGCTTCCAAAATCCGACAGCTCCTAAAACCAAAGACTCCAAAAGACATCCAGAATCTACTTCTACTATCCAAGCTAGCTCTGAAACACAGATAACCAACTTCTAGGCTGCCTGTGTGGAAAATTATGGGCACTTAAAGTTTAGGAAGGGAACAATAAACTCCGGGTCAGTCGTGGGACTGGTATGAGTAAGTAAAAACAGTTGTTTGAACAAAAACAATTTACAAAAAAGAAATCAATTATAGTTTTTGGAAAATGAAACTACCATAAGGCTTTCCGGCACACACACAATGCAATCACACACTTGAGGGAGACTTCTGCTTATGATAGTTAAACATGCTTGATACGAAAAAATCTTTTTTTTGATATTATTATTAGTGCACTGTGTGAACTAAAGTATAATATTAATCTTAGCCAGCATAGGTACCATTATACTATGCCTACTATAGCTACCATTTAAGAATGGCAGGTTATACAACTGAAATCGTAAAGGGCTTTTATTGAATGATTGGATTACCAACAATGGCCAGGCTAAGGAACTTCCTTTCCGAATGGGTACGCCTCTGGAGGGATGCCCCGAGAACCTAACTGGATCACTGCCAACATAAGGCTAGGTTACCTCTGTAACTAGGTAATTACTGACATGAGTATGCCATCCCCCGGTCGTAACCGACCTTTATCCGGGGCCCCAACAATAACAACAACCAACAACCAACAACCAAATTAGTTAAGTATGTGGGCTCCATACGTTGATGCCACTTTTTATCCAGAAGGAAATGCACATACCCTAAGTGTAATGACCCGATTTTCAACGCCCGAAAAATCGATCAATTATGGTTAGAAAAAGAAAAAGGTAGAAGAAGAGAAAACAACACAACAGAATCTTACCATCACAGCGAAATAAAATATAATAGATAATAATTGATCTTTACTCAAAAGAAACTATATCTGTTTTATACATTACATCATCAGAGTAGAATACAATCAATTCAACACAATTCGGGATGGTTATAATATCTTGTCCTTCCAAAGCTGAATATTCAAATTACACTACACAACATTAATATGAATCTACGGAAATACGCCTCGTCATCCAGCTTGTCTCCTGAGCTCTACAGCAGTCCATTCCAAAATCTTTACTCCATAATACTCGGTCTGACCCGAGCATTATAGTTAAATAACACCCGAGTCAGTCTGGAAAACCAGCGTGAGAAAATATACTCAATTGGATTATTAAAATTTCAAAAATCCTTTGAAATCTAAGGTATCTCGTAAGACCATGCTACAAATAAATATGTCGGGCTTTTACCCTACGATAACCAAACCATTTTCTTATAAAATCCTCTGATATTATAGTAGTGTCTATATACAAATACTTATTCAAATAGCCGAAATTGTTATATTCATTAAATTTCAGCATAATAGGTGTACAAACAAAACTGTGAAGGCACATAGGGAAAATGGATTTCCATCAATGGCAGGGCTACTGGGGTACCGCCCGTCGCAGTACGTGGTCTAGATCACCGTACCGAGGATCCACCCTGATCCCTTGCATCACAAGACCGGAGCTACCCCTTACGGGATAGTCCGAATAAGTTCACAACGTGGTAGGGATTTGCAACTGCCCACACAGCCGAAAAAAGGGACATCTAGATAGGGGTGACCTTACCCTAAATGGTTGCTAGCCACTTAGCCTTGTGTGCACCTCCCCTGTTTCAGCCATTTTCGAATGATGAGGCTCGAGGCTCTGCGTTACCTTTTTAGCACACACTCGCTTAGAATGCTCATCGTCCTCCTGACGATGTTCTGAAAGCATTCGTCCATACAAGTTCATTCTGGGTTCGAACGGAACCGAAGGCACTACTCCTGCTACATCAATTTTGGAATCACCCTCAGGATTAGTAGCGACTAGCCCTTGCACTTCGCTGCTCCAACTTCGACTCCAAACTCTAATCTTCTTCACGGAAACGTTCAAACCGAATCGAAGTGGTATTCAGGAAATATATCCCGATCTCGGTCTCTTCGAAACGATCAACACATTGGCCGATATTGATAGTCGGTTATTTTAACTATCAAATAATACGCACAAACAACCATCAGATTTAAATAATTTTCCAAATTATTTAATATTCGAAATATCTTCGCAAGATATCTTCTCCACTTCAATCTTTTGAAATCAGTTTCAAATCTCTTTCGTTCGCGGAATAAATTCCCAAAATTTTTTATTTCCACTGAAAATTACCAAGTCCAAATACTTTTGGTTTTTAAAATAATTTAAATCACTTTATTCTATAATATACTTTAAAACATTTAAATGAAAACAACTTAATCACTTTAATCAAACATATATACTTTAAAAATATTTAAAATAAAACTATTTTATAAAATATAAACTAATTTTTAAAATATAATTTAAGCCTAACTAAATTTTAAAATAAGAATTACGAAATTCTATACAAGTTTTCAAATAAAAATGTAACCAAACTATCTTTAAAATAAAACTATTTTATAAAATATAAATATTTATTTTTTTTAAAACGTAATACCAACTAATTTTTTAAAAATTATTACCACTATAATTATTTTACTAAATCTTTACCTTTAAAAATTTAACAACTTAATAATTATTTCTTAAAACCTTTCCTTTGAACAACTTTAAAACTTTTAACTTATACTTAAAAATTTGCTTCGAAAACGTACTTCGCTTTCCAGGAAAATACACTTTTCTTCCACACCTTTTAAAAATAAATCACTATTTATTTTTAAAATTTTTTTACCCATTCCTTTATAAATTCCCACCGTGAATTTGTCTTTCCAAATATCCACTGATATCTTATTTCACTTTGTAAACCCAGTTTATAAATTTCGTATTCTCATCTTCTTTTAAAACACAATTTCAAACACTTTATCAATTTCCAAATTGGTTTCCAAATTTACTCCATTTTAAAATAAATTCCTTTACTTACTCAGTTTATTTCAAAACCCATTAACTTTAGATTTTACTTCTTAATTATGATTTAAAACCTTATTTAACTGAAAATACCAATTTCATACTTTTCCAAATCCCTTCTTTATCTTTTCCAATAAATTTAAACCTTGAATTTTAAAATAAATCATTTATTCCCTTAAATAATATCACTTAAGTTTTAAAATTCATTATTTCCCACTTAATAAAAAAAATCTCCTTTCCCATACTTTGGAATTTATTTATTAGAATTAAAAATCAACTTTTATCCTTTCCAATTTATTTATCCAAACCTCAATAATTATTTACTTAAGAATTCTCTCTTTTACCCCCCTTCAAAAATCCAATCTATATATTTTTGATAACTCGGCATTTCCAACTATATTCAATCAAACCATAGCATCCAATATTTTCAATTACCAATATAATTTATCACAGATTATCAAATAAACCATATCACAGAATATCAAATTGTAACAACCCAAAAATTTTGATGCCAAAAATTCCAAATAGTTAGGAAAAGAAGAAAAGAGAAAGAAGAAGAAATAGAAACAAGTCACAGAAACCTCACATTTGCAGCGGATCAAAATATAATATCACATAAATAATAGTTTTACAAAGAAGAACTGTATCAGTACACTTACATTTTTATACATCAGAGTTACAACCAATACACAATACTGGATAGTTTAAAAGAACATGTCTTATACATACAATAATATATCCCAACGGAAACACTCCATACGTTCCTACCATCCAGCTCGCCTCCTAAGCTCCAAAACGTCCTTACCTGAAAATCTGTAATACTCGGTGTGACCTGAGCATTACATCAAAGTAACACCCGGGCAGGCTGGTAACTAGCGTGAGTAAACTCATCTAACATAGAATACAAAAGCATACAACTTATATGAACCTGGGGTAACTTATATCAATTTACAACTTCACAAGTTGTTATAGACATCACTATTTCACAGATCAATTTCTAAGTACCAAAACTTAGATTAAATGGTTCAATTCACTTAAATCATTCCATTCCAGTCTACTGATTCCACATATCAATCTATAAAGAATCAAAGTGGTTTCGGGTATTTACTAACACCCGACTCCGGGCTCTTCGAATCCAATGTCATCTTAAACCGAGTTATTCAAGTGATTAATTTTAAATACTGGATGTCACTTTTACACAGTAATTCATCATAGATAACCACATTATCCCTGTTCAACCCAACATAATATATCACAAAAACATTTCATTTCACTAGCATCACAATCACATATCAGGAATAACAAATAATCCGAGGCATTTAAATATCATTCAATCATTCATAAGCAAGATAAATTAGCCATACCATTCTAATTAATTTAAATAGATTAAATTAACTAATTTCATTATCTTTAATTCTGCTTACTCAACATTAATTAATTACAAATCAATTTATTAATCATCCTCTAATTCTCCATCTTAATTAATCATCCTTGATTAATTATCCTTTATTTACAATAAGTAATTGGCTCCCAATTAATTATTCAAAGTAATAAATCCTTATTTACTCCCCTTAAGTATTTATCATTAATTAAATCACTTTTAGTAATTATCCATTAATTACTTTCCTTAATTTATGACAAATAGTAATTGTTCTTTAATTACTTTCATTATCATCACTATTTTATTTCATTAAATGTTTAATCCTCAATTAACCACATTAATAAATCAATCCATTAAATAGATTTCTCAAATTAATTAACCTTTATTAATTATCATAAAAAAATTAATTATTTCCTTAATTGATTACATTAATCATTTAGCAATCCTTTAATACACTATATAATCAATACATTATTTAAATCACCTTTGAAACAATATACAACTTCTTTAAACAATAAGTTTAAAGTATTTTAAAACGTGAAATCTCGTTTAAATCTTGCTAATACATTGTTTCTGAACGTGGTTTGTATTTTCTTTTGAAGATTATGCATTTGAATAATCTTTTAAAAACTTGATTAAACATTTCTATAACCTATATTATTTATAGCCTTCCAAATCTGCTCACTCAATTAGCTTACTTTAATCTAGGTCATAATTAAATTTAACCCTGGTCATTAATTAATTTATCCCTTAATTGCCACTTAAATTAATTAACCCTCAAAAGATTAATCCTTTAATTTCTTACATTAAGTAATTATCCTTTAAGTAATTAATCATCTCTTAATTATTTTCATCCAGTAATTACTCTTTAATTACTTATACTATGTAATTAACTATCCATTAATTTCATTAATGAGGTATATTTGATTTGCAAAGTCTTAAATAATTTAAGACAAACTACCTGCTTAAATTAATACTTATTTCATCAACAACTTATTTAAATTCTAAATCTTTGAATCTAATTTAGTCAAAACACCTTTTTATTAAAGTTTTCATATACTTATATTTGAAATCTGCTTAATAAAGGCTCTGGAAACATGTTACTATTTATTTTCTTTAAAATCTAGCTACAACTTCTCTTTTCATTACAAAACTTTTAGAAATAAATCAATAAACTCGATACCCAAATGACCCCCGAGCCATATCTCAGATTTCTTGAGTTCAAACTCGAGCTACTCACGATTTCTCCTCCTTCGAGTCAAACGCAACAATGACTCGTACTAATTTCCAAAACGATCTTCCTTCCCAATACCGTCCATATTCTAGACATTATGTGCATACGTGCACCACGCACGCCGTCCAGCCCCACTCCGACCAACTCGGACACCCTCAACAAGTCATCGGCCATACTCTTCTTCGGTCCCAAACATCCAAATACCAAAACAAAAACAAAATCAAAAAATGACTAAAACGACCAACAGAAGCAAAGCACCACGACCTAGAACCGCCTCGCCCAGACTACTCTGACCACCAGAGATCATGAGACTTCACCTAAAGCTTCGACAACGTCATACGCTCCTATTCTATTCACCCCGATGATGCCCGATGCGTCGACGAGTTCAGTAATGCCTCACAAAGACCCTCGACAATATTGAACTAAAACCCAACAACATCCTCACATCGTCACTACGGTTATAGAAAAGTCCAGAAGACAATTTTGCCATGACCCTAGGCCTTTCATCCACCTCCAAGTACAATCTCGAGATTCCAAATGCCATTGATCATCGAAAAATTACTCAAAACCAATTCACGTTCAACACATGAATTTCCACTAAATACTCACCTAAAAATTCTGATTTCGTTTTTAAAATTCATAGTTTTCAATTGCAAATTAAGTTATATTCATCAAACCTTTAATTATTGAAAACGAATTTTTTTACAAAAATCAAGTTTTTACTGTAATTCACTTTCCAGTGGAAAGGTTCCTACAATCTTACCTGAAACTATTTTTAAGTTAAAAATCTTGTTATTTCTTAATAATTTATGTTTCAATACATAAAAATGATCAGAGAAAGAATAACTGATTTTTAATTGTTTTTGCATTCTATAGTATAAGAACAAAGCATAATATTCAACACTGACATGCACAAGAATATATTCATATCTCTACATATAACTATTTAAATCAACAATGCAAAACATTATCAAAATTTAAAGTCAGGTCAACTGCATGCATTCAGAGTTTAAGCAGTTTCAAAGCTTTCATCATCACAACTCAAAATCAAGCAACTAAGGAAGATTTGTTTACTCACAGACTATTTTTAACAGATGAGCAGAGATGGTCTGAAACTAGAAGTTGCTTCCTTGAAACTTGAAACTGAAATTTGAATTGCTGTTCACACATTTGAAAGCTTTTGAGAACAAATCAGGAAGTGGTTTGATAACTGGAACAGCAGCCTTGAGTTTGAATTTCTTAGTTTTTAGCTTGAAAAACTTGAAAGAATTAGATTATTGTTTTGAATTTTCTTTGATTGTCTTCAGGCTGGTTTTTTGTATGAAATTGATGGTAAAAGAGAAATGAGAAAGGAGTAGAAAATGTACATATTCTCTTTTATCTTTTAGTTATTATTTAAAAACAAAACCAAATTTATGACACTTGTTAAATTTTCTTGCAAATGTCATTTACACTTTATAATTAGTTTACATTTGTTATATTGAAAGAACTTATGTTTACATTTGTAATTTTGCAAATTAAAATGTCTTTAGTTGATTTAAGTATTATATTAACATATGTTTAAATGATTTATATTTGGAATATATATATATGTATATAATTTCAGACTATTTTTATTTATATATAAAACTTCAAAAGGAAATATATAATTCTTTTATTTAATTCTTCTTTTAACTGTTATACATTTTAGATAATAAATATTTATACATATAATTCATATTATATACATTTCCTTATATATATTTATATTAAAATTTGAAAACAAATTTTATTAGTTCCAAAATACAGAGTTTTAATTCCAATTTATTTTCAATTTATTTTCAAATCCAAATCTTATTTCGAAACCTATTTTGTAAATATATAACAAATTAATTCTTATTTTATTTGTTCAAATTACAAATTTTTATTTTAAAATTTTTTAATCTAGTAAATTACCTAAATAACAGATATTAAAAATCTGGGTTATCACATTCCTCCCCCCTTATAATCTTTTCGTCCTCGAAAAGGAACGAAACCAATATTTATTAAAATGCTTAAAATCAGATATATTTTCCTTTGATCATTTTTAAAACATTTTTAACATCTATATAATATTACGAAAGTATTTTTTATGAAGATACTTTTATAACTCGATGTTTCAACCAGCCCATCCTCGTTCTCACAAAAATTCGGTCATACATTGATCTGGCGTAAGACTGAAAATCTACAAGTACTTCGCAGACCCATTTTCAACACCCATTGAAAATACTTGGAAAAAAACATTTTGTTGAAAATATAGAAAACATTTTGAAAATAGAGGGAACATCTTTTGGTGAGAATGCTCTGGAAATCATCACCCCCATCCACGGTCGCAGTTAACCTGATGGTTACGTTGCCATCCTGGCAAAATCCATAGATAACTGTAGGCACTCCGCGCCCCTCGATTATGCCATGGAACCCGCTATAGACCGCAGCTACAACTGGGGTTACGTTGTTGTCACAGCAAAAACCCATATAAGTGTATGCCTCAGCGCCCTCGAATTTCGCTGCCACAAGAATGAAACTTCTCCACTCCCACCTAGGTCGCAGACTACATCAGTCAAGTCCTATGTTGCCTTAGGCTCTCACAGCCTCTCAACTTTCGCTATGTCTTTATAGGTCGCAGTCTACCGATATAAAATCAAGCGTAGACTATTGGCTCTCAGCAGCACGACTTTCGCTATATTACCATAGGTCGCAGTCTACTGATGTAAAGTCAAACGTAGACTGTTGGCTCTCAGCGGCACACACGACTTTCGCTATGGTCTGCAGTAGATTGCAGTGACATCAAGTTAAACTATCGTCACAGCGTAACCCAAATGCCTCTGTAGGCATCAGTGCCCTCGACTTCCGCTACACACTACACATAGTCCTCAAGAACTAGTTTGTCCGGACTCCTCACAGGATCAACTTTAGAACCCCAGTACCACCCTGTGGTACTCCTGAGAAGTTCATTTCAAGGGAGCGCCTTTTTTCCAGAGCCATTTTCAAAACACATTATACTATACATATAGTATTTACCAAATCGTACACCTAGTATGAATCCCATATAAATCTCCTTTCTCAAAATCGATTATCCCAAAATTGATAAATCTGAAGCTAGGCTTTCCATATCCAATATTGATTTTACCCAAAAATCAAAAGCCTTTCCAAATTCAATGGTTCCAAACCTTATCCCAAAATCATTCTCATAAGATCCTTTAAATATATATATATATATATATATATATATATATATATATATATATATATATATAGAGAGAGAGAGAGAGAGACATATAACCTTGAAAAATCTTTGGATCATTTCAAACTTGTATAAAGCCCCTTTTTTATACTTCAAACACTTTCAAAAACCCTTTTCTTCAGGCTATAGATTCAACAAGGGGAGATTTATCTTATATAACAAAGATATATAACTTTGTTTATTCCAAGTCAAATATTCAAATTTGATTACTCTATAAAGCAACTTACCAAAATACTTACTTCATAAAGTAAATTTCTAGCATAGAATATCCAATTTCCACTTTACTTCATCATATATTTCAAAAATATACTTTTCATTTCAAAAACCATTTTACAGTTCTTATCCACAAATCTTCAATATCAAGTTTATTCAAACCTGTACGATGTACACATATCATCCGTACGCTATACCAATCTGATCGTTCATTCGATCATAAAATTTCACTTCCGAACTAGTATCGTCCACACGACTTCCTAGTGCGGACTCAGATCTAGATTCTTGATCAGAAACCGTCATTCTCCTTGCATAGCACTAACTATGATAGAGAATATTCAAAACCAATCAACAATCCATATTCAGGTTCGCCGTCGAAAATTGAGTGAAAAACCCAGCTCGGATCAATAAACTATCTCGAAATTCTATGCTCGAATCCAGATCAAATCACTATGTGAATAGACTAATATACGTACATCCTACGTATTTATCTTTATTGGCTATTAACCAAATCAATCTCATTTTCTATTCACATTTCCTTCAATTCTATTTACTTATCCACAATTGTTACAATTCCATTAGGATTATCACTTTTATCCTTATCTCAATGGGTATTTAATTATAAACAGTTTGCACTTTGACCATTTTCAAATTAGAAAATAGCTTGAATAAATTAAAAATAGACAATAGTTGAAAAATAATTATTAGTTTGTAAAATAGCTGTAAAATAGTTAAGTAGTTATAAAATAGTTGGAAAATAGTCAAATAGTTATAGAAATTCTATATAATTGCAAAATAGTTGTAAAATAGTAATTAGTTATAAAGTAGTTGAAAAACAGTAATTAGTTTATAAACAGTTGAAAAATTGTTAAATAGTTCCAAAAATAATTGTAAAATAAGTATAAGATAGTTTGGCTCTAAAAAGAAAGATTGTATAGTTAGTAGCTTAGAAAAATAGATTTACATCAAAACCATTTATTTTGAAACAGTCCAAAGCCAAACTGTTCAATTCCCAATCTCCAATCCCATCAATTCAATTTAAATTTCCAATTCCATTTAAATTGACTCAATTCTAATTTAAATAACTTCAATTTCCATTGAAATTGATTTATTCCCAATTCAAGTTGAATTAATCCTCAATTTCTTTCCCAAGTTCAAATCAAATTCCATTTGAATTTACTTATTCAACTCTAATCACAATTTCAATTAATTCAAATAAATTTTAAATTGAACCAATTTCAGTTCATATCAATTCCAGTTTGAATTAATCCCAATTCCCATTTGAATTTGAACTCATTTAACTTCAATTTCATTTCAAATTAATCCAATTCAAATTTTCCATTTGAATTTTTTAAACTATCCATCTTCAATCACAATTCCAATTAATTCAAATCAAATCCAATTTGAACTAATTCAATTTAAATCTCAACTTTAAACCGTTTCGAATTATAAATTCGAGTTAAATTTTAAATGTTGATTTAATGCTTTAAATCAAATTAACTTTTATTTTTAAATCAACAATCTAAATCTTTAAATAATTTAATTCTGAGTCAAAATTTCAAAATTCCGTTTTAAATTATCTCTACTTAACCTATTTCTAAGTTCAAATAAGAATTCAAAAATAGTTTTATCTTCAGAATCCAATTTTATTACTTAATTTTAACTTCAAAACCAATTTTCAGTTTCATAGATTATTTATAATATCTGGATAAATAAACATCCAAATTTATCCAAACACCAATTTACAGTATTCATTTTCAATTTCCAAATCTCAAACCTACTTTGAGATCACTCATAACTCCCATTTTAAATCAACCATTTAACTTCCCAAGTTAAATCCCAATTTCATCTTGAAATTTCCAATTCAGGTTGCTTGTTAAATTACTTAACTTTCCCAAAGTTAAATTCAATTCATTCATTCAGTCAACCGTACTCAAATTTGAATTCCTACTTCAAATTATCAAATTTCTAATAATATTCTTTCTTACTTATAAGTACAAAACTTATATCACTTTGTGTTTCACATCACATTCTAAGGAATATTCAAAACTCAATCTTAGAGTTTATTTCAAATGTACATATTTATTTCCTTTACACGCCAAGTTACTTTAAATTTTAAACCACCTTTGGTTTCAAATTCAAAACAAATTCCTATAAATTTTCAAACTACTCTTGTTTGAATCAAGCACTTTTATTCAAATAATACTATTTATTATTTCTTATATAAAATCATTTAAAATTTTTATATAAGAAAATAACAAGTACGCTCTCATATGTATACACACACACACACACACACACACACACACTCAACTCATCCTTGGGTACCACTAACCATATCCTTAATGAGTAATCCCACCATAGCTAAGGTTCTCACTTAACCTTCAGCTCTGATACCAAATGCAAAGACCCGAAAATTTCGATCCCCAAAATTCCAGATAGTTAGGAAAGGAAGAAAAGAGAAAGAAGAAGAAACAGAAATAAGTCACAGAAACCACGCATTCGCAGCAGATCAAAATATAATATCACATAAATAATAGTTTTACAAAGAAGAACTGTATCAGTATACTGACATTTTTATACATCAGAGTTACAACCAATACACAACACTGGACATTTTAAAACAACATGTCTTAGATATACAATAATATATCCCAGCGGAAACACTCTATACGTTCCTGCCATCCAGCTCGCCTCCTGAGCTCCAGAACGTCCTTACCTGAAAATATGTAATGCTCGATCTGACCCGAGCATTACATCAAGTTAAACCCGGGTCAGGCTGGAAACCAGCGTGAGTAAACCCATCTAACATGGAATACAAAAGCATACATCTTATATGAATCGAGGGTAACTTATATCAATTTACAACTTCACAAGTTGTTATAGACATCACTATTTCACACATCAATTTCTAAGTACCAAAACTTAGATTAAATGGTTCAATTCACTTAAATCATTCCATTCCAGTCTATTGATTCCACATATCAATCTATAAAGAATCAAAGTGGTTTCGGGTATTTACTAACAACCGACTCCGGGCTCTTCGAATCCAATGTCATCTTAAACCGAGTTATTCAAGTGATTAATTTTAAATACTGGATGTCACTTTTACACAGTAATTCATCATAGATAACCACATTATCCCTGTTCAACCCAACATAATATATCACAAAAACATTTCATTTCACTAGCATCACAATCACATATCAGGAATAACAAATAATCCAAGGCATTCAAATATCATTCAATCATTCATAAGCAAGTAAATTAGCCATACCATTCTAATTAATTTAAATAGATAAATTAACTACTTTCATTATCTTTAAATTCTACCTACTCAACATTAATTAATTGCAAATCAATTGATTAACCATCCTATTATTCTCCATCGTAATTACTCAAAGTAATAGATCCTTAATTACTTTCCTTAAGTATTTATCATTAATTAAATCTCTTTTAGTAATTATCCATCAATTACTTTCCTTAATTAATGACATTCAGTAATTGTTCTTTAATTACTTTCATTATCATCACTATTTTATTTCATTAAATGTTTAATCCTCCATTAACCACATTAATAAATCAATCCATTAAATAGATTTCTCAAATTAACTAACCTTTGTTAATTATCATAAAAAAATTAATTATTTCCTTAATTGATTACATTAATCATTTAGCAATCCTTTAATACACTATATAATCAATACATTATTTAAATCACCTTTGAAACAATATACGACTTCTTTAAACAATAAGTTTAAAGTATTTTAAAACTTGAAATCTCGTTTAAATCTTGCTAATACATTGTTTCTAAACGTGGTTTGTATTTTCTTTTGAAAATTATGCGGTTGAATAATCTTTTAAAAACTTGATTAAACATTTCTATAACCTATATTATTTATAACCTTCCAAATTTGCTCACTCAATTAGCTTACTTTAATCTAGGTCATAATTAAATTTAACCCTGGTCATTAATTAATTTATCCCTTAATTGCCACTTAAATTAATTAACCCTCAACAGATTAATCCTTTAATTTCTGACATTAAGTAATTATCCTTTAAGTAATTAATCATCTCTTAATTATTTTCATCCAGTAATTACTCTTTAATTACTTATACTAAGTAATTAACTATCCATTAATTTCATTAATAAGGTATATTTGATTTGCAAAGTCTTATATAATTTAAGACAAACTACCTACTCAAATTAAATAATTATTTCATCAACAACTTATTTAAATTCAAAAGCTTTGAAATTAATTTAGTCAAAACACCTTTTTATTAAAGTTTTCATATACTTATATTTGAAATCTGCTTAATAAAGGCTCTGGAAACATGTTCCTATTTGTTTGCTTTAAAATCTGATTACAACTTCTCTTTTCAATACAAAACTTTTAAAAGTAAATAAATCAACCTGATACCCAAATGAAATCCGAGCCATTCTCAGATTTCTCGAGTTAAAACTCGAGCTACTCACGATTTCTCCTCCTTCGAGTCAAACGCAGCAATGACTCGAACTAAAACCCGAAATGATCTTCCTTCCCAATACCTTCCATCTTCCAGACATTATGTGCATGCGAGCACCATGCACGCCTTCCAGCCCCACTCCGATCAACTCTGACACCCTCAACAAGTCATCGGCCATACTCTTATTCGATCCTAACATCCAAATACCAAAACAAAATCGAAATCGAAAAATGACTAAAACGAACCCTTAGAACAAAGCACCACGACCTAGAACCGCCTCGCCCAAACTACTCCGACCACCAGAGATCACAAGACTTCACCTAAAGCTTCGACAACGTCATACACTCCTATTCTATTTACCCCGATGATGCCAGATGCGTCGACGAGTTCAGTAATGCCTCGCAAAGACCCTCGACCCAATACTGAACTAAAACCCTACAACGTCCTCGTGTCATCACCAACGTGATCGAAAAATCCAGAAGAAAATTTTGCCGTGACCCCAGTCCTTTCATCCACCTCCAAGCACGATCCCGATATTCCAAATTCCATCGATCATTAGAAAATTTCTCGAAACCAATTCACGTTCAACACGCGAATTTCCCCTAAATGCTCACCTAAAAATCTTGATTTCGTTTTTAAAATTCATAGTTTTCAATTGCAAATCAAGTTAGATTCATGAAACCTTTAATTATTGAAATCGATTTTTTTATAAAAATCAGGTTTTTACTGTAATTCACTTTCCAGTGGAAAGCTTCCTACAATCTTACCTGAAACTATTTTTCATTTAAAAATCTTGTTATTTGTTAACAATTTATGTTTAAACATCAATACATAAAACTGATCAGAGAAAGAATAATTGATTTTGAATTATATTTTCATTCTGTAGTTTAAGAACAAAGCATAATATTGAATACTGACATGCACAAGAATATATTCGTATATCTCTGCATATAACTATTTAAATCAACTATGCAAAACATTATCACAAATTTAAAATCAGGTTCACTACATGCATTAAGAGTGTAAACGGTTTTAAAGCTTTCATTATCACAACTCAAAATCAAGCAACTAAGGAAGATTTGTTAACTCATAGACTATTTTTAACAGAGGAGCAGAGATGATCTGAAACCGGAAGTTGCTTCCTCGAAACTTGAAACTGAAATTTGAATTATTGTTCACACAGTTGGAAGATTTTGAAAACAAATCAGGAAGTGGTTCGATAACTGGAACAGCATGCTTGAGTTTGAATTGCTTAGTTTTTAGTTTGAAAAACATGAAAGAATTAGATTATTGTTTTGAGTTTTCTTTGATTGTTTTCAGGCTGGTTACTTTGTTTGAAATTGATGGTAAAAGAGAAGTGAGAAAGGAGTAGAAAATGTGTATATTTTCTTTTATCTTTTAATTATTATTTAAAAACAAAGCCAAATTTATGAAACTTGTTAAATTTTCTTACAAATGTCACTCACACTTTATAATTAGTTTACATTTGTTATGTTGAAAGTACTTATGTTTACATTTGTAATTTTGCGAATTAAAATGTCTTTAGTTGATTTAAGTATTACATTAACATATGTTTAAATGTTTTATATTTGAAATACATATATAATTTCAAACTATTTTTATTTATATATAAAGATTCAAAAAGAAATATATGATTCTTTTATTTAATTCTTATTTTAACTATTATACTTTTTAGATAATAAATATTTATACGTATAATTCATATTATATACATTTGCTTACATATATTTAAATTAAAATTTAAAAAAAAATTATTAGTTCCAAAATACGGAGTTTTAATTCCAATTTATTTTCAATTGAATTTCAAATCCAAATCTTATTTAAAATCCTACTTTTGTAAATATATAATAAATTAATACTTATTTTATTTGTTCAAATTACAAATTTGTGTATTTTAAAACTTTTTAATCCACTAAATTACCCAATTAACAAATATTAAAAATCTAGGTTATCACACAAATAATCTAAAATTTTGAGGAATCCATTTGGATCCCTCCAACTTTTTTCCCTGCATCCACAGATGTTAGCATAATCTAAAAATACCAATTCCACTTCGAGGTGGAATACGCGGTATATGGAGTTATATCTTCTCATCTGCTATTATGCGGCACATAAGGCCTTATCCGCTATATAATGCGGAAAATAAATCACTCCAATATATACCTTATATACTACTATATAATATACCACATCTAGACAATTCAATCATTCAACCAATCGTTTAAATTTATCTATTTAAATTTAACCGGTATTCCAAATGAGTGAGATTAACTCACCTTTATTTTTGTTTTGCAATCCACTTCAACCTCGATTTGATTTCATGATTTCTTGACCTTGTATAAGCATTATATGGATTTGTTATTATTTGAAATAAATCAGGAAATTAATTACCATTTAATAATTTAATTTACTATTGTTTTAGTTTTAAACAAATTTTCTTTTTTTTGTAAATTATTTTCTAGTGACTAAAATAATTGGATAAGTTTATTAAACAAATTAGTCTCCACAATATAAAATTTTAGAATTAAACAGGTAGATAAAAAATGCATAGGTTTATCTATTTCATTTTGAAACTATATTTTTAGATTTTGAAAATAAAATCAATTTTATATAAACTTTCAATCATTTTAAAACTCCATTTTCTTTTTCAAACTTTGTCTGTATACAACACTTCCTCTTTGTATATTTATATATACACAGATATATCAATAAATTTAACGAAAGGAAAAATATCTCTACTTAAATTTCAAACAAAAAGGAAGAAGAAGAAGAAGAAGAAGAAGAAGAAGAAAAAGAAGAAGATATACCCATTGCCTTGATCGAACGCTCGCCAAGCCACTCTCCATCTCGGTTCGAAACCCTTGCCATAAATCACGGCCATCGTGAACTTCCAAACCATGAAACCCTACCGAGCTATCCCCCACGACGAGCCACCTGCACTTGATTGACTCAACCCTCCCTCGACGCCGCATTGAAATCCACAACCACAAACCATCGCGACACCGACAAAGTTGCCTCGCGCTCCAGCCTCAGTCACATTCTATTCCATCGTGCTTGGTTACGAGCCAAGTCTCGCAACGACTCGACTTCGATTGAACTCAAGATTCGTTGGTATGAACGCATCTTTCTTCTAGTCGAGATCTTGAACAGGTCGTGCCACTTCTGGACTGGGTTTCGATTCAATTTTGAGATAGAAAACGACATATCTGTTGAGTTTTGGGAATTCAAACTTCTTCCTTTTTTTTTTTTATAAGAGGCTTCGGCCATTTTTTTCTATCTGATTTTCTTCTTCTAGTTTTTTTTTCGATTTTATTTTTTTAATGAATAGATTTCCAAACGAAGAGAGCTCGGCCATGCATTTACAAAGAAGACACGTGCAAGAAGATGTATGAAACGTATCCTCGGAGTGTACAAATGTTAGATGCATTTAAAATAAATTGAAGGGAGACATATATGTCATATTTAAATTTAAATTTAAATTTTAAATCGTTTCAAATCATGCGACTCAAAATCTCGACCTCCTATCGACGTGTGCCGCCAGGCGTTTATAATGTTAAACCTCGGTGTCGAATGCAATGGAAAAGGTTTGGCGTCCTAACTCGGTCGTATAGAGAAGATAGCTTTTGGACGTAGTTGTAATATTAAATTTTCGATATAAATTTCAGCGTGTTTATCTACCATAGGACCAAACGATCACTCCAAATACTACGAAAATTGAAATCCAATAATAATACACTATTACGGATCAAATGGTACTAGTTTCATCGAATTCCGAGACTGTGCCTCAGAAGGCTATTTTTAAATATCAATTTAAACGATATATTTTCAAAACTTAACAAAACACTTCCAAATTTAATTTTAACCCTTATATTATCTTTGGTATTATTAATATAGATTTTAGAAGACTTCAAATTATTTTTAACAAGCTCAAAACTGAAGATGCAATATTTTACCCAATTTCATATTATTAAATTCAATAATTTAATTGCCAAATTCATAGCGATATTTGAAATTCAAGTTAAACTAACTTTCAAATATTTAAAATCGATTAAATATTCCAATTTCAAATATCTAGAAATTTTGGGTTTTCACATTCCTCCCTCCTTAAAAGAATTTTGTCCCCGAAATTACAAGTCAAGAGAAATGATCCTTAACCGGTTACAATTTTCCAAATCCAAATAGTTTTTAACAATACCCAAAACAATCTTTTTATTAAAGACACTATCACACTTATTAACTTCCTAAACTCATCCACCACTTCCATACAATATTATTTTCCCAACAATACAAATTTAAATTTAAAACCCCATTTTAAATTTTCAAAATTTCTCAAAAATTTTCTAACTCCCTAAATTTCCAAAAAAAATTGTCAGCGTCTCCTTTGCGCGGCTAGTTTGGTACAACTATAAAATGCCTCTACTGGCCCTGGATTTAAAAAAAAAAACAAAAGCGCTAAGTGGCTAGACCAGAAAACCATCAAATTTCATACAGAAATTTAAATACATACCTTTTGTTCAGCAATTCAATTTTATCTTCTGAAATCAAAACACCAATTCCCTTTTCCTTTATAACACCTATATATCCTACTTAGCACTAATATCCAATCATAGCTTTCAAACTCATTTTACACATTCTTTACAAAAGTTTCAATATTTGTTTTACTTAAGTCGTATGATGCACATATATCATTCGTATGCAATACCAAATCTGATCGCATACTCGATCACACAATTTCACTTTCGAACTAGTATCGTACACCCGACATTCTAGTGTGGACTCAGATCTGGTTTCTTGATCAAAAACCGTCATTCTCCTTGCATAGCCATAACTATGATAGAGAATTCCCAGAATCAATCAAAATCCACATCCAGGGTTCGCCGACGAAAATCGAGTGAAAAATCCCAACTCGGATCGGCATAACTATCTCGAAATTTTATGCTCGAATCTGGATCAAATCACTACGCAAATAAAATAATATACGTACAAACTACATATTTTCCCCAATTGATTATTAGCTATATCAGTTCTCTTTTATTCACATCTATATTGATTTCCATTCACTTATTGACAACCATCCCATTTCCCAACTTCCAGTTTACATTTCATCTAATTATTAACTTAGTATATTTTCAATACCAAATTTACTTAAGAACTTTCACCCTTAACTTTTTAAGTTTAATATAACATTATTACTTTCACTTTACCACTTGGATTTTATCTACATTTAATCAATTTGGATTCTAATTCCATATAAATTGAATTTGCTTCAATTTACTAATTAGTCTCAAATCTCGATATTTTTTCTCAATTTTCATCCGTATTTTCATTTTCAATTCTACTTTAATTTAATTCATCTTCAAACTCTGAATATTGAATTTTATCAACTATCTTCCATTCACAACTGGTTTATATCACTATTTTAAATCAGTTCCACTAACTAATTTATTTTAAATCTCAAACAAAAAAAATTATTACCAACTTTTATCGTTTTCGTTCACTTCGAATTAATTCTATAACTTCTCTTTATTTTACATAATTTAAATTAAATATTATTGTGATATCCCAAAAATTTTGATAATAACGATTTAATAATCTGTGTCAAAATTTAATTGATTTGATAATATTATTAATGATAAATTTGAATATTCTTTGATAAATATTTAAATGGATGATTTTATCTTTTAAAAGCTAATAAAATTTACCTTCTATCTATAATATATATATATATATATATATATATATATCTGTATATATTATAAATAGATAATCTTTGTTTTAAATTTAATAGATATAGGCATGTTTTCTTATTCTAATATTTTTGATGAATTAAAAATTGGATTTATTTTGATATTAAGCTATTAAATAAACAATCTTATGATTTTAAAATACTCAAGATAAAAACTTAATTGTTTAAAATTGATTTTAGCTTAAGTTTAAATTTAAATAAAAAAGGTTTGTTTTGTTTTTTTAATGTAGCTATTAAAATAAGTAATTTATTAAATAAGAGACAAATTCTTTTATGAATTATTTTAATTTAATAATGAGTTATATTTAAACTATATTGATAATGTAATATTTTTCCAAATGGATTTTTAATATAAATAGAAATTGTTATCTTAAATTTATATATATATATATGTGTGTGTGTGTGTGTGTGTGTGTGTGTGTGTGTGTGTGTGTTTTGATAGGAAAGCTATGATTTGTAAATTTGAAATAACATCTTTCAAAAATGTTTAAAATAAAAAAAATCTTAAATATATTAAACAAAAACATAAATCAATTGTATGATAATAACATAAGTATAACAAAAAATAAGTGAATTAAGTATTGCATAGTTTAAGTCTACAATAAAAAGAAAAGTAAATTTGTAAATTGTTTAAGTATAAAGAGTATATGAATATAAATTAAGTAACAAACCAAAACAAATGACTTAAACAACTTGATATAAAAATAAAGCAAAAACTAGGCTTGTAAATATTTGTAACCTGTAAAATAAATAAGCAAGACAAAGGAAAACATTTTGTACCTAAAGTATAAAAGCATATCCAGGCAAGAATAAAATAAAGGAAGTATGTATATGCCTGTGAAATTTTGTATGCAGGAACAAGTAAGAATCATCTACATACACAAGTGAAATTAATATCTATATACAAGACAAAATAAGGTATAACCAGACAAAGTAATACTAAAATGTATTAGTACATGAGGTAAACACAAACCAGGCAAAAATAAACAAAGATGGACAAAAGACAAATTAGATAAAGAGTAAACAAAAAGTACATAGGCATTTAATACTTTCATCTCAGCATACAAATGAAGTCAATTCGAATTTTGCAAATGATCATTTCAGCCTACATTTGAAGAAAAATATCTCTGACTAAAAAAAAAGATGTACCAGTAAAATGCAAACCAGTAAACGCCTTCCCCTGTAATATTTTCCTTTTATATATACATATCTTCCAGTTCATTTCGTTTATCAAACATAAGCAAAACCAGAAACATAAGTAAACTTTTCTTTTTACAAACTTTAAATTACTTCAATAATCAAAAGCAAGATGTTAGCAGAAAGATCTAAGCAAAAGCATTTTTTTCCAGTCTTAAAAAGTTCAAAGAAGTGCGCTGTCCATCTTCTTAAAACAATGGTGAGTAACATTATTTTTAAACTTAAATGTATAAATATATCTGGTTGTATGGTTAAAATCTGGACCCAAGATGCTTTGTACATATGTATTATTCTGTGCATATAGGATTAATGGCTGTGTACAGGTTGTAGTTGCTGTGACAATGCAATTTTTAGTTTACAAGCTTGTGTTTTTATCCATAAATTATTATTCCTTGATTATGATAATATTTAGGACTTAGTTTACAAATAAAGATTGTTGTTTCATCATAGAGTAAAGTTCAAATTTTATTTGAGATAAAATAATTTTGTATGTTGCTCTGGAAAACCCAAAACAACTGAGTGTTAGGTATAATTAAAACTCAAGCTATTTAAATTATAAATTCAGTATTACTAATCGAATACTTTAACCAAAATATGATTTTTAACTTAAGAATCAGGATTTATAGTTTGGAATTGAAGGTGGTGTTTGGGTTTAAACTAGAAATGTATTTCTGAGTCTTCCTTGTGATCAAGTGGATCGGTGAGCTCGTGGACTTTCTTGGAGATGGAGGAACGATCAATGATGTTGGGAAAAATAGTGGTGGTGATGAATTTCACCAGGGAAGTAGCGGCAGTGAAATTCATCTTAGAACTATAGTTTTTGTCTGTGTTTGATTAATTGATCGCCATAGCTCGTGTAATGGATCGAGTGTTGTAGGGTTTCTGGTGAGGGTGGCTTGGACGAAGACGAAGGCACGGCCGAAGTGGCCGAACGTTAGGTGGTCAGAATATGGCAAGCGGTGCGTTGATAGGTTTCCAGGTGGCAATGCTCTGATGTTTTCCAGGTTCGAGTCAAAGTCTCGAATTTGATTTTGAGAGTTGATGTTCGATTTGGTGAGCAAGGTGTGTTGCTGAGTTGTTCCCCAACGTGTTCCGATCATTGTCGATGATCACGAGTGGCCGAAGCCACCGTGCATATGCATGGTGTGGTGTTTGTCTGGTGATGGTGGATTTTTGATTTTTTCGAGTTGATAAGGTTTGACTTGAAGTAGATAGGTATTTTCTCGGGTAGATAGGATCTTGAACTCGAAGCATGTTCGAATTTGACTCGAAGTAAATGAGCTTTGTCTCGGGTTGATATTTGCTACTGTTTTTTTTACAGGAAACCTGTTTTTCCCTTTTTAAAATTTTTAAAGTAAAATCTAAAGCTAAGTTCAAGTGAAAAGCAAAGATTAAAATAAGATTTAAACCCAAGATTAATCTAGTTCAAGTTAGTTTTGAATTTTAATTTAAAAATAAATAAAGTTTTTTATTTAAATTGTTGTAACTACTTATAAAAAGCTTAAGTAGTTTGGATTTTAAAGTGAAGTTTTAAATTATAGGTGGAGTTTAAAATTAAAGATTTAAACCTAGATTCAATATAAATTTGAATCTTAATCTTGAAATAAAAGGAAGTTTTAAATTTAAATTGTTTTAACAAATTTGAATGATAAGTAATTTTTAGATTGATTTGAATTGGGTTTTAAATCCTTTTAAACTTCTATTATAAGATAAATAATTCGTTAACTTGAGAATTTAAAAGGGGTTTTTGAAATTGTTTTAAACTTGTTAAGTTAAGTTGTTTTCATTTTAAATCTAAAATTTAAAATGAAATTTAAAAGTAAAATTTAAATTAAATTGTTTTAAATACCTTGTTAATGATAATTTGATCATTAATAGGAAATTTTTTTTATTAAAGACTTAATGATTGGTAATTATTAAATTAATTAAATGGATAATTAATGATTTGAATTAATTGAGTTAGTAATTAAGAGTTTAAAATTAGTTAATTAAGGTTTAAGCTAATTAATTTAAGATAAATTAATTAGTAATTAAGGATCATTAATTAAATAAGGTCTGAATTTTAAAATTTATGATTAGTAATTAATTAATTAAATAATTAAGGATTAATTAATGAGTAATTGAAGATTAATAAATCTGTAAATCTTAGTTGATTACTTTAGAAAAGAAATTAAAGAATTGTAAATAGTTAATGAAGGACATTAACTAAGATTTTTAAATAATTAATTAATGGGATTAATTTTGATAACTAGTTAAATAAATTAATTCAAGATAATCAATTATGAATTGTTTAAGTATAACTACTTAAAGGAATTAATTACTCATTGTAATTAAATCAGTTTAATATGAATTGTTTAAGTTAATTAATTAAGTTTAATTAATTTAAATAATTACTTGATGATGTGATAGGTATAATTACTTAGGGAAGTAATTAATGATAATTACTTGATGTAATTAACTGAAGATGATTTAATGATGAAAGTAATTGGAGTGTAATTACTTTGTGAAATTAATCAAGGGATTAATTTAAATAAAATTAATTAAGGACTAATTAATTTATTTGACGGAGTAATTAAGGGTAGTTAATTACTGAATGATATTAATCAGAGCTGATTAATAAATGTGTTTAACTGATGATTAATTACATAAGGTAATTAATCTAAATTGGATAATTAATTAAATGTAATTAGAAATGATTAATAAATTATGTAATCAAGGGTTGATCAATTAAGATCAATTAACCAATAATAAGTAATTAAAGAGAAATTAATTAGTGTAATTAAAGATTTAAGTAGTTAATTATAGTTAATCAATTTAATACGTAATTAAAGGTTAATTACTGTGTCTAGTTAAGGATAACTAGTTAGAGAAAAAATTAAAGGATAATTACTTAAATGTAATCAAAAGTTAATTAATCAAGGATAATTAATTAAATCGAATAATTGGATGATGAGAAATTAATTGATTGGAAATTGACTAATAGTTATATAAGCAAGATTTATAATGGTGAAGTAATTAATTTAATTTACTTTAAATTAATTAGAGATGAAATAATTAATTTAATTCATTTTAAATTAATTATAGCCGATATGATTGCTTATATATGGATCGATGATATTGTTTACCTTGAATGGATTGAGATCTCAAATATGAGATTAATGAATGCCATGTGATATGTATGCTTTGATTTAAGTATGATGACAATATGGATTATCTATTGTGATGACAATATGGATTATCTATTGTGATGATAATATGGATTATTTGTTTATGATGATGTTGAATATCTATTATGATATTGTGAATTATCTATCTGTGTGCATATAGATAATTGAACTGAATTGTTTTAAACTTTAAAACAACTTGGCCTTAAAAGATGGCGTTTGGATTTCGATGAGACCGAGATCGGGTTTCCATATTTGGACATCCGAAAACCGCATCCTTCCAAATTAAACGTTAGGTCATGAATTCTCAAGTGAAGATTCAGAGTGCAAGGGTTATCATCGTTATCTCTGAGGGTGATTCCAAAATGGGTGTAACGAGATAATGCCTTCAGTTTCGTTCGGACCTGGAATGAACTTGTATGGATTGAATGCTTCAGAACATCGTCAGGTGGGCGATGAGCATTCTAAGAGATGTGTTCTCTAAAGGTAATCGCAGCATCAAGCCTCATCAACCGGGAATGGCTAAAACAGGGGAGGTGCAACAAGGTTAGTTGGGTCATGCCCAAGCAGGACGAGATTTTCCCCTGTCTAGATGTCCCTTTTATTTCGGCTGTGTGGGCAGTTTTGAGCTCCAACTGCCGGGGTTATCTTGTTCGGGACTGTTCAGTAAGGAATGGTTCTGGCCTTATGTTGCAGGGGAGTTAGGGTGGCTCCTCGGTATAGTGATCTAGGCCACGTACTGTGACGGACGGTACCCCAGTAGCCCTGCCATTGTAAGGAATCCAATCTCCAATAAGCGCCGTACGTTTTGATTGTGCCCAACTATGTTGGAATGCGAGATGTAAGCATTTCAGCTATTTCTGTATTTTACTTGAAAACCCTAGACACTATTATAATATCGTAGAATTTCCTATTAACTGATTGGTTAGCGTAAGGTAAAAACTTACCATGTTTATTTATGGGAAGTCTTGCGTGATACCTTTTGTTTTCAAATGTTTGCAAAGTTAAGCAACTTTAACCTGTTACTCATACGAGACTCTTGTCTGACCCGGAGTTTATTTCTGTTTTTTATAAACTCTCGGGTACTCAAATTTTTACGAGTAGCCAAGGGACTCAGGTTAGCTTTGACGAATTCTGGAGGACAATGCAGCAGGAGGCTTCGGCATTATAGATATATATAGTTTTCTGCTGTGTTGGTATCTCTGTGTTGTATTGTATATGGAATTGTAAAACTAGACAGGTGTTTATAACTGTCTACTATGTGATGTATTATCTGTGTAACTCTGATGGATGTTGTATACTATGTAATATTTATGTTATTAATATAAATTATTCGTTCCGCTGTTGAGATTCTAATGTTGTTTCTTCTTTCTTCTCTATCTTTTCTCTTTTCTATCCCTTTCTTTCTTCAAGATGATATGACTTTCTGGGGCTAGAAAGCCGGGTCGTCACAATTATCCAATAAATAATTCCAATTCATTTGCTTACCCTCTTGAATCAATTAGTTTACTCACTAATTTTATTTTAGTCCTTTGTTTTAGTCAAATCTTGACTATCTTCAATTACACACAATTCAAATTAATTCCTAATATTTAGTTTCAATCATATTTACTTACAAATGCAAATTCATTTGTTCATTCACAAATTTATTTCCAACTAATAAATTTTATATTCAATAACTTATTTTATTTAGCCTACTTAGATTTATTTCCTCAACATTTGCTTTTTATTTAACTTGGTTTAGTTACATTCTAATTTAATCGGCTTTCAGGCTTCTATAAGTTCCCCAATTTATTTACCTTCTATTGGCAATTTTTTTTAATTCACTTCAATTGATTAGCTTACCTTTCAGCTTATTTTTTTTCACATTTACCTCAAATTCTTAACATTTCTTCAAGTTAAATTTTCTAACAGATTCCAATTTATAGGTTATCAAACCCATTTATAATTCCATAGACATTTCCAATTTACATATAGAAATTTAAATAATTTCACAACATTTCAAAATCACCTTTGAAATCAATTATTTCTTTGAATCTCAAAATCAAACCCAGTTTTGCAAACAACCCTAATTTAAAACAATTTCGTAGTAATTCCTTTCCTGGAAACTCGAAAATGAACATCGATGATGCTGCAGTCATCACCGAAGTTATTTTCCAGTGACCGAAAAGAGTTCAATGCTTTTACCTCTTCAAAACATCCTCCAAATATTTTTAAATTCCAAATCTCACCAGATTTCAAATCCAATTCAAAAATATTTTCGAAATAATACTATTATTATTTCTCCAAAACTTTTGAAATCATTTCCAATTCAAAAATAATTAATTTTCCCAAATCACAAAATTTCTAATCTTTTTTAATCCCTATTCAACAATTACTCTGGCATTTTAATTCATTTTCAATTATAAATCACATTTATAATTAACATTTACAAATCCCATTTTGTTATATAAATTTATTACTTAATCTTTGGTTATAATTTTAATCCTTTATTCGACTTCCACTTAACAATGATAATAATTTAATATTATCATCTCCTAACAACCAAGCAACCATATATAACTATAATAATTTACGGAAAATTATTTCTTTTGTATACAAAAATAATTTGGGTAAAATTATTTCATTCACCCTATTTAAAACAATACTGTGTCGGTTTATCTTGTTTAAGAGTCTAGAAACTCCTATCGATAACATGGCATCCCACATATCGACCATAATCCATAAACACTCAACCGATAAGTCAACACGATATAAAAACAATTTTTGCATTCACTAACAAATACGCGATCATATTATTAATACTCTCAAACTCATTCTAGAGTACTCTGGACTCTATTTTTAATGTGTAATCCCCACCAGAGCCAAGGTTCTCGCTTAACCTTCAGCTCTGACACCAAGTATAATGGGCCGAGCCAGTGGCGACGGGTAGGCTTTGCTACCATCCCTGACCCACAGTGGCATACACTGGTACCTCGAATTTGCTTTAACGGCCAGCCTCTCGACTCGCAACAAATCCAAGCCCTTATACTACCTCTCAGGGACATGTAGGGGTAAGAGTTTCCTGCTCGCCACCAAACACGAAGTGAGAACCCCTATCATTCTGTAATGTAGAAAACCTGATCCCGGTCTCTTCGAAACGATCAGCGCACTGGTCAATATTGATAGTCGGATATTTAACTATCAAATAATATTCACAAACAACCATCAGATTTAAATAATTTTCCAAATTATTTATTATTCGAAATATCTTCGCAAGATATCTTCTACAATTCAATCAATTGAAATCTGTCTCAAATCTCGTTCACTCGTGGAATAAATTCCCAAATTGTTTATTTCCACTGAAAATTACCAACTCCAAATACTTTAGGTTTTTAAAATAACTTAAATCACTTTATTCTAAAATATACTTTAAAACATTTAAACTAAAACTACTTAATCACTTTAATCAAAAATACATACTTTAAAAATATTTAAAATAAAACTATTTTATAAAATATAAACTAATTTTTAAAATAAAAGTTAAGCCCAACTAAATTTTAAAATAAGAGTTACGAAATTCTATACAGGTTTTCAAATAAAACTTTAACCAAACTATCTTTAAAATGAAACTATTTTATAAAATATAAATATTAATAATTATCTTTTTTTAAAACGTAGTACCAATTAACCTTTTAAAAATAATTACCACTATAATTATTTTAATAAATCTTTAACTTTAAAAATTTAACAACCATGATAATTATTTCTTAAAACCATTCCTTTAAACAACTTTAAAACTTTTAACTTATACTTAAAAATTTGATTTGAAAACGTACTTTGCTTTCCAGGAAAATATACTTTTCTTCCACAGATTTTAAAAATAAATCACTATTTATTTTTAAAACAAATTTACCCATTCCTTTATAAATTCCCACCATGAATTTATCCTTCCAAGTATCCACTGATATCTTATTTCACTTTATAAACCCAGTTTATAAATTTCGTAGTGCATCTTCTTTTAAAAAACAATTTCAAACACTTTATCAATTGCCAAATAGATTTCCATATTTACTCCATTTTAAAATAAATTCCTTTACTTACTCAATTTATTTCAAAACACATTAACTTCAGATTTTACTTCTTAATTATGATTCAAAATCTTATTTAACTGAAAATACCAATTTCATACTTTTCCAAATTCCTTCTTTATCTTTTCCAATAAATTTAAACCTTGAATTTTAAAATAAATCCTTTATCCCTTTAAATAATATCACTTAAGTTTTAAAATTCATTATTTCCCATTTAATCAAAAATCTCCTTCCCTATACTTTGGAATTTATCTATTAGAATTAAAAATCAACTTTTATACTTTTCAATTTATTTATCCGAACCTCAATAATTATTTACTTAAGAATTCTCTCTTTTACTCCCCTTCAAAAATCCAATCTATGTATTTTTGATAACTCAGTATTCCCAAATATATTCAATCAAACCATAGCATCCAATATTTTCAATTACCAATATAATTTATCACAGATTATCAAATAAACCGTATCACAGAATATCAAATAATCTAAAATTTGAGGATCCAGTTAGACACCTCTAACTTGTTTCCCTACATCCATATATGTTAGCACAATCTAAAAATACCAATTCCACTTTGAGGTGGAATATCGTGGTATATGGGGTTATATCATCTTGTCTGCTATTATACGGCGCATATGGTCTCATCCGCTATATAATGCGTGAAATCAATCACTCCAATTTATACTATATATACTACAATATATAATATACCACATCCAGACAATTCAATCATTCAACCAATCATTTAAATTTATCTATTTAAATTTAACGGGTATTCCAAATGAGTGAGATTAACTCACCTTGATTTATGTTTTGCAATCCACTTTAACCTCGATTTGATTTCATAATTTCCCGACCTTGTTTAAGCGTTATATGGATTTGTTAATATTTGAAATAAATCAGGCAATTAATTACCATTTAATAATTTAATTTACCAATGTTTTAGTTTTAAACAAATTTTCTTTTTTTGTAAATTATTTTCTTGTGACTAAAATAATTGGATAAGTTTATTAAACAAATTAATCTCCAAAATATAAAATTTTAAAATTAAACAGGTAGATAAAAAATGCATAGGTTTATCTATTTCATTTTGACTATATTTATATATTTTGAAAATAAAATCAAATTTTATATAAACTTTCAATAATTTTTAAAACTCCATTTTCTTTTTTAAACTTTTTCTATATACAACACTTCCTGTTTCTGTATATTTATATATACACAGATATATCAATAAGTTTAACAAAAGGGAATATATCTCTACTTAAATTTTAAACAAAAAGGAAGAAGAAGAAGAAGATATACCAACTGCCTTGATCGAACGCTGGCCAAGCCGCTCTCCATTCTGGTTCGAAACCCTTGTCAGAAATCGCGGCCATCGTGGACTTCCAAACCATGAAAGCCTACTAAGCTATCGCCTACGACGAGCACCTGCACTCGATTGACTCAACCCTCCCTCGACGTCGCATGCCAATCCGCAACCACAAACCATCGCGACATCGAAAAAGTTGCCTTGCGCTCCAGCCTTAGTCGCGTTCGATTCCATCGTGCTTGGTTATGAGCCAAGCCTTCCGACGACTCGACTTCGATCGAACTTAAGATTCACTGGTATGAACGCATCTTTCTTCTAGTCGAGATCTTGAACAAGTCGCCCCACTTCTGGACTGGGTTTCAATTCGATTTCGATCTAGAAAACGACATATCTATTGAGTTTTGGGAATTCAAACTTCTTCCTTTTTTTATAAGAGTCTTCGGCCATTTTTTTCGATCTGATTTTCTTTTTCCAGTTATCTTTTTGATTTTATTTTTTTAATGAATAGATTTTCAAACGAAGAGATCTCGACCATGCATTTACAAAGAAGAATGTGCAAGAAGATGTATGAAACGTGTCCACGGAGGGGACAAATGTTAGATGCATTTACAGTAAATTGCAGGGAGACATATATATCATATTTAATTTTAATTTTAAATTATTTCAAATCACGTAACTCAAAATCTCGACCTCCTATCAAGGCGTGCTGCCAGGCGTTTATAATGTTAAACCCCTATTCCGAATGCAATGGAAAAGGTTTCGAGTCCCAACTCGGTCGTATGTAGAAGATAGCTTTTGGAACTAGTTATAATATTAAATTTTCGATATAAATTTCATCGCGTTTATCTACCGTAAGGCCAAACGTTCACTCCAAACACTAGGAAAATTGAAATCCGATAATAATACACTATTGCAGATCCAATGGAACTGGTTTCATCGAATTCTGAGACTGTGCTTCGGAAGACTATTTTTAAATATCAATTTAAACGATATATTTTCAAAACTTAAGAAAACACTTCCAAATTCAATTTTAACCCTTCTATTATCTTCGGTATTTTTAATATAGATTTTACAAGACTTCAAATTATTTTTAACTAGCTCAAAACTGAAGATGCAATATTTTACCCAATTTTATATTATTAAATTCAATAGTTTAATTGCCAAATTCATAGTGATATTTGAAATTCAAGTTAAAATAACTTTCAAATATTTAAAATCAATTAAATATTCCAATTTCAAATATCTAAAAGTTTTGGTTTGTCACACTAAAGGGCGCTACCCCCGTAACCTTGCGGCATCCTTCCTATTTCGACCATTTCCAGGTTGTGAGGTTCGACGAAGTCTCTTCCACAAAGCTACGCTTTTCACAAAAGCCATGCTTCGATCAACAAATGATCAGCACTCAGCATGCCACACTACCAAATTGGGAGTATATCACTAATAACCATCAAGTACGTAACCTCTGAGATCGTACATCTCAGAGAAGGGTGTTAAGATAAGAGTATAAATTCTCCGCCACCAAACAGAAAAGTAATTGATAAAAATCAGCTTTATATCTCAAAGTGTAATGTCAGACATACAACCATACAAGTCCGTTCAGGGTTCGAATGGAACCGAAGGCACTTCAAAAGAAGCCCTTGCGAATCCGGGTATTCACAACTGTAACAACCCGCATATTTAACGATTTTATATTTAAATGTTTAACTTAAATATAGCATCGTTAGTCGGATTTGGGTCCGAAATGTTACTTTTTGCAAATGGCCGAATTGGGACTCGAAACCATTTCCATTGGTTCCAAAATGGCGTTTGCGATCTTTTTGAGTATAATCTTTGATATGTTTGGAGTTTATGAAATTTTGGCTACTTTTTCTATTGGGTTTGGGTTTGGGTTCGGCCCACTAGCTTAATTAACCCTCTAACTCAACCCCTTCTCTTCATTTCATCTTCTTTCATTTTCATTTCTCAAGCAAACTGAAAATGGTGGAAGGGAAGAGGAAATAGAAATTGCAAGTCCTAGTTTCTCCTTTGTAACTTGATTTCTTGCTCCAAAATCATAGAGAAGCCATAGGTAAGTCTCTCTTCTTCTTCTCCAACTCTTTCTCCTTCAATTTCAGAAAGTTTTCCTTAACCTAACTTAGGAAAATACTTGTTTGTTCTTAGATTGAAGCTTGTTGGGTTGAAGTAGTGATTAGTTGGTCTTCTCCTTGTGTTTTAGCTCCTTAATCTTCTTTGTTTGTGAGGTTAAAAGGTGAGTTTTGAACTCACATCTACCTCTTTTGATATCATAAATGTTGGGTATGAATTCCTAACACCTTGTTCATATGCTCTTGCTTTTGGTTTGGATTGAATTGGAGAATATCCAAATTTTTAGTGTTTGGGTTCAATTCTTTAAAGATCCTAACTTTGATGTTTGAATATGTTCATGGTTGCGAATCGGAGAGCTAATGGAGCTGGGGTATCTATTGGCTAAGGCTCCTTAACTCCATTGCTCGAACGATCGCGTTTTGGAAGAAATTGCATTTCATTGGAAAAAGGGCAGAAACTGCAAATTTATGCAGTTCGGCCGACCGAGCCCTGTAGCCGGTCGACCGACCTGCTCATGTCGAGTTTTTTTTATTTCCTGCATCTGGCCAGCCGACCGAGCCCTGCTACCGGTCGACCGACCTGCTCATGTTTTGCCTGTTTTGCCTATTTTCGCATATTTTGATTGGTTATCCAAATTTTATCGATTCAAGTTGCTTTTTAGTATTGCATCTTTGACCTTGGTAACTTATTCTTGACTTCATCCACGGGTTTTTGTAAAATAATCACTCGAATCATATTTAAAAGCTCGTTTCTCCAATTTATAAATTCTATTTAAAACACACACTTTCGCACTTCGAGGGAAGTGGAAGGGTGATTAAATGGTTGGGCAAAACACGGACCATGAATCTGTGCGTTTATCCTTCCGATTAATTCCCGACCTATTCTATTGATTGTTTTGACCTTCAGGTTTGGTTTATCGATGATATGAGGTGAACTTTGTACTTCTTTGAGTTTGAAAGTGACCGACGGATAGTAAATCGTTTAGTGCGAACGAGTGGTTATGGGACATACGTTAACACTTTTTGGTTTCCTCTTCGAGAGTTGTGACACATTCCGCCAGTTAGTGGTGTCCAGTACTGGGTCTCTGACCTTCACCACTACGGTTTGTTGCCTTCGGGTATGTGCCTTCGGGTTTGTGCCTTCGGGTATGTGCCTTCGGGTTTGTGCCTTCGGGTTTGTGCCTTCGGGTTTGTTGCCCTTTAGTATCGCTTCCGATGTTGGTCGTTATGAGCCGCATGGGTGATATTGGGTTTCCCTTTAGTATCGCTTCCGATGTTGGTCGTTATGAGCCGCATGGGTGATATTGGGTTTGGAGTCTTCGGGCTCATGGATCCTTGTTTGTACAGTACTAAGCTCGAGCAAATTTTATGATGTTTCATTGATATGTATATTCCCTTGGTATCGCCCTTCGGTGTTGGTCATTATGAGCCGCATGATGTGTAGCGTTTACCTTGCGGAACTTGTATACCTTATTGGTATTTGTTATTTGCCTTTTTGGCTTGATTTGGGATGTTTGTATCCTTTGTTTCTATCTGTTGCCGATGATATGAGGCTTGTTCTATATGAATCATCTTTCGTTAGATGATTGTGTTATCTCTTTTAGAGATATCTATTATGCTTTGTAACCTTGCAGGTTTATTGTTGTTCAGTTTATCTAACTGATTTGTTTAGCTAGACAGATCCGTGTATTTTATACTCGGGTCGGACCGAGTTGTTTCAGGTTAGGTGCTTTTGGACTTAGCCTATTTTGCTTCCGCATGGTCTACTCCGCTAGCTTCTTTCTATCATAGCTTTTGTGTAGTCCTATCATGTTGTAACTCTGTATTTATTCTTGTGAACTCGTCTGTATATTATGGTCTGCTATACCACTTGTCATGTATTATTTTGTATACTCTGCAATGTATCAGTATATGTGTATATGATGATTTACTGTTCTGTGATGTATGTTACATTTGAGTTGCCATATTCTGTTCTGATAAATCCTTCAACCACCTATGGTTTTGTTTTAAGTATTCATTGGGTATGTCGACCTGCTTGGTATGTTTATTGTCGACGTATTCAATAGATACTTATAGCAAGGCTATAGATGGTCGCTCCCAACCAGCCTTATTCTCCGTGTTAGTTGACGGCATTACTTTATAGTGTCCTTGGCTAGCGTGGGTATAGAGGTGGGGCGTCCTAGCGTGGTATCAGAGCTGAGTTCAGGACAAAATATGATAAACACAGAATAGATGCATATATTACGGTATATCAAAGTGTACGAGTGATACAAATCTTTGAATCATCGTGTCTCTTTATTCCATCAAGGTTAGATAGAGTTTGGGAATACGTCTAGGAATTCATTTTATTCTGTAGTGTTCCATATTGAATTATCTACCTTGTGAATAATCTTGTTCTTATCTCAACTTTCAGCGTATGGCTGGAAGAGGCAGAGGACGACGTTCGGATGCTGGGCAATCCAGCGGCTCACATCCGGATGGCGTTTATATGTCTGCCGATCAGTTTTTGGAATTGTTTAGGAGCACTCAGCCTCCAGTTCCTCCTCATGTTTCTCCACCTCGCAAGTCTGCCTTTGCACGTCAGTGTAGTGATTTTGCTCATCTTGGAGGAAAGCCGTTTACAGGCTCCGAGTCTGTTCTTGAAGTCCAAGCTTGGCTTCGCACGTGCGAGCGTATCTTTTCTCGTATGGATCTTTCTGACCATGATGAGTTCTTGTAACTTCTAGCTTATTACAAGAGCGTGCCCTTGATTGGTATGAGCTTCTTGTAGCCGAGATTGATGAGTCTACTCTTTCTTGGACTCAGTTTTGGGAGCGATTTGAACTCAAGTTCGTTCCTGAATCTGAAAAAGTTTTATGGACCCGTCGCTTCCTTGAGTTGAATCAAGGGAAATCTTCTATTTCTGAGTATGTTGCATCATTCGAGGCTTTATCTAAGTATGGTCTTGAATTCATCAGCACTTCTTATAAGAAGAATTTAAAGTTTGTTTCTGGTCTTATGAAATATCTTAAGAAATCTTTGTTGCTCCAACTTAAACTTTCTTTTGAGGAGTTGGTTGATTCGGCACTTCATCTCGAGACCGTGGAGAAGGAGTGTGATAGTGATGTTGATGTTGAGGTTTCCAAAAACCCCAACAAGAGGCCGTTTCCAATTCAGAAGAAGCCTTTTCCTTCTAAGAAGAAGAAGACCGGTGGTCCTAGCTCTCAGCCTCAGTCTTCCGGAACACCTTTCGTTCGAAAGTGTTTTAATTGTGGTTCTCCGGATCATATTATTCGAGCTTTTCATAAGCCTCTCTTCGGCCGTTATTGCAAGAAGGAAGGTCATCATGTTTCAGCTTGCCCTACTGTTCCGGCTGGTGCTAAGTCTAGCAATCTCTATGCTACCAAGGCTTCTAAAGGTCCTTCTCAGCCCAAAGGTATATCTCCATCCATTTTGGAAGGTTCTATTTTATTTCATGACCATAGTATACGAGTTCTTTTCGATATGGGTGCTTCACATTCTTTCGTATCGAAAAAGCTCGTTGATGATTTATCTTTGGATGTTTCTTGTATGGTTACTTCTTTAAGGATTGCGAATCCTATTGGGGGATCCGTGACCCTTAGTTTGCTATGTGATGATGTTGAGATTGTTTTATGTGGATTTTCTTTTCGTGCGAATCTGCACGTTATTTCTTGTCTGGGATTTGATATGATTTTGGGTATGGACTGGCTAGTGAGATATGATGCCAGGATTAATTGCTCGAAGAGGATTATATATCTTCGACATACGGATTCGCCTACTCAGCTATCTCTTGTTCTTCGGAATGTGGATAATTCCGAAATGGCTTTGTATTCTCTTGATTCGCGAGATGATGATGATAAATCTCGTATTCCTATTGCTTGTGACTTTTCTGATGTTTTTGAGCCTGTATCGGGTTTGCCGCCCAAACGGGAAATTGAGTTCCGCATTGATCTCATTCCAGGTGCGCAGCCAGTTAGTCGTCCTCCCACGAGGATGTCTACAAAGGAAAATGAGGAACTCAAGAAGCAGCTTTTAGAGCTTGAGTCCAAGCAGTTGATTCAGTCCAGTTTTTCTCCGTGGGGATCCGCGGTTGTCTTTGTGAAGAAGTCTGATGGAACTCTTAGGCTTTGCATTGACTATCGCAAGCTTAACGTGTTGACCATTAGAAATAGGTATCCATTGCCTAGGATCGATGATATGTTCGATTTATTGAGTGGTGCTAAGGTCTTTTCTCAGCTTGACCTTGCCACAGGTTTTCATCAGTTACGAGTTGCGGAGGATAGCATACCTCTTACAGCTTTCCGCACTCGATATGGTTCTTTCGAGTGGCTCGTTATGCCGTTCGGTTTGACCAACGCTCCTGCTTTCTTTGTTAATCTCATGAATCGGGTATTTCGGGAATACCTCGATAAGTTCGTTCTTGTGTTCATTGATGATATCCTTATTTATTCTAAGTCTGAAGCCGAGCATGCTAATCACTTGAGAATTGTCTTGAGTACTCTTCGTCGTCATCAGCTTAAAGCCAAATTCTCCAAGTGCCACTTTTGGGAGAATAAGGTTAAGTTCTTAGGCCATGTTGTATCTTCCGATGGCATTTATGTCGATCCCTCAAAGATCGAAGCCATCCAGAATTGGAAGAGGCCTGAGAATGTGCATGAGATTCGTAGTTTTCTTGGATTGGTGGGTTATTACCGTCGGTTCATTAAGGATTTTTCCCGGGTTGTGCTTCCTCTCACTTGCCTTACTCGGAAAGGCATTCATTTTATTTGGTCCGACAAGTGCGAATCTTCCTTTTTGACATTGAAGGAACTTCTCACTAATGCTCCTATTCTTGTGGTTCCCGAAGGGAATCATGATCTTGTTGTCTACACCGATGCTTGTGGTAGTGGTCTCGGTGCTGTTCTTATGCAGAAGGATCGGGTAGTTGCTTATGCTTCTAGGCAACTGCGTCCGAATGAAGTTCGCTATTCCATCCATGATCTTGAGCTTGCCGCCATTGTCTTTGCCTTGAAGATTTGGCGACATTATTTATTGGGCGAGCGCTTCATTCTCTATACTGATCATAAATCTTTGAAGTATTTGTTCACTCAGAAGGAACTCAATATGAGGCAACAGCGTTGGCTCGAGTTTCTTGCTTCCTATGACTTTGATATCCAGTATACCCCTGGTAAGGGTAATCGTGTTGCAGATGCGCTTAGTCGCAAACATTCGGCTGTTGTTTCTATGATGCTTGCTGAATGGAATGTTCTTGAGACTCTATCTTTTTGTGAAATTCGTGATCGAGGTTCATCTTCTAATTCTCCTATCCTATTATTTAGTTTGGGAGCTCGACCTATTTTATTGGATCGTATTGCCGATGCTTAGCGGCGTGATCCTGATTTGTAGCATCTTATTCAGCTTTGTGAGTGGAGCTTGTGATGAGGCGTTGCAAGATTTCAGCATTGATTCTCATGGGTGTCTTCGCAAGAAGAACCGTCTTTTTGTGCCTTCTGATTTTGCACTTAGGCATGACATTCTTGATGACTGTCACCGTTCTAAGTATACCATTCATCCCGATAGTAGTAAGATGTATGCGGATATGCGTCGTCTTTATTACTGGGAAGGCACGAAGCGCGATGTGGCGAGTTATGTGAGCAATTGCATAACTTGTCAGCGTTTTAAGGCCGAGCATCAGCGTCCTTCGGGTCTTCTTCAGCCCCTTGAGATTCCATTGTGGAAATGGGATCAGATATCTATGGATTTCATTGATGACCTACCTCGTTCGAGGTCAGGCCATTCTAGCATTTGGGTTATTGTTGATCGACTTACCAAGTCTGCTCATTTTGTCCCTATTAAGTCTAATAGAACTGCTTCGCATTTGGCTAAGTTGTATGTTAAGGAATTCGTGAGATTTCACGGTGTTCCTAGTTCTATTGTAAGTGATCGTGATCCTTTATTCACGAGTCATTTTTGGAAGAGTCTGCAAGCTTTGGGAACAAAGCTTAATTTTTCTACAGCTTATCATCCGCAGTCTGACGGACAGACTGAATGGGTGAATCGTATCTTGGAAGATCTTCTCCGTATTTGTATTTTTGATTTTGGTGGTAGTTGGGAGGATCATCCACCTCTTGTAGAGTTCTCCTACAACAATAGTTTTCAGTCTAGTATCGGTATGGCTCCTTTCGAAGCCTTATATGGAAGGCCATGTCGATCACCTTCATGTTGGTTAGAATCTGGTGAGAAGCTTATTCTTGGTCCAGATTTTGTTCGTGATTCTTCCGAGAAGATTGATCTTATTCGGTTGAGAATGAAAGAGGCACAGAGCCGCCAGAAATCCTACGCGGATAGACGTAGGAAGCCTCTCGAGTTCTCGATCGGCGATCTTGTTATTATTCGTGTTTCTCCTTTGAAGGGGGTTATGCATTTCAGTGCGACTGGGAAATTGGCTCCTCGCTTTATAGGACCATTTTCTATTACTGAACGTATTGGCCCTGTGGCTTATAGAGTTTCAATTCCAGCTTATTTATCTGGCATTCATGACGTGTTTCACGTCTCGCAACTTCGGAAGTGTCTTCGGGAGTCGGATTCTGTTATTACTTCTCCTGATTTGCAACAGCTTGAGATCTCACCAGACTTATCTATTGTACAGCAACCTATTCGCGTGCTTGACACGGAGATGCGACACCTTCGTAACAAGGACGTGCCGCTCATTAAAGTTCAATGGTCCGCTAATCCCAATGACTGTACTTGGGAAACCAGAGAATTTATTGAGCGATCTTATCCAGGTTTTCTTTCTTAGCTTGAGAACGGTGAGTATGTCTTTTCATCTCAAGCTTATTTTCTTTTCTTTTGATTGATGGTATGTAGTTGTTAGAAATATCGTCTCTAGGAATTGAGGGGATGCAATTTTGTAAGGAGGGGAAATCTGTAACAACCCGCATATTTAACGATTTTATATTTAAATGTTTAACTTAAATATAGCATCGTTAGTCGGATTTGGGTCCGAAATGTTACTTTTTGCAAACGGCCAAATTGGGACTCGAAACCATTTCCATTGGTTCCAAAATGGCGTTTGCGATCTTTTTGAGTATAATCTTTGATATGTTTGGAGTTTGTGAAATTTTGGCTACTTTTTCTATTGGGTTTGGGTTTGGGTTCAGCCCACTAGCTTAATTAACCCTCTAACTCAACCCCTTCTCTTCATTTCATCTTCTTTCATTTTCATTTCTCAAGCAAACTGAAAATGGTGGAAGGGAAGAGGAAATAGAAATTGCAAGCCCTAGTTTCTCCTTTGTAACTTGATTTCTTGCTCCAAAATCATGGAGAAGCCATAGGTAAGTCTCTCTTCTTCTTCTCCAACTCTTTCTCCTTCAATTTCAGAAAGTTTTCCTTAACCTAACTTAGGAAAATACTTGTTTGTTCGTAGATTTAAGATTTTTGGGTTGAAGTAGTGATTAGTTGGTCTTCTCCTTGTGTTTTAGCTCCTTCATCTTCTTTGTTTGTGAGGTTAAAAGGTGAGTTTTGAACTCACATCTACCTCTTTTGATATCATAGATGTTGGGTATGAATTTCTAACACCTTGTTCATATGCTCTGGCTTTTGGTTTTGATTGAATTGGAGAATATCCAAATTTTTAGTGTTTGGGTTCAATTCTTTAAAGATCCTAACTTTGACGTTTGAATATGTTTATGGTTGCGAATCGGAGAGCTAATGGAGCTGGGGTATCTATTGGCTAAGGCTCCTTAACTCCATTGCTCGAACGATCGCGTTTTGGAAGAAATTGCATTTCATTGGAAAAAGGGCAGAAACTGCAAATTTATGCAGTTCGGCCGACCGAGCCCTGTAGCCGGTCGACCGACCTGCTCATGTCGAGTTTTTTTATTTCCTGCATCTGGCCAGTCGACCGAGCCCTGCTACCGGTCGACCGACCTGCTCATGTTTTGCCTGTTTTGCCTATTTTTGCATATTTTGATTGGTTATCCAAATTTTATCGATTCAAGTTGCTTTTTTTTAGTTGTTATTGCATCTTTGACCTTGGTAATTTATTCTTGACTTCATCCACGGGTTTTTATAAAATAATCACTTGAATCATATTTAAAAGCTCGTTTCTCCAATTTATAAATTCTATTTAAAACACACACTTTCGCACTTCGAGCGAAGTGGAAGGGTGATTAAATGGTTGGGCAAAACACGGACCATGAATCTGTGCGTTTATCCTTCCGATTAATTCCCGACCTATTCGATTGATTGTTTTGACCTTCGGGTTTGGTTTATCGATGATATGAGGTGAACTTTGTACTGCTTTGAGTGTGAAAGTGACTAACGGATAGTAAATCGTCTAGTGCGAACGAGTGGTTATGGGTCATACGTTAACACTTTTCGGATTCCTCTTCGAGAGTTGTGACACATTCCGCCAGTTAGTGGTGTCCAGTACTGGGTCTCTAACCTTCACCACTACGGTTTGTTGCCTTCGGGTATGTGCCTTCAGGTTTGTGCCTTCGGGTTTGTTGCCCTTTAGTATTGCTTCCGATGTTGGTCGTTATGAGCCGCATGGGTGATATTGGGTTGCCCTTTAGTATCGCTTCCGATGTTAGTCGTTATGAGCCGCATGGGTGATATTGGGTTTGGAGTCTTCGGGCTCATGGATCCTTGTTTGTACAGTACTGAGCTCGGGCAAATTTTATGATGTTTCATTGATATGTATATTCCCTTGGTATCGCCCTTTGGTGTTGGTCATTATGAGCCGCATGATGCGTAGCGTTTACCTTGCGAAACTTGTATACCTTATTGGTATTTGTTATTTGCCTTTTTGGCTTGATTTGGGATGTTTGTATCCTTTGTTTCTATCTGTTGCCGATGATATGAGGCTTGTTCTATATGAATCATCTTTTGTTAGATGATTGTGTTATCTCTTTTAGAGATATCTATTATGCTTTGTAACCTTGCAGGTTTATTGTTGTTTAATTTATCTAACTGATTTGTTTAGCTAGACTGATCCGTGTATTTTATACTCGGGTCAGACCGAGTTGTTTCAGGTTACGTGCTTTTGGACTTAGCCTATTTTGCTTCCGCATGGACTACTCCGCTAGCTTCTTTCTGTCATAGCTTTTGTGTAGTCCTATCATGTTGTAACTCTGTATTTATTCTTGTGAACTCGTCTGTATATTGTGGTCTGCTATACCACTTGTCATGTATTATTTTGTATACTCTGCAATGTATCAGTATATGTGTATATGATGATTTACTGTTTTGTGATGTATGTTACATTTGAGTTTCCATATTCTGTTCTGATAGATCCTTCAACCACCTATGGTTTTGTTTTATGTATTCATTGGGTATGTCGACCTGCTTGGTATGTTTATTGTCGACGTATTCAATAGATAATTAGAGCAAGGCTATAGATGGCCGCTCCTAACCAGCCTTATTCTCCGTGTTAGTTGACGACATTACTTTGTAGTGTCCTTGGCTAGCGTGGGTATAGAGGTGGGGCGTCACAACAATCCCGATCGGACTCTCCATCACATATGGAGATCTCTATACCGGCTCGACTCAGTGCAAAGGCATTCGATAGGTAATCCTTTCGCTTCCAAAAATACCTGGTCTTCACCGTCGTCTTCAAATGCACTCCCATTACGTCGTATCACTATTCAGAATGGGTTTTATGACATAAAGTCCTCTCCTGGCTAAACCGAATAATGAGCGCTTAATTTTAAAACCACGTGGATACACAGGTCACAAAGATTCACTATTAAGATTTGATGTGGGTTTTAGATAACCATTTGGAATCTGACTCCTTGTCGCATCGAAGTTCAATTGTCGTTTAAAGGCCAACATTTTTCGCATTCACACAGTAATGTTTCACAGATATCACAGCTCAATTCACAGCAATTCATATCACAAAGTATCACAATCACGTATCAGAAATATCAACCAATCCAAGGCATTCAATAATAATAAATCATCTATAAGCAAGACTAATTAATCGTGTGATTTTAATTACTTAATCACATAATTCCTTTCATTAATTATCCTTAATCAATGATTAGTTATCCTTAATTAAAAATTAATTAATCCTTAACTATTAATTAATTAATCTTAATTATTTTTTAATTAACCTTAATTATTATTTAATTAACCTTTAATTATAATTTGACTAACCTTTAATTATTGATTAATAAATTTATTAATTATTCTTTAATTACTGTCATTAAGTAATTATCCTTTAAGTAATTATCTTCTAATTACTGTTATTAATTAATTAATCTTTAATTGCTTAAACTTTAATTGATTAAAAGATAAACCATTTATTTTAATTAATCACTTAATTATCATTAAAAATCTTTAATTAACAAACCTTATAATTAATTAACATTAACGCATAAATTAGCTTAGGAGATTGATGTTAATTAATAATTTGAAACATTTCATCTTAATTAACTCTTTAATTACATTATTTATTTAAAAATAATTTAAGAATTAATTTATAAATAATGTCGCAAAATTAAATAAATTAAACTTAATCACTTTTCAAATTATTTGCTTTTGAACCTTAAACAAAACAATTACTTAAAAGAATAAGTTAACATGTTTAAATTTGAATTTGGTTTAAAATTTTGAAAACTATTTTACATCGTCCTGAGACCCACTCGAGTATTACCCGAGCCAAAACCAAAATTTCCCGAGACTTCCACGAGCCATCCTATTTTTTCTCTGTTTTAATTTTAAAATTTAAAACCCTTTTTAAAACATGATAACCCAGATGATTTTACTCGAGCATTCACTCGAGCCAGCAACATGATTTCCTGAAGTCATCTTCGAGTTAAAACTATTCTTCTCAAACTATTACTTACTGACACAACCCAAAACATGTGCACATGCACCACCGATCGGCGACATTCTGGATCTCGCCTCCACCTTCCATAAGTCATCATCGACCCACTCGAGCACCACGAATTTCTGTGATCGAATTTCTGTCCTACACCAAGTACTTATAGATTTTCAGTCCTACACCTGATCAACGTATGACCGAATTTCTGTGAGAACAAAGATGGACTAGTTGAGACACCGAGTTGTAAAATGTATTTTTATAAAACTATTTTGGTAATATTATATAGATTTTGAAGTGTTTTCAAAATTGTGAATAAAAGAGTTTTTGGTCAAAATGTTTAAAGAATTAATTTATCTAATAATAAGTATTGAATAAGTTCTAGCTTCATTCCTTTTCGGAGACAAAAAGGTTCAAAGAGGGGGAGGAATGTGATAACCTAGAATTTTGGACATCTGTTAATTGATAATTAACTGGATTGAATAAGTAGAAATAGTGATTTAAAGTTGAATAAATAATTCCGATAATTAAAATATCTGGATATATATAAATAGATTGAAACTAATAAATGTTGAATTATAAATATCCGGAAATGATAAATCTTATAGTAAATTTTTAAATATATAAATAGATATGTGCAAACATTATAATATTGTAAGTATATACATACATAAGTTTATAAGTGTGTGTATGTGTCTATATATATATTTATGTACATATATATTGTGATTTGAAAGCATTGATTTGAATTCAATATGAAAAATTTCTAAAAGTTAATTAAAGTAAATTTGACATTTTTAACACTAGTATTTATATATATAGTTATCAACTTAAGTATAAAATTTAAATAAGATTTAGTAAAAGAGTTAATATTCTTCCTTTCTAAATTACACATGCACTAAGTATAGTTTGTATATATATTATAAAAACACAAAACATAAATTTATAAAAAATAAGAAATATATAAATAAAGGCTTTAGAAAATTTGTAAACTTTATAGTACATGAAATTAACATGTGTAGCTAAGATAACATGCATAGTTAACAAGTTGCATACTTTATTTTTAAATTGTATATTAAATAACATGTTAGAAGAGGCTGGTTTCAGTTCAAATCCATTATATTCTTATTTTCAATTCTTCTTTCTTCTTTTAACTAAACTAAAAAACCAGGAAAAGAAACAACAACTAGAGAGGAAAATAGAAATCAACTAAAACAACAACTTCAAGATTCATCTCATGATACCAAATGTAACGACCAGGAATTTCCGATCCCGAAAATTCCAAATAGTTAGGAAAAAGAAGAAAAGAGGTAGAAGAAGAAACAAAAACAAAAAACAGATTCTCACATTCGCAGCAGATAAAATATAATATCAAATAATAGATGTTATACAAAGAAAAGTTGTATCTGTAAATTTACATTTTTATACATCAGAGTTACAACCATTACATAAATACTAGACTGTTAAAATCAAACATGTCCAGATATACAACAATATATCACAGTGGAATACACTCCATACGTTCCTGCATCCAGCTCGCCTTCTGAGCTCCAGAACGTCCTTACCTGAAAATCTATAATACTCGGTCTGACCCAAGCATTACATCAAAGTAACACCCAGGTCAGGCTGGAAACCAACGTGAGTAAACCCATCTAGCATGAAATACTAATGCTTAAAATTTATTTAAAATCCAGATAACTCATACTTCACTACAAGTTCATAACTTTTTATAGTCGATACTTATGTCACACATCAATATCTAAGTACCACAACATAATGTCAACGGTCTATGTTTAATTTTGCCGGGAAGGCAATGTAACATCGACAGAATGCGATTTATGGTCAAGTGGAATGGAGAAGTTTCATTCTTTTGGCAGTAAATTCGAGGGCGCTGATGCCTAAAGTTATATGGGTTTCTGCTATCATAGAAAAGTAACCCCAGATGTAGCTGCGATCTGTAGCGGGTTCCATGGCGTAATTGAGGGGCGCGGAGTGCCTACAATTATCTATGGATTTTGTCGGGATGGCAATATAACCATCGGGTGAACTGCGACCGTGGATGGGGGTGATGATTTCCAGAGCATTCTCACCAAAGATGTTTCCTCTATTTTCAAAAATTATGTATATATATTTTTTCAATAGATTATTTTCCAAGTATTTTCACTGGGTGTTGAAAATGGGTTTACCAAGTACTTATAGATTTTCAGTCCTACACCGGATCAACGTATGACCGAATTTCTGTGAGAACGAGAATGGACTGGTATAGACATCGAGTTATAAAAAATATATTTTTATAAAGCAATTTTGGATAATATTATATATATTTTTAAAGTGATTTTAGAATGGTAAAAAGTGATTTATCCAAAATAAGTATTTTAATAAATTCTGGTTTCGTTCCTTTTCGAGGACAGAAAGATTCAAAGGGGGAGGAATGTGATAACCTGGATTTTTGGACATCCCGTAATTGGATAATTTACTGAATTTTACCATTTGAGATACTTATTTTATTGAACAAAATTTATTCTTGAAAGGATATTAAATATATGTGGATACATATTAATTTTGATAATCTTCTAATAAAATATGATTGTCTAATTTAATAAATATGATTGTAAATAAAATTTGAAATTGGATTTGAAATTCAAATGTAAATATCCTAGAAATAAATTGAATTTAAAATAATATGTATATTTGATTTTTATTAGTATATGATTAGTTTTATATCATTGTCTTTAAAAGGTTTTATAAAGGATGAATTAAACTAGTATAATTTTTTGTAAAATGTGTAATTGGATTTTGTATAGTCTTATAAAAAATTTATAGATAAATATAAGAGAAGTTTAAATATTAAACACCTAATACATTTATAAATATAAAACTAAATAAAAACTATGATATAAATATATATTAAAAACATATTAATTTATGGAATTACAAATGTAAGGTTAAATGTATATATATAATCGCAAATGTAAGCAAAAGAAAGGTGTTTAGTGACAAGTGTTATCAAAATTGTACAAGCGTCCTTAATCTCTTCTTATTTTTCAAAATAATTAATAAATGAGAAAATTAAGTTATATAAAAGTCTTCCTATCTATCTTATATTTTCTTTTATCAGTTAAATTTCTAAAGCAAAGAAATAACAGTCTGTAACAAAATCCAGTAAAAAAATAAGAAACCAGAAAATTTAAATCTCTAAACAACCTCAGCCTGATTCGAAGCTAGACTTTTTTTTGGATCGTTTCAAAGCTTCAGATTCAACTCAGTAATAAATGCAAAGATGAACATCAAATTTCAAAGCTAAATCAGTTTTCCAGCTTTCAAAATCAAATTCAACTTTCAGGTTTTAGGCCTCTATTTCTTCAACAGGTGAGTAATTTTTTTTTAGAAATCTGGATTTTTCTTGCTGTTTGAAATCATGATTGAAGTAAAGTAACAAAGTGGTGTATGTATACAAATATGAATGAACATATATATGGATTTGACTGTGCATGTCTGAAAATAGACATGTATATCTCTGTTTCAAGTTATACAGGTTTCAAATGTATTCAAAAAATTAAAATCTCATCCTCTGATCATTAATAGAATGATACCAAAAATCTGGGTTATCACATTCCTCCCCCCTTTGAAACTTTTCGTCCTCGAAAGGAACGAAGCCAGAATTTATTAAAATACTTATATCAGATAAATTACTCTTTGAACATTTTTGAACTATAAACTCCCTTTTTATTAAGAATGTTTTTCAACACTTTTAAAATCTACATAGTATTACAAAAATAGTTTTATAAAAATACTTTTTATAACTCGATGTCTCAGCCAGTCATTTAAATTATTCATGTTCAGCCTATTGATTTCACATGTCAATCTATAAGGAATCAATGTAGGTTACAAATCAAAGTGGGTTTGGGTATTTACTAATACCCGACCCCGGTCTCTTCGAATTCGATACTATCTTAATCCAAGTTATTCATGATTGAAGTAAAGTAACAAAGTGGTGTATGTATACAAATATGAATGAACATATATATGGATTTGACTGTGCATGTCTGAAAATAGACATGTATATCTCTGTTTCAAGTTATACAGGTTTCAAATGTATTCAAAAAATTAAAATCTCATCCTCTGATCATTAATAGAATGATACCAAAAATCTGGGTTATCACATTCCTCCCCCCTTTGAAACTTTTCGTCCTCGAAAGGAACGAAGCCAGAATTTATTAAAATACTTATATCAGATAAATTACTCTTTGAACATTTTTGAACTATAAACTCCCTTTTTATTAAGAATTTTTTTCAACACTTTTAAAATCTACATAGTATTACAAAAATAGTTTTATAAAAATACTTTTTATAACTCGATGTCTCAGCCAGTCATTTAAATTATTCATGTTCAGCCTATTGATTTCACATGTCAATCTATAAGGAATCAATGTAGGTTACAAATCAAAGTGGGTTTGGGTATTTACTAATACCCGACCCCGGTCTCTTCGAATTCGATACTATCTTAATCCAAGTTATTCAAGTGAAATAACTTTATATACAGGATGTCACTTTTACACAGCAATTCATCATCGATAGATAACCACATTATCACTGTCCACCCAAACATATCAGAAAACATACAAACAGTTATCATACTTTTTCCTAAGTAATTACTGCATGCACAAGAATTTGAGCAGATTTAAGGTTTGATTTACTCACCTGTAAAAGATGATAACAGAGATCAGTAATAAATTGAAAAATCTGGATGCTGCTTTGATTATTGAACTTGCTTCTTTATTTGATGATCCTGGAAACTGAAATTGATACTTGCTTTATTTAGATACTTCCTGGTTTTGTAACGACCCGCTATTTTGAACTATTCGCATCCGCACATGTCGGACTTGAATAATTCAAAATACCGAATTGTTAATTTAAATTTGGCAAAACTCAGATATACAGTAAATAAATAATCACAGAATCACAGACACAGAGTAATAATATGCAGCGGAGCAAAAGGTAGTAGTTCATGAAGCTACTATATATATAACAGAGTTAAATAAGGTACAACAGATGTCTCGAATACAATAGTCAAATACAATATCAGAATACATCACTGGAATCAATTAGATATCTTAAAGCTGGATAGATAGCTGGATCTCCAAGCGAAGCTCCAACTCCAAAGGTGAGTCTCAAAAGCTGAACCACTTAGTCTGAACCGAGCGTAAAGCAAAACACAAAACACTCGAGTCAGGATTAACATTCTTATGTCAATAAATCCAAATCAAGTGAAATAGCAATTGAAATACAAGTAAGTCAAAGGAAGTTGGAATAACCATCCTCTAAGGATCCGTTAAACTATCTACTATGTAATATTGTACGCTAAGTAGACAATGTCTATCAGTAATATAAAGTATCAAAATAGCGTTAAGGCGTTACCATTATTCCCCTTAACACATTTTATATAAATGTAATAGTCTATACAGAACTGTAAACTCCACCGTAAACTAGCGGGATATCAGGGAGTACTCCATAGGTATAACACAAAACAAATTCGTAGTGGTCGCATATATAGGGATACAAGTATGACAAGGCACATGAGGCAATACCCAAGGTAGTGAAACTACCGTTTTCCTGATCCGGACTGGTGAAAACGCATCACCGCAGCGATCGCAACACCGCGAAACAGCACTCCCAAAAGTATGAGGGTGCACCAATCAATAATAAGTAATGAGTAGTATCGAAGAAGTGTGTTCGCTCAAGGTGGCTAACCCTATTTGGCCCGGCATGGCTCCTGTTTTAGTCATTTCCAATTTGACACAAGTGTCAAGGCTATCCATTATCGTTCTCTTTCTTCAGTCATCACGTACATCAATCCAACTACTTCATTCTGGATCATCACTCCGCGTATAGTTATTAAAGTGGTTTTTGGCTTAGACAGAGAGTATGTCCATAATCGTTTCCGGCCTCATTAATAACTTTCGTAATTATTACACCGATTGGTCGTTTAATAATTTTCAAAACCAAATCAAATTCAATTTCAATTAGAATTTATAAATCAACATTTCATTTGTCTTTCTTAATCAAATTCCATAATTTACGTTTTAAAACTTCCAATTTACATTTTAAAACTTCCAAATTTCCATTTCAAAATCATTTAATTCAAATTTCAAATTCTATTTAAACAATACAAATATTGATTCAAGTTCGTATAAAAATTTCATTCCGAAATCATTAATTTAATTAACGTTCAAATCAATTTAAATTCATTGAACGATTTCTTTCAATATTCGTTAGGTAAATTTGTCATTCAAAACAATTCCTATTAAATTTCTAATTCATTAAATCAGTTACCTATGTTCAACTCCATTATATCAAAACTTCAAGTTGAATTAAATTAGCTTTGTCAAATTAATTCTTTAAATTACAAGTCTTACGCTAATTTCAATAAATCACATTTTATTTCTTGTTCAAGAAATTCAATTTCACTTATTTCTTTACTTAGTTACAAATTCCAAAACTCAATTAATAAAGAAACTAAATTTCACGTATTCAAGAAGTTCAATTTCACTTATTAAGTTACTTAAATAATTTTCCAAAACTTAATAAATAAAGAAACCCAATTTCATTTATTAACGAAGTTCAAATTTCACTTATTCAAAAGTTCAATTTCTCTTATCAAAGAGTTCAATTTTTATTCAATTATAAAATAATTCAATCTTATTCAATTATTAAATAATTTCAATCTTAATTATTAATAATTTCAAACTTGATTATAAATTCAAACTTAATTATTAAATCATTTCAAACTTAATTCAATGAATAATTCCAAATTTAATTGTTAAATAATTCTTTTCAAAACAACGTTCTTTCATCATTTATTACATTAATATCTTGTTTCAGATTTCAATATTAACATTTTCCTTTTATCAAAATTTACATTCCAATTTTATTTCAAAACCTTATTATTCAAATAAAATCTTTATTTATTTCAAATCAAATTATTGACCAATCGGGTTTATTTAATTCTCTATCCTAAGTCAAATTCATTTTCGGTATTTATCATTTCAACCTGATCCATTTCAATTCACAAATCAAAACATAGCATAGGGAACTTGCAATGTGATAACTGGGATGGTGTCAAAGTAAATAAACAAGCAATAACAAACATTAATAACCATCAAATAATTAATTCAAATTATACCGAAATAATCATATTAATTCACATAGTTGTTTGTGCGAATTAATATAATTATTTCTAGAATCTACACTATCATTTCATGTAGATTAAAGATTATTACATTACGGTTCTTCACTTGTTACCTATTTACAATTTCATACATCATCAATTTAAACAACATACATTCAGTGGTTCAAGGTGTAATTAACTAAATCCTACGTGTCAATTAATTTAACATTTAAAGGGTCATATTATACAAATGTCATTTAATTAAATTTAGACATATGTCGTTTCAAATTTTTAACTATCATACGTCAAATTAAATTACATAATATTTATCACTTTATAAATTTCAGTTTACATCCAATATAAACAACAAACTATCAATCAATCATTAACCAAACTGGATTATCATCGTATAATTAACAGATAATGGTGTCAGATGTTATAGGTGAACTGATACAGGTGATAACATATATAACAGTGTAAATAACTAACAGCAGCAATATTTCAATTGTCATTTCAACTGAAATCAAATTTAAAAAATAAAAGAACATTAATCGTGAGTGATTGCTCACCTTTCGAGGTTCGAGACAGACGAGGTTGAGATGAGTTATGAATCCCAGCATGAGTTTCAAAATAAATCACGATGAATAAGGGTTTGATGGACAAGCTGATAAATCGAAAATCGATGAGAATGAATCAAATTAGCTCGATCAACTGAAACAAATAAATATTATAATTTTTCTTAAAAATGAAACCTTAACTTAAAACACCCATCAAAAATAAAAATATGTACATAGATACAGATATCCTAAAACCCAATATCCACACAAAAATCTATATATTTACAATTCAAAAATCAATGATTATATGATTTATACATTTCTTTCAAAAATTTCCTTAAGTTTACTTTAAATGTCATCACTAACGTTAGTAACCACACATATATATAAGTTTGCGTAACATATATGCTTTTTATAAATATCAGAACATACGTATATATAAAACAAGTTAACTTTCACATATACACTAATATAAGGAAACTTTTTTATATGCCTGTTTATAATTAACAAATATCTTTATAAGCTTTATAAATTTATATAACATATACGCAGAGAAAGAAAATATAGTTTATAACTTAACAACAGCTGCTATTCAATTACATACCATTTTAACAAACAACACGTTATATAAGTAAAATCTTTTACATAAACTAATATACATATATATATGTATATATAAACTCTAAACATACCTTTAAGCTCAATATGGTTATAAAATACATATACACAACAGACATATTACTGTAAACAGAACGAGATAATACAAATGTAACACAGTTAGTGCCTATGATATAAAGTACTGTAACAATGTATAAAATATAGTACCTAAAATATATAACTAAAGCACCTGTCATAAGCTACTTACACATCAGCCTATATATAAAGACGTGAGCAAACATTACATCCCCTAAAATGAGGTATTATATAGTATATTTAACTAATATATTTACATAAGCTGTCGAATACACTCAAAAAGACTTTATGAACTTGAACATATATAACCCAAAATATGTAAATATACTTAGAAAAACTATCATTTAAATATACGTCGAGTATAGATAACCATTGTCAGATAGATGTCTTATATACTTTAAGCTATATAAACTGTAAATATACATTTTCTATAAACATAAAAAAAATACATATTTATAAATCACTAGAGCCAACCTTTTCAGCAAACAAAAGGGTAACCCATATTAACTAACTTTCCAATAACCTACACAACAAGTGAATAAGCTATCCTTTTATACATATATTACTTACATAATGCCAGAAGAAGATGAGGGAAAGTCACAGCAAAAAGAACATGCAGGAGGGGAAATTGAGGCCGAGTAGCTTGACTGGCAAGTGACATCAATGGAGAGCATTCTCATCATCTTTATTTTTTTTACATGCGTAGCCGCTCGTGTTTGCTCGGAGGTGAGAAGGTGGATGCGGCCATTGGGCGGAGATGATGGTGTAGACTAGTTGCGGAGGGTGGTAGAAGGCGGATCTAAAGGTGAAGAGGGCGAGGCTTCGGGAAGGCGGGCTCAGTTGGGTATTAGGTTCGGCTGGAACTTCAACTAGTTGATGTTGCGGGAGGCCGAGGGAAGTAGTCCGGTGCGGGCTTGGAAGCTGATAAAAGGCAACGGTTCCGTAGATACCCGTTCAAAATTTTAAAACGCAAAGAAATAAAATGGTCATGAATTCGGTACCGATACCGTTGCCGGTTTCGTGAATTTCGCTGTGTACTGGACTTCAAACACAGAAATAAATATGCCGTAGAGATCAGCACGACGAGACGACCAAAACGGTATACAGATATCAGTGGTACGGTTAAATTATAAAAATTTAAAATTTTATACTAGCGGAAAATGCATGAAAAGCACAGAAAAATAAGATTGACAGAGCCAAAGATGTCCAAAGTTGGAGAAACGAAGAATAGGGTTTGCTCAGAAGATGGTTTAGAATTTTTCTATGTAAAAATATTTACGTTTCGAAAATATTTTATTTTCATCGCTTTTTAACTGTTTAAATTGAAGTAAATTTACGCACGAAATAAACTTTCGTATTTTCGGACGAAAATTTACCAGTTGCTATGTTTAACTAGACGCATTCCAAATATCAAATTTATATTTCAAAATTTTATTGTTTATATTATTTTTATTTTTCACACAAAAACGGTTAATTAAATTAAATAAAATCGTTAAAATATCCGGGTTGTTACAGGTTTTGTTTCAGGTTGATTTTGATTCTTGTTTAAGATTTTGATCAGGTTGTTGCTTTTTGTTTTGATCTTTGCTTTTAACCAGATTTGAGTTTGAATTGAATTTTAACTTTTGATTTGAAAACTCAAAAAAAAAATATGAAAAAAAGTTTAAATGGATTTAAAAGTTGTATTTTGAATAAAATAATATATATATATATATATATATATATATAACTAGAATTGTAAATATAATATGATATTAAAACAAGAAATAATAAAAGTTTTAAAGATATACATACCTTTTGGAAATTTATAAGGAAACATATATATGCTTAAAAGTTGATTTGTAAATATATATATGAGATCTAATAAAAGATTTAAAATACTTTTCTTTTAATACTTGGAATAAACATAGTTTATATATATACATATACATTTGTAAACATAATACATAAATGAATCAAAACAAATGTAAGCTAAATGCATATAATACATAACTATATTAACATAAAAAGTATTAATAATTTTATTTTCACATTTGTAAATATATAAAGCATGTGAAATACGATTTGTGACAAATATTTGATAAGTAAGACATAAATCAACAAGTGTTGGTTTGTATAGACAAGTGGCATTGAATTTTTGTTAGAATGTATGTACATGATACTTAAGAAAATAAAAAATAAAAATAAATAATGTATCGACCCAAAATTTTCGATCCCAAAAATTCCAGATAGTTAGGAACAAGAAGAAAAGATATAGAAGAAGAAGAAACACCAAACCATAGAATTCTCACATTCACAGTGGATCAAAATATAATATTAAATAAAATAGCACTTATACAAAGGAAAAACTGAAGTAGTTAATTTACATCAAAACATTAGAGTTACAATATTTACACAAAACTTTGGACAACTAAAATTCACTTGTCCCAGATAAACTACAATATATCACAGTGAAATACACTCCATACGTTCCTGCCATCCAGCTCGCCTCCTGAGCTCCAGAATGTCCTTACCTGAAAATATGTAATGCTCGGTCTGACCCGAGCATTACATCAAAGTAACACCAGGGTCAGGCTAGAAACCAGCGTGAGTAAACCTATCTAACATGAAATACTGATGCATAACTTATTTAAACCCGGGGTAACTCGTACTTCACTACAAGTTCAAAACTTGTTATAGTCAACGCTTATATTCACAAATTAATCCCTAAGTATCTTTACTTAGTTTAAATGGTCCAGTCATTTAAATTTATCCATTCCAACCGATTGATTTCATATACCAAATCTATAAAGAATCGAAGGGTTTCGGGTATGTACTAATACCCAACCCCGGTCTCTTCGATCCCAATGTCATCTTAACCCAAGTTATTCAAGAGAAATACAGTTCAAACAGTAAATACACGATGTAACTTTCACAGCAATTCATCTCGATAGAGAACCACATTATCACTGTTCAACCCAATCATATCACAAAACTTTTCATATCAGAAACATCAAATAATCCAAGGCATTTAATATCATTCAATCATTCATAAGCAAGATTAATTAGTCGCACCATTCCAATTAATTTAAATTAATTAAATTAATTTCTTTAATCACTTTTAATCATGCTTACCTAACATTAATTAATTACAAACCATTAATTCATTATCCCCTAATTATCCTCGTTAATTACATTAAGTAATTAACTTCTAATTAATAACACGAATTAATTAACCTTCACCCATTCACATTAATTACCCTTATCCTTAATTTATTAATCAAATTAATTATCCTATAATCACTTACATTGATTAATTATCCTTTAATTAATCACATTTATTAATTAACTATCCCTTAATTAATTTCCTTAACTAATCAATCCTCTAATTTATTACACTAAGTAATTAATCCTTAATTACTTCCCTTACGTAATTTACCTTTAATTACATTCATCAAGTAATTATCCCATTGGTTAATTATCCTCACTTAATTAACCTTGATCATTAATTAATTTAACCTTTAATCAATAATTAAATTAATTAACCCCTAACAAATTTTGTGACGACCCGCCTTTCTAACCACAGAAAGACGTATCATCAATAAGAAAAGAAAGAGATAGAAATAGAAAAGATAGAAAGAAAGAATAACAACATCAAAATCTCACAGCGGAAACGAAATAAAATATAATACATCACATAACTATTACATAGTTTTACATATATCAGAGTTACACAACATCATACAACAAGACAGTCATATATATATATCTGTCAATACATACATCCCAAAATACAACATACATCAACTAACAAAGCGGAACTAGGTAGATAGATACGTCTGGACTCGTGCTCCAAGCTCCTCCAGAACTCCAACAATCCAAAACCTATCACTTGGCTACCCATAAAAATTTGAGTACCCAAAAGTTTATGAAAAACAGAAATACTATGGGTCAGACATGGGTCTGGTGTGAGTAAACGGGTTAAAATTGCTTAACTTTTAAAATCATTTGAAAACAAAGGTATCACGTAAGACTTCCCACAAATAAACACGGGTAAGTTTTTACCTTACGCTGACCAAAACATTTATAGGAAATCCAGTGATATTATAATAGTGTCTAGGGTTTTCAAGTAAATAGAAAATATCTGAAATTGTTACATTCATTAAATTCCAGCTACTAGCCACAAAAGTGGGTAATACAAATCAAAACCGTAGGGTCTCGTAGGGAAAATGGGTTTCCAGCAATGGCAGGGCTACTGGGGTACCGCACGTCACAGTACAGACCCTAGATCACCGTACCGATGATCACTCCCGACCGCCTACAACACAAGGCCGGAACCATTCCTTACTGAACAGTTCCGAATAAGATAACCCCGTAGTTGTGGCCAACAACTGCCCACACAGCCGAAATAAAGGGACATCTAGACAGGGGTATATCTCGTCCTGCTTGGGTACTACCCGCCTAACCTTGCTGCATCTCTCCTGTTTTAGCCATTCCCGGTTGATGACGCTTGAGGCTGCGATTACCTTTATAAAACACATCTCTTAGAATGCTCATCATCCGCCTGACGATGTGCTGAAAGCATTCAATCCATACAAGTTCATTTCGGGTTCGAATGAAATCAAAGGCATTAACTTGTTACACTCATTTTGGAATCACCCTTGGAGTGAACGACAATAACCCTTGCATTCTCAAACACCATCTCGATCTTCACTTGAGATGTCACGACATAACATTTTATTTGGATCGATGTGATTTTCGGATAATAATAACCGACACCCAATCCTGGTCTCATCGAAATCGAAATGCCATTTTAAAGGACAAGTTGCTTAATAGTTTAAAGAATTTAATTCAATTCTTTGGATTCACATAACATTTATCACAGATAAATCATATTCAAATATAACAGATATATCGAGGCATATCACATAGTATCACAGAATATCACCAAATAGATATCACAAATCCAGATATTCTACTTATACAATCATCCATAAGTAAGCATCTTTAATTCTTATTGTAATTAATTCAATTTAAATCAATTACTTGAGAATTAATCACTCAGTCCTGCTTAATAAATTATTAATTAATTAATTATCCCATTTCAAACCATTTTAGTTAATTAATCACTTCTTAATCAATTTATTAAAACTTAACTACTTAATTAATTACTCCTTGATTATTAATTAATAACCTTAATTATTAATTTATAAAACTTAATTACCATTTATTAATCACTAATTACCTAATTAATCATTAATTACCAATTAATTAATCATTAATCCTTAATTAATTACTTAATTAGTTAACTACTATTTATTTAATAATTAACTTTAAGTAGTTAATTAAAATTCTTAATTACAATTTAATTAATCACTTAATCATTAATTTACCAAACTTTAATTACAATTATAAATTAATCATTCTTAAATACCCTTTTCAAACAATTAATTAATAATTCATCTCAATTGACATTTTTATAATCTTCCTTGATAATTTTGAAATCAAATTATTACTAACTTAAAAGCTTTAATGGTAATTAACTTTAACACTTACCTTTAAGTTAATTGCTTAATTAAAGTATTAATTAAGATTTAAAACGTTTCCTAAGTATTAACTTAAATCATTAAAACTTATAATAAATAAGTAACTTAAATTTGTCTAATACTAACGAAATCATTAATGCATAAAATTTGTTTAACATAATGAACTTCAACTTTAATAACGCTAAGCCCTATAATGTCAACCCGAGAAAAACCCCTAGTTTACTCGAGTTCTCCCACCATTTTCCTGAGTTCCCTCTCATATGTTTCTTCCTCTTCTTCTTTTTTTTAGTTAAGTTATAAACTGTTGAATCAATTCCACACGAGCACGAGTAACCCGAGCCAAACCATCTCCTACTCGACCACTCCTTCGAGTTCTTCCCAAACTTCCTAACACAAAATCGATGTCTTGCATGTGCCCGACACTTCGCCGTCGCTCCAGCGAGCTTTGTCATCCCTGGCAAGTCGCGTACTAACGCCACACTCGATTGCAAAGGTCAACACGATGTCACAAATTCAAAATCAAATTTTGGCCCTTCGTTCGAAAACTACAATTTGAACTCACAAAACAAAAACGCCTCGTCCCACTCACGCCGACCATCAGAGGCAACACAACTCCGGCCTCACCTCGCCGATACCCCACTCTATCATCCTCTTGAACCTTACGCAACTCGATCAACCCGTGGTGACAAATCACCATGTTTCTAGACTACTATAAAACTCAAGATTAAACCCTAGTTTTTCTTCATTACATTATTGTTTGCAATAGAATTTTTTTTAACAATTTTCCTGAAATCATTGATCAACAAACTAGCTTCAAAGAAAAATTCAACATCCAAGATTTGCTCAATCACCAGAAATTTGTTAAAAAGCATATTCCGTTCAACTATGAACTGCACTTTGCACTCTCGACTAAAAATCATCATATTAGTTTTAAAAATCTTACTTTTTTATGTAGATTCTAGTTATTTAATTGAATCAATGATTTAAAACATTCGAATTTTTCATAAGTTCATCCTTTCACTGTAAAATTTAAGTTGCATAGACAATATTGCATTATCAAGCTTCAAACAAATTTTAGGCCATGATTTAAGTTTAAAAAACTTATTTTGTTTGAAATCCTAAGTTTAAAATATTTGTATCAAGATTTATTAAAAATTTTCTACTTTACTTTACTCTGAAACCAGAAGTACAGAAGAACAGGGCATACTAAAATTTCCAGTACAACAAAAACATTCAGAACTACTTATTTAAAATATAAAAAAAAGCATAAGTTATTCATAAATCAAATATACAAATTTAAATTTTTAAATCAGTATGTTTACTCACTTGAAATATTTTTGAAACAGTGAACAACTTTTGTGTTGAAGGCTGCAGTATGATTTTCCTGTAAATCCTTTCTGTTTTTGATCTTGAATGATGTTTGAGTTTGTAAGATAATGATGTTTGCTTTTCTTTCAGGCTTGCTAAGTTATGTTTGAACGAACAAGAATAAGAAGATACATGTATAGAAACAGTTTTGTATAGGGTAGGCTATAACTGGTACAAGCTTTTTCTTTGATCAGATTTTTGTGTTTTATTTCCTGCATATTGAAATGATATTAGTTTGTGCTGAGACGATGTTATTTAATGCATATGTTTCCCTATATGTTTACATCTTATCCTATTCTTGTCACAGTCTTATTTGTAGATATTTTTTTATCTTCTTGCCTATACGTTTAATTCATAGGTTATATTACTAGAATTATCTTAGGTGTTTACTTATGTTTTCATAAAACCATATAAGTTATCTTATATATATATATATATATATATATATTTAACATAAATTCTTGTTTTTATTTATTTATATATATTTTCTATTTGAAACTTAAACTACCAAATACTTAATTTATATTCATATGTTTTATACTTATATTCTATACTTATATTTAATATTGATAGGGTTGATTTTAATTTAACATTGTTATCTATATTACATTCATTTGCATATATTATATCAAGTGTTAATAATGTAGAGCCGTTTATTTAATTAAATAAGATAGATTTTATTATAAATATTTTGGTAAGATTTTATTTTAAATTTTCAAATCATAATTTCCTTTTCAAAATATATATGTATATAAATAAATGGCAAATATTCAAAAAGTCTTATTCGTTTATAAAATGAAAAGCTTGTGTTTTTTTAAATTAGATTAAACGCTTATTATAATAATATGGTTAAAATCCCGGGTCATTACATTCCTCCCCCCTTAAAAGAATTTCGTCCCTGAAATTTAAAACAAAAGTTAATGCAAAAGCTTTTATATCAACAATCCAAACATACATATCATCCATACATAAAAATCAACCAAACAGTCTATCATAACGAACATCACTAGCTATCCGGACATCCGGATAGGCTTTCCTAAAACTATCCAGAGTTTCCCAGGTACAATCTCTGTGATCCTCGCTCCACTGCACTTTGACGAGCTTCACTACCTTGCTTCTGAGTTGTCTCTTGTCTTGGTCAACAATCCGAACTGGATTCCTGACCACAATCAAGTTGGGCTCGACTTCCAAATCTTCCTGGACTATTGTTTCTACAACCAATGATGGGTCATGGAAAAATTTCCTTAGATGGGATAAATGAAATACATTATGAACTCCAGACATACGTTTTGGCAATTCAATTCTGTAAGCTACAACACCAATCCTTTCCAGCACTCGGAATGGTCCAATATATCTTGGGGCAAGTTTTCCAAACTTTCCGAATCTAGTAGCTCCTTTGATCGGGGAAACTTTGATAAAGACTAAATTTACGATCTCAAATTCCAATGGTCTTCGCCTTTTATCTGCATACTTCTTCTGATGGTCCTAAACAGCTTTCATTCTCTTCTTGATAAGCTCAACTTTCGTAGAAGCTTCACGAATCAAATCGGGTCCAAGCACAAGACGATCTTTCGACTCTATCAAACAGGATGGGGATCTACACGGTCTTCCATATAAAGCTTCATAAAGAGCCATCTTAATACTCGCTTGGTAACTATTATTATAAGAGAATTCCACTAGACGAAGATGGTCTTCCCACGATCCACCAAAATCCAAAACACAAGCTCGCAGCATATCCTCTAGAATACGGTTAAGCCTCTCCGTCTGTCCGTCTGTCTGGGATGATAGGCTGTACTCAATCTCAAACTCGTTTCCATAGCTGATTGTAGAGCCTCCCAGAATTTGCTGGTGAAGGTAAGATCTCGATCACTTACTATACTGACAGGAAAACCATGCAGTCGGACTATGTCCTTCAAGAAAATCTCTGCTAGAGAACCTGCAGTACGAGTTGCCTTAACCAGTATAAAATGGGCGCTTTTGGTCAACCGATCCACAATATCCCATATCCCTTCGTTTCCTTTCTTGGTTCTAGGAAAACCATCAATGAAATCCATCGAAATCATCTCCCACTTCCACATTGGGATTTCCAAAGGTTGCATTAATCCAGCTGACTTCTGCAGATCTCCTTTAACTTGTTGGCAGATGGCACAACTATTGACAAAAGTAGCTACATCTTCCTTTACTCCCTTCGACCGAAAGACTCTCTTTATATCCATATACATCTTTGATTTCTTGGGGAATATTCAATCTGGAACGATGACTCTCTGACAACACCTCCTGTCTCAGATCCCTATCATTTAGAACACAAATCCTCCCGTTAATCCTCAATGTTCCTTGGCCATCAATTTCAAAACTGGGACACTAACCTTTCCTAACTCTTCTGATGACTCATTTCAACATTTTTTCAGATTCTTGCTTGCTCGAAATCCTTTTAATGAGAGATGGAACCACTTCCAAAAGAGATTGAACTGCATTCCTGCAAAGAGCATCAGCCACAACATTCACCTTTCCCGGGGTATAGAGAATATCTGAATCATAGGATGCCAGAAACTCAACCCATCGTTGCTGCCTCAGATTAAGATCCTTTTGAGAGAAAAGATATTTTAACGGTTTGTGATCCGTGAATAACTCAAATTTCTCTCCTAAAAGATAGTGCCTCCAGATCTTTAAAGCAAAACATTGGCTAACAAATCTAGATCGTACGTAGCGTAGTTCCCCTCATGAGGCTTCAATTGCCGACTCGCATACGCAATTACCATTCCATTCTGCATCAGAACTTCTCCCAGTCCAACTATACAAGCATCTGTATAAACCTCAAATTTGCTCTTCCCATCCGGAATAGCTAGCACCGGTGCACTGGTTAGCCTCGTCTTCAACTCCTGGAAATCCTCTTCACACTGGGGTGTCCATTTGAACTTAGCTCCTATCCTTTTCAGCTTAGTCAGATGTAAAGAAATCTTAGAATAATCCTTGATAAACTTTCTTTAGTAGCCAGCCAATCCCAAAAAACTATGAACTTCATTCGGTGTCTGCGGTTGCTTCCGCTCCAAAATATTATAAACCTTCGTTGGATCTACAAAGATACCTTCACCTGAAACAACATGCCCTAAAAAGTTTACTTTCGATTTCCAGAAATAACATTTAGAGAACTTCGCCTTCAAAACATGCCTCCTCAGTGTCTCCAACACAATTCTCAAATGCTGCTTGTGCTCTTTTTCAGACTTAGAGTAGACCAGAATATCATCAATGAATACCATAACGAACTTATTCAATACATCTCGAAAGACTTCATTCATCAGGTCAACAAAGTAGGAAGGAGCGTTGGTTAACCCGAAAGGCAAAACCAACCACTCATAGAAATAATTTGGATCCCTAAATGCAGTCAAGGGAATACTGTCCTCAGCTACCCTTAACTGATGGAAACCTGAAGCTAAATCCGGTTGAGAAAAGACAGAAGCTCCATGTAACTGGTCAAAGAGATCATCAATACGAGGAAAAGGATATTTATTTTGAATGGTCACTTTGTTCAATTCTCTATAATCTACACAGAACCTTAGCGATCCATTTGATTTAGTGACAAATACCGCAGCAGAGCCCCAACAAGAAAAACTGGGCCTACTCAATCCCTTCTCCAAAAGATCCTAAGTTTGCTTCACCAACTCCTCCCTCTCCCTAGGAGCCATCCTCTGCTAGGCTGAATCACTGGCACTGCTAATCTCTCAATGTCTCTTGAGAAGTCTCAATCCCATGCAAAAGACTACTCAAGTGAATCCCAGAATTATCACACACCACTCTAGTAATTCTACCCAAATCGTTTTCCAATGAAACTGTTCTCTCATCACAATTCAGAACAACTTTATACTTATCAAGCCAATCCATTCCTAACATAAGGTCAAACCCCTTAAAATTCAACACAAAAGGGTCACAAGAAAAACTATGGGTGTCACGACCCGAAATCCATTGTTCGAAAATTGACATCAAATACCTCACTTGTATTCGACTGCCAAAGATTCAAACATCGAACTCCAGTCGGATGGAGCTTATAACAAAATTAGATGAATATGAAACAGCGGAAATAAATGAATATCATGCATTACATCACAGATACAACATCATCATAATATCTGGTACAACATCAGAGTATCATAATACATATATCATAACTCCAAATGGAACATCATAATAGAACAACAAGTGATCATATGCCAAAAAGGTCTTTAAAAGGAAATAGAGTGATAGTGAACTCCCAAACAAACCACCTTGAGATCCAAAAGCTTCCAAAATGTCTCTAAGGTAAAAGCCTCCAAAAACCGATAATCTGCAAACCAAAATGCAGCTAATGCCAAAATACGAAAAACCTGCTACTAGGCTGCCTGTGTGGAAACGATGGGCACCCAGAGTTTAGAAAGAAACAATAAACTCCGGGTCAGTCATGGGACTGGTATGAGTAAACAAAGGTAGTTGCTTTAAAATAAGAACAGATTAATAAAAGAAAACCGTTTATGCTTTTAGAAAATGAAACTACCATAAGGCCTCCCGGCACACACACAATGCAATCGAACAGTTGGGGGAGATTTCCACTTATGATAGTCAAATATGCTTATACGAGAAAGTTTCTTTGATATTATTACTAGTGCATAGTGTGAAAATATTTTGAAGAATAATATTAATCCTAGCCAGCATAGGTACCATGATAATATGCCTACTATAGCTACCACCTGAGGTGGTAGCTTATACAAATTGAAATCATAAATGGCTCATATTGTTTCTTTGGATTTTCAACAAATGATCAGGCTAAGGAACTTCCTATGCCACATGGGTATGCCTCTGGAGGGACGTCCCGAGAGCTTAACCAGTTCTCTGCCAACACAAGGCCGGGTTACCTCTAACTAGGTAACTACTACACGACTATGCCATTCCCCAGTCGTTTGCGACCTTTATCCGAGGGACCTCCATCAGAAAGCAACAACCACACAGTAAATGAGAATGCAGCAACCACATAGGTAAAGTATCTGGGCTCCATACCATGATACTACCTTTTTCCAAAAGGAAATGACATACCCTAAAGGGTGCGACCCTCGAAACCTTGCCGCATCTTTCCTCTTTCGACCATTTCTGGGTGTGAGGTCCGATGAGGCCTCGTCCACAAAGCTACGCTTCACACGAAAGCCATGCTTTGAGCACAAATGATCAACAAATGATCATCAACACACAGTAGCACTTAGCATGCCACACTACCAAATTGGGAGTATATCGCTGGTAACCTCAACTACATAACCTCTAAGCTCGTACGTCTCCGAGAAGGGTGTTAAGCTAAGAGAATAAATTCTCCGCCACCAACAGATATGTATTTGAAAGAAATCGGCTTTATATCTCAAAGTGTAGTGTCAGACACACAACCACACAAGTCTATTCCGGGTTCGAACAGAACCGAAGGCACTTCGTCCAATAAAGGAAGAAGCCCTTGCAAATCAGGGTATCCCCAATTTCGATTGGACTTCCCATCACTTAGGGAATCTCTATACCGTAGCTACTCGGTGCAGAGATAATCGATAGTTATCCTATCGTTCTCGCAAATACCCGGTCTTCAAATGCAATCCATAACGTCGTATCACTATTCGGAATGGGTTATATGACACCGGGTCCTCTCCCGGCCAAACCGAATAGTGAGCGCAATATTTAAAAACATGTGGATGTATCAATTACAAGGATTCACATTTAGGGTTCGATGTGGGTTTCGGATAACTAACTGAAATCTGACTCCCTGTCGCATCGAAGTTTAAATGCTGTTTTACGGGCAAAAGGGGTTTTCAGATACATATGGAAACAAACCACAAATCATAGTTCAGCACAAAGAAATTCACATCACTACACTAGCACAACAGAATGATCAATTCAATGCAGAATATTTGATGATAGTCAATCATCTTCGATTAAGGTGAATGTGATTAAGGTGAATTAACCATATAATTATCTTTATTAATTATTTTAAATCAATGATTAATTTTATTTAACTATGAATAAATTAAACCTTAATTGGCTTTATTAATTGATTATCTTACTTTATTAAATCTTAAGCGTTAATTAATTGAATCTTAGTTACTTTTATTAATTAAATATTCTTTATTATTTAATTATTAATTACACAATCATTCCAAAACATTAATTGTTAATTGCTATTTCATCATTATAAATAAATTTTGTTTTAACACTTGAATATTTGGTTTACTTCTAAAAAAAATTTAAGTCAAATTTTAAAACGACTTTTATTTAAAAATATGAATTTGAAATATCTTTGAATTCCATTAATTTCAAAAAAACATTTCAATATCATTTACTTCATCCTCCATTAACAACTACCTTTATTTAATAAAGAATGTATTCAGAAATTATTTAACTTATGTTTCTTCAAGATTTTGTTAAAACTGGAATTTGCTGTTGTTACAGCCAACCCGAGGCTGCTTCAAGTTGTCCCCAAGGAAAACACCCCCTACTTCGAGTTTTAACCCAATTTGACCTGAGTACCATTTTTTTACAAAAAATTATTCAAGTTCATAAAGCAACCTTGTGTAACCCCACAAGGACGCAAACTCGACTTCGAGTCTTCGCCCTAATTCCCCAAGTAGTGCTTCGAGTCACTCCTTCCTTCTTCCCAAACCATCAAACTGATACCACAACCACCACGTGCACGTGCACAGTAGTGTTCGTCACCGTTGGTCGAAGCTGCAGCCACCATCGAGTCGACGACCATCCTCCAAAACTCCACAATCACCCAGAACTTTGATTAATCTCGAAAACGAGAATCAAGTCATCTCGACCAAAATGACCCATCAAAACATCATTAAAAAATGGCTAGCCCCACCTCCTATGACCGTCAGCGGTCACCAAATTTGACCCAAGCTTCGCCCACATTAGACGCCTCGATTGGCACCATTGACATGCAGTCCGGTCACCCATTAATGGCGTAGCACCATCATTTCGAACACGAATAGAAATGGGTTCTTAAACCCTAATTTGATCTCGAGTTAACAATCCAGAGATTTATAAATTCACCTTGTATTTTTCTAGCGGTCAACAACACTCAAACTATCATTGACGACAAACTCGAGGCCTACAATCACTTAGATCACCAGAATTTGATAAAAATTCATTTTTCTGATCATCCCATATATCTTAGTGAAAACTCGACGAAAAATTTGAATTTTAGTTTCTAAAATCATTACTTTTAAAGGGGATTTAGATAGCATTACTGAATTTCAAATTCATGATATTTGAATTCTTGCCAAAATTGAGTGATGACTGCATTTACACATTTCCCAGAGAAAAAGAATTATGTGACTTTGCCTTTATTTATTTCTGAAACATAGTGTAGGTAAAACAATACATTAACTTGTTTACAATCCACTTTCAGCAAGAAAAAAAATGAGGGAGAGAGAGAGAGATTTGGATTTTGATACGGTTTACTCTGTAAACAAGAGAGTTAAAGGAAACAGGGAAGAAAAATAACATTCCCAGGGATGCATTCTTGATTTTGGTTTATACAATTATTTTTAAAATTCCATTTAAATGAATCTGAACACTTTTCATTTTAACACTTTAATCTAACAAAGCTAGAAACAAAAATTTAGGGTTTGACAGGCTTTTATATCCTGAAGCTAAACAGGGATTTGCATCCCTGTATAATCAACATGCACAGGCCAAAAATTCATTCATACACTCAAGATTCTTGCATGCAAACCAAAATTTAAACTTTCCTACATCATCCAGGCATTCGTACAACAACAAATGATTGGAGAGATCAAAGGTTTACCCACCTTTTTCCAGAGAATTCTTGACAGTTTTTCAAAAGAAGATGAAGGCCTGTAAACTTTTTCTTCTTTCCTTTCCTACTCTAATTCTTTTAAGTTTAGATCTGCAAGTTATATATAAAAATTCTTGCTTACTCTTTGTTGTATTCGTTTACTTAATTCATCAATAATAGTAATTTTTAAATTACATACAGTTTGAATTTCCTTTATATAACGGAGAAGCTTTTTTCTCTACAACTTGAAAACTAGAAGTAGATTAAGTCTTTGATCTTGATTTTCTCCTACAACAGATTGATTAATTGCTGCTTTAATATTTTTTAGCAAACTCAAATTCAAATCTTTAAAAAGAGAGTTACTTGCCTTAAATTATTTCAGAAACCCTTGCATTGCTCTGTAAACCTGAAGCTTTGATGTTGATTTATAAATCTGCAGTTTTGATTATATTTGTTAAAATTTGATTTTAAAATCATAATTTCACTATAAAGTTTTAAAAACTTACTTGAGAGATGTAAACATACACTACAAATGATGCTTTAAGAAAGGTCTCAGATTTTAGCCTTTGAATTGAAGAAAGTTGGCAGTTTCTTTTTCTATTTTTGATTTTTTTTACTTTTTCTTGAGTGTTGGAGTTTGAGATTGCTAAATCTTTTGGTTACTGTATTTCAGAGATTTGGTAGCTTAATAAATTTGAAATTGGAAGCTAAAAAGCTTCCTATAATTTTTAATTTGATTATTTTGTTCAAGTAATGAGGTTGAATGCCATTTGTAAACAAAAACCATGAGATCTCAATTTTGCTAATTTCTTTACTCTGTCTCCCATGTGAATGTATATCTAGAATTTGTGATTTTTACAAGACAAAAGAATTTTTTAAAGATTTTTATATCGTATTTATTTTATAAATGAATATACCCCCTTATTCATTTGTGTGTGTGTATATATGTATACACACAATATTTAAAAGAATTGTTTTTAACCAATATTTGCATTATCTACATTACTCCTTAATGATTTTGAATGCCACTTATTCTTAAAACATTTATTTTAAATTTCAATTCAAATTTCAATTCAAACTTGAAATATAACCATTTATGTCTATTAATGCATTCACACATATCTTGAATAAATTTAAATTAAATTTCAACATGTATTCAACTCTACTCATATATGCAATATACATACATATATGATTTTAAATCCAAATGACTTTTTAAAAATTCATTATTTCATTATTTTAAACTCAAAATAAAATTAGAATTTTATTCATATATAATTTTCACTTATTTTATTTGTTTAAGATTTCTTTTAATTTATTTTCAAATTAAATTCCAAGGGTTTAAAACATATTATTAATTTAAATTGACAAATTGTATGGATGTTACAATGGGACAGATAGGAAATCTTTAAGTCCCTACATATCGTGTCCAATTTGTTCACCCTTCCTATAGGATTAGATATGAAGATGGGACAGTCTACAGTATTAGGGGTAAGAAAGAACTTCTCTGCGGATTCCAGGGAAATAAAAATCAAAAAGCACCTGTATTAGATAAAACTTTAATATACGTGCCATCTAAAAGTAATGTACCATCCAATACTCCCTTGCCTTTAGTTGAAGTAGATTGTGCACCTTCCAAAGCAGATAATCTATTCTGCTAAGCTTTAAGAAGTAACGGGCAATCCTTGATAATATGACCTGGTTGGTGGCAATTGAAGCATAGAGATTTCTGAACCAAAGCCGAACCCGGTCCACTATAATGCGGTTGCTGTTGCTGAAATCCTTTCCTGGGACACTTATTCGCCAAGTGACCTTCTTGTTGAAAAATATAGCATTTGCGCGGTCCGTTGTTATTTCCAGTCTTCTTCTTGTTCTGCTTCCTCCAATTGGGATTGAACTTCCTCTTATTCGGATTAGCAAAATTTCCCCTCGATGCTGCTACTAGTGCCACTGATTTCTTGTTCAACAAATCCTCTTATCTCAGTGCCATATCAATAAACTCCACAAAAGATCCTTTCAAATGCGACGTCATCTTTTCATGAAATTCTGGCCTCAATCCTTGCACAAATATTTCGTTCTTTTTTAGGCGAGTATCTATAAGCCCTGGTCCATAGCAAGAAAGTTCATTGAATTTGAATTTGGTCTCATACTCTGCTATAGTCATGCTTCCCTGTTTCAAATTTAGAAAATCCTGGTACAGACGAGTTTTCCCAACTGTTGGCATGAATTTCTCCTCAAACAACTCTTTAAATCTTTCCCAAGAAATGTCATCCTCAGAGACATTTGCTGTCGCTGCATCCTACCAGGCTGTTGCATCTTCGTGCAATTGCCATGAAGCCATTTCCCTTTTCCGCTCATCAGACAACTTCATACTCTTAAAGATGCGCTCACAAGAGCGTAGCCAAGCTTGGACTTCAATTATCGATTCTAACCCTTTAAATGGTTTACCTCCATGGTTGATGAAGTCCTTGCATAAAGTGACAAAACTAAACTGAGGCGGTAGTGGATCTACAGCCTCACTAGCAGTTTGACCTCGTCCATTATCAGTCGAGGTACTGCCCCTACCTCTGCCTCTCCTTCCAGAACTCATGTTGGCAACCTGGACAGGTAACTCAACAAATTTAAATAGGTATATAATTATATAAAAATACAAATACGCACTATCAAGATAGATATTACCCCAGAGCCTGGGTATTATCTCAACTTATGCTCTGATACCAACTGTGACGACCCGCCTTTCTAACCACAAAAAGACGTATCATCAATAAGAAAAGAAAGGGATAGAAATAGAAAAGATAGAAAGAAAGAATAACAACATCAGAATCTCACAGCGGAAATGGAACAAAATATAATACATCACTTAACTATTGCATAGTTTTACATATATCAGAGTTACACAACATCATACAACAAGATAGTCAAATATATACCTGTCAATACACATATCCCAAAATACAACATACATCAACTAACACAGCGGAACTAGGTAGATAGATACGTCTGGACTCCTGCTCCAAGCTCCTCAAGAACTCCAACAATCCCGAATCTATCACTTGGCTACTTATAAAAATTTGAGTACCCAAGAGTTTATGAAAAGCAGAAATAAACTTCGGGTCAGACATGGGTCTAGGGTGAGTAAACAGGTTAAAATTGCTTAGCTGTTAAAATCATTTGAAAACAAAGGTATCACATAAGACTTCCCACACATAAACACGGGTAAGTTTTTGCCTTACGCTAACCAAAACATTAATAGGAAATCTGTAACGACTCGCAAATCCATACCCCTTGAGTCAACATTATTCTACATCAATCAACTCAAGTTGCACAAAAATACGAACCATTTAGGTTAAAGAAGAAGAGGTAGAAGAAGAGAAAACGGAAAACAGCATTAGAATCTTACCATCATAGCGGAATAAAATATAATAGGTAATCATAGATCTTTACACCAAAAAAATACTATATCTATTATACATTACATTATCAGAGCCCATCAATCAACATAACACACAATTGGCAGTAATCATAACCTGCCCTTACACAACCGAGTACACAGCTAAACAACACAACGGAATATATAAAACAAGGACGGAAGTACGTATTGTCATCCTGCTCGTCTCTTGTGCTCCACAGCATCATATCTTGTATCCTATAATACTCGGACTGACCCGAGCATTATAGTTAAATAACAACCCAAGTCAGTCTGGAATACCAGCGTGAGAAAATCACACTCAATTTGATTATTAAAGTTTCAAAAATCCTTTGAAAACAAAAGCATCTCGTAAGGCCATGCTATAAATAAACATGTCGGGTTTTTACCTTACGATAGCTAAAACATTCTTATATTAAAATCCTCTGATATTATAATAGGGTCTATATACAAATACTTATTAAAATAGCCGAAATTTTTACATTCATTAAATTCCAGCTACTAGCCATAGAGTGGGTAATAATAACAAAACTTGTAACGACCCGTAAATTTTAATAAATAATTTGGTTAATTTAATTAAGATTTTGTAATTTAAGTTAGAAAGAAATGAAATCTTATAATTTATATTGGAGCGAATGTAGAAATTAGATGAAGCAATTGTAATTAAATGTTAACAATTTAATATTTATATGGCAATAAATTGAAATAATGTAAAATGGCATACTTGGTTATAAGTTTAATATAAGAAACCAATAGAAATATTGAATTTGTGAAATATTAATAAAAATGCTAACTAGAATGGAATTCATTAATATAATAATGAATAGTGAAAATTGTTACATATGATTTTAAAATAGAAAATGAGTAAATGAGTAGCTATTGAATAAACCAATGTCATAATTGTAGATAAGTAATTATAATGTGTGTTGTTGATAATGAACGTACTTAAATGATAATAATTTTGATATAAGCAAATAAATTAAATTTCATGCAATACCCATTAATGGATGGAACGAAATGGGATTAATGTAAACGTATACTAGGTTTTAAATCAAATGGAAGGAAACAAACATAAATATCGAATTAATGAATGAATAAATATACATTGAATAGTAACTGAATGTAAATTTAATGGTAATTGGATAAAATCAATATAACTAAAATGAATCGCAACTGTACAAATGGAAGTTAATTGTTAATAAGTGGATGTAAATATTGAATTTATCATAGGTGAATGAAATTAGTAGTATGGAAATGAATGCCAACATTGATTGTAAGTAATAAAGGCTTATTTATGGGACTAAGAGTAACAGTAATGTTTATTTTAGGTTACCTATTTATTTAATTTGTTAATTGGAATTTGAGATAAATTGCAATAAAGGTAAATAAATGTTACATTTGTGTGGAGTGTAATAAAATGGTTAGGAGTTGTTAGAATGGATATATTAAAGTAATGAATGGGAAAAAACAAGGTACCTAAGTTTATATAGTAGTATTGAACTTAATAAAAGGATTTGAATTAAACGAATCAATTGATATATGTTTTATTTCTTTAGTATATGCACAAAATTTGAAAATCAAATTGCAATTAAAGGAAATTAGGTAGTACGTTATTTGGAAATAAATTTAATAAATACTTTAGGGAAATGTAATATAATTCACTATTAATTATACCTATAAAATGTCAATTTATTGAATAGTACGATTTTAAATCAATAAACGGATTTATTAAGATTTCAATTTATAAATTAATAACATTTAATGTGAAATCAAGTGCAATTAATTGACTTAATTTGTGCAGATAGGGTAGGTGTGATTTGTCATTGAACATGTTATAAGGTGTAGTTATTGTTAATCCTATTTATAATATAACAAATTGGCTGATTTAAAGAATAGAAAGCAAGATTTATTTATTTAATTGAGGAAAAATTTCAATAATTGAATTTATTGTAAATAAATGAAATTTAACATTTAAATTTTACGTTGATTGAAATTTAGATGAAATTTGGAGATAGTTATATAATAAAGTAGGAATCCAATGTTAGTTTCATCTATTTGATAATAATAGGTAGAATAATAGAATGAAAATATAATTCAATGGAATTATTGAAATTATGTTTTATAATCTCTAAATTTAATGAAATTGAAAATTTAATGCTGGACTTTGATAAATTTACCAACTATAAATTGACATATAAATTTGTTTAAATTAATTTAAATGATTTAAATAATTTAAAGGGGTAAAAATTGTCAATTATAGAAGTGAACTTAAAAATTGGATTTAATTGATTTATTTTTAATTTATCTAATTAACTATAAAAATAGCCATTATGGTCACAGACTCGGATTTCGACGAAACTAGTTTCATCGGATCCGTAACGGTGAATTATTGTAGGATTTCAAGTTTCATAGCGATCGGACTTGTCGTTTGATCGTATGAAGGAAAACGCCTTGAAATTAATGAAATTGAAATCAGTTGAAATCAACTTGAAAATATTGATTTGAGCATAACTTCTTCATACGATGCAATTTGAAACTGAAACCTTTTTCATTGCATTTAAAATATTTTAAAACACCTGTTTTGTTATATGGGTTACCCAATTTTGTTCCGGGGTCAGAACGGGCTTTTTGGGCCACTTTGTCGTTAGCGCGTATTCAACCCGATCCATTTATTCTATTTCAATTTTTCTCTATAAATACGTTGTTATAAACCCTAACCTCCCTACTTTTCATTTGTATGTACATACAAATTCAGCTATTCCTCCTCTTCCTCAATGGCAGACAAAATTCTATATCTCCAAATCCAATCCCAAATCAAATCCAAAGTTGAAAATTCATAGTCCTCAGAAAAGTCTAGAAAAATATATGTTGAAGCTCTCGACTAGCGTAATTCACTGGTGGTGTTCTTTTTTCGATTCAGATTATTATTTGTCCAGAAATTAAAGGTGAATTTTCAGCCGTTCATCATGTCGTAGTCGGATCGTCAAACCATCGATACCATTGGATAGAGATTGCCGAGGGAAGTGCATCCATCCGAGATTTGCGGCAAGTTAACGGCTAGATTAGGCTGTATAATTCGATTTGGGCTAGATAGCTGTGGTGGCGGCTGGGAGCTTCCAGCTCCGATCGGTGACGTGGTGGTACGTTGGTGGTTAGGGAGTGAGGCGCAGGTGGAGGTGAACCCGATGGTATTGTCGACGTGGCAAAGAATGGCCGGAGGTCGCGCGCGTTTGGGATTTTTCCTCTAGCAGTAGTAGCGTTCACGGGTTTGTATGTGAGGAAGCCTACAGGGTCTCTGGGAAGAAAATCAAGGTGACGTGGCAAAGATTGTATGTGTTCTTTTTAATTTTATTTTATAATTGAAATTAATACGCATTTATCGCTATATCTTTCACATACGGACTCCGTTTCACGCACAATTTTTTTAGGATCGCAATAAAATTCAGGACATTTTATGATAGTTTGGAAGGATTTGAAGACTGTCAAATTTTTGGGTTTAAATTGAATTTGAATTTAATTTAAATTCAAAAGGTGAGTGTCTTAACCCACTTACAACTTCTAAATTTTCTTATTTTTGTTAAATTAAATTTGGACGTGATTAGAAATTTATTTATGACTGTTTGGCATATTTTTAATCGTCATCTCAGCTAAATTGCATTTATTTAATTAAATCGTCATTTACTTATTCATTGCATATACTGCCAGTTAAACAGTTATAATTTATTTATGAATATAACCCGATAGTGGATACCTGTTATTTTCACCTGTTATATATATTGATGTATTGTTTGAATTTGGATGATGATTGTGATAAATGGTTGATGGTTGATATTGGATAAATGGATGTTGTACTTATATTGTTATAAACTGCAAGTCATTATGCATTTTCATTTCATTTGGAATTGCAGTTTGAAATGATATATAACCGTAATTTTTATTTTAAATTACGGATTGAAATGATAAATATTGTATCACTTGACCATAGGATAGAAAATTATATACAGGCACCGCGGTATATATGTACATATACAAATTTAATTTCAAAACAATTTTTCTTTGGTTTTGTAAAGAAATATATATATGGTTTTATGAGATATTGATTTTGGATATTGATATAGGTCATTTTATATATCGTTAAATTCTTGGTTTTAAGCTATGTATAAAATTGTTTAAGTATGAGTAAGTTTAATAATAAAGTGATTTATTAAAATATATTATGGATAAGTATTTACTTAAGTCAGATTCTAATATAGAGTTTATATTGATTTTTATAAATCAGCGTTGAGAAGATAGTTTGAAATTGATTTGAGATTTTATTTAATTAAGACCTTATTGAAATTTAGATTTGAAAAGAATATGGTGTTATAACTAAATTCGGGTTTCAGATGATTTAAGTGAATATATCTAGTCTAAATAAATTGAGGAATATTCAATTATTGAATTCGAAAGTTTTATTTAAAGGATACTGGATTTATTAAGTAAGTATTTCAAAACTTAACAATAGTAAAGTGAATTTGGGCATATATATATAAATTAAAAATTTAGTTTGAAATGGTGGAATATTTAAAACTTTGAAATATATGGAAATTTAAAAGTTTTATTTGGGAATTCAAATCTGTATTTGGAACTGATTTGAGAAATTTAAAAAGCTAATTTACTTTATAAAGTAATTTATTATTAAACCATTTAAGTATTGAAATTTTTGTTTCGAAGCTATAGGTTTAAGGTATATATATTTGAAAGGACTATGATTTTGGAAAAAATATATTTGAAATAAATGATAGCATATGGATTTGGATTTTAAAATAGAAATGATGTCCTATTTATATGGTTTTGAAATGGATATTTTATTATGGTTTTAAAGTATAAATTATTTTGAAACACTGCGGTGTTATAATAACGTTTGGTTGTTGAAGAGACCGGGATCGGAAGTTGTCATATTCTCTGCCAACTCCGAAAACCACTTTAACAACTATGTATGCGGTGGAGATTCCAGAATGAAGTAGGATGGTGGCGGCGTTTCCCTTGTGGTAAATACATGGACCCAACTCCCGTGAGTTGGCATAAGGTGGCTAAAACAGGAGCGATCGACGGGTTAAGAAGGTAGCACCTTTTATTGAACACATCCCTTCGATATTCTACTCTGACTTTGGATTTATTCGGTGGCCACTTTTAATTTTTGATTTGCGGGTGTGGCTCGAGGTGGGCGGTAGTAGCTGCTACGCGTTACCACCAACCCGGAAGCGTAATTGGTATATCTACCCTGGCATTGCCTAGTTGTGCCATGTCACCTACCCTAGTGCGCCTTATACGATTTTGGTTTTGTACCATACCTATGGAGTGCCCTCTGACGACGCCAAGTACGGGGGAGATTACGGTACTGTATAAACTATGGGAATATACAATATGTTAAGGTGGAAAATGTAAAGCCTTAACCGTATTTAAAAGTAAGTTTATTTTACAATTAGACACTATTATATTTGCGAAATATACTACGTAGTAAATAGTTTAACGGACCCTTAAGAGAAGTAAATCCCGAGCATCTCTTGATTTACTGCACTCATTTATTTATGTTGATTTAACTTACATAAGATCTTTTAGTTCTGACTCGAGTGTTTTGTCTTTTCAATTCGCTCGGGTCAGTCCGAGCATTTCAAGATCAAAGGCTTTATCTCTGGAGGACAAAGACGAAGATTTCAGTATTATTATTAATATATATTATATTGTTCCACTACACTATTGTATTCCGTTGCATTATTAATATTCTATGGTATGTATAACTCTGATATATATTGTAAGTATAATTAAATATTATGAAAAACAGCTTCATGAACTATATATTTGATTATTATATTTTATCCTTCGGTTGTGAGATTCTGTTTGTTTTATTTTTTCTTGCTTTTATTATTTACCCCATAACAATCCGCCGTTCCGTATGGTTTGAATTGGCACGTGTGTTAATTTAAAGCGTACGAAAAGGCGGGACGTTACATCTGATATCAGAGCTTTGGTTTAGCAATAAACCTTAGCTTTGTGGGGTCTGACTCTTTACTAATAAGGTAGTAATACCCTATGGGAGTCGCTGAGTATATATATATGCTTGAGCGTATTTCTTAGTTTTATAAAAAGGTTTTAATATTGTGTTAATCTGTTTTGTTTTGTATTTATAAATTCTGGTTGGTGCATGGGACGCTATGACATCAATAGGGATTTCTAAACACTTAATAGGACAGACCGACATAATATTTGGTTTTAATATAGGTGAATGAAATAATTTTGCCTATTATATTATATATATAATAAATTTAGTAAATAAGGTTATATTTTGTTACAAATATTGGTTGTTAGGTCATGAAATTTATAAATAATAGTCGAAACAAGATTCAAATTAAGTAAATAAAATTGGAAATTTAGAACTTAACCTCCGTGGTTTTGAAATTTCTTTTGAATGATTTTGAAATATAATAATAATATTATTAAAAGAAGTATTTTCTGATATAAGTATTCCAATATAATTTGAAAGAAATGTTTTTAAAAGAAATTTTGGAAAGATAAATTCTGTACTCCCCTCTCTGTCGCTGAAAAATAATTTCAGTGATGAGTGCACGCATCATCTACATTCATTTTCGAGTTTCGAAGTGAGAAGGCCACTATAGTAGTTTTAACTGCATATTTGTTTTGATAAACAAATATAAATTTTAAAATTGTTTTAAATATAATTGGATATATAAACTGTAATTATATACATTTATCTAGTATTTTAAAATAATTTGAAATTAAACCGGTATTTAGTTCTTAAGTTTTCGTAAATTAATAATTTCAATTATTATAGTTAAATTGAATGTAACTAATTTTTAATTAGAACGTTTAATTAAAATAAGAAATTTAATGCTAGGTTATGAATGAAATTAAAAGAAAATTTAGGTTTGTAACATATAAAACAAAGGATTATTATTGAAAAGTAAATTAATTAAAAGAATCAAGAAAAACTTATATAACTTTCAATTACCTTCTTAAAGGCATATATATAACTCACCAAATATTAAAAGTTGAAATGTTTAATAAGAAATGTAATGGGAAATTGTACAAGAAAAATTTATATAATGAAAAGGTTCAATGAATCACCTTAATAAATAAGAATTTGATGTGTAGTGTAATAAACTTAAGTATAATTGAAATGCTACTAGTTTAATAGAAGTGTAAGTATAATGAATAAATGAATGTAATGTAAATAAAAGAAATTTGTAGTATGTGGATAAAAGAAAAAGAATTTATTAGTAGTGGATAGAAATGAATAAGTATAATGTAAAAAAAAGGAAAGCAAACAATAAATGCTATGAAGTTGAAAAATTACTTGATTTATTGTTTGGAAGTGCTGTTTGTTTGGTTTAAGGTTGTTTGGGAAAGGATACTTTATGTTTGTTGGATGATGAATAATCTATTTCGTTTCATATAAGACTGTTGAGTAAAAGATGCATTTAGTAGTTTATTCTTCATTCTGTACAATTTAAAGTTTTGAACCCGAACAACTACCTGTTTTGTTCGATATGGATGGATAATTGAATTGTGTTGATTTTGTATGATGGTTGTATGCTGTTTGTTGCAATTGATTGTTGTTGTATTGATTGTTGTTTGGGGTTGAAACAACCTTAAATATTTAATTTTATATAATTGTTAACCTTTTGGATTATATAAGTAAAATACAAGTTATGGAAGCAATTGCTACTGCGGTTGGTTTCATAATATAAGCGTAAATTGCCCGACAAATAGGTACGTTTTCGGATTACGGTTTATAGCGTTATTATATTATTTCCTATGTTGGGATATATATTATTTTGGGAAATATTATGTTGTATATTGTTATATTTGATATTATATTTTCTCCCGAGCTTCTCCGTAAAAAGGAGACTCTGCCAAAATTTTCCGTAAATTTTGGACCTAGAAAATTATTGAAAAGTGTTTCCAAAACTTTATTAATTTAAGTATAAAAAGTTTTAATGGTTATAAAATGGTATATTTTATTTAAATTAATTAATTTTGTAAATTTATTTGTTTATAAATTTAATATTTTAACTAAGATATATTGATTTCTTAATTCTTCTTTTCCCTTCTTTTTCCTTCTCGGGGACGAAAAGTTTTGAATGGGGGAGAGCGTAAAGACCCGTAAACTTTAAAAATAATTTGTTTAATTTAGTTAAGATTTTTTAATTTAATTTAGAAAGAAATGAAATCTTATAATTTATATTGGAGCGAATGTAGAAATTAGATGAAGCAATTGTAATTTAATGTTAACAATTTAATATTTATATGAAAATAAATTGAAATAATGTAAAATGTCTTACTTGGTTATAAGTTTAATATAAGAAACCAATAAAAATGTTGAATTTGTGAAATATTAATAAAAATACTAACTAGAATGGAATTCATTAATATAATAATGAATAGTGAAAATTGTTACATTTGGTTTTAAAATAGAAAATGAGTAAATGAGTAATTGTTGAATAAACCAATGTAGTAATTGTAGGTAAGTAATATAATGCGTTTTGTTGATAACGAACGTACTTAAATGGTGATAATGTTGATATAAGCTAATAAATTAAATTTCAATGCAATACCCATTAATGGATGAAACGAAATGGGATTAATGTAAATGTATACTAGGTTTTAAATCAAATGGAAGGAAACAAACGTAAATACCGAATTAATGAATGAATAAATATACATTGAATAGTAATTGAATGTAAATTTAATGGTAATTGGATAAAATCAATATAACTAAAATGAATCACAACTGTATAAATGGAAGTTATTTGCTAATAAGTGGATGTAAATATTGAATTTATTTAATGAAACAAATCTAAAGGTTATGTTTGGATAGAACATAGGTGAATGAAATTAGTAGTATGGAAATGAATGCCAACATTGATTGTAAGTAATAAAGGCTTATTTATGGGACTAAGAGTAACGGTAATGTTTATTTTAGGTTACCTATTTATTTAATTTGTTAATTGGAATTTGAGATAAATTGTAATAAAGGTAAATAAATGTTACATTTGTGTGGAATGTAATACAATGGTTAGGAGTTGTTAGAATGGATATATTAAAGTAATGAATGGGAAAAAACAAGGTGCCTAAGTTTATATAGTAGTATTGAACTTAATAAAAGGATTTGAATTAAACGAATCAATTAATATATGTTTTATTTCTTTAGTATGTGCATAAAATTTGGAAATCAAATTGCAATTAAAGGAAACTAGGTAGTATGTTATTTGGAAGTAAATTTAATAAATACATTAAGGAAATGTAATATAACTCACTATTAATTATACAAATAAAATTTCAATTTATTGAATAGCAAGATTTTAAATCAATAAACAGATTTATTGAGATTTCAATTTATAAATTAATAACATTTAATGTGAAATCAAGTACAATTAATTGACTTAATTTGTATAGATAGGGTAGGTGTGATTTGTCATTGAAAATGGTTAATTTCATAAGATGTAGTTAATGCTAATCCTATTTATAATATGACAAATTGCTGATTTAATGAATAGAAAGCAATATTTATTTATTTAATGGAGGAAAATTTTCAATAATTGAATTTATTGCGAATAAATGAAATTTAACATTTAAATTTTACGTTGACTGAAATTTAGATGAAATTCGGAGATAGTTGTATAATAAAGTAGGAATCCAATGTTAGTTTCATCTATTTGATACTTATAGGTGGAATAATAGAATGAAAATTTAATTCAATGGAATTATTAAAATTATTTTTTATAATCTCTGAATTTAATGAAATTGAAAATTTAACGCTGGACTTTGATAACTTTATCAACTATAAATTGACATATAAATTTGTTTAAATTAATGTAAATGATTTAAAAATTTTAAAGGGGTAAAAATTTTCAATTATAGAAATGAAATTAAAAATTGGATTTAATTGATTTATTTTTAATTTATTTAATTAACTATAAAAATATCCATTTTGGTCATGGACTCGGATTTCGACGAAACAAGTTTCATCGGATCCGTAACGGAGAATTATTATAGGATTTCAAGTTTCGTAGCGATCAGACTTGTTGTTTGATCGTATGAACGAGAAATGCCTTGAAATTAATGAAATTGAAATCAATGGAAATCAATTTGAAAATATTGATTTGAGCATAACTTCTTCATACGAAGCAATTTGAAACTGAAACCTTTTCCATTGTGTTTAAAATATATCAAAACACCTGTTTTGATATATGGGTTTACCCAATTTCGTTCCAGGGTCAAAACGGGCTTTTTGGGCCACTTTGTCGTTAGCGCGTATTCAACCCGATCTATTTATTCTATTTCAACTTTTCTCTATAAATACGTTGTTATAAACCCTTGCCTCCCTAATTTTCATTTGTGTGTACATATAAATTCAGCTATTCCTCCTCTTCCTCAATGGCAGACAAAATTTTATATTTCCAGATCCAATCCCAAATCAAATCCAAAGCTGAAAATTCAAAGTCCTCGGAAAAATCTAGAAAAAAATATATGTTGAAGTTCTCTACTAGCGTAATTCACTAGTGGTGTTTGCTTTTCGATTCAGAATATTGTTTGTCCAGAAATTGAAGGTGAATTTTGAACCGTTCATCACGTCGAAATCAAACTAGTCGGATCGTCAAATCATCGATACCATTGGATAAAGATTGCCGAGGGTAGTGCATCCATGCGAGATTTGAGGCGAGTTAAAGGCTAGATTGGGCTGTACAATTCGATTAGGTCTAGATAAACCGTGGCGGGGGCAGGGAGCTTCCAGCTCCGATCGACGACGTGGTGTTCCGTGGGTGGTTGGGGAATGAGGCGCAGGTGGAGGTGAACCCGATGGTGTTGTCGACGTGGCAAAGAATGGCCGGAGGTCGCGCGCGTTTGGGATTTTTCCTCTGGCAGCTGTAATATTCACGGGTACATACGTGAGGAAGCGTACAGGGTCTCTGTGAAGAAAATCAAGGTGGCGTTGCGAAGATTGTATGTGTTCTTTTTAATATTATTTTATAATTTAAATTAATACGCATTTATAGCTATATCTTTCACATACGGACTCCGTTTCACGTGTGATTTTTTATGTTAGGATCGTAATAAAATTCCGGACATTTTGGCGCTGGTTTGAATGGATTTGAAGACCGTCAAATTTTTGGGTTTAAATTGAATTTAAATTCAATTTAAATTCAAAAGGTGAGTGTTTTAACTCACTCACAACATCTAAATTTTCTTATGTTTGTTAAATTAAATTTGGATGTGACTAGAAATTTATTTATGACTGTTTGGCATATTTTTAATCATAATCTCAGCTAAATTGCATTTATTTAATTAAATTGTCATTTACTTATTCATTACATATAAACTGCCAGTTAAACAGTTAAAATTTAGTTTCGAATATAACCTGATAGTTGATACACGTTATTTTCACCTGTTATATATATTGATATATTGTTTGAATTTGGATGATGATTGTGATAAAAGGTTGATGGTTGATATTGGATAAATGGATGTTTTACTTATATTGTTATAAATTGCAAGTTATTATACATTTTCATTTCATTCGGGATTGCGGTTTGAAATGATATATAACCGTAATTTTTATTTTAAATTACGGATTGAACTGATAATTATCCGTATCACTTGACCATAGGATAGAAAATTATATACAACTACCGCGGTATATATATACGTATATAAATTTATTTTTGAAATTATTTTTCTATGGTTTTGTAAAGAAATATATATATGGTTTTATGAGATATTAATTTCGGATATTGATAAAGGTTATTTTATATATAGTTAAATTCTTGGTTTTAAGCTATGTATAAAATTGTTTAAAGTACGAAGTAAGTTTAATAATAAAGTGATTTATTAAAATATATTATGAATAAGTATTTACTTAAATCCTATTCTAATACAGAGTTTATATTGATTTTTATAAATCAAAGTTGAGAAGATAGTTTGAAATTGATTTGAGATTTTATTTAAATAAGACCTTATTGAAATTTAGATTTGAAAAGAATATGGTGTTATAACTAAATTCGAGTTTAAGATGATTTAAGCGAATATATCTAGTCTAAATAAACTGAGGAATATTCAATTATTGAATTTGAAAGTTTTATTTAAAGGATACTGGATTTATTAAATAAGTATTTTAAAACGAAACAGTAGTAAAGTGAATTTGGGCATATATATATAAACTAAAATTTTAGTTTGAAATGGTGAAATATTTAAAACTTTGAAATATATGGAAATTTAAATGGTTTATTTGATAATTCAAATATGTATTTGGAATAGATTTGAGAAATTTAAAAAGATAATTTAGTTTATAAAGTAATTTATTATTAAACCATTTAAGTATTGAAATTTTTGTTTCGAAGCTATGGGTTTAAGGTATATATATTTGAAACGACTATGATTTTGGAAAAAAAAATATTTGAAATAAATGATATCATATGGATTTGGATTTTAAAATAGAAATGATATCGTATTTATAAAGTTTTGAAATGGATATTTTATTCTGGTTTTAAAGTATAAATTATTTTGAAAGACCGTGGTGTTATAATAACGTTTGGTTGTTGAAGAGACCGAGATCGGAAGTTGTCATACTCTCTGCCAACTTCGAAAACCACTTTAACAACCGTTTATGCAGTGGAGATTCCAGAATGAAGTAGGATGGTGGCGGCGTTTCCTTTGAGGTAAATACGTGGACCCAACTCCCGTGAGTTGGCATAAGGTGGCTAAAACAGGAGAGATCGACGGGTTAAGAAGTGTAACGACCCGATTTTTTTGACTTTTGAAAGTCGATCTTAATACGTCCAATTTATCAACTGCCGAACAATCGAATGCCGGAAAACCGAACCATTAGGTTTTAAGAAGAAGAAGAGGTAGAAGAAGAAACAGAAAACATTAACAGAATCTTACATTTCGTAGCGGAACAACATATAATATATCAATGAATAATCTTTTAAACAAAGAATTATATTTGTTATTACATTCAATCACATTACATTATCATAGTGTACAACAACAAACAGCGGAAGAAAATATAACATATACAAGTGATACGCCTCGCCATCTAGCTCCAACTCCCGGTCTCCACAGCAGCTCCTTGAATTTGCTCCCGAATAACTGCTAACCTGACTCTAGGCTGCCCGTGTGGAAAATTGTGGGCACCCAGAGTTTAGAAAGGGAACAATAAACTCCAGGTCTGTCATGGGACTGGTGTGAAATCTTAAAAACAGTTATTTTCAAAAAGAAAATAAAAAGAAATCCACTATGCTTTTGGAAAATGAAACTACCATAAGGCCTCCCGCTACACACACAATGCAACCGCAGAATTGGGGGAGATTTCTCCTTATGATAGTCAAACAAGCTTAATACGCAAATTCCTATCAATATTATTATTAGTGCATAGTGCAGGAAACATTTCGAAAGTATAATATTAATCTTAGCCAGCATACAACCATTATTGTATGACTACTATAGCTACCATGTTCAATAGCAGGTTACCCCCACAATCCATGGCAGGTTATACAACTAAAACCGTACAGGGCGCGTATTGTTTCTTTGGATTTCCAACCAATGGTCAGGCTAAGGAACTTCCTACTGCCACATGGGTACGCCTCTGGAAGGACGTCCCGAAAACTTAACCAGTTCTCTGCCAACACAAGGTCGGGTTACCTCTGTAACAAGGTAACTACTACACGAGTTGCCATTCCCCGGTCCTTTGGGACCTTTATCTGAGGATCCTCTATACCAAAAACCACAAAGAAAAGTATTTGCAGAAACCACACAGGTTAAATATCAAGGCTCCATACCTGACACCACCTTTTCCAGAAGGAAATGACATAGCCTAAAGGGCGCGACCCTCATAACCTTGCCGCATCTTTCCTGTTTTGACCATTTCCGGGGTGTGGGGTCCGATGAGGTCTCATCCACAAAGCTACACTTTTCACAAAGTCATGCTTTGATCAACAAATGATCAGCAGCACTTCATGTGCCACATTACCAAATTGGGAATGTATCACTAGTAACCATCAACTACATAACCTCTGAGTTCATACGTCTCAGAAAAGGGTGTTAAGCTAAGAGAATAAATTCTCCGCTACCAACAGAAATGTATTCGATAGAAACCAGCTTTACATCTCAAAGTGTAACGCCAACCATACATCCATACAAGTCCGTTCCGGGATCGAACGGAGCCGAAGGCACTTCCAAAGAAGCCCTTGCAATCCGGATATTCACTAATCCCGTCCGGAATCCCCATCACAAAGGGTGATAGAATATCTACACCGGAGCAACTCGGTGCAGAGACATTCGACATGTATCCTTTCGCTTTCAAAAATACCCGGTCTTCAACACCATCTTTAAATACAATCCCATTTCGTTGTATCGTTATTCGGAATGGGTTTTATGACACAAGGTCCTCTCCCGGCTAATCCGAATAACGAGCGCTTATTTAAAAAAAAAAAAATTGTTGCATTCATACTCAAACAAATCACAACAATTTCACTTTGATCTTTTAAACAAAAGATCCATCACAATCACAAAAGTTCGATGTGGATTTCCGGATATCCACTTGGAATCCGGCCCCCGGTCGTATCGAAATTCGAACGCCATTTAAAGGAAAATACCGATAGTCGGTTATTTAACTATCAATCAACATTCACAATAATTACCAGATTTAAATAATTTTCCCAAATTATTTATTTTCAAAATATCTTCACATGATATATTTTTAACACTTCATCACTTTGAAAATCAAATTTCAAATCGATTTCACATACTTTGAAACAAGTTTCAAATCTTTTCCACGCTTCGAAAATAAACCAACGCTTAATTTAAAACCAATTTCCCTTTCACTTATAAATTTCCATTGTGAATTTACATTTCCAAAAATCAACTGATATACGATTTTAAATCGATTTTCCGACATTCACTTTCAAACACGAAATCAAATTCCAAATTGATTTCGAAATTTAATTTCAAAACACGAAATCAATTTCCCTTCGAACACAAAATCAGTTTTCATTTTGATTTCCAAAATTTATTTCAGTTAGCAAATCAATTCCAATTTGATTTCCAAAGTTGCTTCAAACTCCAAATTAATTACAAGTTGGTTTCCCAAGGATTTATTTTCAAATACCAATTCCATTTTCCAAATCAGATTCAAAATTTATTTCAATTACAAATTAAATCCCTAATTTAATTTCTAAATTTATTTCCTTTTTTGAACTAAATTCCTTTATCTCTTTCAAATATTAGAAATCCGTATTTTAAATATATTCTTCAACCTTTGAATAATATTACCCGAAACCCATTTATTAAGCCTTTTCCTCATATTTTGGAATTTTATTCAATAGGATTAAAAATAAAACTTTATCCTTTTAAAATTCCCTCTTTTAAATTTATCCAATTCTCAAAAACAAATTTTACTATAGACTTTCAACTTGAATTTTCAAAAATCCATTTTTTATTTATTTCCGCTATCCAACTATACCAAAAGTATATTCAGTTAAATTATAGCCTTTAATGATTTTAACCACAAATAAAATCACACAGGGATTATAAATAATCAACACACAGCATATGAAACAAATTCAATATTTGAGGAATCCAGTTGGATCCCTCCAACCTGTTTTCCTGCATCCACAGATGTGAGCATAACAATTAAATACCAATTCCACTTCGAGGTGGAATATCGTGGTATGTGGGATTTTATATGATATCACCTGCTATTATGCGACGCATAGGGTCTATTACAAACAAATGATAGCAACCATCATACAAAGCACACAATCAACACATACAACAATTTTAAATTTAACTATTTAAAAATCAAACTGGAAATTCAAATTTAAACTTGAGTGAGAAGATCTCACCTTGGATTATGCAAGCAATCCATTTTCCGTCTTGACTCGATCTCCTCGATTTTTAAGACCTTGCATAACAATTATATGATTCATTAATATTCGAAATAAATCGAATAAATCAACTTTCATTTGCTAATTTTAATTATTAAATGATTTTATTTTAACTAACACTCTTAATTTTAAACCAATTACTTTTATTCTCACTAGAAAAATAAAATTCAAAGCTAAATTTCTTTTTAACAAATGTGAATGTGTGTGTGTGTGTGTGTGTATGTATGTATTTCTACTTATATTCTATTTTTTTCCTAACTGCATACACATGTAGAGGCGAAAAATATATTTATATTATATTTCATTTCTGCAAATAAAACATAGGATTTTTCTTTACTGTTTAAGACTATACACATATTATTATTATTATTATTTTTTCTTCTGCTCGTGCTGTATATATAAATTTTAAAACTGTGTATACATATATTTCCACTACATATACATACATACATACATATATATATATTTCTCTTTCTTCTGTTAACCTATGAATGTACAATTAGATCAAAATAAAATTACCAAATGTTTCGTAGTCGATCGCGATGCACCAGAGCATGATGTACGATCCACTGACGCCCACGAGACCCCCCTGCTCCAATCGCGACCTGCAACCCTTGCCTAAAGCTTCGCCTGAACATGAATCGCCTATCCCCAGATTTGAAATCCCTTTCTGCAATTCGAACTCGAGTTCCATGCCCAGGATCCCAAAATTCCATTGCATGAACGCCATACGCGATATCCAGATCGCCGAGCCACCGCCTCGAAACCCCATCTCGGCCGACCACGCCGCGACTTCGGCTAGCGTGCCATACCCGAATGCGAACCGATTTCCAGCGATGATTTCCCACCATCGCGGTACCATCCCTTACTTGAACTTGCAACAAAGCCTCGCCCTCATGAAGAAATCGAAGTCGCCGCTACTGCTTGCTCGAACTCGAGACACCCTCGCCCAATCGATTTGAACAAAAGTCGCCGCGTTCAATGATTTTGATTTGGATTTTTTTCGTTTGTGCTACTGAAGGAAAAGAGAAAGAAGGGTAAGAGAAAACTGTTTTTTTGGTATATTTGTTTCTTTTATCGGCTGTTTGATTGAGATGACGGAGGAGCGTGATATTTGAAACGAGAGGAAGCGTGGTAGGGAAGGTTGGCTATAATAATTGAAGAAGGAAGAAAATGCAAAAGGTGTAATGGTGAAAGGAAGTAGGCTGAAGTTGGCATATAAATTTATATTTAAATTCAAATTCAAATAATCTCGACAAACACAACATGAAATTTTTGAATTTCTATAGAGGCGTGCCGCCAGGCATTCATAGTGTTATACCACCATTCCGAACGCAATGGAAAAGGTTTCGAGTCCTATTTCAATAGTATGGAGAAGATAGCTTTTTGAACCAGTTATTAAATTAAATTTCGACATAATTTTCAGCGTTTTTGCTTATCGTACGGCCAAACGACAACTCCCAATGCTATAAAAATTGAAATCCGATAATAATACAATATTACGGATCCAATGGAACTGGTTTTGTCGAATTTCGAGACTGTGCCTCGAAAGGCTATTTGTAAATATCGATTCAAACGATAAAATTTTAAAACTGAACAAATCACTTTCAAATTCAATTCTGAAGCTTATGTTATCCTCAGTATTATCGATATGAATTTTACAAGCCTTGAAAATATTTTTAATCGGCTTAAAACTGAAAATTTAAATTTTTACCCAACTTCAATAGTTAAATTCAATAATTAAATTGCCAAATTCATAGTAAATTTTGAAATTCCAGTTTAAAACAACTTCCAATATTTAAAATCAATTAAATATTTTCAGATTCAAATGCCAAAAATTTTGGGTCGTCACAAGAAGGTAGCACCTTTTATCGGACACATCCCTTCGATATTCTGCTCTGACTTGGATTTATTCGGTGGCCACTTTTGATTTTTGATTTGGGGGTGTGGCTTGAGGTGGGCGGTAGTAGTTGCTATGCGTTACCATCGGCCCAGAAGCGTAATTTGTATATCTATCTTGGCATTTCCTAGTTGTGTCGTGTCACCTACCCTAGCGTGCCTTATACGATTTTGGTTTTGTACCATACCTATGGAGTGCCCTCTGACGACGCCCAGTACGGGGGAGATTACAGTACTGTATAGACTATGGGAATATATATTGTGTTAAGGTGGAAAATGTAATGCCTTAACGCTATTTAAAAGTATGTTTATTTTACAATTAGAGACTATTATAATTGCGAAATATACTACATAGTAAATAGTTTAACGGATCCTTAAGAGATGTAAATCCCAAGCATCTCTTGAGTTACTGCACTCATGTTTATTTCTGTTGATTTAACTTACATAAGATCTTTTAGTTCTAACTCGAGTGTTTTGTCTTTTCAATTCGCTCGGGTCAGTTCGAGCATTTTAGGAGCAAAGACTTTATCTATGGAGGACAAAGGCGAAGATTTCAGTATTATTATTAATATATATTATATTGTCCCACCACACTATTGTATTCCGCTGTATTATTGATATTCTATGGTATGCATAACTCTGATATATATTGTAAGTATAATTAAATATTTTGAAAAGCGGCTTCATGAACTGTACATTTGATTACTATATTTTATCCTTCCGTTGTGAGATTCTGTTTGTTTTATTTCTTTCTTGTTTTTCTTATTTATCCCATAACAATCTGCCCTTCCGTATGGTTTGAATTGGCACGTGTGTCGATTTAAAGCGTACGAAAAGGCGGGACATTACAAAACTCGTACAAGGCGCGTAGGGAGAATGGATTTCCAACTAATGACTAGGCACTGGGGTACCACTTGTCACGATATGTGGCCTAGATCACAGTATCGAGGAGCCACCCTAACTCCCCTGCAACACAAGACCCGGACTATCCCTTACTGGATAATCCCGAGTAAAATCACCCAACGGTTGGGATCAGCAACCGCACCACTAACCTGAAATAAAAAGGGACATCTAGACAGGGATGCCCATACCCGGAAATGGGTGCTGCCTACCAAGCCTTGCTGCATAATCCCTGATTTTCAGTCATTCCTAGTTGATGAGGCTTGAGGCTAAGCGTTACCTTTTAGAACATATCCCTTATAATACCCATCGTCCATCTGACGATTTTCCGAAAGCATTCATCCATACAAGCCCGTCCCGGGTTCGAATGGAACCGAAGGCACTATTCCTACGACATCCATTTTGGAAATATCCTCAGGATTAGTAGCGACTAGCCCTTGCACTTCACTGCTCCATCTTCGACTCCAAAATCGTTTTCCCATGAAAACGTACAAACCGGATCGAAGTGGTTTTTAGGAAATAAATCTCGTTCCCGGTCTCTTTGAAACGATCAACGCATTTGGCCCATATTGATAGTCGGTTATTTAACTATCAATTGACATTCACAAACATCCATCAAACAATAAATAATTTCCCAAATTATTTATTGATCCCAAAAATATCTTCACAAGATATATTTCACTTTTCAAACCCTTTTGAAAACAGTTTCAAACTATCTTCCTTTCTCAGAATAAATTTTCCAAGTATTTTCTATTTCCACTGAAATCAAAAAGCATAAAACTTTAGATTTTTAAAATAATTTAAAACGCTTTACTTTGAAGTTACTTTAAATCATTTATTTTAAAAACTACTTCAATAATTTGTTAAAAGTACATACTATATGAATATTTGAAAATAAGGTTACTTTATAAAATATAAAACTAGGTTTTTCACTTTTAAAAACAAAATGCTAAGTCACTTTTAAATAATTACTATGATAATAGATTTGAAAAATATTTACTTTAGAATTTAAATATTTATAAATAATAAATTCCTAAAACATGCTTTTTTAAAAACAACATTAATTTTTTTAATCTTATATTTAAAAATTACTTTGAACGTACTTGGCTATCCAAAGAAATATACTTCTCTTCACAATCTTCTTTAAATTTCCAATTTCAAAGACTTGAATCAGTTTCCAAATTAATTTCCAATTTACTCCCTTTTATTCCAAAATCCATTAATTTCAGGTTTAATTCCTTAATTACGATTTAAAATACTTTTAACTGAAAGTACCAATTTTAGATTTCTCAAAATACTTCTTAATCCTTTTAAATAAATTTAAACTTTAAATTTTAAAATAATTCTTTATTCCTTTTAAATAATATCACTTAATTTTACAACTCATTGATTTCTGTACATTCAAAATCTTTTTTTCTTTTCATACTCGAAGTTATTTATTAGTATTTTAATATCACTTCCATTTCTTTTCAATTCATTCTTAATTTATTCAAATTTTCTATAATTATTTCGCTTACAATTTCACTTCTTTTATGTTCTTTCCAAAATCCAATTTATATATTTTTGGTAGCTCATTATACCCAAATATATTCAATCAAACCATAACATTTAATATTCCAATATAATTCATCACAGAATATCAAATAATCACAACGGAGAATATTAAATAATTTAAATAAATGTTGAGGGATCCAATTGGATACCTCCAACCTATTTTCCCTTCATCCACAGACGTTAGCACAACATAAATACCAATTCCACTTCGAGGTGGAATATCGCGGTATATGGGATTAATATAAATCATCCGCTATTATGTGGCGCATAGGGTCCCATCCGCTATATAATGCGGGAAATCAATCATTCCAAGATATATTATATACTATAATATAGCACATTAATCAATTCGACCATTCAACTAATTATTTAAATTTAAACATTTAAATTTATATCAAACCAAATCAGTGAGATTATGTCACCTTTGCCCCTTGAATTTGCAAATCCATTTCATTCTCGATTTGATTCCACGATTATTGACCTTGTATAAATATTATATGGATTTCTTAATATTTGAAAAAATCAGACAATTCATCACCATTTAATTAATTAACAATATATTTTAAACAAATTTTCCTTTAATAAATTAGTCTTGGCAAAAGAAAAATTAAATAAGTTTTATTAGATGGGTTAACCACCCTAGTACATCATTTTAAAATTAAACAGTAAATTGGGATGGGCAAATGAATATATAATTTGAAACTACATATACTTATATATACTAATTTTAAATTGCAACAAAACGATATGTTACCTACCTGTTAATAGCAAAGAAAAATTCCTTTTCTGCTTTACTGACCTAGATGTGTAAATATGTTATCTTCTTCTCTCTTTTTTAACACTTCCTTTTTCCTAAAAATAAAATGAAATTTACCTTACTGTAAAATTATAGACACATTTCTATATATTTTAAACATAATTTAAAAAAAATTCAGATTATTAAATACCTCAATGCAACATCGAGAACGACAAGTTCAAGCAAAACCCCAACCTCGCACGTCGCCCTCACTGACTCGATCGGTGACAAGAAGTGCGATTTGAAACCCAACAATCGGATGCCTTCCCCTCCGCCACGACGTCGACCTTCGATTGCCAACGATGACCCCTCTGCTATCGCGATTCACAACCACGATCGAACCAGCAACCCACGGTATTGACGAAGACGGGTCGTAACTCTCAATTGCTGCAAGCGAACATCGAAACCCTCGAAGAAAACGCGCTCGACATCTCCTTGAGTCGAATCAAAGTCGTGATTTTTCGATTTGTTTAGATTTGGGGGTAAAATTTGGAGAGGATCAGACATTAAAAAGGAATGTCGTTTATATTTTATTTTGGAATGCTTTCGGCTACTTAGATTTTATTGATTGCATTTTAAAAGTTTGTAGAGGAAGATTGCATGATGTTCTAAAAAGGGGAAACATGATTTTGAAAGGAAGGCTGAGCTGAAGTGAAGGGGAAAAACAGTGATGTGAAATTATTTCAGCTGGTTGACCAAATTAAAAAATATATTATTTTAAATTCAAATTTGTATACAATTTGTCTCGACTTCGTAGCCTAAAATCACGAACTCCTATCGAGGCATGCCGCTAGGCGTTTATAATGTTTTACCCCTATTTTGAACGCAATGGAAAAAGTTTCGAGCCCTAATTTGATCGTATGGAGAATACAGCTTTTTGGACCAGTTATGGTATTAAATTTTTGATATAAATTTCAATGCATTTATATATCGTATGCTCACACGATAACTCCAAATGATACGAAAATTGAAATCCGACAATAATTCAATATTACGGATCCAATGGAACTAGTTTCGTCGAAATCCGACACTGTGCCTCGGAAGGCTATTTTTAAATTCAATTTAAACGATATAAATTTCAAAACTTAACAAACCATTTTTAAATTTGATTTCAACACTTCTATTCTCTTTAGTATTATCAATATAAATTTTATAAGCCTTTAAATTATTTTTAACAAGCTTAAAATTCCAAATACAACATTTTATTCAACTTCAAATTATTTAATTCAAAAAATTAAATTATCCAAGTAAATAGTTGTTAACCCCGTTCCAGCTCACGAGTCAAAGAAATCAACGAGTTAAGGCCTGGGGTGAGTCACGACTTAAGGTGTTTAACGGCTCAGGAAGGACTACGACTCAGGAAGCCCCACGACTCATCGAGTCACCGACTCACTAAGCTAATGACCTAAAGCTCAAAGCGACTTAAAGGGTTACGGCTCAAAGGAGTTACCAATTCAACGACCTTGAAGGGTTACGACTCAACGACCTTGAAGGGTTACGAATCAACAGGAAAACGACTTAGTAACCTTAGCAGCTTAAGAGAATAGTCCGACTCAACGTCCTTAAGGAGTTACCGACTCAACGGCCTTGAAGGGTTACGACTCAACGACTCAGGAGGGACAGCGACTCACCGGGTTATAGCCTTAGCGACTTAAAAGTAACGGCCGACTCAACGGGTTAACGACTCATGGAGTTAACAACTCATGTGGCAGACTGACCTAAGTTTTCAAACGACTTAAGTGACTTAAGATGTCTAATGACCTATTATAAGTCGCTGGCGACCTAAGCAACAAGGAGCAAACTCAATGCCGCTTCCCTTATATCGCTGCCTGCTGACTCGTGATATTTAAGTCGGTCACGACTTATGACTCATCCTGAGTCGGTCACGACTCATGACTTAAACAATTCCAGCCCAGAAATTTGCCTATAAATACATGGCCACCTCCAACATTCAAGGGACTTTTGGCTCATTCTCTTCAAGCGCCGTTACTCTGCTGCATTCCAAACCAATCCAACACTTAAAGCTCTCAAGACACGAAGAACGCTACAAACAACTTCGAGAAAAGATCACACACATCCAACATGGATTTGAAGACTCTAATCTCCATTGAAGTTTAGGCTACTTGTTCTAAGTGACTTGTAATTCAAAGTGTATTGTACTTGAAAAGAATTGTATCAGCTTGTAACGAGATCATCAATAAAAGTACTTAAAGTGGACGTAGGCTATACCCTTAAGCCGAACCACTATAAAATTGTTGTTGTTTACTGCTTTTCCGCTATTATCTGCTTGTAATCTGTTCCCGAGTTATCGGGTGGTGCTTTCACAACTATAACTCATACACCGGGGTGTTAGCGTTCAAATTTTAGCGTTAACATTTTTGGTGCTTTCACTGAGAATTGAACTCAGGCGAGTTATCATCATTGCTTCACAGAGGTTTGTAGAGAGAATTTCCTTGAAAACCAGAAGTCTATCCGAGATTATGGCTCCTGGAAGGAAGAGTAGATCTGTCAGATCTGGGAATATTCAAGAGGGAACCTCCGCTTCCCCTATATCGAATCAAGCCACTCCAGCTGTCGGAGTTACAAAGGCAGAGCTGGATGCTGCAATTTTAGGGTTGAACCAACAAATCAATGCCCAAAATGCACAATTTGAGGCTCAGAATGCCCAGAATGCCCTAATTCTGAATAGGTTGAATGATTTGCTTGGGGCAAACCGCCAACCGGCAGATAATGAAAGGAATTTGGCTGGCAACATTCGTGATGCTGAAGAAAGAAATGCTCCTGAAAGAGCTGCTAGCCCCTTTGAACGAACACTTCCAGAGGTTGGTGGATCTAGAACTCGACATGATGAGGAGTATCTTTCTGGAATGGTCTGACAAATTATGAAAGAAAGTATGCAGAGGGTTGAAGACGAGAAAGAATGGGGTTTCGCTCCAAGTAAAACTCCTTTTACCGAGAAAATCTTAAAGGCTGAATTCCCAAGGAAGTTTGTCCCACCAACCATTCCAGCTTACAAGGGGACGAGTGATCCGAACGAATTCTTATACAAGTATGATTGGCACATGAATGGTGCCAGAGCCTCTGATGAAATAAAGTGCCGATATTTTCCTGTGTATCTCGAAGGTGTAGCTCTGCTTTGGTTCACCAAACTTCCAGTCCGATCTATCGATCAGTTTTCTGACTTAACCCGGAAGTTCAAGGAGCAGTTCAGACTATACGCCTCAAAAGCTAAGGATAACATGTCACTGTCAAGTTTGGAACAGAATCCAGGGGAAACTATCAGATCTTTCTTAAACCGCTTTAATATAGCGCTAGCTGAGGTGGACAATGCAGAACCGCGAATGATATTGACTTATCTGATGAAGGGTATTGACAAGTCGAGCGAGTTTGGGAAATGGCTAAACATGAAAGAACCAAATTCCCTTGAAAAGTTCTATAAAAAAGCAGATGAATTCATACGCTTAGAAAGCCGTCCCGTACCGGTAAAGGCAGTGTTGGAAAAAGCTGAAGATAACACTGTTGCTCCACGCAAGAATGAATCTGTAGGGCAAAAAAGGGAAAATAACAATGGGAAGAAGCAGAGTAATCTGAAGAAGCCCCGATCCTTCAAGCCATCAGAATATACTCCTTTATCAGATACGCCGGAGCGTATCTACCTTGCCATTAAAGATTCTGTTGACTTTCCTAAACCTCCTCCTTTAAGGACCGGGAAAAAAGCTATACAGAGTGGGAAGTTCTGCCGCTTCCATAATCAACCCGGTCACGAAACCGACGAATGCCGCCAGTTGAAAAATCTGATTGAAGAGTTGCTAAGGGAAAACAAACTGCAGCAATTTGTAAAAAAGAATAGCAACAATCCTGCTTCATCTAGTCAGGGGCAACAGGCTCCTACTCAACAGCCTAGGACGATTGAGAAGGCTGCAGGGCATGAATCTGGAAGGCCCATTATTAATGTCATTACAGGAGGACCTCACCCAGCAGGCAGAAGCTGGGGCGAGATGGAAAGGTATACCCGAGCTTTAAAGTATGTACCGACCGAGGAAGATGTATTTGTTTTGGAAGGTGCCACGCCCTTGAAGCAACAAAGAACTTTCGATGATGATATTGTGTTCAGAGCTAGGGATTCCGCAGGTATTGAAGCTCCTACTTTGGATCCTCTAGTCATCTCAGCTGGTATCGGTCCAGCTATTGTCAGAAGAGTTCTCATTGACTGTGGCGCATCCTGCAATATTCTCTTTAAGAAAACATTCGACCAAATGAAGATCCCTATGGCTGATGTGCAAGCCTCATCGCAAAAAATTGCTGGTTTCACTGGGGAGCCAAAGCAGCCAGTAGGGACCATTGATTTGTTTGTGGAACTTGGAGAAGGAGAGAGAAAAGTGGTCCGCAAGCAAACTTTTGTGATTGTCGACGAATTTTCTTCTTACAATGCTTTCCTTGGTCGTCCAACTCTAGCAGCGTTCAAAGCTGTTCTTGCCCCGTGGTGCCTCACTATTAAATTCCCTACAGACAATGGAGTAGGGGTTATAAAAGGTGATCAAAATGCTGGGCGAGAGTGTTATCTGACAGAGCTACGAGAAACCAGAAAAAGAGAGATGGGAAAGAATGCGGCAGCCCCAGTCCGCATCAAAGAACCAGCCTTGTAGCAATTACAGGGCGGACCCTGCACTGGCGAGCACAGCGGAGCAAGGAAAGAGATGGACCCTAGAAAAGTCAGTGCAGGGGAAAATAGAGTGGTACCGGTGGAAACGACAATTCCAATACCTGTTGACCCGAAGGACCCAAACAAAGTGTTGAATGTGGGTTCACAACTTAATACGTCAATTCAGAATATCTTAATATCTTTTTTAAAGGCAAATCTGGATGTTTTTGCTTGGACTCATGCCGATATGTGCGGAATATCCCCATAAGTTGCAGTGCATGCTCTAAATATTGATCCAAAATTTACACCTGTGAAGCAGAAAAGAAGAACTCAAGGTCCAGAAAGGTCAGCGGCATTAAAAGAAGAAGTTGATCGACTCATGGAGAATAATTTTATCAAAGAATCTACCTATCCGAATTGGGTTTCAAATCCAGTGCTGGTTAAGAAAGCCAATGGAAAATGGAGAGTATGCATCGATTTTTCAGATCTAAACAAGGCCTGCCCCAAAGACTGCTTCCCATTACCCAGAATCGACCAACTGGTAGACGGAACAGCGGGACACGAATTGTTATCTTTTATGGATGCTTACTCCGGATATAACCAGATCATGATGCATGAGCCAGATCAGGAGGACACGAGCTTTGTCACCGACACTGGTCTTTACTGCTACAGATTTATGCCCTTCGGGTTGAAGAATGCAGGGGCGACATACCAAAGACTCGTTAATGCTATGTTCAAACCACAACTGGGCAAGACCATGGAAGTCTACGTCGATGACATGTTAGTAAAGTCTAAGAAAGCGGTGGATCACATAGAACACTTAGCAGACATGTTCGTAGTCCTCCGAAGATACGGAATGAAGCTCAATCCTTTAAAATGTTCATTTGGAGTGGAATCCGGCAAGTTTTTAGGTTTCATCGTGAGCGCTAGGGGCATTGAGGCCAGTCCAGCTCAAATTACTGCATTAAAAGAAGTCAAAGCTCCTAGAACAAAGAAGGAATTGCAAAGTCTAAATGGAAAAGTCGCCGCCTTGAGTCGGTTCATTTCCAAAGCCACAGATAAATGCATCCCATTCTTTGACGCCCTAAAGAAAGGAAAGAAAAACTTCGATTGGACTCCCGAATGCCAAAAAGCCTTCGATGAATTGATTCGCCATATGGAGACGCCTCCAATACTTTCTAGGCCCGGCAATGGCGAGGATCTTCTTATATACTTGGCAGTATCATCTCATGCTTTAAGTGCAGCGCTGATACGGGAAGACAAAAGGATTCGACATCCAGTTTACTATATCAGCAAAAGACTCACTGGGGCAGAGATGAATTACTCTAAGTTGGAAAAACTCGCCTATTGCTTACTAATTGCATCTAGGAAGTTGAGGCAATATTTTCAAGCTCATCCCATCAGGGTCCTCACTGATCAACCTTTAAAGCAAGTCCTGTTTCGCCCTGAAACTTCGGGTCGTCTTCTAAAATGGAATATTGAACTCAGTCAGTATGACATCACTTATCATCCCCGAAAAGCAATCAATGGACAAGCTTTAGCAGATTTCATTGCAGAATTCACAGATAAGGGTAACAGTGAGGAGGAAACAGCCGACGATTCCCCAATCCAATGGAAGTTATATGTCGATGGTGCGAAAAACGACTACTGTTCTGGAGCCGGAGTCGTACTTGAGACCCCAAAAGGCCGATCATTATGCTATGCACTAAGATTGGAATTTCCTTCAACAAACAACGAAGAAGAATACGAAGCCCTTATCGCTGGTTTAAGGATTGCTAAAGAATTAAACATCCGAGCGTTACAGATATTCAGTGATTCTCAGCTTATCGTATGCCAAGTCAAAAAGGAATTCCAAGCAAAAGGGGGGAATCTGCCCGCCTACTTGTCAAAGGCTTGGGAGCTCCTGGGTGATTTCGATCATTACATGATAAGTCACATTCCCCGAGAGGAAAACACGAAAGCAGATTCTCTCGCAAAGTATTCTAGCACAGGTGAAGCTCAATTTCTGGGGCTAACTCCAGTGGAGGTCCTGTCGACTCCTAGCATTGATGAGATGGACATTGATTGGATCATGAGCATGTCTCTGGAGCAAGAATCGTGGATGGCTCCGATAACAGAATATCTGCTCAATGGATCCTTACCAGGGAACTCAAAAGAACGACAAAAGTTACTGAGAAAAGCCTCTCGATACATAATCCAGGATGGCCGATTGTACAGACGGGGATTCTCAATGCCATTACTTCGATGTGTATCCAGGGAAGAGTCTAAAGCAATCCTAGCAGAGGTACACGGAGGAGAATGTGGTGATCATTCAGGTGGCCAAACATTAGCAAAGAAAATTCTCCGATACGGATATTTTTGGCCAGAAATTAATCGAGATGCAGCAGAGTATTCCCGAAAATGTGACAGATGTCAAAGATTCGCCAAAATTCCTAGAGCTCCTTCCACTGAACTCACACAGATGGTCAGTTCATGGCAGTTTGCAATATGGGGAATAGACCTTGTAGGACCGTTGCCAACTGCCAAATCTGGAATTAAATACGCCATTGTTGCTGTAGATTATTTTACTAAGTGGGCAGAAGCTGAACCACTGGCTACTATCACCTCAAAGAAGATGATAAGTTTTGTAACTAAAAACATCATTTGCAGATACGGTGTGCCTCAAAAAATAATTACAGACAACGGAACTCAGTTTGAAAGTGAAGAATTCCAAGATTTTTGCAAGCGATTCAAAATCCGAAAAAGCTTCTCAGCAGTGGCTCATCCGCAGGCAAACGGGCAAGTGGAAGCCGTGAACAAAATTATTAAGTCAACCATCAAGAAGCAACTTGAAAGAGCAAAAGGTGGTTGGGTCGATAAGCTACCACTGGCACTATGGGTATACAGAACCACTCACAAAACTGCGACTGGGCAACCCCGTTTTCATTGGCATACGGGTCAGAGGCAATGATTCCGGTAGAAATAGAGGTCCCTTCACACAGAAGAATCCATTTCAATCAAGCAGAAAACGAAAAGCTACAGCTTGAAGCGTTAGATCTCCTTGATGAAAAAAGAGATGAGGCTAATCTCAGAATTGCAGCTCATCAGCAAAGAATAGCCAGACATTTCAATTCCAAAGTTCGCCAACGCAGCTTTGAGATTGGAGACCTAGTCCTGAAGAGAATTATGACAGCGACAGGTGTGTTTGGGCCAAATTGGAAAGGACCATATGTCATAGGTCAGAAACTTCTTGACGGCACATTCAAACTCACCACTGTTGAAGGAGATCAAATTCCAAGGGCATGGAACAGCAACCATTTGCGTCCATACTATACTTGAAAATTTTGTTGAAATATTGTAAAAAGAATTATGAATGTATGATTCTTGTAATTGAAGGCAACTGTAAAACTGATGCAAGTAAATAATGAAAGAATATAAAGTGGATGTAGGCCCAATTTCCTGGCCGAACCACTATAAATCTTGTGTTCCTTATTATTATTACATGTTTGCTTTATTTTCGATATGAAAAGTACATAGAATGTGTTACTGAAATGTCGATTTAAAATTTTGCAGACAATGGAAGTGAAACTTGCACATAAAAAGACCAAGTGATCCTCGCCAAATTTCAAAAAAGCCCCAAATTCAAATCCTAGATAGGAAGTACTTCAATTGAACGGCCTATGATTTCGACTGAAACGGGTCTTTGCTAATAAATTGAGATCGTTTGAACAAACAAACATCCAATTAAGAAGCTAATGCTCGTTCTCACGAAATTGCCTGACAATGAAGCACACTTCCTTGGATTAAACAAGTTACTTGTGAGAAAAGGGAATGAAAGCTAAAAAAAAGAAAGAAAGGAAGCAGAGGATCATTGAAAAAGGCATAAGCAAGTGGACAGAGGAACAACCAAAGCCATCATCGGCAGCACAAGTCCTCTTCGGAGGCACAACTCTTCGGAGGATAAAGACCTCTAATGGGTCATACGCCACAAAAAAGAAAGTTCTCTACTCAACAAAAAAGATTGGAGGAGTCATGACCCTCCAACCATGAGAGAGTAACTTCCAGGCGATGAAAACCCTCTCTGAGGCACATTTCACCAGGAGTTGAAGTGTTACGACCGCTCTTCGGAATTTCACTTCACCAGAGTTGAAATGCAAACAAAATAAAGACCTCTTCGGAGGCACATTTCACCAGGAGTTGAAGTGTAACAACCGCTCTTCGGAATTTCACTTCACCAGAGTTGAAATGCAAACAAAATAAAGACCTCTTCGGAGGCACATTTCACCAGGAGTTGAAGTGTAACAACCGCTCTTCGGAATTTCACTTCACCAAAGTTGAAATGCAAAACAAAATAAAGACCTTCCTGGAAGCCCACGTTTCACCGAGATTGAAATAAAACTTCCAAGTGTTGAAACGTGAAAAGGCTTTCTTCGAAGGCACAACTCTTTGGAGGTACACGTTTCACCAAGATTGAAATAAAACTTCCAAGTGTCGAAACGTGAAAAATCCCTCCCTAGAGGTACAACCCCCTCCCAGGGACACAATTAAAAATAAATACCTTCCTGGAAGCCCACGTTTCACCGAGATTGAAATAAAACTTCCAAGTGTTGAAACGTGAAAAGGCTTTCTTCGAAGGCACAGCTCTTTGGAGGTACACGTTTCACCGAGGTTGAAATAAAACTTCCAAGTGTCGAAACGTGAAAAATCCCTCCCTAGAGGTACGACCCCCTCCCGGGGAGACAATTAAAAGGAAAGACCTCTTCAGAAGCCCACGTTTCACCGAGATTGAAATAAAACTTCCAAGTGTTGAAACGTGAAAAGGCTTTCTTCAAAGGCACAACTCTTTGGAGGAACACGTTTCACCAAGATTGAAATAAAACTTCCAAGTGTTGAAACGTGAAAAAATCCCTCCTCAGAGGAACAAGTTTCTATTTTTTTTTTTTAAAAAAAAAAGAAAGAAAATCCTCATCAAGGGCATACTTTAACTTTCAAAGGAAGAATTAAAGTTAAAGTACCCTTCAGAGGCACGCTTCACCACATAGAAGAATTCACTTGGCAAAATGTATACATACGCAAAAGGAAAAAGTGACTTCTTCAAAGGACGAAGCGTAAAACTTATATGAAAAGAGTTGTACTCTATGAAAAATCTTTTCACGAATGAAATAGTCATTCTACAGAAAATAAGAGTGCAAGTCCCCTCGAAGTATAGAAAATTGCAGTAAGCTTATGATATGGGGGCAGCATGGTATAGTTGTATGCGATATGATATAGCTACATCGGTAAAGTACGCTCAAACAACATACCATAAGCTCACTGCAATGTCATATAAATAAACTTGTGAAAAAATGAATAATAAATGCATTCCCAAATTCAAACAGGAGTTTATACAAAGAAAGAGGAATCATTTTATTCAACATTACTTTATATACACGTACAAGTTTCAACAAAAGAAAAGCGGGGGGCCGATACCCGCACAATTCTCGACCAATACATGAAAAGACGAGAAGCTAAAAGCTGAAGTCTTCATTTCTTCTTGCCACCCTTGGACCCTTTGCCTGGCCGAATGATTAGTTTTTCAGGTCTATCTATAGGCATAAGGGAAGAAGGAGAGGGAGGTGCAACCGGTGCGACTTCCGGTTCCTCTTCAGTAGTGATAATTTTCTTCCCCCTCCTCTTCGATGTCCCGTGCTTCTTTCTTCTCTTCGAAGAAGACTCACTCCCTGGAGTAACAAGAGCGGACAAAACTACGTCGTCAGAAGGAGTCTGCTCCGGAGAGATCTCGCCTCCTTCAAGTCCCTCATCTTTTTGCTCCTGCGAAGCAATAGGGTCGTCCAAGCCATGAAGAGCCTCAATTTTCTCCTCTTGTGACCCGGGTTGTGAAGCAGAAGGAGGAGTCACCTGAAGAGATGGAGGAGGAATAACCAGAGGAGGCGAAGTCTGCACAGCACTTGTTGTTTCAACTGCAGAAGAAGAGAAATTGAAAATGTTAGTATCTTCCCAAAAGAAGGGAGATATGGGTTCATCGAGATTCAAGAAGTAATCGAGAAGCTCATCAAATTTTTGAGGAATAAGCAGGCAATCCACCTGAATCGGACCAATTTCAAAATTACCTGAAGATGTTGGCTTCGTTAGTTCAATCTCATAATTCTGAGCCCCGATATCCTCCATAGCTTCATCATCAGTAGGGGTGATTACCCCAGTTCTTGTAGGAGGCAGCGAATGAGCACTGGAACCTGTAATGTCCACTTCGGAAGAAACTAAAGGACGTTCAGAAGTGGTAGGTGGTATTTCTTTCTCAGAACGTTCCCCTTCCGCCATTCCGGCCCGTACCCTGGCGAGTTGCTCTTTTCCCTTGGCAATAGCGGCGCGGGCATCATCATCAAGATAATGCTCTTCAAGAGCAGACTCAGCATAGCCGGCACCTTTACCACCGAGCATATCAAGCGCTGCCTCCCAAACTTCAGCTAGCGTAATTTCATATTTAGGGCCTAGAAAGGCAAGGCTGCCACGCCCCAAAATGCTGTGCAGATAAAAATCGAATAATGTGGAGCTAACGTCAGCTTTGGTTGCTTGATGGGCCTCTTCGGCCGCAAGTTTACCAGCAACAGCCTCGTCACGCTCCTTTTCGGCCATAGCAAGTCGAGTTTTTAACAACTCTATCTCCAAGCCTTGAGAGCCAGTCTGTTCTCGCAGCTGTGAAGCTTCAGTGCGATATTCTTCTATGACCTTCTCTTTGTATGCAAGCTTATCTTCGACTGCCCTTTGACTGGCATGCGCATCTCGTACTTGTTGCTGAAGCATGCTCTCCTTTTGAGAATGGAAAGTAGATGAAGTAGCTAATTCTTCCTTAAGCTTTTCTACTTCCGCTTCCAGCTTTTCATTATAGGAAGCAATACTTCTCATTTCGGCGTCATGCTGTTCGAGAGTCTTCAGCCACTCAGCCTTATCGTTCTCCATTGTGAGCATGGCCTCGAGATTGGCTCGGTTAACCCTCTGAAGTTCGTCGACAAGTTTTTGCCAGTTCGACATTCTTTCAATATCGGTCCTGACAGTATCAAGATTTCGCAGCATAGCCGGTTTGTCGAGAGGAACCAAGTCGAGATCAAATCGAACCCCTCTCAAGCACCACTGAGGAAATCAACTTTGAAGAGTGGGAGGACCTTGCCCGACTTGGTATGCATGCCGGTTGATGATTGCTTGAATGTCGGAGTGAACGGGAGCAGGAGATTGAGCAGGAACATGTTCAGAAGCTGTCGGCATTGTTTCTTCGGTAAGTCTTGCCCGCTTGCTAGAAGAATCGTCTATGTGACCTTTACCTCTCTCATCGTGAGCTTTTCTCTTTTGAGTATCATCATCTCTGTGGGGAGGGTCATGTCTTTCTTGTTCCCTTCGGTGACGTTCTTCATATGCTCGTCTCTCGTCGGCTTTTCTGATAGCCCTCTCTTCATCCGAGTCTCTGTAAGAAGGGAGGTAACGCCTGTAATCATACTGGCTACGCCTCCCGTAGCGCTGGAAATCATCATAGTACGAGCCGCTGCGCCCCATAGGAGAATCTGGAATAAAAATAATAAGCTTTAGAAATCTTTAAAGTACAAGAAGATAAACGCGTAGAAGTTATGAAAAATCCTAAGTGTTGTGTAACGTGTAAACTATACGCATCAAGTTACAGACCACTCTGTGGAATAGAGGTAGTGATAACTTGAGTAGGAGGAGTTGACATTTGTTGTAGAGAAGATGTCGCCTCGATTACAGAAGAGATGGTTTTGGAAGCATCATCTTTGAAAAGTTCTTGGGAAGTCACAATTAAACCGCTCAACCCCTCAAAAACATCATCGCCATCATGTTTTTTGGGACTGGCTTTTTCAACTCCTTCGTCGGCAGATCTTCCGGAAGATCGTGGAGTTTCTTCCTCTTCGATAACAGGGGCAAGTGCAGACTTATCAGACGGCCCCGCAACGTCCTTCGGAATTGAACATCTCACTAGTGGAGTTTCCATAGAGGTTCCTCCCTGCATGTGCTCTTTAATAGAGACCGGGGCATCAGGAGTTTCCGCCGGAGCATCGGGAATTTCAGTTGGAACTTCACGAAGTTGAGTAAATCGAGAAGAATGAAGAAGCCCATATTGATGTAGAAATTCATCATTTAACAAAAACTTGATACTCCTCTCTTCTGCCGTCACGGCGTTCAATCTCTCGAAAGTTTGTTTATAGCATGGATCTCTAGAGGGAGGAGGAAGCGCTAAAACAGGAAAAAATAAAGAAGCCAAGTTAGCATTTAGCAACTCAGATTTCGAACAGCCCAAGAATGGTGAAATAAAAACAGGAAAATCTTACTTCCTACTCTCCAGATGGCATAAAACCCCAGAGGGCAACGAACAAAGAAATACTGGTTTAGAAATCCATGAACACTTTCAGGAAGATCGGTGATGAGCTTGCGGTTTCGAGCACTCCTTATAACTACGATAGAGGGGTGATCTTTAATTCTTTGAATGAGCAAAAGTAGCAGACTTCCTCGAAGCTCGGTAATCGGCCCAGAACTCTATTAAATAGTACACATAACCCCATCAGAATGGCATGACCATTGGGGTGCAATTGGAATGGAGAGATAGATAATCGAAGCAAGCACTACTGAAGGAAGTCATTGAAAGGTGGTATGGCACCGCTCAAGCACATTTGGCGGTTGACAGCAATAAAGCCAGAAGGGGGCCTATCTACAGTATCATTTGGCCCCGGCAGTAAGGCATCAGCTTCGGCAATGCCAAATTGGGTGAGCAATTGATTAAACACCCGCTGATTCAGAGTGGTGGGAGTTCTCTCCGGAGGATTATCCAACAAGTTGGCTACTGGGAAGACATCCTCAGCCCGGCCCATCGGTTCTTCTTGTTGAGATGTCATTCTACACAAGCAACTGGGTGTTCAAATGCGAAGGTGCACGTTTCCTAAAAGTGTGAAGTGTTGTGCAGAACTAATGAAAATAACAAGTAAATTTAACTGGAATTAAACTGGTTGATGATTGATCGACTATGGTAATTTCAGAACTTATTAATTTAGAGTTCAAGCATAATATTAGTGCAGGCTGGTCAGTTTCAATTGATTGTTTCAGTGTTGCTTTAATATTCTACTTGAAATCGATAGCACTTCGTTCATACGATTTGTTTAAGTTAATTATCTGTTATTAACTAATCTGTCATTTGATATGGGCAATCAATGACAGTATATTCGTCCCAGTTTTCTGTGAATGTTGTATTGAACAGGTTGTTAGCCTGCAAGTCAAAATAACCTGTGAATGAATGCAATAAAATTCAACAGTTCAAAGTTAATGCAATGGTCCAAAGTTCAAACAGAATTCACACAAGTCATAACTCGTCAACGGTTCAAAAGTTCTGAGTCGGCAGTACCCTAAGCCTTGAGTGGTAGAAATAAGGAGATTATCTCCAAGTCTTATCTCGGCCACGACTCAAGGTTTAAGTCGTGGAGTATGTTAAAGAAGCTCTGGTTCAAAATAATAAGAAAATCTCTAAGTCTTATCTCGGCCACGACTCAAGAGTCTTATCTCGGCCACGACTCAAGGGTTTATCTCGGCCACGACTCAAGGCTTAGGTCGTGGAGCATGTTGAGTCGTATCATGGTTAAATCGCAAAGGTCGCTGGATTGTACAAAAATAGCCGAGTCAAACCTACGGCAATATTCGAATCAATCTGACCCATTAACCATCTAACTCCTAACCCATTAACCATCTAATCCATAACCCGATAACCCAATAACCTCGCAATGGTTAACCCCAGTTCCATCACACCACTAGGTCGCCTCAAATCTCGAATCGTTACAAGTAAGATCAAACCGCCTGCCTTTAATCCATCGATGTCCTATGTAATAATATTTGCAAGGATCAAGGGGGAAAAACAGAGGCGGAGATCGGCAATCATCAGCAATTGAAAAAAGATGCAAAATCTCTTACACGGTGTGATGCTAAAGATGATCGAAGAAAAATCAGGTTGGAATCGCCTTTGAGAGCTCGAAGATGCGTTAATGGCAGACACGGTTCAAAGGATAAGAAGTAAAAAGTGGGAGATAGGAGGAACGAGTCAAGCGCTTTATACCTGGAAGAGCTGGAACTTGAATCGGCTCGCCCGAGTTATGATAAGTCAAAGCACACGACTTACGACTTAAGCGTGCGCTTCGAGGGGCAAATGTTAACCCCGTTCCAGCTCACGAGTCAAAGAAATCAACGAGTTAAGGCCTGGGGTGAGTCACGACTTAAGGTGTTTAACGGCTCAGGAAGGATCTACGACTCAGGAAGCCCCACGACTCATCGAGTCACCGACTCACTAAGCTAATGACCTAAAGCTCAAAGCGACTTAAAGGGTTACGGCTCAAAGAAGTTACCGACTCAACGACCTTGAAGAGTTACGACTCAACGACCTTGAAGGGTTACGACTCAACAGGCAAACGACTTAGTAATCTTAGCAGCTTAAGAGAATAGTCTGACTCAACGTCCTTAAGGAGTTACCGACTCAACGGCCTTGAAGGGTTACGACTCAACGACTCAGGAGGGACAGCGACTCACCGGGTTATAGCCTTAGCGACTTAAAAGTAACGGCCGACTCAACGGGTTAACGACTCATGGAGTTAACAACTCATGTGGCAGACTGACCTAAGTTTTCAAACGACTTAAGTGACTTAAGATTTCTAATGACCTATTATAAGTCGCTGGCGACCTAAGCAACAAGGAGCAAACTCAATGCCGCTTCCCTTATGTCGCTGCCTACTGACTCGTGATATTTAAGTCGGTCACGACTTACGACTCACCCTGAGTCGGTCACGACTCATGACTTAAACAATTCCAGCCCAGAAATTTGCCTATAAATACATGGCCACCTCCAACATTCAAGGGACTTTTGGCTCATTCTCTTCAAGCGCCGTTACTCTGCTGCATTCCTAACCAATCCAACACTTAAAGCTCTCAAGACACAAAGAACGCTACAAACAACTTCGAAAAAAGATCACACACATCCAACATGGATTTGAAGACTCTAATCTCCATTGAAGTTTAGGCTACTTGTTCTAAGTGACTTGTAATTCAAAGTGTATTGTACTTGAAAAGAATTGTATCAGCTTGTAACGAGATCATCAATAAAAGTACTTAAAGTGGACATAGGCTATACCCTTAAGCCGAACCACTATAAAATTGTTGTTGTTTACTGCTTTTCCGCTATTATCTGCTTGTAATCTGTTCCCGAGTTATCGGGTAGTGCTTTCACAACTATAACTCATACACCGGGGTGTTAGCGTTCAAATTTTAGCGTTAACAATAGTGATATTTGGAATTCAAGTTAAAAATTAACTTTAAAATATTTAAAATCAATTAAATATTCTGATTTTAAGTGCTCTAAAATTTAGGGTCGTCGCATTCCTCCCTGCTTAAAAGAATTTCGTCCGCAAAATTACTAGTTAGGAAGAATGGTCCAATACTCGTTTACCCTTTTCCCAAAACCAACAATTCAACATCCGACCATCTTTTATAAAAGACCCATTACCATTCTTACTAACTTCCCAAACTCCCCCCATAATTTGCAAATAATACTATTTTCTCAATCATTCAAGTTTCAATTTAAAACCAAATTTTGAATTATCAAAATTTTCTCAAAATTTTTCTAACTCCTTAAATTTCCGAAAAATTTCGCCAGCGTTCCTTTGCGCGGCTAGCTCGGTAAAACTACAAAAGGCCTCTACAGGCTCCTAAATTCCAAAAGAAAACAAAAAGCCAAGTGGCTCGATCAAAAATCCCATCAAATTTCATACAGAAATTTAAACACATACCTTTTGTCAAGCAATTCAAATTTATCTTCTAAAATCAAAACCAATTTTCTTTTTCCTTCATAATACCTGTATATCTTATTTAGCAATAATATCCAATCACAACATTTGAAAATATTTTATTGACTTCCTTACAAAATGTCAATATTTATTCATTTAAATATTAACTTAGAATATATTTGTAATATCAATTTCCAATTAAGAATTCACCATTCCTTTCTTAAGTTTAGTATAAGCCTTTTATATGTTTCTTTATTTATTTTCACTTCACCACCTTAGTTTATATCTACTTCTATACAAATTGGTTCTTCCATTTCCATATGAATTAAATTTATTTTCAATTCTAAATATTGAATTTTATCTTCCATCTTTACCAATTCATGTCATTATTTTAAATTAGTTGCATTCCCTAATTTATTTCAATTTCCAATTTTGAAATCGTTTGTTGTTAACAAAATTTCCCAAAATTTCAAAAATTTCTAACTCCCAAAATTTTTGAAATTTTTTAGTAGAATCTCCTTTTTACGAAGGAGCTTTTGCAATTTGACAAGAGATATAAATATATATACATCGACCCACATGGTCGAAAAAAACAAAAACATTTCATATTTCCTATTTTTATTACGTAGGCGTACCTTTATTTAGCATTTTAAACAAGCGGCTTATTATTTTAGCATTTAGCACGCCCAAATCCAACCGAATGGCTTCCCGGTACCTGTACTTACTCAATTCAAACATATAAGTACTAAATATATGCAATTTATTAAAATATCTCTTACTTTCAAAAGAAAACACATAAATTTCACATATAATGCATGTTATGTAATTTCCATAAGCACATATAAAGTCCCGACACTCATTACAATTGCTTACAACCAATTCTCAAACCACTCCATTCAGTTTAAGTGATTTACAACTTACTCGCTTTTATTTAATTCATTCTAAGCAAAACAAACTCATATTCATTCCAATTGATTTCAAAATCATCCTATTTCATTTCTAATAACTCATAGGATTTTATCTAATCTCGTTTATATCAAACGATCAATTTTCTTATGCAATTCGATAATATTAATGTGAATAAATAATTATGTAAGCTTTATAACCAATTTAAATTGATTCCAACTCAATTTACACTTAATCCCATCCCATTTTAATTTATTCACAAACGTTCATTGCATTTTCTTTCATATCCAAAAAGTTTGATTCTGAACAATTTTATTATACTCAACATCATCCCATGCTTCTATTCACTTTAAACTTAAGTTAATTTACTTCAATTCACTCCCATTTCATAACTTAAGTTTATTCTCATTTTAATTTATTCATACTCGAATTGGATTTATTTTCATCTCAAAACATTTTTATTTTACTCCAATTCCATACAACTTCAATTCATATTTAATTCACTTACAATTCTAAGTTAAATTTCTATTTATAACTCAAGCTTCATTTCCAAACTCAGTTATCTATTCATAATTCAATTCTAAGTTAATAATTTCGAGTTCCATTTCCATATTTCATCAACTTATTTATTATCTAATTAGTTCTCCCTTGTTTAAATTCAATACTTTTTTTTAATCTCAGAATCTCTTTTTTAAATTTCTTAAGTTCAATTTATTTTATAATTCAAGTTTGGATTTTTCGTTTTATTTTTCAATTCATCAAAAAAAAAATTATTTTGGGTTTTCTATCCCACTTTCAATTTTAAAAGTCACAACTTATTATTTTACACATTTCCATTCATTATAGGCTTGAATATATTCATCCTTTATTTTTAACTCAAGATTTACGCTTATTTATAGCCTAAGTATATTTTATTCTACGGATGTTTAATTCTTTTGTAAGTTATTCTAATTTATTTATTCCAACTTTTTTCTTATCCAACTTACTTCCATTTATTCAGGTAAGAATCTAATTCCATTCAATAACACCCATGACTCAATTGAATTTTGCTCCAAGTCAATTCTATTTAATTTAAACCTAATTAGATCTTGTTACATACCATTCCTTTTTGAATTTTGTTAAGCAAGGACTTAATATCATTCAAATATACAAATTTCCAACTCATGTGCCTACTCTCCTGAATCAATTAGTACTTACAAATCTTAATTCCAATACTTTGTTTAATTTAGTCCAACCTGACTAATTTTCCCATTCCATATAATCTAACATAATTCAATTTTAAATTCCAGTATTCAGTTTTCATTTTACTTACTTACAAAGTTGAATAAATTTGCTCTCTCAGAAACTCACTTCCAGTAGATTTTTACTTTTGTTTACTAGGTTCAACTACATCCTATTTCCATTCAAAATTTTTATTTTCACTTCTTTAAGTTTCCAACGTATCTTTATTCCATTCCATTTCTTTTTAATTCAGTACATTGTATTAGTTTACTATCTTATTTTGTTTCCTACTTCCTTTAATTTAACTCTTTCAAGTTGAATTTTATTTTAACAAATTCCAAATTTACAAGTTATCAAACTTATTATATGCCATAAACATTCTTAGTTAAGATTCCAGAGTTTAAACATTAATATTTCAAAATTCCCTTTGAAATCACCTATATCCAAAATTCCTTGCATCTCAAAAATCAAATTTATCTTTTGCAACAATTCTAATTTAAAATAATTAGGTATCTCTCTTGGAAACTCGAAAATGAACATCGATGATGCTACAGTCATCACCGAAGTTATTGCCCAGCGATCGAAAGAGTTCAGTGCTTTTACCTCTTTTAAAACCATTCAAATATTTTTAAATTCCAAATATCTCTAGATTTTCAAATCCGATTCAAAAATATTTCTCAAATATATTTTATTTTTCCCAACTTTTTGAGAATCATTTTCAAATTCAAAGGAATTTAAATTTCCAAATTCTAAATCCCAAATCCTTTAAATTTATTTTCGAACATTACTTTGGAATTTTACCTTATTTTAATAATTAATCACACTATAATTCACATTTAGTTTATATTTACAAATCTCATTTGTATACAAATTGGTTTCTTAATTTTTAATTATGGTTTCAATATCTTATTCAATTATAATTCATATTTACAAATCCCATTTATTTATTAATTTATTCCTTAATCTTTGGTTATTATTTCAATTTCTTATTCAATTCTCATACAATAATAATAATTTAATATTATCACTTTATAACAACCAAACATCCATATATAATTAAACAATTTACGAAAAATCATTTCATTTATATACAAAAATAATTTTGGGTAAATTATTCCATTTACCCTATTTAAAACAATACTGTGTCGGTTTATCTTGTTTAAGAGTTCATAAATTCCTATCGATAATAGGGCGTCCCGCACATCGACTTGAATCCATAAACACTCAACCGATAAATCAACACAATATAAAAACAATTTTATATTCACTAACAAATACGCGCTTATACCTATTAATACACTTAAACTCATTCTAGAGTACTATGGACTCTATTAAATGAGCAATTCACCCACCATAGCCAAGGTTATCACCAACCCTGCTCTGATACCAAGTGTAACGACCTGCAAATCCGTACCTCTTGAGTCAACATTATTCTACATCAATCAACTCAAGTTGCACAGAAATACGAACCATTTTGTTTAAAGAAAAAGAGGTAGAAGAAGAGAAAACAGAAAACAACATCAGAATCTTACCATCGCAGCGGAATAAAATATAATAGGTAATCATAGATCTTTACACTAAAAAACAAATACAATATCTGTTATACACTACATTATCAGAGTCCATCAATCAACATAACACATAATTGGCAGTAATCATAACCTGCCCTCATACAACTGAGTACACAGCTAAACAACACAGCGGAATATATAAAACAAGTATGGAATTACGTATCGTCATCCAACTCGTCTCATGTGCTCCACGGCATCATATCCTGTATCCTATAATACTCTGTCTAACCCAAGCATTATATTTAAATAACACCCGAGTCAGTCTGGAATACCAGTGTGAGAAAATCACACTCAATTTCATTATTAAAGTTTCAAAAATCCTTTGAAAACAAATGCATCTCGTAAGACCACGTCACAAATAAACATGTCGGGTTTTTACCATACGATAGCTAAAACATTTTTATATTAAAATCCTCTGATATTATAATAGGCTCTATATAAAAATACTTATTAAAATAGCCGAAATTGTTACATTCTTTAAATTCCAGCTACTAGCCATAGAGTGGGTAATACAAACAAAACTCGAACAAGGCACGTAGGGAAAATGGGTTTCCAACTAATGACTATGCACTGGGGCACCTGTCACGGTACGTGGCCTAGATCATAGCACCGAGGATCCACTCTAACTACCCTGCAACACAAGACCCGGACTATCCCTTACTGGATAATCCCGAGTAAAATCACCCCACGGTTAGGATCAGCAACCGCACCACTAAGCCGAAATAAAAAAGGACATCCAGACAGGGATGACCTTACCCGAAAATGGGTACTGCCCACCAAGCCTTGCTGCATAACCCCTGATTTTCAGTCATTCCCGGTTGATGAGGCTTGAGGCTAAGCGTTACCTTTTATAACATATCCCTTAGAATGCCCATCGTCCACCTGACGATGTTCCGAAAGCATTCATCCATACAAGTCCATCCCAGGTTCGAACGGAACCGAAGGCACTATTCCTACTACATCCATTTTGGAAATATCCTCAGGAATAGTAGCGACTAGCCCTTGCACTTCACTGCTCCATCTTCGACTCCAAAATCGTTTTCCCATGAAAATGTACAAACCGGATCGAAGTGGTTTTCGAGAAATAAATCTCGATCCCGGTCTCTTCAAAACGATCAATGCATTTGGCCCATATTGATTGTCTGTTATTTAACTATCAATTGACATTCACAAACATCCATCAAATAATAAATAATTTCCCAAATTATTTATTGATCCCAAAAATATCTTCACAAGATATATTTCACTTTTCAAACCCTTTTGAAAACAGTTTCAAACTATCTTCCTTTCTAAGAATAAATTTTCCAAGTATTTTCTATTTCCACTGAAATCACCAAGCATAAAACTTTAGATTTCTAAAATAATTTAAAACGCTTTACTTTGAAATATACTTTAAAACATTTATTTTAAAAACTACTTTAATGATTTGTTAAAAGTACATACTATATGAATATTTGAAAATAAGGTTACTTTATAAAATATAAAACTAGGTTTTCATTTTTTAAAACAAAATGCTAAGTCACTTTTAAATAATTACTACGATAATAGATTTGAAAAATATTTACTTTAGAATTTAGATATTTAGAAATAATAAATTCCTAAAACTTTCTTTTTTTTAAAACAACATTAAAACTTTTTATCTTATATTTAAAATTTACTTTGAACGTACTTGGTTATCCAGAGAAATATACTTCTCTTCACATTCTTCTTTAAATTTCCAATTTCAAACACTTGAATCAATTTCCAAATTGATTTCCAATTTACTCCCTTTTATTCCAAAATCCATTAATTTCAGGTTTAATTCCTTATTTACGATTTAAAATACTTTTAACTGAAAATACCAATTTTAGATTTCTCAAACTACTTCTTAATCCTTTTAAATAAATTTAAACTTTAAATTTTAAAATAATTCTTTATTCCTTTTGAATAATATCACTTAATTTACAATTCATTAATTTCTGTTTATTCATAATCCTTTTTTTTCATACTCGAAGTTTTTTATTAGTATTTTAATATAACTTCCATTTCTTTTCAATTCATTCTTAATTCATTCAATTTTTTTTAATTATTTCGCTTCTTTTTCACTTCTTTTATTTTCTTTCCAAAATCCAGTTTATATATTTTTGGTAGCTCAATATACCCAAGTATATTCAATCAAACCATAACATTTAATATTCCAATATAATTCATCATAGAATATCAAATAATCACAACAGAGAATATTAAATAATTTAAATAAATGTTAAGGGATCCAGTTGGATCCCTCCAACCTATTTTCCCTTCATCCACAGACGTTAGCACAACATAAATACCAATTCCACTTCGAGGTGGAATATCGCGGTATATGGGATTAATATAAATCATCCGCTATTATGCGGCGCATAGGGTCCCATCCGCTATATAATGCGGGAAATCAATCATTCCAAGATATATTATGTACTATAAAATAGCACATTAATCAATTCAACCATTCAACCAATTATTTAAATTTAATCATTTAAATTTATATCAAACCAGATGAGTGAGATTAACTCACCTTTGCCCCTTGAATTGGCAAATCCATTTCATTCTCGATTTGATTCCACGATTATTGACCTTGTATAAATATTATATGGATTTGTTAATATTACAAAAAATAAGACAATTCATCACCATTTAATAAATTAACAATTTATTTTAAACAAATTTTCCTTTAATAAATTAGTCTTGGCAAATGAAAAATTAAATAATTTTTATTAGACGGGTTAACCACCATAGTACATCATTTTAAAATTAAACAGTAAATTGGGATGGGCAAATGAATATATTTTTTGTAACTACATATATATATATACTAATTTTAAATTGAAAATCAACAAAACGATATGTTACCTTCCTGTTAATAGCAAAGAAAAATTCCTTTTCTGCTTTACTGACCTAGATGTGTAAATATGTAAAATTTACCTTACTGTAAAATTATGGACATATATCTATATATATTAAACTTAATTTAAAAAAATTCAGATTATTCAATACCTCACTGCAACATCGAGAACGGCAAGTTCAAGCAAAACTCCAACCTCGCACATCGCCCTCACTGACTCGATCGATGACAAGAAGTGCAACTCAAAACCCAACAATCGCATGCCTTCCCCTCCGTCACGACATCGACCTTCGATTGCCAACGACGACCCCTCTGCTATCGCGACTCACAACCACGATCGAACCACCAACCCACAGTATTGACGAAGACGGGTCGTAAACATTGCCTCGAGACGAATCGAAGTCGCGATTTTTGATTAATTCGGTTTGTTTAGATTTGGGGGTAAAATTTGAGAGGATCAGACATTAAAGTGGAATGTCGTTTATATTTTATTTTGGAATGCTTTCGGCTGCTTAGATTTTATTGATTGCATTTTAAAAGTTTGTAGAGGAAGATTTCATGATGTTTTAAAAAGGGGAAACATGATTTTGAAACGAAGGCTGCGCTGAAGTGAAGGGGAAAAATAGTGATGTGAAATTATTTCAGCTGGTTGACCAAATTAAAATATATATTGTTTTAAATTCAAACTTGAATCTGTTTAGTTAATGCCCCGCTATAACCCCGCTATATCTCATAGCAGATTTCTACCGCTACGATTTTTCCATATAGCCCTAGATTATAGCCTTTCCGCTTTAATCCCCGCTATTTCTGCTATATCCCGTTATTTTCGCTATATTCCGCTACTCCCGCTATATCTTTTTTAATAAAATGAATTCAAAAATTGCATTTATACATTACAAAATTATGAAAATAATTTATTTAATTAATTTTTAATATATTTTAAGAAATGAAAATACTCTAATATTCAACCAAATTCAATTATGTTATATAACAGTTTTACATTTATTTAAAGTATATTCGCACATGTTTTTGGTTAAAATTATTTACGTATTATTTATAATTCAATTGAATGATAATTTTTCGTTTAACCACCATTTATATATTTGTAAAAACATAAGTACGAGTTTTTTATATGCTATTTTAGAGCGATCCGCTATATCCTGCTATACCCTCGCTGTATCCCCTGTAACAACCCTGGTTTTGGAGAGTACCTGTAAATATTTAATTATAATGGTAGTTAGAATTTAATATTGTGAATTAAAATAAAATTGGAGAAATTAAATTGTTTATTTGGAATAAATAATGAATTTTGGAATATAATGAGAAAATAAAGTTTGAAACTTTATTTTATTTGTTTGGGTTAATAATAAATGAGAAAATAGTTTTTATTTAGAGAAAATGCAATAATTGTATTAAATATTGCCAATTACTTCTTCTAATAATTTTTAAAAGAAGTATTTGAGTTTTGAAGGTTGTTTAATCAAATAAAAAGGTGGAAATTGATTTAAAAATGAGTTTTAATTATAAATTTGTGTTTAGAATAGTTATTTATAGTTTACTAAGCAAGAAAAATATTTTTGTGGAATTTTAGAAGTTTAAAGTATCCATTTATTTGTGAAAATTGTGTATTTTTATAAAATAAAGAATTTTAATAATAAAAAAATGTTTTAAAAATATAAACTTATCTTTTATATGCGGTAAAATGTTTTATTTCATATGTATATATGTTTACATATTTTGTTTGATTAAATATTGAAAGAGAAATGTAATTTATTTGGTAATATTACGTAACTTGTACATAATTGTATATGTACATGAATTAGTTCCTTAAATCATTGATTTTCTTTTATTTTTGGGTCCATTAGGCCCATTACTACACTTAACCTAATAGTGAGAAAGAAAAAAAAAACATTGGCTGTACATTCATACTTCTTCATCTTCTTTGAAATAAGAAAAAAAAAAGGCAAACCCACCTCACCATTTTTGCAAATCTCAAGCTATGAACTCAATTCCTTCAATTCAAGCTAAAATTTCTTCAAACTACAGTGAATTGAAAGGTAATCAGCTCCAAAACATCAATAATTTCATCAAAATCTAGTTTGAGTTGTTGGTTTTTCTAATTATAATAAGTTTTGTTCTTGCATGTTTATATACTTTTTTTCGGTTGTTGAAGCCAGTTTCAAGGGCGTAGCTTGCTCCTTTTCACCAATTTTCTCTTGTATCACAAGCGTCAGCAAGGTGAGCTGTAATACTCACAAAAATTAGCTGAGCCAAGCTCAAAATCGTAGAAATTTGCTTATAATTTGCTTTTTCTTTCAATTTTGTTTCTGTATCAAAACCTTCTCTGGTTGGTACTTTGCATGCTAATATCTTTTGATTCCGGCAATGGAATGCTGCCGGATTTCTTGATTTTCATAGCTTGCATGTTGAACTTCATTTCTGCAAATTTTGGTTGAAAGATATTGTCGTTTGAATGTTTAAAACGTTGCTGCAAAATCGACTCAGGCATTGATTTTCGCTTGTAGTTGTTTTGAAATGCTGCAAACATGGCCTGAGTCCATGTTTGATACATCATAACTCATTCATTTCTTTGTGGAATGCAATGATTCTTTTTTTGTTTGAAAGATGAAGCTTTCTAGTATTATGCATACCAATTTTAATCTCAATCCGATACAAATTGTTCCTCTGTTTTATGCCTGGAAGTTGAACCCAGGATGGTTTCAGGCCTGTACATTTTGGTTTTTAAACTGTTGCAAACATGGCCTGAGTATATGTTTGAGACAACATAACTTATTCATTTCAAATCGGATTTGAGTGATTCTTTTTGCAGATTCAAATCGGATTTGAGTACATGTCATGACAATCTGGGTTTGTTTTCTATTTCTTAACTGCTGTCGAACTTGTAATCACAGCTTGCTGTAATTCACTGTATTAAACATTGTTTGGTCCGACTTTGAAACGACGCAGATTCTTCGTTTCAAATCGGATTTGAACAATTCTTTTTTCAGATCGAAGAAGATGCATTAGTCCATGCTTCTACCAAATTTCACCAAGATCTGGGTTAATTTGCCCCTTCGAACTCATCGTCGAAGTTGAACCTTTGCGCTGTTTTTACACATCAGTTTACAGTGGTTTCAAGTCGTAATTGGGTGAATCTTTTTTCAGATTGGAGTAGGAATGTTAAACAATATTCCTACAAAATTTCATGTCATTTGGATTCTGTTTTCAGGTCTAAACCTGCTGTCGAACTTGGGTTCGCAGCGTGTTTTCAACGGTTTTTTATACTTGAATAATTTCTGCCAATTTTGATATTTTCCTGAATTCTCGAATTTTCTCTCTAGATTTTGTGCACGGGTTTTATAAAGCATTTTAAAGTGTTTTTCGAACAAATTGTCTTGTGAAATTATTATTTAGTATTATTTTGGCTAAGTGTTTTTATGTCATTTTTCCGTCTGATTTTTGACATTTACTCATGTTTTTGTGATATTTCTGAAGTATTTTGAGGAATATGATGCCTTTCAATAGGTTAGCCCAGTTTTGATGAATTTTGAATTCAAATCTTGAATTATTTGAATTTAATCTGAATTTAAATTTGAATTTTGGGTTGAGGGGAATTTTGCTTGTTTTTGGTCGTTTTCGAGCACGGTTTTCTGCAATTCTTTTTGAAATGATTTTTGAAATTTAGGGGATTTAAAAATAATTATTATATAATATTTTCAAGTATTTTCAAGTATAAAACCTATTTGTTCCTTATAATAAGGGAAATTTTCAAATATGGTTTCCAAATGGTTTTCGAAATCAGTTTTAAAAGCTTATTTTCAAGGTAAATTATTTTCTATAAAAATTACACTCTTTTGCACTGTCGAGCAAATGAGAAGGAGAGTTAAACGTTTGGGTAAAACACGTAGTATGGGATACGTGCGTTTATCCTTTCGGTTAATTCCTAACTTGTCTGTTTGATCGTTTTGGACTACGGGTCTAGTTTACCGATGATCTGAGGTGAACCTTTTACTGCTTTGAGTGTGAAATTTACTAGCGGTTAGTAAACCATTTAGTGCGAACGGGTGGTATGGGACACACGTTAACACTTTTCGGGTTCCTTTCCGAGAGTTTGTGAGACATTTTCCTGTTGGCGTGCCAGTACTGGACCTTCGGTTCATTTGCCATTGCGGCGTATTTGTTTTCGGACGTTTGCCACTGCGGCATATTTGCCACTGCGGCGTATTTGCCTTCAGACGTTTGCCATTGCGACGTATTTGCCATTGCGGCGTATTTGTCTTTTGACGTTTGCCTTTGGGCGAGGTACCTATTATGTGAAACGGTACTCGGCAAAAAAATAGCATGTGCAAAACCTTTTGGGATGATTTTTACCCTTGTATGTCGTCATTTTGGAATAGGTCCTTTGAACCATTTGGTGGCGATTACTTTGGGATTTTGGACTCTTGGGAGTTCTTTTGAGGTTTTCATTGCCCACACTGGCATGTTGGGATTTGCCTTTTGGCGTATATGTATATTGAGATTGCCTATTGGCGCTATTTACGGGATTTGCCTTTTGGCGTTCTATGAGATTTTTATCTCTTTGTTGACATTTGACTTATGGCTTATGTCGAGATGGCTTTTGCTTATGTTTTCCTTGGAGGTGCCAAAATGGCGGGTTTGGGAATACTCTTTTAGGTGTTTACATTATATTATTCCCTAAACCATTCTTATTTGATTTATGATTGCCGATGATATGAGGCATGCTACATTTTAGTGATACATGAGATTTTTCGTCTCCTTTGTGTTTTATGCTTATTGAAGCAATCACATTCTATCACCTAGTGTAATTATATGTGCCATACATGAGGCGTATCCTCCATATGTCTATGATTAACTTTCTTATTGTTTCTTCTTATTTAAGAAGAATATCACTATGCTCTATTATTCCGCTATCACCTTTTACTGATTCGTTTAGCTAGACTGACCCGTGTATTTTATACTCGGGTCAGGCAGAGGTGTTTCAGGTTAGGTACTTTTGGACTTAGCATATTATGCTTCTGCATGGACTATTCTGCTAGCCCTTTTTGTTGTAGCTTTTTGTGTAGTCCCTTTTGGTTTGCTACTCTGATATGTATATTCTTTTGATTCGTGTTTGTAGTGTGGTCGTCATACCACATATGTGATGTATCATTTTGTATACTTTGTGATGTATCTGTGTATGTGTGTATCTATGGGATTATCTGTTGTTCTGTGATGTGTTTTACATTTGAGTTATTGTATTTTGTTCTGATAGATCCTATAGCCACCTATGACTTTGTATTAAGTATTTATTGGATATGTCGATCCACTTGAATCAGGAAAAAAATGGCACTGTCGATGTATTCAATGGATATTTAAGACAAGGCTATAGATGGTCGCTCCTATCCAGCCCTATTCTCAGCATTAGCATAGAGTATTATCCAGTAATGCTCTTTGTTAATGTGGGTCTCGGGGGGAGGGGGGGCGTTACAGCTTGGTGCTAATAAGTGTCCCCTTTAATCATAAATTAAAATGGTTTAAAATTTGACAAATTTAGTGGAAAAAATTTATATTACTTATTGTAGTGTATTTATTTTTGAAATTAGAGTATGGAACGGCTCTAATTTAATTTACTATAAATTTGAAGCAATTATGATTGTATTGAAAATTTAAGTAAGAGACTTTAAAAGTTTTCAAGTATTGAAGTTTGATTTTTGTGTATTAACGAAAATGGATTTGAGTGAAAACCCTTATAACAAATTCTTAAGAAAATTTCTTGTAATCCATTCTTGTGTGTCTTGCCTTAGTGAGATTCTTGTGATGACTTGCATTCATGCAGTCATGTGTATTGGTGGTAGCTTGAAATCCCACCTATCTTTTGTTTAATCCTTTTTTAATGACTGTTCTTATTTGTGTTACTCCTTTAAAGGAGTTAAGTGTGTTTCAGTATATTCGGAAAGTTGGCTCCTAGTTATATAGGACCATCTACTATCACTGGACGCCTTGGTTCGATTTCTTTCATGCACTATTTTCTGTTCAGTTTTGGTTATTCATGATATGTTCTAGGTAACCCAATTTCGTTTTATCTTCGAAATTTAATCTCGACTGTTAATTCACTTATGTTGCGTGATCACAAGTCTCACCGACTTGTGTATGTGCCGAATTCTATTTGTGTAGTTGTTTTGAAGATCAAACACCTTAAAAATAAGAATGTTCTGCTTATGAAATTCTACAGTCCGCTAACCCTAAGTATTGCACTGAAAAACCACAGGACTTGCCGAGCAAACTTGTCCTGATCCTTTCATTCTCTGTTGAAGGAGAATATCTATGATCCTATCTTTTGATTTGAATCTTACTGTGATGAAATAGATGTTATAGATAACTTCCATTATAGAAATTGCGTGGATGCAATTTTGTTGAGGAGGGGAGTCTGTAACAACCCTGGTTTTGGAGATTACCTGTAAATATTTAATTATAATGGTAGTTATAATTTAATATTGTGAATTAAAATAAAATTGGAGAAATTAAATTGTTTATTTGGAATAAATAATAAATTTTGGAATATAATGAGAAAATAAAGTTTGAAACTTTATTTTATTTGTTTGGGTTAATAATAAATGAGAAAATAGTTATTATTTAGAGAAAATGCAATAATTATATTAATTATTGCCAATTACTTCTTCTAATAATTTTTAAAAGAAGTATTTGATTTTTGAAGGTTGTTAATCAAATAAAAAGGTGGAAATTGATTTACAAATGAGTTTTAATTATAAATTTGTGTTTATAATAGTTATTTATATTTTTCTAAGCAAGAAAAATATTTTTGTGGAAATTTAGAAGTTTAAAGTATCCATTTATTTGTGAAAATTGTGTATTTTTGTAAAATATAGAATTTTAATAATAAAAAATGTTTTAAAAATATAAATTTATCTTATATATGAGGTATAATGTTTTATTTCGTATGTATATATGTTTATATATTTTGTTTGATTAAATCTTGAAAGAGAAATGTAATTAATTTGGTAATATTATGTAACTTGTACATAATTGTATGTGTACATGAATTAATTCCTTAAATCATTGATTTTTCTTTTATTTTTGGGTCCATTAGGCCCATTACTACACTTAACCTAATCGTGAGAAAGAAAAAAAAAACATTGGCTGTACATTCATACTTCTCCTTCTTCCTCTTCTTTGAAATAAGAAAAAAAATGCAAACCCACCTCACCATTTTTGCAAATCTCATGCTATGAACTCAATTCCTTCAATTCAAGCTAAAATTTCTTCAAACTACAGTGAATTAAAAGGTAACCAGCTCCAAAACATCAATAATTTCATCAAAACCTTAGTTTGAGATATTGGTTTTTCTAATTATAATAAGTTTTGTTCTTGCATGTTTATATACATTTTTTTAGGTTATTGAAGCCATTTTCAAGGGTAAAGCTTGCTCCTTTTCACCAATTTTCTCTTGTAGCACAAGCATCAGCAAGGTGAGTTGTAATACTCACAAAAATTAGCTGAGCCAAGCTCAAAATCGTATAAATTTGCTTATAATTTGCTTTTTCTTTCAATTTTGTTTCTGTATCAAAACCTTCTCTGGTTGGTACTTTGCATGCTAATATCTTTTGATTCCGGCAATGGAATGCTGCCGGATTTCTTGCTTTTCGTAGATTGCATGTTGAACTTCATTTCTGCAAATTTTGGTTGAAAGATATTGTCGTTTGAATGTTTAAAACGTTGCTGCAAAATCGACTAAGGCACTGATTTTCGCCTGTAGTTGTTTTGAAATGCTGCAAACATGGCCTGAGTCCATGTTTGATACATCATAACTCATTAATTTCTTTGTGGAATTCAATGATTCTTTTCTTGTTTGAAATATGAATCTTTCTATTATACGCATAGCAATTTTAAGCTCAATCCGATATAAATTGTTCCTCTGTTTTATGCCTGGAATTTGAACCCAGGACGGTTTCAGGCCTATACTTGGTTTTTAAACTGTTGCAATCATGGCCCGAGTTCATGTTTGAGACAGCATAACTTATTTGTTTCAAATCGGACTTGAGTGATTCCTTTTGAAAATTCAAGTAGAAGTGTTAAGTTACGATTCTACAAAATTTCATCACAATCTAGGTTGGTTTTCTATTTCTTAACTACTGTCGAACTTGTAATCATAGCTTGTTGTAATTCACTGTATTAAACATTGTTTTGGTACGACTTTAAAACGACGCAGATTCTTCTTTTCAAATTGGAATTGAACAATTCTTTTTGCAGATCGAATTAGATGCATTAATCTATGCTTCTTCAAATTTTCACCAAGATCTGGGTTCATTTACCCCTTCGAACTCATCGTCGAAGTTGAACCTTTGCGCTGTTTTTACGCAGCAGTTTACAGTGGTTTTAGTCCAACTTCGGAGCGACGCAGTTTCTTCGTTTCAAGTCGTAATTGGGTGAATATTTTTTCAGATTGGAGTAGGAATGTTAAAAAATATTTCTACAAAATTTCAAGTCATTTGGATTCTATTTTCAGGCCAAACCTGCTGTCGAACTTGGGTTCGTAGCGTGTTTTCAGCGGTTTTTTATAAGAATAATTTCCGCCATTTTTGATAGTTTCCTGAATTCTCGAATTTTCTCTTTAGATTTTGTGCACGGGTTTTATAAAGCATTTTAAAGTGTTTTTCAAACAAATTGGCTTGTGAAATTATTATTTAGTATTATTTTGGCTAAGTGTTTTTATGTCATTTTTCCGTCCAATTTTTGACATTTACTCGTGTTTTTGTGATGTTTCTGAAATATTTTGAGGACTATGATGCCTTTCAATAGGGTAGCCCAGTTTTGATGAATTTTGAGTTCAAATCTTGAATTATTTGAATTTAATTTTAATTTAAATTTGAATTTCGGGTTGAGCGGAATTTTGCTTGTTTTTGGTTGTTTTCGAGCACGGTTTTCTGCAATTCTTTTTGAAATGATTTTTAAAATTTAGGGGATTTAAAAATAATTATTATATAATATTTTAAAGTATTTTCAAGTATAAAACTTATTGGTTCCTTATAATAAGGGAAATTTTCAAATATGGTTTCCAAATGGTTTTCGAAATCAGTTTTAAAAGCTTATTTTCAAGGTAAATTATTTTCTATAAAAATTACACGCTTTTGCACTGTCGAGTAAATGAAAAGGAGAGTTAAACGTTTGGGTGAAACGCGTAGTATGGGATACACGCGTTTATCCTTTCGGTTAATTCCTAACTTGTCTGTTTGATCGTTTTGGCCTACGGGTCTAATTTGCCGATGATATGATGTAACGTCCCGCCTTTTCGCACACTTTAAAACGACACACGTGCCGATTCAAAGCATACGCAAGGGCGGATTGTTATGGGGTAATTAAGAAAAACAGAGAAGAAATAAAACAAAATAGAATCTCACAGCGGAAGGATAAAATATAATAATAAATATACAATTCATAATCGGTTACAAAACAGTTGATTCTTCTTTATACAATAAATATCAGAGTTACACATACCAATACAACAATGCAGCGGAATAGAAGGAGTGTGTAGTGCAATACTATATATATAAAATAATACTGAATCTTCGTCTTCGTCCTCCAAAGCTAAAACCTGCTATCCTGAAATGCTCGGACTGACCCGAGCGAATTTGAAAAGACAAAACACTCGAGTCAGACTAGAAAATATTATGTGAGTTAAATAAACAGAAATAAATATGGGTACAGTAACTCAAGAGATGTTCGGGATTTACATCTCCTAAGGATCCGTTAAACTATTTACTATGTAGTATATTGCGCTATTATAATAGTGTCTATTTATAAAATAAACTTACTTTTTAATAGCGTTAAGGGGTTACCCATATAGCCCTTAACACGTAATAGTCCCAGTAGTCCATCCAATATCATAGTCCCTCCTGATCGGGAAGCCACTAGAGGATATCACACGGGCTACGGGAGAAAACCAAACTCGTACAAGGCGCGATAGGGTAGGTGACACGGCACAACTAGGCAATGCCAGGGTAGATATACCAATTGCTATCCAGGCTGATGGTAGCGCGCAGCTGCCGCCCACCTCGAACTAACTCCCCCAAAATCAAAATATAGAAGTGGCCACTGAATCAATCCAAGTCAAAGTATAATATCGAAGAGGAGCGTCCGATCAGAGGAATGACCTCATTGGCCTGAGAATCGCTCCTGTTTTAGCCACCTTATGCCAACTCACGGGAGTTGGGTCCACGTATTTACCTTACAGGAAACGTCGCCACCACCTACTTCATTCTGGAACTCCACCGCGTACACGGTTAGTCAAAGTGGTTTTCGGTATCGACAGAGAGTATGTCCATATCCGATCCCGGTCTCTTTGCCAACCCATCGTTATTATAACACCGCGGTTATTTAAAAATAGTTTATACTTTAAAACCAGAATATAATCCATTTCAAACCATAATATTACGATATCATTTCTTCTTTAAAAACACAAACCATTTATTTTCATATTATTTTATAAAAGCCCAAATCAATGATATCGTTTCCCAAATAAATTTTCCTTTCCAAAAATTATGTCACTTTTTATTATTTAATATCCCATGTGACCAATATTTTGTTTGTAACTTTCAACATAATTCTTCGAAAATCCATAGTATTTTAAAACCATTATTTTCAAAACTAAATGGTTTGGATATTCAACGGTATGCGAATTAAAAAGGTTTAACTTTACTGTTGCCTTATAAAGAATAAATTACATGGCTTTCCAAATATTTCTTGCTTTAAAGTTAAACCAAAGTCCAAAATATTACTTCAAGTCCCAAAACCATTTCAATTTTATATATATTTATATCCATTTTTGAGCATTAATATTTCAACTAAGTTGGATTTTTATCCTTTCAAAATCAATATTCTATTAATTAATCTTGACCATTCACATAAAATCCATAATTAATAAGACTTCAATTTCTAGTAAAATATATATATATATATAGAATTTTTCCACTTCAAATTATACTAGAATATCCATTTCTATTTATTTTGGGAAAATCCAATTACAAATATCATATCTTAAAATTTCCAACTTTACATTTAAACATAGGATATAAATTTACCAAACTCCAATTTCTAAATTTCTTCCATTTTCAATAAAGAAATTTATATTCCTTTTAATTTCAAAATTTCAACTTCATAGGTATATAAATATGGAATAAAATATTTATACAATATAAATTTAAGATTTATAGACCGTATTCAATCCAACCATAGAAATCACATTAAAATAGTTATATATAGACCGCGGTGCCTGTATATAATTTTCTATCCTATGGTCAAGTGATACGGATATTTATCATTTCAATCCGCAATTTAAAAATAAAACTTTGCGGTTTTATCATTTCAAACCACAATCCCGAAAATGTAAAATGCATGCTAACTGGCAGTTGATGATATCCACATAAATCATCCATTCAACAACACATCCATCACCCAATTTCAACCATCAATCAATATCAATCACTATCAACCCATATCAATCAATAACAATATTAGTTCGATAATATGCAACGGGTAATAACTGTCAGTTTATTCAAATTAAATTTCAACTATTAATCTAACCATTTATATTTAGAGATAATTTATATAACTGTTAACTAGCATTTCATATGCAAACAAAATTCCTAACAGCAAATTAATACGCAATTAATCAATTTAATTAACAGCTAAATTCAATAAATGCAATTCAACAGATATGGATGAAATAACATGCCAAAAGCTCATAAATAAATTTCTATTCATTTCTAAAATTTATTTAACAAACATAAAAGCTTCTAGTAATTGTGAGTGGGTTAAAACACTCACCTTTGGGATTTAAATCGAATTTAAACCCGATTTAAACCCAAAAATTCGTCCGTCTCAGAATTTGTCCAAACCAGCGTCATCAAGTCCGGAATTAAATTACGATCCTAACAAAAAAAATTTCGTGTGAATCCGACTTCGTATGAGAAAGTTATGGCGAAAAATGGAGATTGAAATCAAAATTAAAGGTGAACAAAACAAACCAAAACTATGAGCCACGTCATCATCCTCACGTTCACCCTACAGCACAACTGTTCGAACCCACGCAACATCTTCCAGCCGCCGCTCGTTCCTCCCAATCGCCAACGTTCCATTCGCCTTCACCAAGATCTGAGGCCGCCTCCAACACAAGCCCTCTAGGCCGCCCCCAACCATGGCCACGCGCGCCCCAACCAGAGGCTGGAACCACCTCCGCCTGCGCACGTACACCCTAGGGCCGAACCCTAAATCGAAACTTGCATGAGATCCAACCGTTGAAACTCGAAACAAAATACATAGATGTACTCCCCTCCGTTCCCTCGTCAAAACCCAGAAAGCAATTTGCGATCCGACGAAGTTTGTTGCGACGATGATGTGAGGCCACGGACTGTTTGAATTTATTCTGGATGAACGACAGCTCCAATTGAAAAACGAATTGTACCAGTAGATTACGCGCATCGAATACTTCAACATATATTTTTTGTGGAATTTTCTGAATTTTTTTGAATTTTGGCTTTTGATTTGCCATTGAAACTGGATCTGAAGTGTATACATTTTTAGGAGGAGAAAAGAGTGAAGAAATGAACGTACAGCTAAAGAATATAGACTAGGGTTTGTAGCTGTATATATATATAGGTTGGGCTCGGTTAGAATAGATAGGCTAGATAGATGAACGTACGCAACAGATTATGGCCCAAAAAGCCCGCTATGCCTCCGGAACCGAATTTGTTAAAACTATATATCCAAATAGGTGTTTTAAAATATTCTGAACGCGATGGAAAAGGTTTCGCGACCAAATTCGATCGTATGAAGAAGTTATGCTAAAAACAAGATTTCCAAATTGATTTTCAAATTGATTTTAATAAAATTGATTTCAAGGCGTTTATCGTCCGTACGATCAAACGACAAGTCCGATCGATACGAAATTTGAAATCTTATAATAATTCACCGATACGGATCCGATGAAACTGGTTTCGTCGAAATCCGAGTCCGTGACAAAAATGGCTATATTTAATATTATTAAATCAATTAAATAAATCATAAAAAATCAATTTTTATGTTTCAACTCCTATTATTGGCCAAATTTCATTACTTAGATAGTTCAATTAATCCCAATAAATTTAACAAGCTTGGATGTGAATAAAAATTTATAGGTATATAAATTTGCAATTTTAATTTCTGCACTATCTTATTAATTGGGAATTATAAATTTATTCTCACAAATTACCTAATCTTATACTTATACACTCTCATCTTAAACCAAATTAAATAAATAACTTGATTTCCATCTCAACTTACTTTTAATTGCAGTTAACCCTTTTCACCGTAATTAAAATTCCAAATTATAAATAAATTTTTATTCCCATTCCCTTAATTTTCTTAACTATTTATTTATTCAAATTTTCAATATTCAACATAAATAGTTTGGTTAAGTTCATTTATTTACCTTCTTCCTATGATTCACAGTTATGGATGTCAATATGATGAAGTTTACATTAGTTAAGATTTCACTCAATTGTTCTCTAAGTCAAATGTTTACAGCTTTCATTTGACTTTAATAACGTACTAATTTACGTTAAATTCCATTTTTAAATGAAGTAATTACCATTCGTTGAATCAAATACTCAATTCATAAATAAATTCTTGTTTTCAAAAAGTTATATCACAAATGGTCAAGTAAAATTTGAATAAGCTTTACTAAATTCTATGGTATTAAATGTTGCAATAAATCCAAATTGCCATGTCTTAAATCCAAATTACTAATTAAGTCTTGATTCCTTTATTATTCCTTTGGTTTTCAAATAAGTTTTTATGATGAATGTGAATTCAAATGAACAATGGAAACCCATTCCCATTTGATTTCACTATTCCATTAAATATCTTCATATTCCAGCTAAATCAACTAACGTATGAATTAGCTATTTCAATCTTCATTAAATTGCGGTTTTTATACAATAGAAATTAAATCCCATTAACATATAAATAAAGGTTGATATCCATCTATTTACATTATATCACACTTGTGCTTCTATTTAGCTTTGTATAAATGTATGAATGCGGAGTCTTGCCTATTAACGTATTAAATAAGCCTTAAAATCAATTAATGCCCCTCCTTAGTTTAACCTCTTTTCATCCGTATTTATTTTTAGAGTAACCCTTGGATTAAATTCCCAAATCACCAATTCAATTAATTATACCTTTCAATCCAAATGTAAATCTTCCACCTTTGAATTCTTATATTAAATGAATTTTATTCTAGGCAATATTTTTTACAAATGTTTACTGATTCCACATTTATAGGTTTCTTAAATTTTACTCCATCTAAATGTGACACATTTTTATTTCATTTCAAATCAATATATATATTCATTCCTATTCCTTTCATTTGGTTACTGCATTGAAATCTATTTATTAGCTAATACTACGTTACTATCATTAATTAAATTTTGGATTATATTCCAATTCCTATAACTAGGCCTTAAGTCACCATTTTACATAGTTTTAATTTAGCGTTTATTTAAATCTTCGTTTATCGTTTAGAATTTCTACTAAATTGAAATGCACAACTTATGAACTTTAACCAATTTAGTCCACCTAATAAATTTTTCAAATGTTTGTGTGTATGTAATCCAATTCAGTTATTGTTACATTAATACCATTAAACCAACAAATTAAGACTTATAACTACAACACAACTTTCAGTTATTTTCAAATCTATGTCATATAACCTTTTAAATCTCTACCTGTAATTACAGTTACTATCTAACTCCTACATTCATCCTTTTAAAATCCTAAGACTTTAATTTTATACTGGATTAAATTAGCAAACATATAAATTAAATTTATAAAAATATCATAAATTTATCAGGTCGTTACAATCTCCCCCACTCAAAACTTTTCGTCCCCGAAAAGGAAAAAAGAAGGGAGAAGGAAGAATAAACAGTACTTTTTATTTCAATTTTTAATTTATAAACAATATTTTCCTGGATTAATCCTCCTAAATGAAATATTCTTGTTTTATAATCATTATATCCTTTAATACTTGAGTTATTAAAGTTGGAAAAATATATTTTATTTTTTTTTGGCAGAGTCTCCTTTGTACGGAGGGACTCTGGAGAAAATATAATATCCAAATATACAAATATATTACATATATATATCCAAAATAAAATATCCCGCACGGGAAAATATATGAAATAGCGCTTTAAACGTAATCCGGAAACGTACCTATTTGTCGGGCAATACGCTTTTATTATTTTGGAACCAAAAGCCGTAGCAGTTGCTTCCATTACCTGCATTCACTTATATAATCTAAAAGGTTAAATATTTATTTTACAGTGAAAGGTTTAGGTGGATTCAATCATTCATATCCAATCAAATGCAACAACCACAATTTTTTTTTCAACAGCACACACCACATTCAACAAACAATCATTTAATCAAACAACAATTAGTTGTTCGGGTTCAAATTCTGAAGTTGTACGAATGAAGAATAACTATCAAGTACATCCATTGCTCAACAGCCTTGGATGGAACAAAGATAGATTATTTGTAAATCTAACAACTCCATAATTCCTTACCCAACAACATACATCAACCAACAATTCAAATCAACACCAAAATATCTCATTATACATTTATTTCATAATTCAGTGTTTTGATTTTTCTTTCCTTCATTTATGAGGGATTTCTTTGTTTCTTACAAGTTTATTTTCCAATTATCACCAAATTCATTATATTTGTATTTCCTTTTTATTACTTAAGTTTCCTTTTATTACTTAAGTCTATAAAATAAATTCTCATTAATAACAACAAATATTTTGAATATCTTCACTTGTAAGATTTCCCTTGAATTCTCATTAATAACATTCATTAACTATGAATTGCAGTCATTAAAATTTTCCTACTTTCCATTATATTAGAATAGGGGAGATAAAACATACTTAAGTGAATACTCATATAATAAATTCTTATTTTGAATTTCATGTTATACACTCAGGTTCCTATCATCTATTACTAATTCTTAACTTTATTTTCAATAAAGTTATAACCTAAGTTTATACCATTAAATTCTTGTTATAACCGTAATTTATTGAATACTTCATTATTCCTAAATCCCTACTTGTAAAATATTCAATTCTAGTTTCTTGTTTAACATTTCAACTTTTATATTTGGGTAAGTTATTTATGTTAAAGAAATGCAATTGAACCTTATACAAGTTAAATCTCCATTCTTTTAATTCATTGATTATTCACTAAGTCTTTACCAATATTCATAAGTTAAAATATTTATCTTCCTTTATCCTTAGCATTAATTCTCTTATTTCAATTAGGGGTTTCAATTCATTTATTACCTAACTTTTATTTCACTAAAATTTTCAATTAGTTAACGGAAAATTTTAGAATTAAATACCGAGTTGAATTTCCATTTATTTCAAAATAATAGATAAATAAGTTCTTACTACTCAATATCTCTAATTATAGTTAGAACAATAAAAGAAAATTTTTAGAAAGTTCTAAAATAAATCTGTAGTAGAATTTACTACAGTGGCCTTTCCTCTTCGAAACTCGAAAATGAAAGTCGATGATGCGGCCGTCATCACCGAATTTATTTTCCAGCGACAGAGAAGAAAGTACAAAATAAAAATTTTCCAAAATCTTCTTTAAACAGTTTTTTTTCGAATTATGCTAAATATTTACATAAGAAAATACTTGTAAACCGAATCATTATATCTAAATTCTTTGAAAACGAATTCGGAAAAATCCCGGACTTAAGTTCTAAAATCTCCAAATTGGGTTTATTATGATTTCACTTAGCTTCAATTATTATAAATATTTTATTTCCTAACACCCAATCTATAGCAACCAAAAATATATATATATATCTTTATAAAACTATTTTTTTATATTGAAAATATAATAGGCAAAATTATTTCATTCACCTATATTAAAAACAAATATTATGTCGGTCTGTCCTATTAAGTGTTTAGAAATCCCTATTGATGACATAGCGTCCCATGCATCAACCAGAATTTATAAATACAAAGCGGAACAGATTAACACAATATCAAAATCTTTTATTAATACTAACAAATACGCTCTCTCATATATATACACTCAGCGACTCCCATAGGATATTACTACCCTATTAACAAAGAGTCAAACCCCACAAAGCCAAGGTTTATCGCTAAACCAAAGCTCTGATACCAAATGTAACGTCCCGCCTTTTCGCACACTTTAAAACGACACACGTGCCGATTCAAAGCATACGCAAGGGCGGATTGTTATGGGGTAATTAAGAAAAACAGAGAAGAAATAAAACAAAATAGAATCTCACAGCGGAAGGATAAAATATAATAATAAATATACAATTCATAATCGGTTACAAAACAGTTGATTCTTCTTTATACAATAAATATCAGAGTTTCACATACCAATACAACAATGCAGCGGAATAGAAGGAGTGTGTAGTGCAATACTATATATATAAAATAATACTGAATCTTCGTCTTCGTCCTCCAAAGCTAAAACCTGCTATCCTGAAATGCTCGGACTGACCCGAGCGAATTTGAAAAGACAAAACACTCGAGTCAGACTAGAAAATATTATGTGAGTTAAATAAACAGAAATAAATATGGGTACAGTAACTCAAGAGATGTTCGGGATTTACATCTCCTAAGGATCCGTTAAACTATTTACTATGTAGTATATTGCGCTATTATAATAGTGTCTATTTATAAAATAAACTTACTTTTTAATAGCGTTAAGGGGTTACCCATATAGCCCTTAACACGTAATAGTCCCAGTAGTCCATCCAATATCATAGTCCCTCCTGATCGGGAAGCCACTAGAGGATATCACACGGGCTACGGGAGAAAACCAAACTCGTACAAGGCGCGATAGGGTAGGTGACACGGCACAACTAGGCAATGCCAGGGTAGATATACCAATTGCTATCCAGGCTGATGGTAACGCGCAGCGCGCAGCTGCCGCCCACCTCGAACTAACTCCCCCAAAATCAAAATATAGAAGTGGCCACTGAATCAATCCAAGTCAAAGTATAATATCGAAGAGGAGCGTCCGATCAGAGGAATGACCTCATTGGCCTGAGAATCGCTCCTGTTTTAGCCACCTTATGCCAACTCACGGGAGTTGGGTCCACGTATTTACCTTACAGGAAACGTCGCCACCACCTACTTCATTCTGGAACTCCACCGCGTACACGGTTAGTCAAAGTGGTTTTCGGTATCGACAGAGAGTATGTCCATATCCGATCCCGGTCTCTTTGCCAACCCATCGTTATTATAACACCGCGGTTATTTAAAAATAGTTTATACTTTAAAACCAGAATATAATCCATTTCAAACCATAATATTACGATATCATTTCTTCTTTAAAAACACAAACCATTTATTTTCATATTATTTTATAAAAGCCCAAATCAATGATATCGTTTCCCAAATAAATTTTCCTTTCCAAAAATTATGTCACTTTTTATTATTTAATATCCCATGTGACCAATATTTTGTTTGTAACTTTCAACATAATTCTTCGAAAATCCATAGTATTTTAAAACCATTATTTTCAAAACTAAATGGTTTGGATATTCAACGGTATGCGAATTAAAAAGGTTTAACTTTACTGTTGCCTTATAAAGAATAAATTACATGGCTTTCCAAATATTTCTTGCTTTAAAGTTAAACCAAAGTCCAAAATATTACTTCAAGTCCCAAAACCATTTCAATTTTATATATATTTATATCCATTTTTGAGCATTAATATTTCAACTAAGTTGGATTTTTATCCTTTCAAAATCAATATTCTATTAATTAATCTTGACCATTCACATAAAATCCATAATTAATAAGACTTCAATTTCTAGTAAAATATATATATATATATATATAGAATTTTTCCACTTCAAATTATACTAGAATATCCATTTCTATTTGGAAAATCCAATTACAAATATCATATCTTAAAATTTCCAACTTTACATTTAAACATAGGATATAAATTTACCAAACTCCAATTTCTAAATTTCTTCCATTTTCAATAAAGAAATTTATATTCCTTTTAATTTCAAAATTTCAACTTCATAGGTATATAAATATGGAATAAAATATTTATACAATATAAATTTAAGATTTATAGACCGTATTCAATCCAACCATAGAAATCACATTAAAATAGTTATATATAGACCGCGGTGCCTGTATATAATTTTCTATCCTATGGTCAAGTGATATGGATATTTATCATTTCAATCCGCAATTTAAAAATAAAACTTTGCGGTTTTATCATTTCAAACCACAATCCCGAAAATGTAAAATGCATGCTAACTGGCAGTTGATGATATCCACATAAATCATCCATTCAACAACACATCCATCACCCAATTTCAACCATCAATCAATATCAATCAATAACAATATTAGTTCGATAATATGCAACGGGTAATAACTGTCAGTTTATTCAAATTAAATTTCAACTATTAATCTAACCATTTATATTTAGAGATAATTTATATAACTGTTAACTAGCATTTCATATGCAAACAAAATTCCTAACAGCAAATTAATACGCAATTAATCAATTTAATTAACAGCTAAATTCAATAAATGCAATTCAACAGATATGGATGAAATAACATGCCAAAAGCTCATAAATAAATTTCTATTCATTTCTAAAATTTATTTAACAAACATAAAAGCTTCTAGTAATTGTGAGTGGGTTAAAACACTCACCTTTGGGATTTAAATCGAATTTAAACCCGATTTAAACCCAAAAATTCGTCCGTCTCAGAATTTGTCCAAACCAGCGTCATCAAGTCCGGAATTAAATTACGATCCTAACAAAAAAAAATTCGTGTGAATCCGACTTCGTATGAGAAAGTTATGGCGAAAAATGGAGATTGAAATCAAAATTAAAGGTGAACAAAACAAACCAAAACTATGAGCCACGTCATCATCCTCACGTTCACCCTACAGCACAACTGTTCGAACCCACGCAACATCTTCCAGCCGCCGCTCGTTCCTCCCAATCGCCAACGTTCCATTCGCCTTCACCAAGATCTGAGGCCGCCTCCAACACAAGCCCTCTAGGCCGCCCCCAACCATGGCCACGCGCGCCCCAACCAGAGGCTGGAACCACCTCCGCCTGCGCACGTACACCCTAGGGCCGAACCCTAAATCGAAACTTGCATGAGATCCAACCGTTGAAACTCGAAACAAAATACATAGATGTACTCCCCTCCGTTCCCTCGTCAAAACCCAGAAAGCAATTTGCGATCCGACGAAGTTTGTTGCGACGATGATGTGAGGCCACGGACTGTTTGAATTTATTCTGGATGAACGACAGCTCCAATTGAAAAACGAATTGCACCAGTAGATTACGCGCATCGAATACTTCAACATATATTTTTTGTGGAATTTTCTGAATTTTTTTGAATTTTGGCTTTTGATTTGCCATTGAAACTGGATCTGAAGTGTATACATTTTTAGGAGGAGAAAAGAGTGAAGAAATGAACGTACAGCTAAAGAATATAGACTAGGGTTTGTAGCTGTATATATATATATAGGTTGGGCTGGGTTAGAATAGATAGGCTAGATAGATGAACGTACGCAACAGATTATGGCCCAAAAAGCCCGCTATGCCTCCGGAACCGAATTTGTTAAAACTATATATCCAAATAGGTGTTTTAAAATATTCTGAACGCGATGGAAAAGGTTTCGCGACCAAATTCGATCGTATGAAGAAGTTATGCTAAAAACAAGATTTCCAAATTGATTTTCAAATTGATTTTAATAAAATTGATTTCAAGGCGTTTATCGTCCGTACGATCAAACGACAAGTCCGATCGATACGAAATTTGAAATCTTATAATAATTCACCGATACGGATCCGATGAAACTGGTTTCGTCGAAATCCGAGTCCGTGACAAAAATGGCTATATTTAATATTATTAAATCAATTAAATAAATCATAAAAAATCAATTTTTATGTTTCAACTCCTATTATTGGCCAAATTTCATTACTTAGATAGTTCAATTAATCCCAATAAATTTAACAAGCTTGGATGTGAATAAAAATTTATAGGTATATAAATTTGCAATTTTAATTTCTGCACTTTCTTATTAATTGGGAATTATAAATTTATTCTCACAAATTACCTAATCTTATACTTACACACTCTCATCTTAAACCAAATTAAATAAATAACTTGATTTCCATCTCAACTTACTTTTAATTGCAGTTAACCCTTTTCACCGTAATTAAAATTCCAAATTATAAATAAATTTTTATTCCCATTCCCTTAATTTTCTTAACTATTTATTTATTCAAATTTTCAATATTCAACATAAATAGTTTGGTTAAGTTCATTTATTTACCTTCTTCCTATGATTCACAGTTATGGATGTCAATATGATGAAGTTTACATTAGTTAAGATTTCACTCAATTGTTCTCTAAGTCAAATGTTTACAGCTTTCATTTGACTTTAATAACGTATTAATTTACGTTAAATTCCATTTTTAAATGAAGTAATTACCATTCGTTGAATCAAATACTCAATTCATAAATAAAGTCTTGTTTTCAAAAAGTTATATCACAAATGGTCAACTAAAATTTGAATAAGCTTTACTAAATTCTATGGTATTAAATGTTGCAATAAATCCAAATTGCCATGTCTTAAATCCAAATTACTAATTAAGTCTTGATTCCTTTATTATTCCTTTGGTTTTCAAATAAGTTTTTATGATGAATGTGAATTCAAATGAACAATGGAAACCCATTCCCATTTGATTTCACTATTCCATTAAATATCTTCATATTCCAGCTAAATCAACTAACGTATGAATTAGCTATTTCAATCTTCATTAAATTGCGGTTTTTATACAATAGAAATTAAATCCCATTAACATATAAATAAAGGTTGATATCCATCTATTTACATTATATCACACTTGTGCTTCTATTTAGCTTTGTATAAATGTATGAATGCGGAGTCTTGCCTATTAACGTATTAAATAAGCCTTAAAATCAATTAATGCCCCTCCTTAGTTTAACCTCTTTTCATCCGTATTTATTTTTAGAGTAACCCTTGGATTAAATTCCCAAATCACCAATTCAATTAATTATACCTTTCAATCCAAATGTAAATCTTCCACCTTTGAATTCTTATATTAAATGAATTTTATTCTAGGCAATATTTTTTACAAATGTTTACTGATTCCACATTTATAGGTTTCTTAAATTTTACTCCATCTAAATGTGACACATTTTTATTTCATTTCAAATCAATATATATATTCATTCCTATTCCTTTCATTTGGTTACTGCATTGAAATCTATTTATTAGCTAATACTACGTTGCTATCATTAATTAAATTTTGGATTATATTCCAATTCCTATAACTAGGCCTTAAGTCACCATTTTACATAGTTTTAATTTAGCGTTTATTTAAATCTTCGTTTATCGTTTAGAATTTCTACTAAATTGAAATGCACAACTTATGAACTTTAACCAATTTAGTCCACCTAATAAATTTTTCAAATGTTTGTGTGTATGTAATCCAATTCAGTTATTGTTACATTAATACCATTAAACCAACAAATTAAGACTTATAACTACAACACAACTTTCAGTTATTTTCAAATCTATGTCATATAACCTTTTAAATCTCTACCTGTAATTACAGTTACTATCTAACTCCTACATTCATCCTTTTAAAATCCTAAGACTTTAATTTTATACTGGATTAAATTAGCAAACATATAAATTAAATTTATAAAAATATCATAAATTTATCAGGTCGTTACATATGAGGTGAAACTTTTACTACTTTGAGTGTGAAATTTACTAGCGATTAGTAAACCGTTTAGTGTGAACGGGTGGTATGGGATACATGTTAACACTTTTCGGGTTCCTTTCCGAGAGTTTGTGACACATTTGCCTGTTGGCGTGCCAGTACTGGACCTTCGGGTCATTTGCCATTGCGGCGTATTTGTCTTCGGACGTTGGCCATTGCGGCGTATTTGTCACGTTTGCCATTGTAGCGTATTTGCCATTGCGGCGTATTTGTCTTCGGACGTTTGCCATTGCGGCGTATTTGCCATTGCGGCGTATTTGTCTTTTGACGTTTGCCTTTGGGCGAGGTACCTATTATGTGAAACGGTACTCGGCAAAAAAATAGCACGTGCAAAACCTTTTGAGATGATTTTTACCCTTGGAAGTCGTCATTTTGGAATAGGTCCTTTGAACCATCCGGTGGCGATTACTTTGGGGTTTTGGACTCTTGGGAGTTCTTTTGAGGTTTTCATTGCCTACACTGGCATGTTGGGATTTTCCTTTTGGCGTATATGTTTATTGAGATTGCCTATTGGCGCTATTCATGGGATTTGCCTTTTCGCATTGTATGAGATTTTTATCTCTTTGTTGACATTTGCCATAGGGCTTATGTCGAGATGGCTTTTGTTTATGTTTTCCTTGGAGTTGCCGATATGGCGGGTTTGGGATTACTCTTTTAGGTGTTTACATTATATTATTCTCTAAACCATTCTTATTTGATTTATGATTGCCGATGATATGAGGCATGCTACATTTTAGTGATTCATGAGATTTTTCGTCTCCTTTGTGTTTTATGCTTATTGAAGCAATCACATTCTATCACCTAGTGTAATTATATATGCCATACATGATGTGTATCCTCCATATGTCTATGATTAACTTTCTTATTGTTTCTTATTGTTTAAGAAGAATATCACTATGCTCTATTATTCCGCTATCATCTTTTACTGATTCGTTTAGCTAGACTGACCCGTGTATTTTATACTCGGGTCAGGCCGAGGTGTTTCAGGTTAGGTACTTTTGGACTTAGCATATTATGCTTCTGCATGGACTATTCTGCTAGCCCTTTTTGTTGTAGCTTTCTGTGTAGTCCCTTTTGGTTTGCTACTCTGATATGTATATTCTTTTGATTCGTGTTTGTACTGTGGACGTCATACCACATATGTTATGTATCATTTTGTATACTTTGTGATGTATCTGTGTATGTGTGTATCTATGGGATTATCTGCTGTTCTGTGATGTGTTTTACATTTGAGTTATTGTATTTTGTTCTGATAGATCCTATAGCCACCTATGACTTTGTATTAAGTATTTACTGGATATGTCGATCCACTTGAATCAGGAAAAAAAATGGCATTGTCGACGTATTCAATAGATATTTAAGACAAAGCCATAGATGGTCTCTCCTATCCAGCCCTATTCTATGCATTAGCAGACAGTATTACCCAGTAATGCTCTTTGTTAATGTGGGTCTCGGGGTGGGGCGTTACATCCCCGCTATGACTTTTTGCACCTCCACCGCTTCGAATTTACCGAGCGCATTAAATGCACAGATTTGAATACAATTTGTCTCAACTTCGTAGCCTAAAATCATGAACTCCTATCGAGGCGTGCCGCTAGGCGTTTATAATGTTTTAACCCTATTTTGAACGCAATGGAAAAATTTTCGAGCCCTAATTTGATTGTATGGAGAAGATAGCTTTTTGGACCAGTTATTTTATTGAATTTTCGATATAAATTTCAACGTGTTTATATATCGTATGCTCACATGCCAACTCCGAATGCTACAGAAATTGAAATCGGATAATGATTCAATATTACGGATCCAATGGAACTGGTTTCGTTGAAATCCGAGATTGTGCCTCGGAAGGCTATTTTAAATTCAATTTAAACGATATAAATTTCAAAACTTAACAAACCATTTTTAAATTTGATTTCAACACTTCTATTCTCTTCAGTATTATCAATATAAATTTTATAAGCCTTCAAATTATTTTTAACAGGCTTAAAATTCTAGATTCAACATTTTATTCAACTTCAAATTATTTAATTCAAAAATTTGTTTACCTAAGTAAATTGTGATATTTGGAATTCAAGTTAAAAATTAACTTTTAAATATTTAAAATCAATTAAATATTCATATTTTAAATGCTTAAAAATTTTGGGTCGTCACAAAATCCAGTGATATTATAATAGTGTATAGGGTTTTCAAGTAAACAGAAAATAGCCGAAATTGTTACATTCATTAAATTCCAGCTACTAGCCACAAAAGTGGGTAATAGAAATAAAAACCATAGGGTCTCGTAGGGAAAATGGATTTCCATCAACGGCAGGGTTACTGGAGTACCGCCCATCACAGTATGGGGCCTAGATCAGCGTACCGAGGATCACTTCCGACCCCCTACAACACAAGGCCGGAACCATTCCTTACTGAACAGTTCCGAACAAGATAACCCTGTAGTTGTGGCCAACAACTGCCCATACAGCCGAAATAAAGGGACATCTAGACAGGGGTATATCTCGTCCTGCTTGGGTGCTACACACCCAACCTTTCTGCATCTCCCATGTTTTAGCCATTCCCGTTTGATGAGGCTTGAGGCTGCGATTACCTTTATAGAACACATCTTTTAGAATGCCCATCGTCTGCCTAACGATGTGCTGAAAGCATTCAATTCATACAATTTCGTTCCGGGTTCGAACGAAACCGAAGACATTATCTCGTTACACTCATTTTGGAATCACCCTCAGAGTTAACAACGATAACCCTTGCATTCTGAAATACCATCTCGACCTTCACTTGGAGATGTCACAACCTAACGTTTAATTTGGATCGATGTGGTTTTCGAATAATCATAACTGACACCCATCCCGGTCTCATCGAAATCCAAACGCCATTTTGAAGGCCAAGTTGTTTAATAGTTTAAACAATTTAATTCAACACTTTGAATTCGCATAACATTTATCACAGATAAATCATATTCAAATATCACAGATATATCGAGGCATATCACAGAGTATCACAGAATATCACCAAATAGATATCATAAATCCAGATATTCTACTTATACAATCATCCATAAGAAAGCATCTTTAATTCTTATTGTAATTAATTCAATTTAAATCAATTACTTGAGAATTAATCACTCAATCCTGCTTAATTAATTATTAATTAATTAATTAATTATCCCATTTCAAACCATTTTATTTAATTAATCACTTCTTAATCAATTTATTAAATTTTAACTACTTAATTCATTACTCCTTGATTATTAATTAGTAACCCTAATTATTAATTTATAAAACTTAATTACCCATTTATTAATCACTAATAACTTAATTAATCATTAATTACCAAATAATTAATCATTAATCCTTAATTAATTACTTAATTAGTTAACTACTATTTATTTATTAATTAACCTTAAGTAGTTAATTAAAATTCTTAATTACAATTTAATTAATCACTTAATCATTAATTTACCAATCTTTAATTACAATTATAAATTAATCATTCTTAAATACCCTTTTCAAACAATTAATTAATAATTCATCTCAATTGACATTTTTAAAATCTTCCTTGATAACTTTGAAATCAAATTATTACTAATTTAAAAGCTTTAACGGTAATTAACTTTAACACTTATCTTTAAGTTAATTGCTTAATTAAAGTATTAATTAAGATTTAAAACGTTTCTTAAGTATTAACTTAAATCATTAAATCTTATAATAAAGTAGTAACTTAAATTTGTCTAATACTAACCAAATCATTAATGCATAAAATTTGTTTAAGATAATTAGCTTCAACTTTAATTACGCTAAGCACTATAATGTCAACCCGAGAAAAATCCTCAGTTTACTCGAGTTAAACTCGAGTTCTCCCACCATTTCCCCGAGTTCCCTTTTATACGTTTCTTCCTCTTCATCTTTTTTTTTAGTTAAGTTATAAACTGCTGAATCAATTCCACACGAACACGAGTAACCCGAGCCAAACCATCTCCTACTCGAGCACTCCTTCGAGTTCCTCCCAAAACCAAAACTTCCTGACACAAAATCGATGTCGTGCACGTGCACGGCACTTCGCCGTCGCTTCGGCGAGCTTCGTCATCTCCGGCAAGTCGCGTACTAACGCTACACTCGATTGCAAAGGTCAACACGATGCCACAAATTCCAAATCAAATTTTAGCCCTTCGTTCGAAAACTGCAACTCAAAATCACAAAACAAAAACGCCTGGCCCCACTCACGCCGACCATCAGAGGTGACATAACTCCGGCCTCACCACGCCGATACCCCACTCTATCATCCCCTTGAACCTTACGCAACTCGATCAACCCGTGGTGACGAAATCACCATGTTTCCAGACTATTGTAAAACTCGAGCTTAAACCCTAGTTTTGCTTCGTACCATTATTATTTGCAACAGAATTTTTTTTAATAATTTTCCTGAAATCATTGATCAACAAACTAGTTTCAAACAAAATTCAACATTGAAGATTTGATCGATCACCAGAAATTTGTAAAAAAGCTTATTCGGTTCAACTAAGAATTGCACTTTGCACTCTCAACTAAAAGTCATCATATTAGTTTTAAAAATCTTACTTTTGTATGTAGATTCAAGGTATGTAATTGAATCAATGATTTAAAACATTCGAATTTTTCATAAGTTCATCCTTTCACTGTAAAATTTAATTTGCAGAGACAATATTTCATTATCAAGCTTCAAACAAATTTTAGGCCATGATTTAAGTTTAAAAAAACTTATTTTGTTTAAAATCCTAAGTTTAAAATGTTTGTAAGAAGATTTATTAAATTTTTTCTACTTTACTTTACTCTGAAACCAGAAGTACAGAAGAACAGGGCATACTAAAATTTCCAGTACAACAAAACCATTCATAACTACTTATTTAAAATATACAACAAAGCATAAGTTATTCATAAATCAAATACACAAATTAAAATTTTTAAAACACTATGCTTACTCACTTGAAATATTTTTGAAACAGATAATAACTTTGTGTTGAAGGCTACGGTTTGATTTTCCTATAAATCCTTTCTGTTTTTGATCTTGAATGATGTTTGAGTTTGTAAGATAATGATGTTTATCTTTCTTTTCTTTCACGCTTGCTAAGTTATGTTTGAACGAACAAGAATAAGAAGATACATATATAGAAACAGTTTTGTATAGAGTAGGCTATAACTGGTACAAGCTTTTTCTTTGATCAGATTTTTGTGTTTTATTTTCTGCATATTGAAATGATATTTGTTTGTACTGAGATGATGTTATTTAATGCATATGTTTCCCTATATGTTTACATCTTATCCAATTCTTGTATGTACACAGATCTTGTTTGTAGATATTTTTTTTATAATCTTCTTGCCTATACATGTATTTCATAGTTATATTACTAGAATTAGCTTAGGTGTTTACTTATGTTTTCATAAAACCATATAAGTTATCTTATACACACACACACACACACACACACACACACACACACACGTTTAACACAAATTCTTGTTTTTATTTATTTATACTTTTTTTTAAAAGCTTAAACTACCAAATACTTAATTTGTATTCATATGTTTTATACTTATATTTAATATTGATAGGGTTGATTTTAATTTAACATTATTATCTATATTACATTCATTTGCATATATTATTCAAATGTTAATAATGTAGAGCCTTTTATTTAATTAAATAAGATAGATTTTATTGTAAATATTTTTGAAAGATTCTATTTTAAATTTTCAAATCATAATTTCCTTTTCAAAATACATATGTATATAAATAAATGGCAAATGTTCCAAAAGTCTTATTCGTTTATAAAATGAAAAGCTTGTATTTTATTTAAATTAGATTATATGCTTACTATAGTAATATGGCCAAAATCCTAGGTCGTTAAAAATTTATCCTTTAATTACTTACATTAAGCCATTACCATCTAAGTAATTAATCTCTCCTTAATTATTAATTAATTAATCAATAATCATCAAAACCTTAAATTAAATTTATGATAAAACATTTCCTTTATTAATTTCCTAGTCACATTATTTTAACATTTATCAAACACTTAATAATATTAAAATTTAAGTTTTAAAATAACTTAAAGATTAACCTAACAAATTTAAGTTAAACACATACTTGATTCCATCACTTTGTATATTATAGAATATTTAGGAATTTAATTTAATTAATTAGCCTAACATAATTATTCAAAATCAAATAAATTTAAAAAGATCCTTATTAAAACTTAAAATTCAGTAACATGTTTACTGGATCTTTGTTTTTAAACAGGTTAATAAGATTTCCTTATTTTAAAAGCTTGATTTAGCTATTATCAACAAAGCTTAACGCCTAAAAAAGGAAACCGTGCCCGACCTTTATTTTCTCAAGCCATATCACCAAAAACACGAATACCTTCCCGAGCTTAATTTTACATCCTTCTTCGAGTCAAACACTAGGTTCCCGGTGCTTGAAACCGAGACATGCATTTTTCCCAATAGCTTATACATAACCAGATAATAGTGATACTCTATGCACATGCACCCATGTTCTGACGCCCTTCGACCAATTTCTCGACCTTCAACGAGTCGACGTCAACCACTTCTATCCACCGGACCACCCTGCACTAAGAATCGCCAGTGAATTTTGAAATCGAGTACTTAAGCCAACCAGAAACAAACTTTGATCAACCCAAAACGCCTCGTTCCGCCACCCAAGATCACCAGAAACCACGCGAACTGGTCCAGAGCTTCGCCGCATCACCACGCCTCTATCCTACTTGGTCCGATCACCGATAATTCATCAACGACTTCGAATTGCTTCGCCAACCCAGACAAAACAAAACCACATCTAAACCCTAGTTATCATGGTATCGACACCAACGATGATCTGAAAATAAAAACCCATTTTTCCCAGATCTACAACACACAATCCTCCTCCAGACATGATTACAACCTTCCACATCAACCCGATCATCAACAATTACTAAATATCTAAATTCCAACCAACCCACAATATCTCTCAGTAAACTATCTTAAAAGTCAAGATTTTAGTTTTAAAAATCCTAGAATTTGATAACTAATCAGATTATAACCCTGAAACCACAAGTTAATTGTTGAGATTTTAATGTATTTAAATTTTTACTGTAATTCTTCCTTTTGTTAAAAACTACTTTTAAATCTTGACTAGAAATATTTTTAAATCAAGTATCTTGTTATTATAAACAAAATTTGTTTATATATCTTAGTCTAAAAAGAATTGAGGGAAGAGATATGAATTTTGAACAAAGTTTTATATTTTGTAAACAAGAAGAGAGCAACAAACAGACATGCACAACAACTTTCACATACAAATATTCATGCAATCCTATTTAAACAATCAAGCAAACACATATCATATTTCTTTTTTAGTAAATGATGATCTAGATTTAAAAGATATAAATCTTTAAATAAAACTGTTTACTCACCTGTTCTTTTAAAAACAGATTACATGCTTCTCCTTATGATCTGCTACTTGAAACCGAAAGTTTGATTTTCTTTGAAACTGAATTGATCTTGAATTAAACCTAGCATCGCTGAGTTGATCTTAGATTGCTTCAGATTTGAAAACTGGGCAAAGATGATAGTTGTTTTATACTTACTCTAGTTTTGCCTTCTCAGATTTTTGTTCTTTCCTTTTTCTTTGGTTTCAGATTTCTGTTGTATAAATCCTAGGTTCCTAAACTTGATGTTTTATTCACATTATAGGTTTAAAAAAAAATGAATACATCTTGCCACTTGTATTTTTGTTTAAGCTAACACTGGTTTGAATAATAAGAGAAATATTTACATTTGTTTAATGCAATGCTTTAAAATTTTACAAATGTCAAGATAAAGTATTTTATGTTTTAAACTCTTACTTAATTTACCTCAATTTCTCTCCAAAATAAAATCAAATTCCATTTGAATTTACTTATTCAACTTTAATCAAAATTCCAAATCATTCAAATCAAAATTTCAATTTGAACTAACTTCAAATTCCATTTCACTTTAAACCATCTCGAATTATATAAATTCGAGTTAAATTTCAAATGTTGATTTAATCAAATGAACCTTTACTTTTAATTTAACAGCCTAAATATTTTTAAACAATTTAAATTTGAGTCCAAATTTCAAAACTCCTTTTTAAATTGCCTTTACTTAACCCGTTACAAGGTTCAAGTAAGGGTTCAAAACAATTTTATCTTCAAAAATCAAAATTACTTTAAATAATTTCAAATTAAAAATTAGTTTAATTTTTATTTATCTCTATAATGGATATATTACCACAATCCATTTCTTCATTCAGTTAAACAAATCCAATTCACAGTTTAAAGATTATTAATATGAAGTTAAAAATTTGAAATGGGAATTCAAATTGGGTAAGTTGTCTGGATTAAATTGAAGTGAATTTAATTTTGGGAAAAATTAAATAAATTTAGAACGAACAACCTGAATTTGAAATTTCAAGATGAAATTGGGATTTAACTTAGGGGAAGTTAAATGATTGATTTGAATTGGGAGTTTGTGTGATCACAAAATGGGTTTGAGATCTGGAAATTGGAGATGGATGGATGTTTTAAAATAATTTGGATAACATCATCCTGTTGTTAATTCTCACATGCGCAGCGGACCAAAATATAATATCAAATAAAATAGCAGTTATACAAAGGAAAACTGTATTAGTTAATTTACATCAATACATCAGAGTTACAACATTTACACAAATACTGGACAGTTGAAAACAACATGTCCTAGACAACAACAATAATATCACAGCGGAGTACACTCCATACGTTCCTATCATCCAGCTCGCCTCCTGATCTCCAGAATGTCCTCACCTGAAAAGCTGTAATACTCGATTTGATCCGAGAATTACATCAAAGTAACACCCGGGTCGTTACACAAACCATGGATTCATAATTCAATTGTTACTTCTCTATCCAAGAGAAATCCAAGAACTAACTGCAAGCACTCACTGTCTTCGATTACGCCATGCGAGTATACCAATACTTACCGAAAACTTTGTTTAAAATTTTTCAAGATAATGCTTATGAAATTTATGTAATAATTTTCCAAGTAAACTTGAGGAAAACTACTTTAAATAGAAGTTATTATATAAAATATTAATATTAAATAGTTTATCCTTTTAGTATAATAATACTGATAAATTTTTAAATAACAATTAACTTACTATAAACTAAAAGAACTTATATTTAAATATACTTTAACAATTTTAATACAACTAGATAATTAATTTTTTCTAAAACATTCTTTTAAACAATTTTAAATTTTCTAATTAACACGTAAATATCTTTCCTTTTAAAATAACTTAACTTCTTAGAAAAATACATTTTCAACTCCAATATAGCCAATCTAATTATTTATTAATCCCTCTAGATTTACTTCCAGCTTGATTTACGTTCTAATTCCGTAAATTCTCTTTTCCACATCTCTAAAAATAAATTTACTATTTATTTTTAAACCGATCTACCCATCTCCTTATAAATCTCCATCGTGAATTTATAATTCCCATTTATCCACTGATAATTTACTTTACTTTATTTATAAACTTCGTTTATAAATTCCATGGTCTCATTTCCCTTTTTTAACCATTTCAAAATACTTAAATATATTTTAAGTCGATTTTCAAAATTAAAATCCTTTTTTAAATTAATTTTCTTAAATACAAAAAATATATTCCACAGCCCACTAATTTCAGATCACACTTCTTTTATATGATTTAAAATCTTACTTAAATCTGGAACATCAATTTCATATTTTAATTTCAAGTTTCCTTTTATTATTTTCCAAACAATTTTAAATCTCGATTTTAAAATAAATGCTTTTATACTTCAACAAAATCGCTTAAGTTCTATTATTTAAATACTTTTATTCCAATATTCCATAATCTCTATCCTTCCATATTCTGAAATTATCAAATACAATTTTAAAATCAAAATATTTATTTTACCCAAAGTTCATTTCTTTAATTTATCTCAATTTCACTATAAATATTTTTACTTCAAATTTTCCTTTTTTTATTTTCTTTCGAAATTTTAAACAGTTTTCGTTGGTATTTAAAAATACCAAAATCTAACCAGTAATTCCACAGTTTCAAATAATTCAAAACCATGTTATAATCTATCACAGATTATTCAATATATCATATCACTGAATATGAAAATAAATTCAACATTTTTGAGGAATCCATTTGGATCCCTCCAACTGTTTCCCTGCATCCACCAATGTTAGCACAATATAAAAATACCAATCTTACTTCTAGGGGTTTATCACGGTATATAGTGTCATCCACTATTATGCAGGGCGCATAGGGTCTCATCTGCTATATATATGCAGGAATATTAACCACTCCAATATATATATATATATATATATATATATATATATATATAATACCGCATTCAACTGATAATAATTATCAAAGTCAGCAACCAACCAATAATTAATTTTTACCATTTAAAATTAATTATTCCAAATTTAAGTGAGATTAACAAACATTTCTTCCAGTTATCGCCTTCATTTATGATTTTCGACAAAATTCTAAAGGCGTTCATATTAAGTTAAAAACCTCAAAAACTCCAAATTTACCCAAACCAACCTCATGCAGTAGAACGCGCTGTTACGATCACAATGCAAAAATATACGTTCCAATTCGACCTAGCATGAACGAGCAATGATATTTAAGCATTTTAATTTCTAAAATAATTTATATACTAAATCACACTCTCTTTTTTAAAGAAACAAGGCCCATACCTAAATACACTCGGCCCAAAAATTGCACCACTCCTTCTTCCTTTCACTTCTTTATTTTCTTGTAGCTACACGTCTATGCCGTGCATGCTTCCACCTAGCACAACCACTCATTGCTTATTCACTCAAACAAAAACGTCAACAGGTTCCCCTCCATGCTATCGACCATATGGGTTCACCGCCGTTTCGTCCAAGCCTTCACAACAGAATGCGACCGAAGTCCTTGATCTGCAGCTCGCCTAATGTCGCCACCCTCACCACTCCACCACACGCCATCAGACTGGCCCCTAAGATGCTAAACTTCCACACGATCACGAATCCTCTGCCCTTTGCTTGAATCGATGACTTCACACTCTAAAAGCTCGAACCCCAGCTCTCGCTCATGCTTTCACATAAAAGTCGATCCCCATAAACCATAGCCGCACTCTCCAACATATATACTAGATTGAAGCTCATCAGAAAATAAGATTTTTGCAATAAATTTCATGATTTTAAATTTTGTATAATTGTAGGAAGGAATTTTTGAAGCGGGCATTATTTTTTTGCTTTTACTGTGCTCGGCTTTACTGTTTTGAAATGGAAGAGGGAATGTTGTATTTGAAAAGGAGGTAGCGTATAGAGCTTGCTTGTGTACAATGACTTGAGGTGATAACGAAAAACAATTGATGTAAAAATATTTTGATTGGTCAGCATAAGAATATATTATTTAAATTTTAAATCATCTCGAATCCAAAGCTTAAAATCTTGACCTTCTATCGAGGTTTGCCACTAGGCGTTTATGATGTTATACCCATATTTCGAACGTTGTGAAAAAGGTTTCGAGTCCTAATTCGATCGTATGGACAAGATGGCTTTTTGGACCCAATTATTATATTGAATTCACGATATAAATTTCTGCACGTTTCTAGCCCGTACGACCAATCGATAACTCCAAACATTACAAAATTTGAAATACGATAATAATACACTATTATGGATCCAATGGAACCTGTTTCGTCGAAATCCCGAACTATGCCTTAGAAGGCTATTTTTAAATGTCAATTTAAATGATATATTTTTAAAACCGAACAAACCACTTCTAAGTTCAAATTTAAAACTATTATTATTTTTAGTATTATCAATACAAATTTATAAGCCTTTAAATTATTTTTAACACGCTTAAAACTCCAGATTGAATATTTTTTCCAATTTTGAATTATTAAGTTCAATAATTAAATTGTCAAATAAATATTTATATTTGAAATTCAAGTTAAAAATTAACTTTTAAATATTTAAAATCAACTAAATGTTCCAATTTCAAATATCCAAAATTCTGGGTCGTTACAATTCAAGTTTACTTTCAAATTAATTTATGACACATTTCATAAATTTTAATAAAGTTTATTATCACTTTTTTGTTAATTTAATCTCCTTCCCAGCATTTCCTTAATCACAATTTCAATTTAAACGTTTCAAGGCTCAACGTTCATGCTTGTATATTATTACATTACATGCCAAGAAGGAATACAACAATTCTATTCATTTACTAAATATAGATATAACAAATTAAACCTTATTTCACTTGCTTTCAAATTAAGGTTATCGATTCCAACTGCATTATTTAACACGACTTCTAAGTTTCAACTCATAATTTAATTTAGAAATTTCAACTATCCAAAATATCCAGATATTCTCATTTATTTCAATAGCTGAAACTACCAATCAACGAAACAACAAGATTCACGCAACAAAAGATTTCAATTTCATAATCAAATATCTTAATTATTCATTTTATTATCTTTAATACACCATTATTAAACTAGTGTTTAATTCATTAATTCAATCAATAATAACATCCAATGCTTATAAACAGACTAAGTACAACCAATCCATGATAAATGATAGAATTAAATATTACCTTATCATAAAGCAAACACATTACAAATAACTATAATAGTTTTATAATTTTATTTGTTATATATAGCATATAATATTAGGAAAAATATTCCATTTCAAAACTTATATAAAACCCTTTTTATAAAACTAACAAATACGCGCTCTCCTATATATATACTCAGACAAACTCATTCTTGGATACTACTACCCTGTCTCTAATGAGTTAACCCCAACAGGCTAAGGTATGTCTTAACCAAAGCTCTGATACCAACTGTAACAACCCACCTTTTTGGACAGTCTAAATCGACAATAAACTACATATGTTTAATTCAAATCATTCAAAAGGGAGGATTGTTAATGGGGTAAATAAGCAAAAGAAAAGAAAGAAAAACAAAACATTGAATCTCCAAGCGGATTGACAAAATATAATAATCAAATAAACAGTTCATTAAGCTGTTTTACAAATAACATTTGATTACACTTTACGATACAAATCAAAGTTATATAGCAGGAATAAACAAATAATGCAACGGAGTAATTATAATAAATAGCAATAATATAATAAATCTTCGTCTTTGTCCTCCAGAAAGTAGTCTTCAATTCATTGAAAAGCTAAGACTGACACAAGCGCAATGATAAGACAAAACAGTCGAGTCAAAACTAAAAGATCTTATGCAAATTAAATAAAAATTATATGAAACAAGGAGTGCAGATAACTACATTTTGAAGGTTCAAATTTTCCAAAAAAGTTATTGTTTCCATATCCAAAATACAATAGATTTCACAATAGATCCATTCTAGCAATTTACAAATTTATAAAAAAATTACCAATTAAATTTCATAGTTCAAGAGATTTGATTTACAAAATGTTCCAAAGTGTCAACATTCAATTCTATGGAAACTTCCCAATGTTTCAAAATTTAATTTTGAAAACTTTCAAATAAGGTAACGATTGTTTATTTTTCAAAAATATTTTTTATGGTTCAAATAGTAAATCTAAACATACTAATTTTTCTCTCATGTAAATATATGAAATTTATGGGTTTCACATCTTTATTCAGTGCTCGAATAATCAATATGAAAATTTATATGATTTCAATAAACTATAGGATGATAACAAGGATATATCAAAATAAATAAATAAATATACATCCAATCGCAATAGCATCCATCACAACATACAATCAACATTCAAATCAACCAATTCAACAAATCAACCATTTCAATAACATGTCATGATATTTATTACTTATCACATACTGGAGTATTCAAATTAAATCAGTTACAATTTGAAACCAACTATCAAAAATTTATCAATAAATGACCCGGTTTAACTTGCAATAAAATTTTAGTATTTCATTAGTGATTTTAAACACTCATCTTACGGTTTTTCCTTTTCTAGTCGGATTTGGATCTGCTACTACTTCCTCATTTTGATTTGTTTCCTTGCTATCTTAATCTTTCCTTTTTTAGAAAGTTTTGGAAGAGACAGAGAAGTTTGTATAGATGGGGATTTCAAGAAAAGGATTTGGAAAAAGAAAACGTTTGGAAAAGAAGATTTTTTTTTAAAGAAGATGAAGAATTGAAAAGGAAAAGGAAGCTTTGATAAAGAATAAGAAGATTTGAGGAATAAGAATAAGAAAAAGGAAGCTTTGAGAAAAAAAGAGAAGAAGGATATTTGAAGAAGAACAAAAAAATGAAAAGAAGGAAAATGAAGAGGGAGAGAAAAAAATGAGATGGAAGTTTGTTTGGAGAAATGAAACTACATAAGATGAGATTTGAAAAATGAAATGAGGCTATATGAATGAAGATGGAAACAAATGAAAAGCTAATAAAGTATATATAAACAAACTCGAAATTGAAATGAAGTAAAAATATGAACAGTCTTAACAAGGTAGTATTGAAAGAGGTGAAGTACGGGAATAAATATGCGAATAAAGATAAAAGTAAATCTTTCATTCTTTAATCTGAAGCTTCAGAAGAAAGAGTTGCTAATGAAAGGAAGCTACAAGAACTAATACCGCATAAAAAAAAACTTTAGAAATGGGGAACAGTAAATGCTAATTAGATGGCATGAATACTAATTTGGATGTTCACATTAAAAATGGAAATAAGTAAAGGAAAAAATTTCAAGTAAAGCACTTGAAAGGGGCAAACGAATAAATGAGAAACAAATGAAAAGAATGAGGCAATTATTAATTAGAAATAAATAAAATAAGGCAATTATTAATTAATAAGAAATATATGAGTAGTCTAATAATTAAATGGATGCTCAAGTGGAGGTTAAGCGAAGAACTTGAAAACAAAAAGAGAGAATGCGACATGATAATAAATGTAAAGCAAATGAAGGGACCACCTCTATAAACAAACCTTTAGGGACCAAATTCCAAAACTTACTCCAATTAATTCATATCAATAAACTCAAATATACACATATTTACATCATTTAATTACATATTAAAACATTTTTTTTATGCTAATATATGTGCACACTCCATTAACGCAATAAATCAATTAAAATTCGACTAACCAATCAATCTATATATTTATTTACGTTACTCAAACCAATTTTATTAATTGATGAATTAATAAAATTCCAAAACTTACTCCAATTAATTCATATCAATAAACTCAAATATACACATATTGACATCATCTAATTCCATCTTAAAACATTCATTTTATGTTAACCTATACGCACACTCCATTAACGCAAACAATTAGTTAATAATCATTCAATCAATTAACCAATCAATCTATATATTTATTTACGTTACTCAAACCAATTTTATTAATTAATGAATATATATCTATCTATGCGCTATAAAAATGATTTACTTTATTTTTTAATTACTGTAATGGTCAAATTAATGCAACCAATTTACAAATTTTAAATATATATAAAATGGAAAAATACATATATGTGAACTTATGTAATTAATGTACAACTGTTAATACAAGTTAATTGTAATTGATTCCATAATGTTTACACAACCATGAACCTTCTGATATATTTGAATATTAATGTGTGTGTGTATATAGATATTTCTAAAATTCATTTTTTTTTCAAAAATCATACTTATTCAAAATGAAAGTTCTATTTTTATACGTCTCAAAACATAAAATTATCTTAATCAAAATGTTCATTTCATATTGACACAAAATGCAAGTTCCTATATTAACTGATTCATTACACTTCCATTTACATTTCCTTTTAATTGAAACATTTCAATTAATCTAATGCCAATTCATTTCATTAAAAATATCAAAAAATTCTAATTATAAAACACTTTTTCTTTTCATTTATACCAATTCAAACATGTTTTATAAAATTTCGTTTCCAACAAAATTTATACAGTATTTACAAAGTAAATGTTTTATCTTATTGAAAATCAACTTCTCCTAGATGCATTTCAAATACAACTTATGTTATTCTTTCCTTAAAATATTCACTCCATCCTTTATTCAAATTCAACAATTGTTATTCCGATTTGAGACAAACATACAATTTATTCTTTTCAAGTCAAAGCTTAAATTTCATTAAAATGTTTATCATAATTTAATTTAAAATGTAAGTTCTTATGTTGAACTTATTAATTACAATCCACTTCTCTTTTCTTTTCAACTAAAGGATTCCAACAACTCTTATTGCAGTTTATATTCAATATTAGATTTCAAATTAATTCTCATTATACCACAATTATTTTCTATTCAATTCGTATATTTCAATATTTATTTCTTAAATTATTTCATATTATATTAACATGTATTATTACAATCAATGGAACTTACATTCAAACAATTTTTAAAATAAATTGAAATTACAGTAAAATAGTAATCAATTACATTAAATCACATTATTAAATTATATTCTAATTGTTTTCTTACTAACAAATCATAAATTTCTAATTTCGTATAATGTTAAATCCTAAAATCTTATTAAATTAAATAATCTAATTATCGAAAAAATACGGGTCGTTACTAGATAAGTTTTCCCACTTGTAGAGATAGATGCAGAAGAATGTGAAATTAAAATTGCTATAGAGGGAATTAGGCACAAGGACAAACTTAAAAAAATAGACTTAAGGACACCAAGTTTCATTTGTGGTTCGAAGGACAAACTTTGAAAGAAAATTAGACTAAAAGACAATTCTAATTATAACTAGCATTATATTCGGTTTTTACACAATTTAAAATGCTAGTTATAACTAGCATTATAATCAATTTTACACTATACAAAATATTAGCAATATTTAGTATTGTCCTTCAGCCTAATCTTTGAGCCTAAAAATAAAATAGTTGTCCGTCGGTCTATTTTTATTCAAAGTTTGTAGTTGTGCCTATTTTTCCAATATAAAAAATTAAAGCAATAAGAAGATTCATAATGTAAATTCTCCTTAGCGAGGAGCGAGGCAACTGCAAAAACTTAGCAGTTAGCGTAGCCATAAGCCCACCAATTTTAACACTTATTCATGATTTTTTATCATGAGAAAATCACCAGGAATATATATTAAACACATGAGGTATACATACATTGAATGCAACCCATCATGAAACAGGGCTATTAAAACAAAATCACACTGATTTTATTAAACAATGAATCAATAATACTATTCTAAACTTCAATCCTAAATCCAACCATCTAAAAAAAAGTTGAATATGTATAGAAATAGACAGAAGGAAAATGCATGATGTATTAAAATTTCAACAGATAGCAATAGGTCAATAGTGGAAACAGTGCAAATGAAAATTAAAATAGCTTAACAATCATTGAAAGCTTAAGATCATAGGTCATAAATAAGTAAAAGGGGTCGACATTGCATTAAATATTATTTCGGGACAGTCTAGCAAAAGTCCTCATTAAGTTTCAAAATACACCAAACATTCTTGCCAAAAAAGGTATGTGAATTAGGTACCTGGAATTAAGATGTTGAATAATTGCATACATTTGTGTAATTATTCAGTTAATAATTACAGACATTTATGTAATTATATCCGAAGATTGTAAACATTTCTGCAATTATTCACAAAAATTGGGAAATTTTCGTAATTTTTTGAAAAAATTGCAGAAATTTCCAAAATTATTCACCAAAAAATTATAGTCATTTTTGCAATTTTTTCAAAAAATTACAGAAATTTCTGCAATTATTCACTTAATAATTGCATACTTTTATGCAATATTTGTATATAATTGCATAAATGTCTGCAATTATTTACTAAATAATTGCTTAAATGTCTGCAATTATTTAGTAAGTTAATTCAAGAGATCTAATTTGCAATCTTTTTTTGGTAAGGAGTTTTAATGTACTAAGTTTGATTTTAAGTACCTAAGCCTAATATTCACAATTATTTCAGCTCTACTACTAGTTCATGGTAACTCTGACTTATAATTCCTTGCATAGTTTGACAAATCCAAGCCGAATCTATGAAATAACACTTATGCTTAAATAGTGAATTACACAAACTATAAGCCTAAACTTATGGGCAACATAGAAATTTATGCCAAAAGAACAAATTAAACACATGGTAACAAAATAAATCTCAAATATTACGTGACATCAACCCCATATATGTCCATGATTATTCCAAATATCCTGCATTATAAAAAATAACCTTAGATCCCTCTCAATTTTATTTTATAAATTACATTCTTATTTTAAAAATGTGATATTCACGGTAGTATTTAGATAATTTTACTAAGTTTAACATGCGCTTCTAGATATATGGTCATGACTTATAACAGTTGTAATATATGCTAGAGTGGCCGCTTTTAAATTAGGAAACAAGAAAAGTAAAAAAGAAAGAAATTCAAAAAAGGACGTATAAAATAGCTTCTAGAAAAGGACGTAAAACAAATAAATTTAAAAAAAGAGGGGCTTGCCCCCACTTTCCACTAATAATTTTCTAAACTATATTAAGAGTTTAACAAAAGGTGAAGTCCAATGTTTACTAATATTGATTTTGAGCATTATTATAAAGTCAAAGAATTTTGGGGCATGGATTTCCTATGTCACCATTTATCCAATTTCATCTCTTTCAGTCTTTGTTTTATATTTTAGCCAAAAACTTTTGCATTTTACTTATAGCAAATCAAATTAATTTGTGATTACTGTTCTTATTGTAAACAAATATACAAACTTTCGAGCCTCTGAGGTTTCCACATGCAGCAAAAATTTGAAACAGTGAAGTGTGGAAATAGCTTAGTTACTGATAACAAATCAAAGGGAACAAATGATGGTGAACGATAAATAGCAAGCGTACGACATTACTTACAATATGACCAATTTGTGGATTTTACACATTGATATTTGTTCGACTGAAGAATATATATAAACATAATTTGCAGCAATCTAGTTTTTAATAGTGTGCCAAAAAATGGTAAATAAGAACAATATTAAGTTGTTATAAAAGAAAATGATAAGTACCATGCTAACCTTAACTTGGCATCTATTCATTTTTTGTTTGACAGGAACAAGTGTCACGTAGAACTTTATGATCCAACTAGCATAACTGCATAGAAAGTTCAAAAATATTGCCAAACAACTATAGCTATGTGCTTCCTAAAATCAGTTTAACGTGCATCCATATACGTATATATGTGTGTGAGGATTGACTAGACCTCAAATCGCTCTAATTTCAACTATATGTTCCCGTTTAAATAATTGTCTAAAGCGATAGAAGAGAGAAACTACAATTATTTAAATTGTTTCTCTCTCTTGTTACTTCATGCTATTATTTAAATGTGAATTTGTGGTGGAAACTAAGAGAGAATAGTGGTGTAGTCTATCCTTACCTATACATGTATGTATGTATATGTGTGTCTATATATATGTACTATTATGAAGACCGTGCACAAATGTGTAGTTTGTTCAATATAAACCTAAACTGTAAATAATGTGTACTGATACATACAAATACACATAATTGAATATCTTAGCATCCATTATAGAATGAATTATTGCATTTCCCGCTTAGGCTTTTTGTACTTAGTCCATTTCCATATGATACTCATTCCAATATTACATATATTTTTCATTCCATGTTCCAAACTAGTAGTAGATATTACTGGCCCTTTGGAATCATGATGGATTAACCTTTTGCCACACCTATTATCACCTTCATGTCAATAAAATAGACAAAAACTATTATATACATAGGAAAAGAAAGTTGTTTTGCTGATGATTAGATCAGGTAAAATTTTATCAGTTGAGCCAAGGCAACGCATCAAATTCCTCAAGAAAAAACATTTGCAAACCAGAATGTCATCATATTAGCAAGAAATAAAGCGCATTTTTAGAGCCGACCGGAACCAATTATGACCGCAAGCACTACTGATAAAATGTTTTTCCATTTATGTCCATAATGGCTAGCACTAATCACAATTTCGATAGGTGGTACATTCAAGTAAATGGGAAAATGTCAATACAAACATGGGATAAGGTTAAAAGAGTTTACTGAAGATAAAAATTACATTTAGTAATACTATCTTAAATTGTATTGTTTAACAGATCAAGATATTGGAAACGAAAACAACCAGAGCAATTGTAATAATATTTGATATCATGTAAACAGCATTTCCGATAGCATAGGTAGCTAATTGGGCTACATATCTGAAGTCGGCCCATATAGAGTTGTACACTACAAATACGATTATATTATGCATAGACTGTATGTAATTACAACTAAATTGTAATAGAGTATACTGCCATCATATCAGTTCTCACTCTAACACAGTTTCTTCATATTCTTTACATAGTATCAGAGCTGTATCAAGCCTAACCGCATTGAAATCAAGTTTTAAAGAATGAAAGAAGACTAAAACCATCTTCACCAAAGATGGGGTAAGACGCTGGTAGGTTAGCTTCTTTGTTCATGGTGGAGGAAAGATTCTCTGATGATGTTTGAAGATGATTTGATGAAATGGGGTAATGAAGTTTGGTAAAAAAAAATGGGGATTGTAGATGTCATATAGGCACAGAGAAGTGATGAATATGAGTTTTCTTGTTCTACAAGAAATGGAATGGAAGCAAATTTGAACTGGGAGGGTTTTAACTTGAAAATAACAGGGATAGGAGTATAAATGCACAAAGGAATATGTATATAGTACACAGAAATTGCAATGCAACCCGAGAATGAACATATGGATTAATGGCAAGTGCACTAAAATGACAACCAAGAAACTAGAACAAGTATCCATGGTTCAAGACAATTTAACAAGAATTGTAACTAAGTCTTGCAGTATGAAGAACAAGAAATCACAAAGTGAAACAAAAATTTTGTGGTATTTAAGGTCGGAGCTTTGATTTAATATAGCAATTTGAAAGTTAGATTGCAAAAGTGTTGAAATATTAAACTTAATTTGTTATGATTAATTTCTAGAAGCTTTTTGTTAATATAGTTTCTAGAATCTTATTGCATTTACTATAGTTTGTTGAGAGCTCTTGAATTTTCTAATAGAAATAAGAATTATGTATGGAGTCTTGTTTCTAGAATTTTTTAGAGTCTCATGTTCATAGAATAATCTATGGAGTCGTATAAATAGAAGAGCTCTCTCATCATTTTGTATCAAGCAATCAAACAAGAGATCTACCCTTAGTAAAAGAAAACTTTCCAACAAAAAAAGCCTCTTTCTTATATTCTCTCCCTCTTTCTTATAAAAAATATTCAACAAAGTGATATCGGAGCTTTAAGATTCTTTCAAAAAAAGATAGAGATGACGAATATTGAAGTTCCCTTATAATTTTGAATGCTCACCAGAAATAATTATGACAATTGGAGCTTAAAGATGATGGCTCTTCTTGGAGCGCATGATGTATGGAAAATAGTGGAGAAAGAATATACTGAACAAGAAAATGAAGGTAGCTTACCTCAATCTCAAAGGGATAGTTTGAGAAACTCAAGGACATGGACAAGAAGGCTCTATGTCTAATCTATCAAGCATTTGATGATGATACTTTTGAGAAGGTTTCAGGGATCGAAGTCGGTAAAAGAAGCATGGGAGATGCTTCGAACATCTTATAAGGGAGCTGATCAAGTCAAAAAGATCCGTTTTCAAACGTTAAGAGGAGAGTATGAAACTTTGCATATGAAAGAAGGTGAGCTTGTTTCTGATTACTTCTCAAGGGTTTTAGTGGTTAGTAATAATCTAGAAAGAAATGGTGAGCAGTTAGATGATGTAAGAATTATGGAGAATATTCTTAGATCGTTAGGTCCAAAGTTCGAACATATTGTCGCCATCATTGAAGAAACAAAAAACTTGAAGACCATGGTAATAGAGGAACCTCTAGGCTCATTGCAAGCTTATGAAGAAAAGAAAAGGAAGAAGGAAGAGACCGTGGAGCAAGTTCTTAAGACATGGATTGATTCAAAAAGAAAGAAAATAACCGAAGCCAACAAAGATGGGGTTGTGGCCAAGAAAGAGGAAGAGGTCATGGATATGGATATGGACATGGATGAGGTTGGAGGCCCAACAATGAAAACAACAACAGCAACAACAATAAAAAAGGAGAAATCTAAACAAAAGGTCGTGGGAGAGGAAATTCAAGATATGACAAGTCACGCATTAAATGCTACAATTGTGAGAAATTTGGACATTATGCTTCCGAATGTAGAGCTCCATGAAACAATAAAGTTGAAGTGAAGAACAATTACGTTGAAGAAGAAAAATCAAGAGGATGGTATATTGCTACTGGCTGACAAAGAAAATGAAAAGGTGAGAAAAATCAATGGTACCTAGATAGCGGTGCAAGCAACCATATGTATGGAAGAAAAAACATGTCCGTGGAGCTTGATGAATCAGTGAAGGGCAATGTCGCATTTGGAGATGAATCAAAGATAGTAGTGAAGGGTAAAGGAAAGTTTCTTATTCGATTGAAGAATGGGGAGCACCAATTCATTTCTAATGTTTATTATTTGCCAAACATGAAGATCAACTTCTAGAGCCTTGACAACTCTTAGAGAAAGTTATGATATTCGGTTAAAAGAAAATAACTTTTGTATAAGAGAAAGTGTAAGTAAATTCATTTCTAAGGTACCAAAGCCAAGAAATAGAATGTTTGTCCTCAACATTCAAAATAATGTCGCACAATGCCCTAAGATGTGCTACAAAGATGTCTCTTGGCTTTGCATCTTCATTTTGAACATCGTAACTTCAAAAGGATAGAATTGCTCTCCAAGAAGGAAATGGTAAGTGGACTACCATGCATAAGCCACCCTAATCAATTGTGCGAAGGATGTTTACTTGGAAAGCAATTCAAAATGGCTTTCCAATGGAGTCATACTCAAGAGCTAAAAAGCCGTTGGAACTCATAAATACGAATGTGTGTGGTCCGATCAGGCCAAGTTCACTCGGTAAGAGTAACTATTTTCTTTTTTCATCGATGATTTTTCAAGAAAAACATGGGAGTGTTTTTTAAAGGAGAAATCAACGGTTTTTGAGAACTTCAAGAAGTTCAAGGCCCTATTGAGAAGGAAAGTGGCCTTGTGATTAAAGCCATGGGATCTAACCATGGAGGAGAGTTCACATCAAAATAATTCCAAAAGTATTGTAAAAATAATGGAATCTAACGATAGTTGACATTGCCTAGATCCCCCAAGCAAAATGGAGTAGCAGAAAGGAAGAATAGGACAATTCTTGAGAGAGCAAGGAGCATGCTTAAAAGTAAAAGACTGCCAAAGGAATTTTGGGACGAGCTGTGGCATGTGCTGTTTATCTATCAAACCGTTCTTCAACAAGAAGTGTGTGAGGAAAGACACCACAAGAAGCATAAAGTGGAAGAAAACCTGGTATTTCTCATCTATGAGTCTTTGGAAGCCAAGCTCATGTACATATACCGGACGAGAAGCGAAGCAAATTGGATGACAAAAGTGAAGTATATTTTCAATGGTTACGACGCCAACTCCAAAGGCTATAAGCTTTAAAATCTCAATACGAGGAAGATAATAATTAGTTGAGATATTGTGTTTGATGAAGAAGGAGAATGGGAATAGAGATCACATAATGACAATTACAACTTCTTCCCATACCTTAAAGGTGATGAAATGCAACAGCCAAGGATCGAACAATCAAGCGAGGAGCCAACTTCCTTACTAGATTCACCAACCACAAGTCGTCAAGAAGATGGGAGCTCAAGTGAAAGGCTCCACACTTTAAAAGCCTTCAAGAAATTTAAGAGGTAATAAAAATTAAAGACAATTTTACTCTCATTTGTCTATTTTCGGATTGCGTGCCTATAAACTTCCAAGAAGATTTACAAAAGAAGACTTGGAAAAATACTATGGACGAAGGAATTAAGGCCATCAAGAAGAAAAACACATGGGAATTATTATCACTTCCAAAAAAACATAGGGTAATTAGTGTGAAGTGGGTGTCCAAAGCAAAGAAAATCGCCAAAGGAGAGGTCGAAAGATACAAGGCGAGATTGGTGGTAAAAGACTATAGTCAAAGAGCTGGCATTGACTATGATGAGGTATTCGCTGCAGTTGCTCGACTAGAAACTGTTAGACTAATAATTTCTTTAGCGGCTCAAAACAATTAGAAGGTACATCAAATGGTTGTGAAATCTATCTTCCTAAATGGATTTCTTGAAGAAGAAATTTATATCGAGCAGCCACAAGGGTATGAAGTCAAGGGAGAATATGACAAGGTCTTGAAGCTAATGAAGGCACTTTATGGGTTGAAACAAGCTCCAAGAACTTGGAATGCTCGATTTGATAAGTACCTTCAAGAAAGATACTTCATCAAATGTCCATGTAGCAATCCAAGCATGTTTGAAAAGTTTAAGAAAGAGATGACAAAGGAGTTTGAGATGACCGATAATGGACTAATGTCTTATTATCTTGGCATTGAAGTAAAACAACAAGATAAAGGAATCCAAATCACTCAAGAAGGTTATACTATGGAAGCATTGAGAAAGTTCAAGATGGATGAGTCTAACCCAGTTTGCACGCCAAATTAATGTGGAATCAATTTATCAAGGCATGAGGAAGGAGAAAACAAGGACTCAAAACTATTCAAGAGCTTGGTTGGAAGCTTGCGATATTTAATGTGCACAAGACCCAACATTCTATATGCATTAGAAGTGGTGAGTCAATACATGGAGAATCGAACAACAACTCATTTGAAGGCAGTAAAGAGGATTCTTCGCTACGTATAGAGCATAACAAACTTTGGCTTGTACTACTCTGTTGCTGATAATTACGAGCTTGTTGGATATAGCGATAGCGATTGGAGTGGAGATATGGATGACTGAAAAAACACAAGTGGCTTAGTATTCTACATGGGAGACATGGCATTCACTTGAACGTCGAAAAAATGGTAGATCGTCACTCGTTCCACATGTGAAGCAAAGTATGTAGCTGCTAGTTCATGTGTTTGCCATGCAATTTGGTTACAAAAAATCTACTAAAGGAGTTAAAATTACCATAGGAGGAGCCGATCAGGATTTTCGTGAACAACAAGTCAACAATTGCTTTGGTAAAGAATCTAGTCTTTCATGATCGAAGTAAGCATATTGATACATACTATCACTATATTAGAGAGCGTGTCGCCAAAAAGGATGTGCAACTAGAGTGTGTAAAGACGCACGATCAAGTAGTTGATATCTTTACCATGCCTTTTAAGCATGAGAATTTTGTCAGGTTGAGAAATCTGCTTAGAGTCACAAATCAAGTTTAAGGGGGGTGTTGAAATATTAAAATTGATTTGTTATGATTAGTTTCTAGAAGCTTCTTGCTATTACAGTTTCTAGAGTCTTCTTGCATTACTGTAGTTTGTTGAGAGCTCTTGAATATTATAGTAGAAATAACAATTATGTATGGAGTCATATTTCTAGAATTGTTTAGAGAGTCATTTTTCAAGAATAGTCTATAGAGTTCAATAAATAGAAGAGTTCTCTCATCATTTTGTATCAAGCAATCAAGCAAGAAATCTACCATCAATAAAAGAAAAGTTTTCAACAACAAAAAATCCTCTTTCTTATATTCTCTCCCTCTTTCTCATAAAAAATATCCAACAAAAGTTGGACACATATAAAAATGTATAACAAGAATGAAATGCGGTAATGATAAAGAACATAACTGATGTTAGAAAGCAAAAGTACATAAACTAAAGCAGGCAAATGAACTATTTATGAAATGAAAAAAAAACTGGATGTTGTAATAACAGGGATTTTAATAAATAGAGATTGAGAATTGTAAACAAAATTGGAACGGGATTAAACTGAAATGGTAAAAACTACAGGAATATAATGAACATGGAAAAGAAATTGCATATAAGATTGAACAAGAAGAGCAGTATCTAAGCTAAGATTAAATCTAGCAATGAGTAAACTAGGTACAATATTTAATGGCAGATTTAACAAGAACAGAATATAGAAAGGCTGCTGATAATAAGAGCATGAATTGAAAAGCAAGAATTAACAATAAAAATTGAAAAACTAATTAAGATTTGCATGGAATTATGTAAACTTACAGAGCAATGTACCAAAACAACAGGAAAATGAAATAAACTTGTAATTGGAAAATGGAAATGTAAATAATTGCATTCAGTTTTTTCTCCACACATTACATTGCATGCTCACCATATTTATAAACATAACCAAGCACATGCCTCTTTGACTCAGCCTAACCACTAGCACACTTCAACGAGATTTAGCTGGTAAGGATTCAACCCATTTACAAGCCCAAAATAGGATACAACACTTAATGCTACATTTATATACAAACACACACATCATCAACGAACTGAAAATGAAGTGTACCAGTTGTGTGCACTTGCACACACTGATACACACAAATAACTTCCATCTCAGGCCATGTCTTCACCCACTGACGCACCTAACACCTTCCTGGTATCTCCAGCCACCAACTCCGATGATCTCCACCCTTTCTCTGGTGAACTGGGCTGAAAATGACCTTCACTTGATTTTCTGCCTGCAATAACATTGGCCTTTCTCCTACAAGACCATGTCAATCAATTCAAGGTCGTTACATCTCCCTTCAATTCAAGAACGACCTTGTCCTCTAGGTCGAGAGATAGTAAAGGAGGTGGCCATGGTGGTTCGTACGGTTTGTATAAGTTCTCATTGAAAATGACAACTTCAAGTGAAAAGAATATTCCTTTGTCTTCCTCAATATAAATTGTGTTAGAAGCCTTAATGAGCAAGCAAAATTCACTTAAACCCTTAATAATATCACTTTTAGAGAAAAACCAAAAAACTTCTAATTGTCCTGTTCACTCGTACCATTCAATTCATATTCAAAATTATCGATGTTCTCCAAAATAGTTGTTTCTTAAAAAACCATATCAAGTGATTCCTTTGAATCTAAATCTATGTCTCCATGCTTGCATGAAGCTTGACATGAAGATGGGGCATTAGTGTCCACTTTTGATTTACATGGAACACTGAATGCTTCATTTATTTTTCCACTATTTCAAGTTCGAATAAAACTAAACACTCTTGGGTGTTTGAATAGTAGCAAGTGGGCAAGAAGCAATAAGGGGCGAGTCATCATTACCAACCAAATCTTCATAAATTTGGGGAATTGGCTATTCACGTCCACCTAGGCTACTCTCACATGAAGATCAGTATGCGTACCTTCAGCACAAAAATCAATTGTACAAGAACTCTTTAACAGTTTACCTAATATCAAAGCGAGGAGCCCAAATTCATTGAGATATAAGTCATAACCTTCTGAATATTCATTTTTCAATTGGATGCAAATATTCCAAATTCTATAAGAAAGCTCGTTAGTCTTTTTTTTCTCAATCTTTGAAAGAGATGTTACTAAAATGCTACTTTGAAGGGAAGTGATAGTATCGCTAATCTTTTTGTTGATAGATTCAATGAACATCATTATGGTGGTTAACTCCATTGAATCCAAGATCCTGAATGAATGCTCTAATTCGAATATTAGCCATGCCGGGGATTCAAATCTTGGGTTTGAGAGATGTTAAAGGTGGTGTTATCAACAGTTCTTGAGCTTTGGAAATGGTTTGAATTATTTGGTGGTAAGGTGGTTCTTGATGAAAAATTAGTGGTTCTTGGAGCATTTGCAGGGAGTCTTGGGGGTGCAGGTTGAGGAAATGCAGGCATGGGAAGGGTAGTGTGTAGGTTTGGAAGATGAGGACCTTGGTAGTATACAAGAATAGGCTTGGGAATTGTTGCTTCATCATTTTTTGTTCTCTTGTTATATGTCTAATCGTCAAGCCATCTAATTTACTCTTTTAATCCATCCAAGAATTTCTTTAGTTATTCTTGATCATGTTTTGGAGTTAAGTATTGGGTAGAGTTGCTGATGAGGTTAGGATCGGATTGGTTGTCAGAGGTTGTCCCAGTCAGCTGCTCTGATATTAATATGTAAGGCGCTGGTGAGTTAGCTTCATTGTTCATGGTGAAGGAAAGGTTCTCTGATGATGTTTGAAGATGATTTGATGAAATAGGCTAATGAATTTTGGCAAAAAATGGGCTTTGCAGATGTTAGGTAGGCGTAGAGAAGTGATGAATATAAGTTTTCTTGCTCTACAAGACACGGAATGGAGGAAAATTTGAACTGGGAGGCTTTACACTTGAAAATAGCAGTAATAGAAACACGTATAAATGCACAAAGGAATATGTAAACGGTACATAGGAATTGCACTACACCCCGAGAATGAACAAATGGATTAATGGACAAGTGCACTAATATGATAAACAAGAAACTGGAACAAGTATCCAAGGTCAAAGATGATTTAACAGGAATTGTAACTAAGTCTTGCAGCAAGAAGAAAAGGAAATCACAAAGCGAAACAAAAATTTTGTGCTATTTAAGGTCGGAGCTTTGATTTAATATAGCAATTTGAAAGTTAGATTGCAAAATTTGGACACATATAGAAATATATAACAAGCATGAAATACAATAATGATGAAGCACAGAACTGATACTAGAAAGCAAAAGAACAGAAACTAAAGCAAGCAAATGAACTGTATATGAAGTGAACAAAAGAACTAGAAGTTGTAATAACAGGGAGTTTAACAAACAGAGATTGAGAATTGTAAACAAAAGTGGAATAAAATTAAATTGAAATGGTAACAACTATAGGAATATAATGAACATGGAAAAGTAATTGCATATAAGATTAAACAAGAAGAATAGTATCTAAACTAAGATTAAATCTAGCAATGAATAAACTAAGTACAAGATTTAATGGCAGATATTAACAAGAACAGAATATAGGAAGGCTACTGATAATAAGAACACAAATTGAAAAGCAAGAATTAACATTAAGAATTGAAAAATGAATTAAGATTTGCAGTTGGAATTATGTAAACTTACAGGGAAATTTACCACAACAGCAAGAAAACGAACTAAACTTGTAATTGTAAAATGGAAATGAAGATAATTGCAATCAGATTTTCCTCCACATTACATTTCCTGTTGACCATATTTACACACATAACCATGCACGTGCCTCTTTGACTCAGCCTAACCACTAGCACACTTCAACTAGATTCAACTGACAAAGGTTCAACCCATTTACAAGCCCAAAACAGGATACAACACTTAACACTACATTTATATACAAACACATACACCATCAACAAACTGAAAATGACATGTATCAGTTGTGCACTTGCACACACTAATACACACAAATAAATTCCACCTCAGGCCATGTCTTCACCCACTGGTGCACCTAACACCTTCTTGCTATCTCCAGCTACCAAGTCCGACGATCCCCAGCCGTTCTGTGGTGAACTGGGCCTGAAATGGCCTTCACTTGAATTTCGGCCTGCAAGAACAGTGGTTTCTCTCCTACAAGACAATGGCAATCAACTCATGGTCATTATAGATGGAGTCATAGAAATCAAGATTATCATAAGAGAATTATCATCATCTGACATCTTGATAATCATAAGGTACACTTCATCATTTGGGTTACATAATTAAATTTTCTTATCAAAATATGCATTGTGCCATAGAAGTCAACATATTTCTGGCTGCAACATGTTCTAATCAAAGAAACAAGCAAATTCTGAAGCAAGAAGATTTAAAGAATCGAAAACAGAAATCAAGAAAGCAATCAAAAGAAGAAAGAAAGTAATTGTCTTGCCAAGAAACCATCAGAACACACTCATCATTTGATTTTGGCTGTAACTAACCCAATCATACTTCATCTGAAGCAATCTTACAACTGCAAGTTTCTGAGTCATAAAGCTAGTTATCTCTTATATTGTTTTTCAACATGGCTGAAGGAGACATCAACCCAATAACTTCTAATAATACCACCAATCCTCAACAACAAACTGCAGAAGTGGCTGAAAAATTGATCAAGGCTGCCATTATCCCACAAAGTCAGCTTATCACCATCCATCTTGAAGAATATAATTATCTTCTATGGAAACATCAAGTTGAAACCGCAATTCAAGGATATGGTCTTGAAGGTTTCATTCTTGGACCTAAAACTATCCCACCAAGATTCATTGCTGACCAACAAAATAAAATGATCGGTAATGAAGATTATGTAACGTATTACAGAAAAGATGGGTTAATAAGTTTTTGATTGTTGTCATATCAATACAAATCTGTTATCACAAGTGACTGGCTGCATATCTGCAAATGAAATTTGGATTATAATTAAGAAAATTTTCAGCACTCAATCAGCTGCAAAGGTTATGCATTACAAAAGACAACTGCAAAATATCAATAAATACAATCAACCTATAAGGCAATATTTAGCACAAGTCAACAATATATGTAATACGTTTGAGAGTGCAGGACACAAGAACACTAAAACTAAACAAGTTTTGACCATCTTAAATGGTCTCAGTGATGAATATGAAGCAGTTGTAGCAGTCATATCATCTCAACCAACTCTACCTTATTTAGAAAATGTTCATTCAACCCTGCTTGCGCATGAAGCAAAAATTTATCGTAAAAAACCATAGGATTCAGATTTATCAATCAATTATGCAACCAGTTCCAAAAAAAAGGTCAAAACATCAACAAACAAGGTCAATCTTATCAAAGAGGTCGATACTCAAACATGGCAAGAGGTAGAGGAAGCTGGTGAGGTAATAATAATAGACCAAAATGTCAAATATGCAGTGAAGTGCTATTTCTTATTTAATGTCAGTTATGTGCCTAATAAGATTTAAAGAAATCAATGAAATGGGAATCTCAATGTTAACATGGCTCAAGCATAACCAGATACATGCATTCAAACTGAGAATAAAAGGATAAGTATTCAAGATGTCACTACAAGATCAGAACACATTCAGGATGAAAGCTAGTACCCTAATTCAAGGGCAACTAATCATATAACAATCAATCTTGACAACTTAAATCTTAGCAATAAGGAGTACAGTGGTAAATAGTTAATTTACATGGGAAATGTTGAGTTTATTAGTATTACTCATACTAGAAATGCATCTATCAGAGGTGCAAGGCAGTTATTTTTAAATAATTTAAGAGTACCAAGAATAAAGAAAAATCTCATGAGTGTATCACAATTTGCTGAAGAATATAATTTCTATTTTGAATTCTACCCTAATTATTGTTTAGTTAGAGATATACTAACTAAAGAAATTCATTTGCAGGGTGATGTTGTAAGGGGATTAAACAGATTCAATATGGTTAACTCTACCAAGTCCGTAAGAAAACAAAAATATTGTAAATGGCTGAAACTATTCAACCAAAAAGAAATAAAAATGTATTCGATCTTTGGCCTTATAAGCTTGGTCATCCAAGTGTTTTGTGAAAATAAAATTCCTTTTGATGATATATCTTCACCATATATTTTTTATACTTCCATATGGGTAAAAGTGACAAATTAGCATTTAATGACTCATTAACTGTGTACTCCAAGCCTTTAAAATTAGCTGAACCGATCTTTGGGGTCCAACCCCAATATGTTCAGCTTATGGCTACAAATATTATATATCATTCATTGATGCTTTTTCTAGGCACGCATGGATCTATTTTTTGAAATCAAAGTGCGAAACATGCAATATAATTGTTCATTTTATATCCTTAGCTGTAAAACAAATTGGTTGTTAAGTTAAAATAATGCAAACGTATGGTGGAACTGGGTATAGTCTACTCAGTAATTTTTTCAACAAAAAGTGAATAATTTATAGAATTACATGTCGCTATACATTTGAACAAAATGGTATGATTGAGAGAAAACATAGACACGTTGTTGAAACAGGCCTTACATTGCTAGCTCAAGCATCTCTACCATTAAAATATTGGCCTAATTCATTCAGCACAACTGTTTTCTTAATTAATAGGTTACCAACAAAAGTTCTCAAAGGAATAAGTCATATAGAAAGGTTATACAAAGTTAAACCTAATTATCAACACTTGAGAACCTTTGATTGCCTATGTTTCCCCTACTTAAGACCATATAATACCCATAAACCGAACTTCAGATCAAGACCGTGTCCTTTTTATGTTATGGAATAAGACAAAAGGGGTATAAATGTCTTGATGGCAGTGGAAAAATATTTATAACTAGACATGTTGTATTTAATTAGCATGTGTTTCCTTTTAGCAATGCAGATATAAAAAATACCAAAAAGATATATAATCCAATGGTATCAATACCTAATTTTCCTGTGTGCATTGATATATTTCAAACAAGGGAGACTGAAAGGACTGTTGGAGCTAATGATTCTCAACTCACAATGTCAAAGCAATCAGGTCATGAGTCACCAGAACTACCCAGCTATCTCAGTCAATCTCATGCATGCTCAAATGAGCAAACGCATCAAGTTACTAAAGGAAATTCAAACAATCTACAAAATCAATTAGGAAATAACAATTGTTAATCAAATGTCGAATAACAACCACAAGTGAGAGCAGGTCATCCCATGAACACAAGAGAAAAATGTGGCATTTTTAAACAAAAATTATACGCTGCAGTCATTATTTCAGAGGAGACTGAAACATTTAAGCAAGTTGCAAAGGAAAAAACTGGAAAGCAGCAATACATGAAGAGTACAATGCACTTATAAGAAACAAAACTGGTGTGCCCACCAGGAAGTAAAAACATAGTTAGATGCAAATGGACCTATAAACTAAACAAAAATCCAGATGGAACTGCAGCCAGATACAACGCCAGATTAGCGGCAAAAGGATATACTCAACAATATGGGTTTGAATTCAATGAAACATTCTCTCCAGTGATTAAACCAACAACCATAAGAGCAATCTTCACCATAGCATTGCATGGGCATTGGAATATTAGGAAACTTGATGTCAACAATGCTTTTCTAAATGGTATTCTATAGGAGGAAATATACACGGAGCTACCACAAGGATACAAGGAAAATATGAATCATGTATGCAAGTTAAATAAAGCTATATATAGCCCTAAAAACCACTGTAATCACTTTAGGTTATCAGTCTACCAAATCAGATAATTCACTATTCATCAAGCTCAACAACAAATTAAGTATATATATTCTAATATATGATGATGATATAATTATTACAGGGAATGATGAAACTGAAATCAATAAGCCCACTAATTTTTGGATAAGCAAGTTTCCATCAAGGATCTTGGAGATTTTAGTTATTTACTGGGTATAGAAGTCAGGAGAATTTCAAAGTTAGAAATACTTCTAAGCCAGAGGAAATATATTTCGGAGTTGTTGATCAAGACTAAAATGGATAATGCAAAATGACAACCAACTCCAATGGTAAGCAATCAGCATTTGGCAAAAAACAGGGATAATCCATAACTAACACCAAACAATACATAAGTGTTGTTGGTGCTTTACAACATGCTACAATTACTAGACTAAATATATCATTTAGTGTTACTAAATTATGTCAATTCATGCACAAACCACTAGATAATCACTCGAAAGCGGTAAAAAGGATAGTGAGATACTTAAAGGGAACTGCAAATTATGGATTATCATTAAAAGAATGCAACAATCTCAATATAACTGACTATTGCAATGCTGATTGGGCCATTGATCCACATGATAGGAAGTCAGTGATTGGATATTGCATATATATTGGCAACAATCTTATACCATGGTGCTCAAAGAAAGAATCAACCATTTCCAGATCCAGCATCGAGGCCGAATACAGAAGCGTGGCAAGTGCAACAACAAATATAATATGGATTCAATCACTATTAAGTGAACTAAATATCAAAATAGAGAGCAAACCGACATTATGGTATGACAATCAAAGCACAGTATACATGTCGGCAAACCCAATCCTACATTCGAAGACAAAGCATATAGAGATGGAGCTCTATTTCATTTGAGAACATGTTCAAAATGGGAGATTACAAGCTAACCACATATCTGCACCTTACCAGCATGCCGAGGTTCTAACAAAGGTAGTGTCTACTCGAAGCTTCATCATATTCAGGAATGATCTAAAGGTAGAAGAGACTTAAACAAATAAAAGAAAGACTGTTGAACATATCGAAGCTCATGAATCAAAATTATCTCAACATCAAAATCTCAGAAAAGCAGCTAATTGAGTCACAAAAGCATAGAGATTTGCTAAGAAATCAAGTCGCAAAACAATTGTAAACTAGAAATCGCTTGCAATCTGATGAAATTTGAAGAGAAATTGAAGCAGCGAATCGATTAGGGAACTGTCATGCCCTAACCCTAATATCGGTTTGAGGGGGAGTATTGGAAATGAAAAGAACCAGAGCAATTGTAGTAATATTTGATATCATGAAAACAACAGTTCGGGTAGGATAGGTAGCTAATTGGGCTACACGTCTGAAGTCGGCCCATATAGAGTTGTGCACTATAAATACAACTATATCATGTACAAATTGTATGTAATTACAACTGAATTTTAAAATAGTATATTGCCATCATATCAGTTCTCACTCTAACACGGTTTCTTCAAATTCTTTGCAAAGATGCTACTAATTCGAACACCCATCTAAAATCCATTAAAAACCAGTGCTAAATAACTTTAGTTTATCAAAGAGGAATGATTAAGGCAACTCTAACTCCATAAATGATTAAACCACCTCAAGTTTAGAAAATTATTAATAAGTGCGACTACAAATTCTTCAAGTCAATTATTTCTTGAGGAAGTTTTATTATTGTAACATACTTTATTATCAATGGCTGTGAAGATTATGGACAACAACTAAGCTGGAAGACTGACACCATAATATGAGTAAGGGTGCGTCCCTACCGAATCTAAACGAGAAATCTGAACATGACATTTAACGGGAAATTTGAGTGATCGGAGTATGCATTTGGAGCTACGAAAGGGGCATTTAAGCAAGGTATTTGAGTGGGGTATTTAAGTTGTAATTTATAATTTAATTGAGTTATAATTTGCGAATTATTTGTTATTGTTTGTGTAATAGGCGTTTAGTTACAATGGAATAAAAATATAAAAATTGAAAGACATGCAAACTAATTAAAATTTCTTAAATAATACAATGATAAAATGCATATATAATATAACAGAGATACAATATAGTAAAAATCCTATTTATTGCCACCATTTTGGTTTATCCAATAAGTTTGGTACTGTTTTTTTGCCGTTTTTCCACAACCGCTGATGACAACCAATTTTTTACTAAGTCATCGTTAAGAGCATTGAATAAATCTCTATTATCGGACTGCATAACAATTATCATTGCCTCATCAAAATCGAATTCTCCTCCTCCAAGACGTTGAAAGCGAGCAACCATATCTGCATTATTTATAGAATTTTCTACTGAGTCTACGCTATTTATGTTCGAACAGTATGAATCTGTACGAGATTTTTGCATATGTTTCCTGTGCAATCGGTTAATGATGTCATGCATTTTCTCATTAGTTTTTCCACGACGTCTTCTCAAAGTAGTATGTGCATCGCAAGGTGAACAAATAATTGGAGCTTGTTGCAATGGAACTTGTTTCTATGAAAATTGTTGTATTGAAGGATTGGTTGGTGGATTCAAATTTTGAATTTGTTCGTCTTGTGTTTCATCCAGTTGATTAAAACACTACCAAAATACATTGACCTAATGACTGAAAATATTAGTCTCTAATTAACCAATTCAGTCTTTAAACAACATTTAAAGACCGAATAAAGACCTAAAATTTTCGCCTCTAATACCCTAGTCGCAAAAAAAACTTGAGACTAATTTTCAGCCTTAAAATTTAAAGACTGATTATTGGACTTAAAATTTTTTAAAGACCACATTTTAAAGACTGAAATATGGTTACTAATCAGCCTCAAATAAACGCACGCATGCGCGCGCGTACACACATATATATATATAATTTAAATCAATTTTTATATCGTGTTACTAGGATAGTTCGAACTAATGATTTAATTTATTTGAAAATAAAAGAAACATGCAATATAAACTATACAAGATCATAAATATCGTTATCATTAATATCCTTACACCAGAACAATTAGCCTATTAGTTTAACAACTGCTCTTTATTGAAAAAAAATACAATGTACAATATGTAAAATGGAGAACTGGAAAATTGTGTAACAACTCTTCTCTACAAAGTCAAAAGAATTAAATGAAATCAATTATTTGAACTTCTTGAAAGCATTTCTACGGATATGAGGAAAAGACTGGAATTTACGGTGATTACATACAAATGAGATTGGTGAAAGATGGTTGTTGAGTCTCCATCCATAAAATCTAGTCCGTCCATCAAAATTTGACGCTCCCATCTCTCTTTCCACCACTCTTAGTAAACAAGATTGTTCGAAGTTGTCTTCTCCATGTAGAAGTCCATTTCCATCAATACAAATAAACCTCCTCCATATAGTTGTTTACAGCGTTCAAAGCCACTATCCTGACTGTGATATTTTGTCAGAACAATACTTTAGATTGTCGTAAAAGAAATAGCAGAGCTGCTTGTTTGGACATCCACCATCAAGTCCAATGATGAGTTCGCCTATAATGATGGAGCCGAGTTCAGTGGCAACAACATTTAGGAGCACATTGAGTATGAAATAAAGTGTTGCTGTTTGCATCATGTACATGCTGCTGTATCTCTAGAAGATTGCGAATGCTACTTTTCCAATAGTGTCGTCATGTGCAGGAACCCATATTATCAACTAGGGATGGTTATAGCAATTCTAGTTTCTCTTGGTTTGTTGTAAACATTGGAACAGTGGGGTATATATTTGATGGCTTTTTCAAATAATTTTTGGTTAAAGCGACTGGACAGAGAAGGAAAATGACGAGGGAGTATGATGAGTTTGATGTATGTATGAATTCTTTGCCTGAATCTACTTAGAAGAAGTAAGAACCGTCATACCATGTACAATGGGTGAGGAGTTGGATAAAGAAGGTGATAATTTAGCTTTTATGAGAGAAATAATGGGAACTGTAGTTTAAACCTTAGATGGAGAAGGTGGATAAGTATGTGTGTGAGTTGGATCCTTAGATTAAGGAAATGTGTTAGTTATTTCAATATTTTTGTTTTAATATGAGAGCCGAGAAATATCACATGGATGGTAAATACAAGCCATCAGATTCAAACAAATAAAAAAAATCTCCACCATTGTTATATTGTTTTTTAAATATGGATTAATGGCTGATTTAAAGATTGAAATTCAGTCATTATACGCTGTCAAAATATACAAACCAATCAAAGACCGACTTTCAATCTTTAATGTGTAAACCTTAAAGACCGAATTTTGCAGTCATTGATCAGTTAATGAATAAAGACCCAAAATTTTCGTTTTTAATTTTCAGTTTTTAAATGAATAAATTTTTGGTGTGAAAAACCCTTCAAAAGCCCTGTCATATCAACCTTGATCTGTGTAGAAGGGGTACTTTGTTACGGTGGTTCTTGGTTAGCAACTGACATATACATTTGTCCAGTTACATTCGTCCCTTAAAACAATTATTGCATCAACTCCAAATTGTCAAACGACTTTTTCCTATATTACAAAACAATCGTTTCAAATTCCTATAATTAAAAAAATTAATGAAAGATTACAAACACATAAATGTATATATGAAAAATATCTTTGCACGATAACTCCACCATTCCTCGTTGCCTATAACAGTTTATCTATGATTATCCCAACCGACACAAGTTTTGTTGCACAAACTTTCTCAATTAACTCAATCTCTTCTAAGACTATTGTATTTATGTTGGATTTTGGCTTCGTCTATTACTCAATATACATGATGTTTTCTACAGCACGGTTGAACTTTTTCGCTATAGCTTCTGCACTCCTTTTTAATTATTACCGCGGACTGAATATGCTTCAACCGCACATTTCAGTATAATCTGAGTAGCTTTCGAAGGTCCAATGATGTGGAGCATTTCGGTTTGACATTCTAATTGTAAAAAATTATTAAGAAAAATATATGATAAAAAAAGGAAAAAATAAGAAACGAGGTGCTAAAATATACCTAAATAGCTTTGCGGATTAACGGAAAAAATTTGTTATTTGGTTGTTTGGAGTTGTTAAGATACAAACGGTGAAAGGGAAATATATAGAAGAAAGAGGAGAAAGAAGGAGGAGTCGTTGGAGTAAAACGGCTCGACACGTCCGATGTGTCTGACGCTGACGTTGCTCTATACTCCAACGGCTCGAACAGCCTTGGTTGGGAGAAAGGAACGTTGGCGCGTCCGACGCATCTGATGCATCGAACGTGTCGTCAATGGAAACTGGAATTTTTTGACTACAAACAGCACCTAGTAGTTACTATTGTTAATTTCAATGAGTTGTAAATATAACAGCCCTTCAATGTGTGTTCAAACTCTCAACCTCAACCCTTCTTTTTCTTATTTTTCCTTTTCGAAATTTTATTATATAGATATGTGTATGTATATGTCATAGGTTCATGTTAATTAACCTTCCATAAAACAGTGTGCATGTTCAAGCCATTTTAGATTATCTCAAATATACATTACATAAACTACAAGCAATACCATTTTATAATTGAAATCTATTTTTTTCCATGCCAAAATACCGAACTACCAAAACATAAACATACGCATTTACACAAACATTATATATAAATGTACATGTTATAAGTATAAAGAGGAATAAAAACACAATATGGGTCTGTTTTTGCGAAGCGAAAGGGGTATTTAAAAGGGAAAAAAATTTTAAAGGACAAATTAAAGAAATTATTTAGTCAGAAGGACACGCGTATAAATTATTTACCGTAAGGACAAAGCCCAAAGCCCAAAGCCCAAATATAATTTCAAAAATATATTATGTCCGTCTTCCTCCTCCTTCCTTAACTCCAAATTTGACAAAATTTTACTCGAAAGAAAAAATGGCACCGCAAACCAGTAACAAATCTACATCTCCAACACAACCTCAGAAGTCGACGGTAGATGAACAACAAGCACAACGATCGATAGCCGATGAAAACCTAAGTAAGTCGGAAGTGAATCAACAAAACGAAAATCGAAATGTCAAATCACTTCCGGCATCAGATGTTGAAAAAGAAAATGCAATGATAGAAGATGAAAACCTATCTCTAGCGCAAACGATAGCGACGGCAGTAAAAGCAAAAAACAACAAGTTAAAGCTTGGAAAACCTACATCAACAGAAGAGGAAAGGCAAAATAGAGAAAAAGAACAAAGAGAAGACAAGAAAAAATTACATCAAGTGGAAGCAGTCCAGAAATAAGCGAAAGCATACCAAAGAAGGTAACTGATAATGTAAAATCAAACATAACAAAGTTAGTATAATATTGTTACAATAAAATTAATTTTTTTTGCATAGAACGAAGAAGAGAACATGCAGAACAAATATCTGCAGAGAAAAAAGTTGAAGACAATATGCAAAAAAGAGAACAAAGAACAAAAAGGAATGAAAAAATGATTCGGAAAAAAATACAAAAATAAACAGAGGTAACTGAAATTGCAAAATTATAAAAGTAATACTAATAATTTCATACTATTAAAATTTTCTAATGTTATGGAAAATTTTAAATAGGAAAAATCTCTGAAAAAAGAAGGGAAAAAAAGCTGCAGATGAAGAATCAGAAGAAAAACAACTCAATTCGGTAAAATAAAAAAACATCATAACTTTATACCATGATAAATATGTCAAAAATATTACCTGTGAATCATTTGGTAAAAGAACAGGATGATAAGTACAATAAACTAATACCTAATTACAAGTAATAATAGCCAGTATCATTAAGCGTAAATTGTTTGATAAAATAATAGTCAGTATCATTTAGTTGAATGTGATACAAACAACGGATACCTATTTACAAAAGAATCGATACTTATTCACAAAGCAACTGATACCTACTTGAAAAAATGATACCTGATTACAGAAAACTGATACCTACTTAGTACCAACTAATACCTAGTTACTGCAAACTGATACCTAGTTACTGCAAACTTTAAATTGTTATAAACTTTAAATTGTTACATATTTAAACATAATTTGTTTCATAAATAACTTATAGTCTTTGTTTTGAAATAATAGGATGATGATGATTTTGTTGATCCACATCCAAAATGCATAAAAGAAAGATCACAAACAAAACAGCAAATTGAAGATAAAAAGCATGAAACTGCTTACGGATGTGGATTGCAGGTAGTATTCAAAACAGTAAAACTGATAAAACAAAAAAATGGTCTATCCAAGAAGCAGATGGACATAATGAAGAGCAGTCCTTTATACAACTTCTTTAAAGTTTTCTACGAAGAGAAAATTTTGATGAAAGAATGCAAAAAGCATCAACACAATTTGGATGCTTTATACAAATGCTACTCAGTTGTGGAAGATGCAATCTTATTTTCCAAAGAAAGGATGAAAGTTACAGCAATGGATATATGTTTGATTTTTGGTCTACCACTAAAAGGAATTAACATTGAACCAACTCAGAAAATGACAAACAGAACAATTCCAATGTAGTGTAGGGAATTTGTAAAGAGAAACTTAGCAATTGCACTTATATAACAAGGAATGTTGTTGAAAAAAGAATAAAGCAAGAAGTTGCGAAGAAGAAAAAAGAGCATGAAGAAGACTTGCCAATGTTAATAGTAATTGAAATACTATTAACATTCTTCTTTCCAAACAACCAGCAAAAATTAAGAAGGGGACTTCTACCATACTTAATTAATGTAGAGACAATGCAATTGGTTTCTTGGCCACTAACAATAGAAAAGAATTTCAATAAATTTGTTAAGAAGTTCATCCATAATCCAAGATATATGTCGGGATGCTCCATGCTTCCATTGGTAAGATAACTTAATAAAAAAATTATTGCTTAATTTTTTTAAACAAACATATCTAATCAATTCTTTTTATGTTAACAGTATTGCATTTGTGAGAAACTGAGTCTCATTCAACAAAGACAATATTATACTCCAGATTTACCAAGATTTGCAAAATGGGATTTAAGGAAACTCAAAGACAAAGCGCTCAAAGCAGTTTTTGACAACGTGAAAGAGGGTGATGTGAGTAAAAATTCCATTTAATTTTTGTTAATCAATATGCTTTAACTCTTATGTGGAATAAAGTTTAATTGTCTATCCTCTCTTCTATAACATAAAACTGATACTACAGTGATCAAAAACTGATACCATATCATTACGTAGTAAATAGCGTCAAAAACAAAAAATAGAATGCAAAAATATGATACCATATGTTTACTTGCTTGAAACGAATACTAATAGTATCATAACTAATACAAAAATTGTAAAAACTGATACCAAATGATTACATGCTAGAAATTAATTGTGGAAATGTTCAAAACTGATACTAGAATCCAAAAACTGATACCTTATAACTTCACAATTTACGCTGAAACTACAATCCAATAACTGATACCATAGTTGTACATCCTTGATACTGATACTAATATTATAAGAAACTGATACTAATATTATTAGAAACTGATACTAGAATTCGAAAAATGATACCAAAATTTTACATGATTAAACCTGATACTAATAGTATCAGAAATTTAAAAATAGCTATTAGTTTTATTGCATACTATTTCCTATTTTCATAAAAGTAAAAATTCAATTATCATTGTTGTTTGAAATCATATCTTAACACTGAAACAAATTTTCCAACACCAATTTTCTAGGTGAAAGAAATCACAAATCTCAGCCCATATGAAGAATGTCTACATCAAATAGAGTGTTGAACACAATTTCCCCAAAATTCAAAAAGAAAAGCATGAAAAGAAAAGAAAGTTTGATGAAACCAAAGAAAGTGCACATTCATTTGAGGAAGACATAAGCATTAGGATCTTCCAAATGCATATAAAAGATTTAGAAGAAGAAACAAAGAAAACAAAAAAAGAAATGGAAGTAGAAAAAAAAGAAAAGAATTAAAGCAAAGGAAGAATTTTTAAAGTTGAAAGAAATTAAGTTGAAGTTGAAACATAATGAAGAGAAAAGATCACAGGCTGAAGACAACACTAGTAAATTTGAAGATATTTGAATGACACTGAAGAAAACGGCGAAAATAAAAAACAAAGTTTCAATGTAGAAAGTGACATTTTACAAACTGAACTAAATGCATAAACTTTTGAAGAAATGAAGAAAATAAAGAAACAAAATGTAAGGACCCGCCTTTTTGGACAGTTTAAACCGACGATCAAATACACATGCCGATTCCAAACCATTCAAAAGGGCAGATGGTTATTGGGGTAAATAAGAAAAGAAAAGAAAGAGAAATAAAGGAAATGAACAACAACACAGAATCTCGCAGCGGAACGATAAAATATAATAGTCAAATAAACAGTTCATGAAGTGTTTACTATACTTTGACAATTATTTATACAACATTTATCAGAGTTATACATATACAACAGGACAATTAAAATAATGCAACAGACAACATGATGCAAAAATAATTATAGTAATAGTGTACCAAATCTTCGCCTTCATCCTCTAGAATAGATCTTCAAAAAGCTGAAAAACTCAGGACTGACCCGAGCATAATGAAAAGACAAAACACTCGAGTCAGGACTAAAATATCCTTATGAAAGTTAAATCAATCGTAAATAAATATGGGTGTAACGGCGTCAGAGATGTTTATGGGGTTTTACATCTCATATCCAGTGTCAACGTGCGTGCAATAACTCAAGAGATGTTACGGGATTTTCCATCTCTTAAGGATCCGTTAAACTATCTACTATGTAGTAATATACGCTAAGTAGATAATGCCTATCAGTAATATAAAGTATCAAAATAGCGTTAAGGCGTTACCATAATCCCCCTTAACACATTTTAATAATGTCATAGCCTATACAGCACCGTAAGCCCCACCGTAAACTGGTGGTTATCAGAGGGTACCCCATAGGTATAACACAAAACAAAACGAAGTGGTCGAGAATAGGATAATCAGTATGACAAGGTACATGAGGCGATACCAACTAGGATACTAGTAGTTGCGTGATCTGGACTGATGTTGAGCATAGCCAGCAGCTACCCCAACACCGCGGAACAACACTCCCAATCAAGGGGTGCACCCAAATCACATCACAAATGTAATAGATATGGTATCGAAGAAGTGTGTCCGCTAGAGATGGCGAACCTCAATGGCCTGGCGCGGCTCTTGTTTTAGTCATATCAGGGGTCATCCAATATCGTTCTCTTTCTTCAGTCAACGCGTTCACCAAACCATCCACTTCATTCTGAATCAACACTCCGCGTAAAATAGTTATTAAAGTGGTTTTCGGTATCGACAGAGAGTATGTCCATATCTGATCCCGGTCTCTTTAATAACTACGTATTATTACACAGGTGGCTCTTTTACATTTCAAATCGATTCATAATTGATATCAAAATATCATATTTGATTCAAAAATCAAATCCATTTCAAATATCATCGTATCTTTTCAAATGTAAGATTCCATTTCAAAAATCATTTTTCGCATCTATATCTCATTTCGATTTCAAAATCATTTCGAATTTCAATTTAGGTTGCAACTTCATTTAACCCAATTCATATTTAAATTCAAGATTTAAATATAAACATTTCGCCTTATTGACCAGCTTAGAATTTTAGAAAATAGTTTTAAGGAGTTTCAAAGTAGTTTAAATAATTAAAATACTTAAAATCTTAAAACGGATTTGAAATAGATAATTTAGTTTAAAATAATTTAAATTGGGTTAAGTAGATTTAAAATAGATTAAAATAGTTTAAGTATTCAAAAATGGTTTATATAACCGAGTAATTTGGAAACAAAATAAAACGGCTTCAAAACCAATCCATTTCAATTATAACTTCCCAATTCAAATCAATTTCAATTTACATTCCACCGATTCAATTTCGATTTCAGTTCAAATCAATGTCAACTTTGACTTCAAATTAATTCAATTTTACATTCACCTTTAATTTATTCAATTTCAATTTATATCGATTTGGAGCTTGATTTTTCAAAATATCAATTTATAATACTTAACAAAATTATCTTCCAATATTCAAATTTAAAACCCAATTACAATATGCTTCAATTTCAAGCTCAATTTCAAAATATCATTTTATATCGCTTTTACTTAGTAATATTCAAAGCTCGAATTAAGGTTAAATCTTTAAACAAATCAATTTACGAAATTCGATCATATCCCGATTTTTAAATTCCAAAGTCTCCACTTTAATTATTTAACAATTTCTTTTAACCAAATTTTATTTCAACATTCCAAACTCAATTTTTCGATAAATTCGATTTTTATAAATTGATTTCTATTTATAATTTTTAAATCAAAACATTTAAATAAATTTCAAATCAACGATTTTAAAAATTATTAATTTAGCCAATTCGGTGTCCGTATTTAATTTTCTATCCTATGGCCAAGTAATTATTTATTTCAATTAAATGTCAGGGATGAGTATATATTACTTAAACCAATCACAGTGTCATATGTATGCATAACAGTATATATAAGCAAATAAACATCCAAACATTAAAATATCAACCAATAACATCCATCAAAATACATCATCCAATAGACAATACAATTCATGGCAGTTTCACAGTTATCAATGTCAGGTAATTTAATCGCAATTCAATTTTAATTTCAGTTTAACTGTCAATTTAATTTTTCGACGGTTAATTCAAATGACAAGCTATATGACAATTAAATTTTTATCAAACAACGACAAATAAAATCATAACACTTCATAATGTCAAATTTAACTAGCATAAAGATATTTAGTACGTTGTGAGCGTTATAAAACACTCACCTTGATTTAAATGCAGTTCCAGCGTTTTAGTTCGAATAAAATTAAACGCGCGTTTAATTTTACCCGAAATTCAAACTAGCTCCAAATGACTCCAATCCAATTCCATAGCGTAGTGCTCGTCCATACGAACCCAACGCAATTAATTTCGTCGAATTCCGACCTCGTATGAAAGAGATATGCATTTTTAAACCTTTGAACGAATTATAAATATAATAAACTATAATTTCTTTTAGTTTAAACCTTCATCCATTTTGGGCCGCATGATTAGAATTTGCAGATCAAGGCCGCATGCTTCTTCTTCTTCGTTCACACGCGAAACCCAGTAACCCAAAGCACGCGCGTATTCCCTCAGGCCGCGACCACCTACCAACCTCCAGACCCCATCATACCACTGCCAAATCGAAGCCCGCACTCTCCTCTACCTTCGGCCAGGAGCAGGTGGAGCTCGGCCCCCCCTCCAACCTCGAGATGCATGCGAACAGCCGGACCTATGCACTCAAATTGCCGTTGAATCGTTCGCCCAAACTCGATCTCCACCGTTGAACTCGTAGTGCTCGATGAGCTCTCCAACTTTCGTGTAGAAGTCGGAGTGTGAAAACGAAGCGATTGAGAGGAATCAAAGGGGAAAGCACGGTGTTTTCTGGCCATTGGTTCTATAAGGGCGGCGGCTGTAGAAAGTAGGGTTTGGTTTTTTTTTTGGAAAAGAAAATAAACGAAGTGCTTTTATAGAAAAACGACGAACACTATTCATCCCGGGTTTTCCGAACTCCGATTTACGCGTAGTGACTGGCGTTTTTAGGGTTTACCCCGCGTTCCGGACACAATGGAATAGGTTTCGGAAGCTGATTCGATCATCTGTGCGAATTATGGCAATAAACGTTTGATTTAAATTAAATTGATTTAAACTAATTTCTAGGCGTTTTGGCTTGCCCCGGACAAACGGTAAATCCGATTGACATGAAATTTGAAATCTTACAATAATGTCACATTATGGGTCCGATGAAACTAGTTTCGTCGAAATCCGAGACTGTTTGAAAAATGACTATTTTAACTCGTCAAATTAATATTAAAACAATTTCTATGCGTTTCGAGCTGCCACGGTCAAACGAAAATTCCGATTGCTACGAAAATTGAAATCCGATAATAACAAACTATTACGGATCTAATGAAACTAGTTTCGTCCAATTCTGAGACTGTTCGAAAATTGGCTATTTTTCAGTCGATAATTAAATATTAAAATATTCAATTTTCAGAATTTTACTTTTAATTCGATTTTAAAAGTTCTACAACATCATTCTAACTTTAATATGATAAAATAAAATTTTACAAATCATTTTTACTCATATAAAAGCCGTTATTCAATTATCCAATTAATTCTAATTTTAAAATCTTATTAACTCTATTATAATCCCGATATAACTTACATTCCCTTGGAAACCAATTTGAATCATATTAAATCAGATTTCAATTGTTCACTCTATTTCCATATATTAAATTTCAATATCAAATTAATCATATCAAAATCGGAATTTAATTATTCAAACATTTGTAATATGAAATTTAAACAGTTTTTGTTATTCTTGAATCACTGTCTTTTGAGATATTCAAAACGAACTTAAAATTTAACTTTTAAAACGAATTAAAATTATAGAACAACCATTTCCATTATACGGTTATTCAATTCCCATGATTATATTATTCAATAAATTCCAAATATTAAATTTCAACAATTTCGTTTATCCAATAATTCATTATCTTTTGAAATATTGAAATTGAACTTAAAAGAATCAACTTTTAAAACCAATTCACAATATAGAACACTATTTTTATTTTACAGTTATTCAATTATTCAATAAGTTTTAAATATTTAATTTAAACAATTTACCTGTTCAATATTCAATATTTGATTTTAAATAGATTTTACTTATCAATCAATTACTCTATTATACCCAATGAATTTCAACATTTATTATCTTACTCAACTATTGATTTCAAAGGCATTCACTAAGTAGCATTCATTTTTCATTACTTGGATAATTATTGTTGCAATTCATTCCAGTTATTATTATTCCAAATGAATTACAATTTTTTTTTCTAACATTGAATCACGAAATCTTTTAAATTAGCTATTTTAATTATCGAAAATTTACGGGTCGTTACACTCTCCCCCACTCAAAACTTTTCGTCTCCGAAAAGGGAAAAGAAGGGAAAAGGAACTAAGTGTAGAATTCAACATTAGATATATTTTATTCAAAGTTACCAACTTATAAAACAATGAAATTCCATTTATAAAGTCGTTACTACACTTCCACTAAGTTACTCCGAACGGCTTTCTAACTTTAAAAGTTAGTTATCAAAACAAGTTATAAAAAAAAAAATTAAAACTTGAAAATTTTTCTAACACCCGGATTTACGGAAAATTTCGGCAGAGTCTCCTTTGCACGTCTCGATCGGAAAAAAAATGACAGTATATATATCACAAATATACATCTCATCAAGTGATGAGGCATCCCGCAGGGAAAAAATGAAAAAGTACGGTATGTAATCCGAGATATGTACCTTATATATTATTTAGCGAGCATATACGGCTAATATAGCGCGAAAGCGAGCTCCAAATGCGAAGCAAGCGCAATCCGCACCTACTAAACACTTAACAAACCATGAGAAACATGCATATATGAAAATAATATAAATATACATCATATAGCAACATAACAACTACATATGCCAACATAGCAAATGCAACAAAAGCAACAAATGCAACCATCAATCAATTATCATCCAACTATCATCCAACAAATCCATAATCAATCAATATAAATTCATTTCTCATTAATATTTATTCACTTGGGTTTCAATTTTAATCACAATTGATTCATTAATGTTGGATTTTACTAACATTCATTCTCAATTCAATTAGTTAACATTCACTCATTTATATTTACATTAGTTTACTTCCAATTTGAATCAATTAAATTCTATTTAAATTCATTTAACTTCCAATTTGATTTCAATGATTTATAGCTTTCAATTTCATTAACACTTAATGAATTTTATACAATCAACTAACAATCATATAACAACCAAAATCATACCCAACATAATCAAATTATAAATTTTACATTCAATTCGGTTTATCTCTTATATATATATATATATATATATATATATATATATCCTGTTATATAATTTTAAAAGAATCATTTTATATTTGGCATCTTAAATTTCCAATATTAACTTTAATTAAGTCTGTATGCCGTACATATATCATCCGTGAACAATATCAATCTAATCGCTTATTCGATCACACCATTTCACTTCCAAACTAGTATCGTCCACCCGACTCTCTAGTGCGGACTCAGATTTGGTTCCTTGATTGGAAACTGTTACTCTCCTTGCATAGCCATATACTATGACAGAGAATTCCAGAATCAAATTAAAAATCCATATCCAGGGTTTGCCGTCGAAAATCGAGTGAAAAATCCTATCTTAGATCGATATAAATCATCTCGAAATGTTGTGCTCGAATTTGGATCAAATCGTTATGCGAATAAAATAATATACGTACAATCTCACGTATTACCTTCCAATAGATTTCTATCAAATTTATCTATACTAAATTATTTTATTGACTTCTTTTTTTCCACTTAATTACTCACAATCTATTATTCAGTTAGTATATTCATTTCTTTACATAGCATATTCTTTTTAACATTATCTTTTCTTAAACATCATATCAGAGAATTTGCTTACTCAAGTTCATTTTAAACATTCTATATAATTTAATTTAATTCAATTTCATTTTCCAATTGATTCTTAGCTATAAGAAATTCCTTTGTTTACATTTATTGCATTTTCATAATTTCAGTTAATAACGAATTCATTTGTGGAACATTTTATTAACCGGCACTTTAGTTTATTAATCATCCTATAAAAGTCTAACCTCTCATAAATGATTTTTTCTTAGTTTACATTTATCTTAAAGGTTACAAATTTAGAGAAATTTTACAACCCCTATGCAATTTATATTTATTTTCTATAACCAATTTTCAAAGATATAATACGATTCATTCATCTTCTTTCCTAAGTTCACTTACTTGTTCCATTTATCCATTCATTTCATGCTATATTTAAGTATATAACATTTTTATCACAACCAAATTTTCATTTATATACATTTTAATTCCTTTTTGAGTTTTCCTTACTTGTATATTTCAATTATTTTCAAGTTCTGTTTATCTATACAATATCTCATTACATATCCAAAACATCGTTTTAACTTTTAACATTTGGTAAGTCGTGTTATATGTTATCGGAATGTAATTTGGTATTATACAAATTTATAGAATTTCATTTTACTTAATTAGAATGTTCACAAATTTAATTTGTTTAAATTCTCTTTACCTTTCAACTTTAAATTTTTCCCAAACAATAGCTTAGATATCTTAATCCTCTTATTTTATAAACTCTGATTATTCACATTTCATTCAAATAATTTGAAATTTTTTAATTAATAGAACTTAGAAATTTAAATGCCTGGTTCTTTTCAAATCGTTTGAAATAAATATATACACTTATATCTTTAATATATCAAATCATACCTTTGGAAACCAAAACCCATTTACCCAAAATAATTTCAAAGAAAAGCAAAGCTTCTTAGAAGTTTCTCCACTTTGAGACTCGGAAATGAACGTCGATGATGCTACGCAGTCATCACCGAAATTATTTTCCCGCGACAGAAGAGAGGAGTACTGAATTCATTCCTTCCTTTAAAAATCCTTTCAAAATATTTCCATAAACAATTTCCAAATAATATTACTATATATTTCTTCAAAACTTTGAGAACCATTTTTCAAGATCTTCGGGTCTTAAATTCAATATTTTCCAATTTAAATCTATTTTAATTCATATGTCACCTTTATAAACTATTCTTATAGGATTTTACTTTCTTGAAATATTCCACAAGTTGTTTTATCATTGTTTATTTGGTAATAAACCTTATTTATTAAAACATAATATCCAATTAATAATAACAATCAATATTGTCGTTTCCAACAACCAAATAAGCTAGATAGATCACAATAATTTTGAAAATAACTTCTTTATATACAAATATAATTAGGGCAAAATTATTTCATTTACCCAATTTCGAAACAATACTATGTCGAATTGTTCTGTTCAAGTGTTTAGAGATCCCTATCAAATGACGTTAATTACTCGTATTGACCAACATCCATAAGCCACTCAACAAATCAACCGACACAATATAAAACATTTTATATCACTAACAAATACGCTCTCTCTCATATATATACACTCAGTGACTCATCATAGGGTATTACTACCCTATTTATAAAGAGTCAGACCCCACAAAGCTAAGGTTATCGCTAAACCAAAGCTCCGATACCAACTGTAACGACCCGCCTTTTTGGACAGTTTAAACCGACGATCAAATACACATGCCGATTCCAAACCATTCAAAAGGGCAGATGGTTATTGGGGTAAATAAGAAAAGAAAAGGAAGAGAAATAAAGGAAATGAAACAACACAAAATCTCGCAGCGGAACGATAAAATATAATAGTCAAATAAATAGTTCATGAAGCTGTTTACTATACTTTGACAATTATTTATACAACATTTATCAGAGTTATACATATACAACAGGGCAATTAAAATAATGCAGCAGACAACATGATGCAAAGATAATAATAGTAATAGTGTACCAAATCTTCGCCTTCATCCTCCAGAATAGATCTTCAATAAGCTGAAAAACTCAGGACTGACCCGAGCGTAATGAAAAGACAAAACACTCGAGTCAGGACTAAAATATCCTTATGAAAGTTAAATCAATCGTAAATAAATATGGGTGTAACGGCGTCAGAGATGTTTACGGGGTTTGACATCTCATACCCAGTGTCAACGTGCGTGCAATAACTCAAGAGATGTTACGGGATTTTCCATCTCTTAAGGATCCGTTAAACTATCTACTATGTAGTAATGTACGCTAAGTAGATAATGCCTATCAGTAATATAAAGTATCAAAATAGCATTAAGGCGTTACCTTAATCCCCCTTAACACATTTTAATAATGCCATAGTCTATACAGCACCGTAAGCCCCACCGTAAACTGGTGGTTATCAGAGGGTACCCCATAGGTATAACACAAAACAAAAAGTAGTTGTTGCGAATAGGATAATCGGTATGACAAGGTACATGAGGCGATACCAACTAGGATACTAGTAGTTGCGTGATCCGGACTGATGTTGAGCATAGCCAGCAGCTACCCCAACACCGCGGAACAACACTCCCAAATCAAGGGGTGCACCCAAATCGCATCACAAATGTAATAGATATGGTATCGAAGAAGTGTGTCCGCTAGAGATGGTGAACCTCAATGTCCCGGCGCGGCTCCTATTTTAGTCATATCAGGGGTCATCCAATATCGTTCTCTTTCTTCAGTCAACGCGTTCACCAAACCATCCACTTCATTCTGGATCAACACTCCGCGTATAATAGTTATCAAAGTGGTTTTCGGTATCGACAGAGAGTATATCCATATCTGATCCCGGTCTCTTTAATAACTACGTATTATTACACCGGTGGCTCTTTTACATTTCAAATCGATTCATAATTGATATCAAAATATCATATTCGCTTCAAAAATCAAATCCATTTCAAATATCATCGTATCTTTTCAAATGTAAGATTCCGTTTCAAAAATCATTTTTCGCATCTATATCTCATTTCGATTTCAAAATCATTTCGAATTTCAATTTAGGTTGCAACTTCATTTAACCCAATTCGTATTTAAATTCAAGATTTAAATATAAACATTTCTCCTTATTGACCAGCTTAGAATTTTAGAAAATAGTTTTAAGGAGTTTAAAAGTAGTTTAAATAATTAAAATAGTTAAAAATAGTTAAAATCTTAAAACGGATTTGAAATAGATAATTTAGTTTAAAATAATTTAAATTGGGTTAAGTAGATTTAAAATAGATTAAAATAGTTTAAGTATTCAAAAATGGTTTATATAACCGAGTAATTTGGAAACAAAATAAAACAGCTTCAAAACCAATCCATTTCAATTATAACTTCCCAATTCAAATCAATTTCAATTTCCATTCCACCGATTCAATTTCGATTTCAATTCAAATCAATGTCAATTTTGACTTCAAATTAATTCAATTTTACATTCACCTTTAATTTATTTAGTTTCAATTTATATCGATTTGGAGCTTGATTATTCAAAATATCAATTTATAATACTTAACAAAATTATCTTCCAATATTCAAATTTAAAACCCAATTACAATATGATTCAATTTCAAGCTCAATTTCAAAATATCCTTTTATATCGCTTTTACGTAGTAATATTCAAAGCTCGAATTAAGGTTAAATCTTTAAACAAATCAATTTATGAAATTCGATCATATCCCGATTTTTAAATTCCAAAGTCTCCACTTTAATTATTTAACAATTTCTTTTAACCAAATTTTATTTCAACATTCCAAACTCAATTTTTCGATAAATTTGATTTTTATAAATTGATTTCTATTTATAACTTTTAAATCAAAACATTTAAATAAATTTCAAATCGACGATTTTAAAAATTATTAATTTAGCCAATTCGGTGTCCGTATATAATTTTCTATCCTATGGCCAAGTAATTATTTATTTCAATTAAATGTCAGGGATGAGTATATATTACTTAAACCAATCACAGTGTCATATGTATGCATAACAGTATATATAAGCAAATAAACATCCAAACATTTAAATATCAACCAATAACATCCATCAAAATACATCATCCAATAGACAATACAATTCATGGCAGTTTCACAGTTATCAATGTCAGGTAATTTAATCGCAATTCAATTTTAATTTCAGTTTAACTGTCAATTTAATTTTTCAACGGTTAATTCAAATGACAAGCTATATGACAATTAAATTTTTATCAAACAACGACAAATAAAATCATAACACTTCATAATGTCAAATTTAACTAGCATAAAGATATTTAGTACGTTGTGAGCGTTATAAAACACTCACCGTGATTTAAATGCAGTTCCAGCGTTTTATTTCGAATAAAATTAAACGCGCATTTAATTTTATCCAAAATTCAAGCTAGCTCCAAACGACTCCAGTCCAATTCCATAGCGTAATGCTCGTCCATACGAACCCAACGCAATTAATTTCGTCGAATTCCGACCTCGTATGAAAGAGATATGCATTTTTAAACCTTTGAACGAATTATAAATATAATAAACTATAATTTCTTTTAGTTTAAACCTTCATCCATTTTGGGCCGCACGATTAGAATTTGCAGATCAGGGCCGCATGCTTCTTCTTCTTCGTTCACACGCAAAACCCAGTAACCCAAAGCACGCGCGTATTCCCCCAGGTCGCGACCACCTACCAACCTCCAGACCCCATCAAACCACTGCCAAATCGAAGCCCTCACTCTCCTCTACCTTCGGCCAGGAGAAGGTGGAGCTCGGCCCCCTCTCCAACCTCGAGGTGCCTGCGAATAGCCGGAACTATGCACTCAAATTGCCGTTGAACCGTTCGCCCAAACTCGATCTCCACCGTTGAACTCGTAGTGCTCGATGAGCTCTCCAACTTTCGTGTAGAAGCCGGAGTGTGAAAACGAAGCGATTGAGAGGAATCGAAGGGGAATGCACGGTGTTTTTTGGCCATTGGTTCTATAAGGGGCGACGGCTGTAGAAAGTAGGGTTTGGGGTTTTTTTGTTTAGAAAAGAAAATAAATGAAGTGCTTTTATAGAAAAACGACGAACACTATTCATCCTGGGTTTTCAGAACTCCGATTTACACGCAGTGACCGACGTTTTTAGGGTTTACCCCGCGTTCCGGACACAATGGAATAGGTTTCGGAAGCTGATTCGATCATCTGTGCGAGTTATGGTAATAAATGTTCGATTTAAATAAAATCGATTTAAACTAATTTCTAGGCATTTTGGCTTGCCCCGGACAAACGGTAAATCCGATTGACATGAAATTTGAAATCTTACAATAATATCACATTACGGATCCGATGAAACTAGTTTCATCAAAATCCGAGACTGTTTGAAAAATTACTATTTTAACTCGTCAAATTAATATTAAAACAATTTCGATGCGTTTCGAGCTGCCACGGTTAAACGAAAACTCCGATTGCTACGATAATTGAAATCCGATAATAACAAACTATTACGGATCCAATGGAACTAGTTTCGTCCAATTCTGAGACTATTTGAAAATTGGCTATTTTTCAGTCGATAATTAAATATTAAAATATTCAATTTTCACAATTTTACTTTTAGTTCGATTTTAAAAGTTCTACAACATCATTCTAACTTTAATATGATAAAATAAAATTTTACAAATCATTTTTACTCATATTAAACCTGTTATTCAATTATCCAATAAATTCCAATTTTAAAATCTTATTAACTCTATTATAATCCCGGTATAACTTACTTTCCCTTGGAAACCAATTTGAATCATATTAAATCAGATTTCAATTGTTCACTCTATTTCCATATATTAAATTTCAATATCAAATTAATTATATCAAATTCGGAATTTAATTATTCAAACATTTGTAATATTAAATTTAAACAATTTTTCTTATTCTTGAATCACTGTCTTTTTAGATATTCAAAACGAACTTAAAATTTAACTTTTGAAACGAATTAAAATTATAGAACAACCATTTCCATTATACGGTTATTCAATTCCCATGATTAAATTATTCAATAAATTCCAAATATTAAATTTAAACAATTTCGATTATCCAATAATTCATTTTCTTTTGAAATATTGAAATTGAACTTATAAGAATCAACTTTTAAAACCAATTCACAATTTAGAACACTATTTTTATTTTACAGTTATTTAATTATTAAATAAGTTTTAAATATTTAATTTAAACAATTTACCTGTTCAATATTCAATATTTGATTTTAAATAGATTTTACTTGTCAATCAATTACTCTATTATACCTAATGAATTTCAACATTTATTATCCTATTCAACTATTGATTTCAAAGGCATTCACTAAGTAGCATTCATTTTTCATTACCTGGATAATTATTGTTGCAATTCATTCCAGTTATTATTATTCCAAACGAATTACAATTTTTTTTCTAACATTGAATCACGAAATCCTTTAAATTAGCTATTTTAATTATCGAAAATTTATGGGTCGTTACACAAGAGCTGAAGAGTGTGTACAAAAAAGAGCAGATAAAACAGAAGAAATGGAGAAGCATTTGCCCAACGAAATAGAAAGTGAATTGGGTAAAATAAAGAAACAATGAAGAAATACAATGTCAACAGGAAGAAAAGAAACAAACTCCAACTGAAGTGCATCAAAAAGAAGAGTTGGAAAAAGAAAGTCAAGTGCAGAGAGACAAAACAGAAGATACTCAACATTTTCAAGAGGATATAGATGTAAAAAATCCAAAATGCACCATCCGTCATTTCAGTGCTTAACTTTACCCCTCCATCTTTTAAACTTTACGGCACACAAGATTTTGAAAGTGAAAAAACTGAAGAAGAAAAATGCAGAACAGCCTGTGCAACCAGTTGTTAGGAAAGAGAAAGAAACAGTCACAAAATTAAGGGACAAAAAAATCAAAGCAACACAAAAAAGGATAGCTTCTTATATTCAAAGATTGAAGGCGAGAACAATAGTAAAAAAAACAACATGATAGCTTTGAATATGGGATGAAACAAAAAAAAGTTGCAAATAAATCAAAACCTGACAAAAAGAAGATGTTGAAAACAAAAGTGAATAAGACAACAGTCCAAAGCCACTTGCAATAATAGAGCCAACACTTTCAGAGATAGGCCTTGGACATTGCAAATGTTTAATCTATCTCAACATCGAACAACAAGACGCGATCAAATATTTCTTTTCATTAACGATATCAGCGGAAAAGTAAGTGTACAAACATGTATATTAATTTTAAATATGAAATTAAGTTTATCTAACATATACAAATTGTTTTTATCAAAATAGTGTAGTGGCAGGGAAGACAATGGCACAATCACAGGATGTTGTGTCATAACAAAGAATGCACCAAAACATCTACTAGAAGGAAACGACACAGACTGACAGGTACATAATATTTTTTTCTTAACATCAGCACTAATACCAAAATAAAAACAAAAATGACCCAAATCCACAACATACTTAAATTCACTTGATGCTTTATTATTTTTATACCAATCAAGATACAGAGCCACCATTAACATTACAGATACTATTAACAATTTAATATTGCTTCACCAATAAAAAAACTTATACTTTTCTGATTTTAATATAGATTATAGATTGGTATATTTCAAAATGTGGACTGGAAGAACACAACTATGCTTTCACAACTACAATGACGGTAAATAAAACTTTAATATTCAAGTACATAATATTGCTTCATTTACTAAATCATAACTTATTTTCATATTAAACAGAAAGCAGTTGTGTGTAATATAAAGGGTGTGATAAAAAGTCTTGTCCTCCCTATGCTAGAACCTATTGTACAAGATAAATTTGCCAAAAGTATATATTTTCCTTTTCATTGTGAGAACCACTAGACATTAGTCACTTTAACATACCCAACAATGCAATGGCGCCATGTTGATTCGAGCCGCCGTAGAAGATCAAATGAAAGAAACAATTCTAGCTTAAAAGAAGCTACAAAATTGGTATGAGATTACTCTTTCTTATAAAAAATACTTATCATGGTGAATATGACCTAAATTTTTAATATATTACCTGTTTTAGAGACATCAAATAGAGGACATGCTCGAAGAAATCTGGAAAAAAAATAACATAACAGACATGGTGATGAAACAAGATGATATACATCAAATAAAGTGTGCTTAGCAAGCGGAAGATGCATAAGTTTTTTTTCGTAAAATGTTATCTACTGAGAACACAATGAAGAATACAATTGAAACTACTAGTCATCATCAATTGACAGTTCCTCATTATTCAAACTATCTATGTTTTTTCATTATAGTTTTCCATATATACTTCTATACATCATTGTATACCTTTTATATTTAACTGAATTTGATTCTTAATAAAAATATTGAAAATTATTATCTCTCAATTCAATAAACTTTTAATTCAGAAACAAACAGTTACTATAGGAAGAAAACTGATACCTACATAAAAGAAACTGATAACTACAGAAACAAAACTGACATCTACAAAAAAACTAATACCTATAGAAATTAATACTTAGTGTGCTAGTACAACTGCTAAATATTTTAATTCAAAGCATACTATATGCTTTTACCATTATCTCTGAAATTCAAATTTTTGTATTAATTGTAAACCTGTTAATACAACAGATGCAAATTGATATTAATATTACATTTTGGTTTCAACAGGCTTTACTGTGGGATATTTGTAATGATATTCATCATTTCGCTAAATAGAAGCAGGATACAAATAAAATTGAAAAGAAAGAAGTATTAACAACAAGAGCAAGGATTGCACATGCAATATTAATAGATGATGAACACTGTTGGAGTTTGTCGAAATACATGTCAAGCCTAGAAGAACAAAGAAAAAAAAGAACTGAATTCCCATTGCGTTATTTCATAATTAAATTTGATACCTGAAAAGTAATGTTGTTCTGTTGAAATGTGTACTTCTGAAGTAATGTTGTTCTGTTGAAATGTGTAATTGTGAAGTAATGATGTTCTGTTGCAATTTCATTCTTATGAAGTAACGTTGTTCTGCTGTTGAAACAATGCTGCTTTTGCTTGTAAAAACAATACTAATCTCGATAAGCACCTTTGTCCAAATGGTTAATTGATTCGACTTTGGTGTAGAAATTCACAAGTTCGAAACTTGCTTTCGAACGTTTATTTGACATGGGATATGTTGTCCCAATGATTTGTTGTATATAAAGTACCAGTTCAAAAAAAAAAAAAACAATACTACTCTCCTGGAATGATATGCTGTGGTTGATGTTCTTTTCTTTTCCTGTTGTTTATATTATAACAAGATTAACCAGTATATGTTCTATCATCCAACTATGTATCCCACATCATATTATAAGTTTTATGATGCAACTATCAATTGTACGATGATATTATGAAATTTCATATAATATTTCAAAACAAAACAGTAACCGGACATCAGTTCTTATGACTTATAGTATCACTTTTGTTAAAACTTACAGTCAACATACTTTATGAAACAACAATAAGTGCAGGTCTTAGGTTTTGCAAACACCATATATCATTCTAATTATTTAGTACTACTGATGTCACTTCTAGCACGTATTATAATACACGAAACTGATACTAACAACAAACCAAAACCGATAATAAAGCCGTTTATATCCAATCAACCAATCATTATCTCCAACAAAGCTAACTAATAACAAAAATGAAAAAATAATATCAGAACTTAAAAAACTGATACGTGTAAAAACTTATAAAAATTGCTACTGTAAAAAATGATACTGTAAAAATGATAATGGCAGCAAAACTTGTAAAAACAAACAACAGAACTGATACTGCAATCACAAATAACTGATATTATCATCTATACTAAAATTGCTGAAATTAAAATCAATTTCATAATATGCTATACTAAATACAAATTAATAACAAAAGGTTCAATTACTATAGACCCCTAAAACAACTCTCACATACACTTATTACTTTGAACAAATTAAAAATGTAAAATCAAATCATATTCTCTTTGAAGCTTGACAATTCCGTTTATTATAACCAAATTGCTTGCACTCGCCACATATATTTTGCTTCTTATGAAAATAGGAAAATCCTCCTTTGCGTTTCACTGATGGTCTACCAACGCCATGTTTCTCTTTTGGTGGCGTAATAACATCTTGAATGCTACCTTCAACAATAGGCCTATCATATTGGAATAGGATTTATAACATTGGCATAAGAACAAAGATAAGCATCAACAGTGAAATAATTCTCAACAAAATCATATACAGACAACTTAGACTTGTTCATACACTTTATAGCATGAGCACAAGGAAATCCCATAATTTTCCGTTGGTTGCAACTACAAACCCTCTCCTTCAAATCAACACAATGAGAGTTTGGAGATTTCACTTCAAAAGAAAAATCAGAAGATTTATATACATCCCATCCAAATCCTTCTTCAATCAATTCATCTAAATGTTACTCCATAGAAGGACAAAGACTTGTTCTCCATAAACGAAATTCTTCTCTTCTTCTAGCCATTTGTTCCATAATCTTAACACGAATACCATCTAAACATAAAGTAATAGGCAATGCTCGTTCATTTAAAATCCAACTGTTAAAACTTTCTGCAACATTGGAACTGTATTCACCATAACGTTTCCCAAGAAAAAATAAATTAACCCACTTATCAAATGGCTTATTCTTTAAAAAATTCACACCAGCAGCACCACCAATTTGACAAAACTAAGAATATGCTCCTTCAAATTCATATAGATTAGAAGCTCTAGAACACATTTTTAATAGATCAACGATAGACACATTTACATTTTTGGCTTTCACTGCTGAAATAAGATTTTGCTCCATATGCAAATAGCAATAACCGTGATAATCTGAAGGAAAAACATCACGAACACCTGAAAGCAAGCCTTGGTGCCGATTTGACATAAAAACTAAATTATGCGCTTCTTGAAGCATTTGTTTTAAATGGTTCAAAAAACATGTCTAGTTATCCACATTTTCTACAGAAACTACACTCATAGCTAAAGGAAAGAAACCTGCAAATGGCAAAATAATTTGTAAAAAAAACTAAAAGTAATTACAACCATAAATATAAAACAATTCATAAAAAATGATACCGGCAGTAACAAAACTGATACCTAAAACCTGAATGACCATTATAAAAATATTGATAACCACAACATTATGCACATTAATCTTCATTCTAAAACAACAAAGAAACAAAAATTGACATATATTATGATACAAAGGAAATATCAATACTACAAAACTATAAATGATACCATATATGAACATACGTACTTGAAACTGATACTAACATTATACACAAACTGATACTAATCTCCTGTGTAGCAGTATGAGAATATTATACCAAATACAAACTTACAATTCAATACAATGAAAATTTTGATACTAGAAACTTGCTACTTATAAACTACAATTCTTAAAACTGATACCAACATGAAACAAATTATGGTAAAAAATGTATATAAATGATTATGCCAAGTATTATGATCTCAATACAAATAACTCAACTCTGAAAACAAAGACATACCTTGGTCGCCATTTTTTGCAGTAGCACCCATCAACACACCAGGATGTCCCTTCAAGTGAGTACCATCTAAGAATATCATAGGACGACAATACTTGAAACTAAGTAAACAAGCGCCAAAAGTAATAACCACCCTTTCAAATTCATTACTACAAGGATCAACATCCATATCAAAATAACTATCTGTATTATATTTCTTTACTGCTTCCAAATACCAACTCAAATCATTATAAGACAAAGCATCATTACCATGCAACTCCATTATTGCAAGTTGTTTCCCATGATAAGCATAACCATAATACAACTGAAAATTATATTCTCTTTTAAAATCAAGTATAATATCCTTAGGCTTTTTTACTTGGACAATCGCAGACCTCGTCAATAATCATCGATTTAACAAATGAACTAGATTATGTGGATTATTTGCATGTCTAAGACCAGCCTCACAAGAATGATCAGGAACCAAATTTCTCATAAAGAGGCTTTTCAATTCTCCAGAATCACAGGAACCATGAACTTTGAAAAGACAACCATCTTCATATGAAGAGCAAATCACAGTAACTGTTGTAGCACAATTCTTTAGAAAAAACTAATTCATACCCCTTTTGAAGTTGATATGCCATCAGAAACTCTCTAAAATGTTCGGTTCCTCCAAAACAAAAACCAACAAAATCGGAAATGTTTAATGTTGACCCTCTCCTCAACATATCTTTTAAATAACTTTTACTATTAACAACAACGTTTGAATAGACAGATGCAGTAGAAGATGAAGAATCACGAACATAGGATGAAGTTGAAATAGAAGCACCATCAACAATTTTCAATTCAGAATCCTTAACCTTAATAGTAAAACCAAAGAAAGAACTTTTCTTGTATAAATGAAAACAAACTACGCTTTGAATATCAGAATCAGCGTCAACCATATTAACTTTGTCCTCAAGTACATAAGAAATCTGAATAGAAGAAGGAGTTAATTGAGACTAATATCTACATATCTCATTCTTCAAATCATACAACGAGCAATAAATAAACAATCGAGTGCTAAAAGTGTTATTATTCAACACAAACAAACAAAGAAGGCTGTTATGTCCACTGCCAAAAAAATAAACATTAGTAAAAATATTTTCAATTTAGAACAGTAATTATTCAATTTAACAAAACTGATACCTACCGTAGACAAAACTGATACCTACGTACTGATAATAAAAAATGATATTAAGAAAAAATAAAAATGATACCAAGAAACTGAACCTAAAATACGATAGTTTTCCACTCTATCACAACTTTAAATACTACCCAAGCAATGATACTTTTCCAATCATCTCAACATCAATGCAAGAAAATGTAAGAAAAATTAAATGAAAAGCTAATTAGATGACAACACTGCATAAAGAAAAGAATATAACAAAAAAAAAAACCTACTACTACTTGCACAATTTTCCACCGACGAACGGACAAACAATCAGAACAACAACACTGCATATCATTCATAAAAATGAACACAATTATAAATCATGGACAAATACTTTTAACTCGAATAGAAAAAAACAGAATAGTATAAGTATACCTAAGAAAAACGAGATCATGGTACAAATATGAAAAGAATGAGATCAACAAACCCACGTAAGAAAAAATGATCGATGAAGTACAATTTTCAGAAGGAGGAAATTGAAATAAACGAACAAAGTTGATCGATATTTTAATTGCGAGAAAGATATTTGATCGCGACTGAGAAAGTTGATCGAAATAACGAAGAAGAATAAGCGCGCGAAATTGGGCTGAAAGGGAAAAACTATAATTTGTCCTTTGGAAAAAAATATTAGCGGGCCGTCCTACATCCAAAAAGAAGCCCTAAAACGTGTCCTTCAGGAAAATTTCCAGCTAAATTAATTGGTATTTGTTAATTTAACTATTAAATTCTTAAAAAATGACATATCAATTTGCATACCACATTCATATCAATGAAAATGGTAAATTAATTTCCATTCAAGTTCATGCAGTTTAAAATTTCTATTTTTATCGTACAAGTTTATCTTTGATTCTCTTATAATATTATACATTAAAAGTAGCATTTTATTACATGCAAACATACACAAAATACTCACTTTCTCTCTATTAGTATTATTTAATCACAAACAAACATATAAATAATTTTTTGCTCGTAAAATTGGTATATCATTACAACTGCATATGAGGATTTTTCTTTCTAAGGCTAGTGAGTCAAGGTGAAGAACCACTAGCTCAAGTAATAAGATCTCTAGATCATTGTTTTAGAGAACTGGTTCGATCCTCTAAGACACCAAAATGAGTACTATGTCTAAATTATGTATCGCTCTTGTCATTGAAATAAAATCAAGCGGATGTTACTGACTTTATATTTAATGACAAATAATGAGCATATATATATATATATATATATATATTTAGAAATTATTTAAATAATAATAATTTCCCATTTGTAAAATTAACATGTTTCTATAAAAATGTTAAATTTTAGTTATTTATAATCATAAATTTATGTTAATTAGTGGATAGATGATTAGAAATAACTTGCTTTGTATTTGTTATCTTTTTTAGGCAAATAGCAATTATGTTGTGTAACGTTCAACAATAAATGAAAATTATTAAGGTATGGAACAATCAATTGAAAATAAAATTACTTTTTAAATAGTAAAATTAATAATATGATTTGTGACGGTATTTGATAATATTTTCACTAAGCATTTCTTATAATCGCTAGCTGAATATTTTGTTTGCCACTTTGACAACTTATTTCCAATAATCTTTTTCATATTTTCTACAATAGCTTTAATTTTTTTTATAAATATATCGATTCATTAACGTTACACTTTTATTTTGTGAGTATTTTCCCTATCTCTCGACTATTATTTGAAATTATATATATGTGTGTGTGTGTATCATTTACCTTATATTAAAAGGTACTAAAAGCTTAATGTAAAAGTCAAAATTTGTGTACCAAAACTTTGTCTATGTATGTTAAATTTTAAAAATATTAAAAATAATATTTTTCATGTAATTTAAAAAATATTAAATCCAAAGAATATAAATCAAAATAAAACATTTTTTTACTAACAATAATAGCAACTTTAACATAACAAAAATTATGTACCTACAAAACAACAAGTTCAATTTATAACTCATTTATGTAAATAAATTCACCATATTTTGCACAATGAATTCTACTCTTTGGAAGAAAAATTATTTTCTACAACATATCAGATGCAATGCATGAGTTACACGATAGTTAATATGAAAACCAAATTCTATAAAAACAATAAATATTTCATTTTGTATTTAATGAAAATTCCTTGAATAAAGGATGTATAAAAGTTTTTTTTTGGCTCTATAGGAGGGCATTGATGGAAAATATATATTGAACATTTAAAAATTTCAGAAAGTAGAAAGACATTGTTTTCTAAATTTCATTATGTAATTAAAGTGAGTTTTGAATGCATTAGAAACACATAACGCGTGAATTTTTAAGTTTTGTTTATCTCTTATTAAGTTTTATTTATTTAATAAGTTCAAACCATGTTAAAGGATTTTCACATTAATGTATAGTTTAGATTGGAAATAAACAAAAAAAACCCTTTAGAAAGAAAAACTAATGAACCTACCAAAATATATTAGTTCAAATGTCATAATTAAATGGTACTTTGTACGACAAATCCCTATCATTAATTAAAATATACAAAAAGATCCTACCTGATAATTTATGCAAATTAGTTCCATGTGCATGTATTTCTCTACTGTGGCTGTTATTCTCACACTCTTATTAAAAATACATGTCCATTAATTATCAATTTTTAAAATGAAATAGCATTTTCTAGAAACATCGGACTAGCAAATCATTTTTACCATTAAATCACAAAGTTTATTATATTTCTAGTGATATGCATCATGAATATATATAAATTAAAATTTCAAAACTCAATTTTTTTTCAAATTCGAATTTTAAAAAATTTGCATTATTGTAATGCAGTTAAAAAATGCGTTAGTGAAATGCAGTTAAAAATTGGTATGACCTTTTCCTATATTATTCTTGTTTGATAATATTATCACCATCGAAATTGAAAAGTCAAGTGTTTTTGTTTCATCACTTCTTTATTAGACATTGTTGGTTTTAGGCCAATACATAGTGGGTTAAATCGATGAAATTGAAAAAAATCATTTTGGAACATAATGGCCTTATGATGTTCAAATTAATTTAGACCTAATCTAAATGTTTTTTAAAATAAAACCATTATTTTATTTAGTTTGTTAATAAAAATATTTTATATGATACTGTATATATAATATATAGTATGTACATGCATTTCATACACACATGTTCATTACGTGTGCATGCAATATATACAATGTGCATGGTTTAACGTGCTCGTATCCAAATGCCGGGATTTATACCGCAATGGGAATGTAAACCCCTCCACATACATATATATTGCCTAATATATATACATATATGTAATATGATATGCTATAAAATTATATTATATTTGACTAAATCCACACACACACATAATAATATAGAAACAATTATACACACACACGTATATATACATAAAATAATATTTATACATATAAATATAAATAATTTTATATTTTAAATTTTAGATTTTAAAATTAGATCTAGATATGAATATATCATTTAGTTTTCAAATTCAAATTTTAAATTTCGCGTATGTGCTATATTTTATATTATATATATATATATATATATTACTACATGTATGTACGTAAATTTAAAAGGGAATTCTTATAAAACTAATATATATATATGTTTATATGTATATATATACTAAAATAAAGATTTTAAAGTCGTTTATGCTATAAAATGAGGTATTGTATAATTAAGTGTGTGGGTGTGTATACTATATATATATATATATATATATATATATATATATATATGCATATTATAGCATATATATATAATTTCAATTCGAATAAATATAGATTTTATCAAATTCAAAGTTATTTTTATTTTTAACAGATAATCTGTGAAAATTTATTTTGCTTTATTTTTCTAAATTTAAAGTTTAAAAGTCCACGTAAAAAATATCCTTTTTGTAATAAAATATTTTGTAATGGTTAAATTTACCTATATACTAAATTATACATATATAGTTATAAATTACTAAAATCTATTTAATATATTATGTTATAAAACTAAATATATATGGATATTTCAAATTTATAAAATATTTATGTATATACGATTTTTTTTTGGAAACAATATACATAGAGTTACATAAAATAGTTACAAATGTTTTACGTATATTTATATAATCAAAAAATTTAAAATATTAATTAAAACTCTTTTGAAATTAGTTCTAAATTCGAAAAAAAATCTTTTTCATTTAGGTTGAGAATGAAAGCATGCACACACACACACACAGATATATATATATATATATATATAATTTTATTATAAGAATAATATGTTTGTATATATGTTCAAGATTGGCAACATACATATATAAAGATTAGTGATATAAAGATAATCCAACCATTTATAATAACATAATGAATGACAAATACGTATGTATGCGTGTATGTCTATATATATAATTAATGTTACCTCAGCCGTAGCCTAAAAATAAAACCTAGAATGCCGAATCTAATCTCTTCTACAAAATGCTACCAATTAGAGAGATCTATGCACCTTTCTTTATTTGTTTTGACTTTGTGTTTTGATTTGAAAATAATGGAGGAGAGGAGGCTATGGTATTTCAGCTAGGGATAAAGGGAGACGAGTGAGCAAAAATCAAATGTAAAAAGTGAGGGTCAATGGTTTTAAATAAGAGAGAAAAGAGAGAGTTTCTCTTCCGATTCAAAACCAAAAATGTTAACATAAACCCCTCCTCTCCTTAAGCTTTGGCCGACCATTTCTTAGACCCATTGGGTTTCCATTTTACTTCAAATCGGATTAGACTATTTACGTTTAAGTAAAATTCAAATATGCGTCCACATCATATATCAATATGTGTGTATATAGTATTTATGTACATACTATTTTTAATACTATTCAACGCAAGTCAAATAAAATTTTATAATTAATTTTTCATAAATATTAATTAATTTAATAAAATTATAATTTAATTATAACAGGTAGTAGTCAAAGTATTCACCATTGTGGGTGTGTGGCTCTTAGATGTAAATTTGATTAGTGACTAGTATGAATTAGTCGAATATTAACGTTTACATGTCACCTTAGCTTGTAATGTGATAATTTGGCCAAGTTTATCACTTACACAGTTTTGAAAAATCCAATTTTACTTACTTTAAATGGTTTCCAGTAGTGACAATTATTTACACCAATTTTCATCGTCAAAATCATATCACATTATGACTTATGGAATTTCATATTGCTCAAAATTCCAATATTATCCACCTTCAACATGTATAGTCCAAAAAATAGCCCTTGGTTTAGTAATAACAATTATTATCAACAAAACTACTCTGACCAAAGACGTTGACTTTGAATTAACTTCAATTAAAACCTCATATAATGAATGAGACGAATTCTCTATTGAACGGTGTTTCGCTTCTAATGCTTCAACTCGACTCAACTATAGTCTGTCGATGGATGTAGTGCCACAATTTAACTTTAATCAAAGTGGAGTTTCCACGTTGAAGTTCAACTGTATTCTCAAGTCGAGAGAACGGTGTGATATTGTTATATCGATATTATCTATTTGATCTTAGTTATATTAACCAACAGAAAACTATTGAGTGAGTGATTCCATAGTTATTCAATAACCATCAATGTATAACCCTTTCTTTCTCCCAACAGTCATGAGTAGTATATTGCTCAATATTTGGAAAGCATTACGTACTTTAGGCTCAGCAGGTGTATCGATATCCAGCCTCGATACATCTTGACTAGGAATATTTAAAACGATATGTTTATTATATTGTGATAAATTGCTCATGAATACAACACATAATTTCCATCACAAACATACCATTCATGGGTCTTCAATTGAATATACTTAAATTAAATAATTAATTGATATAACATATTATAAAAGGTATATAATTAAAAGAAAAAACACCTTTTATTTTGAATGAGATTTTAATATGGAGTTAAAAATTAACAAAAAATTACAAAATTGCCCATATGGAACATCCTAGCTCTATCAATCTCCCACTTGCACTTAAGGCCAATTATAGAATCTCAATCTCATCCCTTCGATCAGATTGACTAGAACCAACTAAGTCTGTCCCTTCGTGAATGGATCTGCTATATTATCCTTCGTATTTACCCTTTTATCACGACCTATTTCTTCTTAATTAGTTCTTTGATTAGGTGGAACTTTTAAAGAATGTGTCGTGATTTCTTGTGTGCTCTAGGCTCCTTTGCGATCTGCAACGCCACACTACTGTCACAAAACAATGCCACTAGATTCTTTATACTGGAAATCACTATCAGCTCACTTAAAAACTTACACATCCAGACCACTTTCTTGGATGCTTCATTTAGGAGGATGCACTTGGCCTTCATCGTGCAATCAACTACAAATTCCTATTTGGAACCTTTTCAACTAGCAGCCCCACCTTGTATAGTAAAGTCGTAGCCTGACACTAACTTACTATTGTTGATATCACTTTGAAAGCTAGAGTCATTATACCTTTTTATAAGTAGGTCCCATTTCAGTATATTAAGAATACATCCCTAGTATTCCTTAAATAATTTAGTATATATTTATAGTTGTTCAATGTTTTTCTCTAAGTTAGATTGGTATCGTCTTGTGAAAAGGCCCGCAAATTCGTACCCCTTTAAGCTGGCAAAAACCCACAACAATTCAGACAAAGCGGAACAAACTTGCGAATCTTTAAGGTTTAAAAAAGAAGAGGTAGAAGATGCAACAGAAACAATAACAGAATCTCACATTTCGCAGCGGAACAAATGTAATATATAAACAAATAATCCTTAAAACAAAGAATCTATCTGTTATTACATTCCATCACATTACATTATCAGAGTGTTACAACAGCAAACAGCGAAAAAGAAATATTACATATATAAATGATACACTTCGCCATCCAGCTTGCTCCTGATCTCCACAGCAACTCCTGAATTCCAGAATGACCTGATAACCTGACTCTAGACTTCCCGTATGGAAATTGGTGGACACCCGGAGTTTAGAAAAGAAACAATGAACTCCAGGTCAGTCGTGGGATTGGTGTGAGATCTTAAAACAGTTATTTTCACAAATATAATAAAAGAAATTTGCTATGATTTTTAGAAATGAAAATGCCACACGGCCTCCCACCACACACACAATGCAAATGCACCCTTGGAGGAGATTTCTTCTTATGACAGTCAAAAATGCTTAATACGCAAAATTCTTTGGATATTATTTTTAGTGCATAGTGTGGAAAATAGTTCAAAAGCATAATATTAATCTTAGCCAACATACAACATTTCGTCATATGCTTACTATAGCTACCATGTTCAATTGCCGGTTATCGTCACATTCCATGGCAGGTTATACAACTAAAACCGCAAAAGGCGCGTATTGTTTCTTTGGATTTCCAACAAATGGTCAGGCAAAGGAACTTCCTACACCAAAATGGGTACGCCTCTGGAAGGACGCCCCGAGAACCTAACCGAATCCCTACCAATATGGCTGACGTTACCTCACGCTTTAGCTAAGCTATAACATAGGTAACTAAAACACACGTGTATGTCATCCCCGGTCGTTACCGACCTTTATCCGAGGATCCTCACCACAAAGCAACAACCAAAAAGTATAATAATTTGCAACATCAACATAGGTAAAATATCTGGGCTCCATACCATGATATCACCTCTTATCCAAAAGGAAATGGACATATCCAAGGGGCGTGGCCCCTAAAAACCTTGCCGCAACATTCCTATTTTGACCATTTTCAGGTTTTGAGGCTCGACGAAGTCTCGTCCACAAAGCTACACTTTTTCCACGAAGCCATGCTTTGATCAACAAATGATCAGCATCACTTCGTATGCCATAATACCAAATTGGGAATGTATCACTGGTAACTATTAACTACATAACCTCTGAGCTCATACGTCTCAAAGAAGGGTGTTAAGCTAAGAGAATAAATTCTCCGCCTCCAACAGAAATGTATTTTGTAACAACCCGCATATTTATCGATTTTATATTTAAATATTTTATTTAAATATTTTATCGTTAATCGGATTTTGGTCCGAAAAGCTACTTTTTGCAAACGGTCAAATTAGGACACGAGACCACTTCCATTGAGTTCGAAATGCCGTTTACAATTTTTTTAAGTATAAACATTGGTAGGTTTGGAGTTAGTGGAATTTCACTAACTTTTCCCGCTTTGGACTTGGGTTAGATTGCCATTATAGCTCAAGCCCAAACCCCCTTCCTTCTTCTCACTCTTCATAAATTTCCTAATAACCAAGCTTTTGCATTAATGGTGAGTGGAAGAGGAAATTAAAACTCCAATCTTAGGTTTCAACTTTAAATCCATCATTCAACTCCAAAATCAAAGTGAAGACATTGGATTCAAGCTTCTTGTGCTTAGATAGAAGAGGGATTGATTCTTGCTTGCTTAAAACTTCATTTTCATTGATATTTGGTGCAAAGGTGAGATTTTTATCTCACAATTCTAGCCTATAACCATATTGGACTGTTGGGAATGAACCCCTATCATGATTGCATGTATATTTGCATTTGGTTTGGATTGGATTGGCGAAAAACTCCACTTTTTAGCCTTTTTGGTGAACTTCCAGCCTTAGGTCATTCTGGACCCTTAGGTCGCTCGGGTTCGTGACGCGCGCATGGAAAAGTCGCCTGGACTTAAGTCGTACGTCGTTTCCGACCTATAATCTCTAGGCAAACGTTAAGTCGCTCGCCCTGGTTTATCTCATAGGTCGTCTCCGACCTAAGCTCCTGATAAGTCGTTCGAGTTAGGTCGTTGGACCATTTACCTTAGGTCGCTCGTCCACTAAGTCGGCATGGTTTATCTCGTAGGTCGTCCCCGACCTAGGCTT